>JAHLJT010000631.1:261038924-261753790 GCA_031308135.1 Acheta domesticus | reverse complement strand
CTGGGACACATTACAACTTCGACCAAGCAACTCGAGGTAAAGTGGAGTAATTATATAGCAACACAGTCGATCACAGAAAACTTTGTGTAGGTACTTGGCAAAAAATAAAGATATTGTACCATAATTTTCAATCCTTTCAATAAAAACTGAGTTTATCGAGGCAGCTTCTAGAGAGCGATTTAATCAAATGATGATTTCTTTACTTTACAGAACATTGGTTACCTCCTAATGAACTTAGCATTTTCCAAATTCCAAACTTTTACCTCGCAGGCCATTATTGTAAAAACGTGAATCTCATAAGTCCTGGCATATGGAGGTTTATGGAGGTTCGTGTATTCACGTTAAAAATAATATTGATTTCTATCTCCTTGACGGATTCATGATATTCCGTTGAAAATGTTTTTGAATTTCTGGTTTATCATCTTCCTGTGCTAAAAATGATATTGCTTTGCATCTACAGGCCTCCAACAAAGAGAGCTGCAGATTACATTTTGTTCTTAGAAAAACTAGAGATAACACTAATCAAAGTCATCAATCGCTCTTTTGAATCCATTGTTGTATGCGGAGATTTTAACATTGATTTTCTGGTCGAATCTTGCGAGAAAGAGCAGGTTCTTAATTTAATTAATTCCTTCAATTTAGATATTACAATAAAAGTACCTACACGGATCACAGTAAATTCAAAGAAGGTAATCGATCAAATTATAATTAACAAAACCATTACTCGACATGAAATTGAAACAAAAGATTTAGGATACAGTGACCACGATGCACAAATTCTTACCATTATACGAAATGCGAACAATGACACAATAAATAATACACGTATGAGTAGAGTGTTTTCTAAAAGTAAAATAAAATTATTTATTTATTTATTTATTTATTTAGTCAAAAAAAACAGTAAAAACTGTATATGACGTGTGGGGAAAGAAATTTATCTGCGCACATTTTCTTGAGGGCCAGAATTTTATTTAAAAAAAAAAAAAAACGAAAACGAAAACGAAAAAATTAATTTAGAAAATAATTATTTTAGAAAAATAAAGATATTTGAAAAATGTTTTTTCCCGAGTTAATTTAGAAAATCAATTTCAACTGTAAATGAACTACAAGCAAAAGGAGTGCTCAACAAAACGTGCGCACAGTGAAGCTACATTTACGTCCAGAAGCAAAACAAGGGGCCATCTCAGCATTTGCTCTATGGATCAGGGAAACTGGACAAAAACCTGATCGAGATGGGGGTCATTGACCCGGAAGCTGAAGTACATTACTTGTTACAGGCGTATTAAATATTTTTTTAAATGTATACAATGCAAACATAAACTAATTCATTATATATCTTTGTTTTGTTACATTATTTTTCTTTTTCACGATCAGTATAGTCTCTAATTGTATAGAAACAGTTTTGCAGCAGAAAAGATTTTACTTTTAACTTAAATTTGTATACCGACTTTAATTGTTTTATGTCATCTGGCAATGCATTGTAAGTAACGTACATGTATTGTATGTTGATTTCTTGTACTGAGCTGTTGATACTGACACTTGATGCACGTGATTTCTACGGCGTGTGTTGTAATTATAAATATCAATATTGCATGAAAATATGTTCCCTCCGTTAAGTAGGTCATTTTTGACAATATTACAGATTCGTAAATAAATAGACAAGGCAATGGGAGGATTCCCAGCTCAATGAAAAGAGGCTTGCAGGAATCACGTGGAAGGCATTTTTCATTATTCGAATAATTTTCTTTTGCAATCTGAAGGTCTGAATACTACAGGATGAGCTTCCCCAGAATATTATGCCATATCTCAGGCGAGAATGCACATTTGCAAAATAAACGCAACGAGCTGCATGAAGGCTGACAGAATTTGAAAGAATTCTGAATGCATAGCATAATGAACTTAATTTAGTGTTTAATTCTGTTATATGTACATTCCATTTGAGGTTTGATTGAATTGAAAGACCTAAAAATTTTGTTGCCTCAACATCAGCTAATTGCATATTGTTCATTTTCAATGGAACATGCGATTTCCGATTTGAGATGCAAAAATGCATTGAAACAGTTTTTCTTTCGTTAACAATTAATTTGTTATTATTAAACCAATTTGAAACTTCTGAAATTGTACTATTTACTGCTTCTTTTTTGCAAAGAACATTCGTGTCATCAGCAAACAGAACCGTTCTTCCATTTTAATAGACGAGGGCATATCGTTTACATATAACAGAAAGAGAATAGGACCTAAGATCGAACCTTGCGGGACCCCATGCACAATTGGCAAAGAATTGGAAATATAAGTATGTAATGTCCTTTCCTGCCAGTATGGTATTTCTACTCTTTGAGTCCGATGTTTAAGGTAAGAAGTTATCCAATCTAGGGCAATACCACGAATTCCATACGAAGGTAATTTTGAGAGCAAGATCTTATGGTCAATAACGTCAAAAGCTTTCGAGAGATCTAAGAATATTCCAATGGGTATTCATTTTGGTCTATTGATGAAGCAACATCTTTGAGAAAAGAAAAAATGGCAGTTTCCGTAGATTTTGATTTTCTAAAACCGTGTTGTGAGTCTGAAAACGCTCTGTTTTTCCTGAGAAATGTTTCCATTCGTAAGTAGAAAAGCCTTTCTAATATTTTTGAGAAAACTGACAAAAGAGAAATTGGCCGGTAATTTTGAATATCATTTTTGTTCCCTTTTTTAAAAAGTGGCTTAATTTTTGCTGTTTTGAAAATATCTGGAAATATTCCTGTACATAAAGAAGCATTGAAAATGTGAGTTAACGGATGTATAAAGGCAGGTGCACAAGTTTTTAATAAACAATCCGGAAATTCATCTAAACCAGATGAATATTTATTTTTAGTTTACTGACTATTCTGAGGATTTCGTTGGGAGAAGTTTCGGGAATAAACATCGTATCTGAAATTTTTTGGGAAGTGTAAAATGTTGAATTTTGTGATTTTAGTCCCTTCGTGAGATCAGACGCAATTCTGGAAAAGTGTTTGTTGAAGAGATTGGCAACTTTTTCCGGATTACTCGTTCCTCTTTCATTATCCTTTAAAATAACATTCTCTACAAGGTATCGAGATGATGTGGTTGTATTTTTTACGATATCCCACATTGCTTTAGTTTTGTTACTAGCGCTCAAAATGTCCTGACTATTTTTCATTATTTTGCCTGAACTATTACTTTTCTTAAAATTCTTTTATATTCTCGGAAGTATATATGGAACCGGGTGATACGTTATGATGTTTAGAAATAAAGTAAAGCGTACGTTTGTTTTACACGATGTTCTAATTCCTTGTGTGATCCAAGTATTACTTTTGCTTGAGATATTTAATTTTCTCTTTTTAAGAGGAAAGCACGCGTTAAAATGAATTGAAAGCTTGGAGAAAAATAAATTATATTTTCATTTGTGTCAACAGCGTTATAAACTTCGTCCCATGATTCCTTCATCAAGTAGTCCGTAAATAATTTTATATTAACTTTAGTGAATGCTCTGCACATGCGTGTATTATTTATTGTGTCAGTGTTTATGTTCTTAGTAATTGTAAGAATTTGTGCATCGTGGTCACTGTATCCTAGATTATTCGTTATTATTTCATATGTAGTTGTGGTTTTGTTAATTATAATTTGATCTAATGCTTTTTGTGATTTAAGCGTATTACGTGTAGGTACATTCACTGTAATGTCTAAATTAAAAGAATGAAGTAAATTGAGAAACTGCTCTTTTTCGTGGGATTCGCTCAGAAAATCAATATTGAAATCTCCACATATAACAATGGATTTAAAAGAGAGTTTACTAATTTTGTTCAGAATTATCTCTAGATTTCCAAGAAAGTGAAATAATCTGAAGCTCGCTTTGTTGGAGGTCTGTAAATGCAAAGTAAGATAATTTTGAGCGTAGTAAGATGTACTACTGTTGTTTCAAAAACTTTTTCGACTGCATATAAATTGAATTCTGACAAGAAGGTAGAATCAATATAATTTCTTATGTAAATACACGAACCTCCGTAAGCAGGGCCCTTATTTGATTCCCTCGCCCTACAATACGATCCTGCAAGGTAAAAGCTAGGAATTTGGAGTGTATTTATATCATTTTGAGACAACCAATGTTCTGTAAAGCAAAAAACATCTATTTGTCTTAGATCACATTGTAATGCTGCCTCGATAAATTCAATTTTATTTGAAAGAGATTGCACATTATGATGCATTATTCGAATCTTTTGCATGTACCTACACGGATGTTTTTCTGCTGCATCTGACTGTAGTTGCTATTTATTTATTTCATTTTTACCTCGAGTGCGTGGTCGAAGGAAGTATCGTGTCCCAGCAGTGACAAGAGGTGAGGAAGGCGGGGTGACAGATGTAGAGGAATGAATAGTGGGAGAGGTAATACACGGATTAGGTTCAGGGGATAAGGCAATTGGGACCAAAGGGGTCCCAGGGGATGGAAGAGAACTAGGAGGTGTGGGTGGGGATGGGTCTTGGGCAGGACACTGCCAAGTTTGTGAAATGATGTGTTTTGCAAGCTCACTACCAAGTGCATGTTTTCCAACAAGGTTCAGGTGAAGACCATGTCGGGTGAAGTGTTTTTCTGAGAGAAAGTTTAGCTCAAACAATTTAACATGTGTGTCTCTCAGATGCAGTTTCAATTGGTTGTTTGCGTGACTAATTTCTTTGCATAGTGTGGGCTTGTTGTACTAGAAGGGCAGAGTCGAGACTACAATGTTCGTGTTTTGGGCGGCACGTTGTAATTTATTCATTGATTATTATTATTATGATGATTATTATTATTCATTGATTACTTGCTTCAGAAGTCATGGGACGCGGTTTATAATACTATTGATACAAACGATAAATATTATTCTTTTTTTTCAACGCTTTCATTTCATTTTAACACTTGCTTTCCTCTTCAGAAAAGAAAATTAAATTTTTCACGCAAAAGCAATTCTTGGATAACACAAGGGATTAGAACATTATGTAAAACCAAGTTCTTTCTTTCATTTCTAAGCATCATAACGTATCTCAATATTCCCTCCTGTACTTTAAAAAATACAAATCATTGTTAAGAAAAGTCATAAGGCAGGCTACAAACATGAAACACGATCAGGATATTTTGAACTCAAATAACAAAACAAAATCAATGTGGGATATAGTAAAAAATGCGACCAAACCAACTAGAAACCTTGTAGAGAATGTTGTTTTAAAAGATAACGATAGAGATGTGAACGATCCGGCCACAGTGGCTAGTCTCTTTAACCAATACTTTTCGAGAATTGCTGTCGACCTCACCAAGGGTTTTCAGCCACAAAATTCAACATCTGACGTTTCCCTAAAAATCTTAGACACTATGTTCGTTTCCGAAACCTCTTCCTATGAAATTCTCAAAATAATCGGTAATTTAAAAAATAAATATTCGGCCGGTTTAGATGAATTTCCGGATTGTTTGTTAAAGACGTGCGCGCCAGCCATTATACACCCGTTAACTCACATATTTAATGCATCCTTATGCACCGGAATTTTTCCAGATATTTTTAAAACAGCTAAGATTAAGCCGCTCTTCAAAAAAGGCAACAAAAATGAAATTCAAAATTATCGGCCAATTTCTCTTTTGTCTGTTTTTTTCAAAAATATTAGAGACTTTTTTATGTCCGAATGGAAACCTTTCTCAATAAACACGAGGCGTTTTCACATTGCCAACATGGATTCCGGAAATCAAAATCTACAGAAACAGCCATTTTTTCTTTTCTTAAATATATTGTCTCATCATTGGATCAAAACGAAGCAACTATTCAAAAGCTTTTGACGTCATTGATCATAACATTTTCCTTTCAAAATTACCTTCATATGGAATCCGTGGTATTGCTCTAGATTGGCTATGTTCGTACCTTAAACAACGATCTCGGAGTGTAGAAATACCTTACTGGAATGATGGAACTTTATGTACACACCTTTCCAGTTCTTTGCCAATTGCACGTGGAGTCCCGCAAGGATCGATTTTAGGCCATATTCTATTCCTATTATACGTAAATGACATGCCCTTAGCGATTCGAAACGGAAGAACAGTTCTCTTTGCGGATGAAGCAAATATTCTTTGCAAAAAAGAAACCGTAAATAGTACAATATCAGATGTTTCAAATTGGTTCCGTAATAACAAATTAATAGTAAATGAAAAGAAAACTGTTTCAATGCAGTTTTCCATTTCAAATCAAAAATTCTGTACTCCATTGAAAATGAACGGTGTGCCATTGACTGATGTTAATGTAACAAAATTTTTAGATCTATCAATTCAGTCAAACCTCAAATGGAATGCCCACTTAAATGAATTGAACACAAAATTAAGTTCATTATGCTACGCGTTCAGAATTCTTTCAAATTCCTTCAGCCTTCATAGAGCTCGTTGTGTATATTTTGCCAATGTTTACTCCCACCTGAGATATGGCATAATATTCTGGGGAAACACATCTTATAGCTCCCAGACTTTCAGATTACAAAAAGGAATTGTGCGAATAAAAAGAAATCCAACCCACGTGATTCTTGTAAGTCGTTATTAATGTAGGAATTTTACCATTACCTTGTCTCCTGATTTACGAATCAGTAGTTTTTGTCAAAAATGACTTACTTAAGGGCGGGAATATATTTTCAGCAAACGCCGATGTCTGTAAGTATAACGACGTAGTAATCATATTCACCAGGTGGCAGTATCAACAGCTCACTACAAAAAATTCACACGCAATTCATGTACATTACTCTACAACACTTTGCCAGAAGACATTAAACGATTAAATTCGATAGAAAAGTTCAAGTCCCAAGTAAAATATTTTCTGCTGCATAACTGTTTCTATACAATTCGAGACTATACCGAGCATCAAAAAGGAAAGTAGCATTAATTATAACAATGATAGTTAATGTAATTATTTATCATTTGGACTCTATAATTCTAAAGAACCTGTAACAAGTATTGTACCACAGTTTCTGGGTTGATGGCCCCCATCTCGATCAGGTTTTTCGTCCAGTTTCCCTGATCCTTGAGCAAATGCTGAGATGGTCCCTCGTTTTGCTTCTGGACATAAATGTAACTTCATTATTTGCGCACGTCTTCTGAATTTCAGTGGGAAATATAGTTATTCAAATTATCGTTTTTCATATTATCGCGGCAAAAAGTATTATTCTTTCATGAAGAATATGAGGGTTGAGGGCAGGAATTTATAGCTAATTTACCTTTGAAAATATATTTTATTATATAGGAGCGAATATTTTGTCAACATAACTCGAAAAAAACTCTCTTTTCTGTATTCAAAATTCGACTAGAATATGGTTTAGGATAGAGATCACAGAATTATGAAAACGTGCACAAAATTCACTTCTCCCCATAGCTCGTCATACAGTTTTTAACTGTTTTTGACGTAAATAAATAAATAAACACGATTATGCGACCTTTCTTTTAACTCCAAAACTACTTTATCCACCACCCCTACACACTACTTTCTTCAACCAAGAACTATTTTTTTAAAATTATTGCTAAGTTCGGCTATAATTGATACAATTAATGTTAGAAGTCTTAGCTTTGAGTTCATTTTTAAACCAAAATATAATATTATATTTTAAGTTAATTAGGGATTTTATACTAAATACAAAAAATTTGACTGTAGCAAAAAAATGAGGAGATGGAAAATTTTTGACATTTTTTTCGTTTTTGTCAAGTTGAAAACTATAAGAAAATGTATAAAGATCCTATGCAGTTTTTTACTAGCATACCTGTGTAATCATTAACATATTTATACGACGTACACAATATTAAATTTATATTTATATTATGTGTATGGCTATAAGCAAGAAGACGATTTAAAAGGTTTAAAGGAAATGGATTCAATATGAAATGATATTTTACGTCTACGGTCTTTCTTAAAATGTTGTCAAGTGGAAGCGTACACAGCGTTTAGAAAGCAGATCAATCTGCAAGAAAACCAATATACCTCCACGTACCTCTAAAAGACATTTCCAAGAGTTTAATGGAAGAGGAGTTCTTCTACGATTCATATTCGCAGAGCGTCATCTCAAACCCTAATCCATTGAGAAAGATTTTTTGAGATGAGTATTAAAGAGGTTCCAAGGACTTATTGAATTTACATCGATAATGCGTGACGAGGATACCAATCGAATGGCAAGTTGGAATTTAAAGCAACAGCGAAAACCTACAGTAAGAGGCATGCTAATCATAAAGACGCTCCCAACTAATTCAGATCATTAATTTCGTAGAATGAACTCATTTTCACTGTACTTAGGCTTTATGAGCGATAAATTAGAATATGAAGAATGTTCATAATACATTACACAATTCATAAATACAGATAACACTCTATTCGTCTAAGTCAAAGTATATATTTTCTTATTTTTCTTCTCCGTCTTTTTCTTTGCCTACTTTCACCTCGTCTCCCACTACGTCTTCGACATTTCATTATCTTTCTTTTCTTCACAATCTCTTCCTGCTCCATCGTTTGTTGCTTCTTTGACATCCTTTTTAAAAAAATGTTTTTCGTCTTTTTGGTTCTTTTCGTCCTTTACGCCTTTGTTGTCTTCTTTCGCTTTTTTTGACTTTTTCAAATATTTCGCCGTTTTCACTATCTTGGCCGTCATAATTATCATTTAATGTACACATTAGTGCTGCAGCATGGCGTAGAAAAGAAAAAGTGTGATCACCCAAAAGTTCTTCCATGAATTTCAATCAGCCAAGAAGGGAAAGCCTTCTAAGCTGCATCGAAATGTGCTGTATTTTGGAAAGTTTCTTTGCCCCTGTATTTACCCAATGATTTTCTATAGAACTTAGTTTATTCAGAATTCGGTTTCTTAATACTCAAAAGGTACTTTTGGGAGAAAATTGCGTGTCTGTCCGTCAAGTTGTGTTCACAACTTGACGCAAAAACACTGGCGCAAAAACACGATACAGGATTTTCGCTAAAAAATGATATCCCCAGATGGTTTCTGGCCTTCTCACCTACATCTTACGCAGTGTAGAGAAAGTTTTGTAATGGAGCGGAAAAAACGGCAACTTTCCAATAGAAAAAACATTTTTTGGCGGGCCCTGGAAAATAAATTCTCGATAAATCTTGTTCCTATATGTAATAAATTACTTCCTCTAGCACGTTCTGTAGTCAGAATCCACGTTTCATGAGTCCTTGATATCGAAAATCGATTGACGGCAAAATGTACGTCTGTCCGCCAGTCTGTCTGTCTGTCTGTTAACAACACTCGCAGCTAAACCTTAAGCAGGATTTTTACCAAAATTAATATTCCCCAATCATTCTGATTGATGTCGCGAACCCTTGAATTTGAAACGGATATTTGGGTTCTGATGGCTCCAAATTTTTATATTAAATTTTGTTCTCAGATAATGCAAAGAATGCTTAAGAGACTGCTGCAGGTGTCATTTTCGTTAAAATTTTTGATTTTTCCAAATTTGAAAAAGTGAATTTTTTGGCGTTTTCCTGCAACTATAATTCTGAAGATGATTTTTTTCCTGAATGAATTCTGGTCTTTAAAGAAAGATCTTGAAATACTAATGTGAGAATAATTATTCGAAAATATGAGTAGTTTTCGCGTAATTTTGCGCAAAGTATAGACAATTTTCAATTCTTTAAACTATTTTTTCTTTAAATTGTCTTAAAATGTTCTTAATTTTTTCTTTAAACTTTTCTCCATGTATGTATCAAAAGGCGATTGGTGCTCGTCTCATTTTCGGCGAACTCTACATTTTCAAAATTTGCAAATTTTTAACATTTCCAAACTAGAAAATTGAAGATAGTGATTTCTGCCTTAAACAAAATCTATTCTAAACTGCTACAGTGTCACCTCCTTCCTATGTTAAAAAGGAGTTAAAAGGAGGTGGGGAAACAAACGATCACCTAGCACCTGGTCAAAATTCTTCGTCAAATTTTAGCCTGTCCAACAATTCAGATAAAATTACCTTAATCGTGGGAGGAGACGAGTGACTCGAGTAAATGATCCCTTATTACTCGTTGTCGTGGCTCCAGTAAATAATAACCCACAACACACACATATAAGAAAGTTCTCCACTGACTTCCTTTTCAAGGGATAGGGTTCTAGACGTATGCACTTGGCTATAATTAAGAACAAGATTGTCGTATGTTTAACAAATAATCGAAGAAATATATTCTTTTGAAAGAATTAATACATTGAACACTAGAAACTGTCTGAGACTACTCTGCTAGAATCAGGTTTGTAAAACTGATAACAAAAATATCATGAAAATCTGAGCTGAATTACAGTCTGAAACTCTTTGACTACTTTCTTCAAATGGTTTAAACAATCAGCCTTAATTCACAGAATTTCTGTACTATGCTATTCACACACAAATACAATTACACTGATCTACTGTAAAACACATAAAAACAATACATACACAATATGCGATGCACATAAATAACATACATATACAATGCGAATCGATAATATGAATACTATACTATACAAAGGAAATGTGTTACACTACTAAATGTTCTTACATCTTACACAGAACAAACAAATTGAATTGTTCGAAAAAAATGTATCTCTTTCCGATAAACGATATTTAGTTTAATCAAAGTCAAACGAAATTAGCTTTACTTGATTCTATGAGATCTCTTTGTATACAAAATTTTAAGTTTACTGTTAAATTACTTTGTTATTACTTCAATCATAATACGTTACTCTACCAAATAACTTATTGTCATGGCAAGAATTTGCTTCAATTATTACACATATTATATTGTGTTAATAGTTACTTGACATAAATCTAGTTGCAGATTAAACACAGAAAAAATACACTTCTAATTTCACAGTAATACTTTTTGAGTATCTGAATTCATTAACGATACTGTGTTACTTAGCTGGAATTCGGACACGTCCTTTTAATGCTCACGACAGTAGTCGAGTAAAGTTACAGTCAATAACCTCGCAAAATAACGTAATCAAATAGTTCTGCAATCTGACCAGCGACTCTATCAATAACTTGGAATGAATCAGACGGACTCACAAGGTCTCCCGCGCCGCACGATGTCTCGACGTTTTCCCGAGGTCGTCCGCTACAATTGGGTACGAAGAATTTCCATCGGTTACGCTGCTCTTCTAGGCTGCGACCGAATAAATGAAATCCTCCTTCGTATGTGGCCTCTGATGTCGTCCAATATAGGTTCGCAGATTATGGCTGCTTTCTTACGTTTTCGTCACCTCTGTCGACGTTGCTATTCGTCGAATGAAGCGTTGATCGTATTAGGTTCAAATAAGTCCAAGCGTTCTCATTAAAGCTGAAATAAATCATATATTCATAATAATATTTCTATTTTAATTTATTTCCCTTTACAGGTTTATACTCGTTTTTGACTCGTAGTTTCGAACGTAGTATAAATCTTGCTATTCATTCCTAAAAGTTCTTCTTTAAATATACTCATATTTTATATATAATTCATTTTTTTATTCTCTAGAATAAGTTATCATATTAATTGAATATATTACCTTATTCTAAAAGCTTGAATAAACAATGATTTCCTAGAGTAGCGTGATCCGTTATTCCAATGGTTCTCTCTGGGTAACGTTCCATACACTCGTTAGTAGCAAAATGACAGAATCTCTCTTCTCTAGCTTAAAATTCAGCAATTTTTGCCTATTAAATTCTGATTGGTCAGTCTAGTTGTTCCACTGGCTGTTTTCGTTATCTCGACTTAAAATATGAGTTACGAGCGCTTCCCGTAGCCTTTTGAACTACTTCCGGATTCTTATCGGAAAGAATTTTCTTCCGTCTTCTAGCGTTCTCTGTCAGTTTACCTAGCAACTTCATGATCTCTAGATAACGAGAGACGTATCTACGAAAAAAAAATTATATTTTTCGTAATGTAAACGACGTGAGCGGTTACAACAGAATGGCACAGACTTTTCCGTATTTTCCGAGTTTTATATTTCGTTTGGTCTCGGGTAGCAATTCGGACTGCCACATGCTCTTGTCAGCTGCCATCCATCGCCGCCCCAAGTACATTTTATTGACATTTTCTTCATTTTTCGGTTCCCTAACAGTAGATCGGTAATGCTATTTTAAGAATATTAATGAACAGTAAAACCTTCTCCTGAATTGCAAATTTCTTTAACAAAACTGTTTTAGGAAAATGCCTTTTAAACGCTGTTGTAAATTCGAAATTTGAAGCTTTTTCACAGAAAAGTTTTGAGTTTTCAAAAACTTACATTGTGTAGTTTTTGAAACATAAAAAATATACCCCAAAATGAACTTAACGTCATATTAAAGAGTGAAATTAGCACTATACGTTGCAAAAGTTTGTGGATACAAATTGAAAACAATTATGAGAAAATGGCGTTTGAGCGTTTCTGCAAATACGTAATTTTGAGCTAGTTTTCACAGAAAACGGATGAGTTTTCGAAAAACTTTACCTGACATCATTTAAAGCACAGCTACTTATAAATATAGTAATGTGAATAAATCGCCGCTAATGGAAATATTAACGAATTGGGAGTCAAGTCAAAAATTACATTTTCGGAATTTTTGAGAAAACAAAAGAATAGGGCCACAAAACGTTTATGTTATCTTGTTGAGTACATTAGGCCCTATCCCTACCAAACATTTATATTAAAAATGTGGAGCTTTTATTAGGAAAATCTTATTTTTATTATTTTTAAAATTGCACAGATTGCACGCAATATTGCGCGAAAACTATTAAAATGTTCAGAAACCTGCACATAACCTTAATTAATTACTCACTATGGAGAATAAATTTTATTTGAGGGAAAAACCTCTATCTTTAATTTTGTAGTTGTAGAATAAGGCCGAATAAAATTCAAAATTTTAAAATTTTGAATATTCAGTGTTAACCGTGAAAATTGGACCGATGCCACCTTTACTAAGTGGCCTATTATAACAAGAAGGTTACAGAAAAAAATTGGAGCTGTTTTTGAGAAAATTTGAAAATATCCGAGGGGTTTCATCTAAAGTACCGCCAAATGTTGAAGAATGTTTTTCAAAAATCTCAAAGCTTCGACCCGAGCCAGATGAGCAGGGGGTGTTTCTTCAATTTGGAAAATATCTTACGAATTGTTTAGGCGCTAGTGGTGTTCACAGATGAAGAGATAGATGGATGTTTTGAAAAGAACCACTTTATCGGTATCAGGGGACCCCAAAACGTGTATTTTCGCTGAAATCGCGAAATCGATTTTCTGCAGCATTACATAACATTTCCTATAAAACATAGTATATTACTCCTTATGTATGTATATACACGGAAAATAATAAATAACTTCTTTAAAAATGGTCATGTACATTTTATTGAAGAAAACGAAAGTTTTTGCGTAATGTGTGCTTGAAATTAATGCAAGTGATAACCTACGTCCAAAACCACTTCAAACTTTTCTTCTCATTTTTATTAAACTCTGAGTTTTCGAAAACTTGAAAATTATAATTAATGTGAGAAAGGATGTGCTTTTGTAGCACGACTAGTTATATCGAAAAACAATAGGAAGTTAATCGTTTAACTTGGGCCCTATAACGAAATATCTCCGCCGAGATGTCTCCCAGGTCTACGCGTTCAAGTACCAGTACCATTTTGTGGGTTCAGTTGTGCTGTTCGCGTTCCGGTATTTGCTCTCTAAAGCCCCTTTTTCTGAGCTTGTCAGCATGTTTTCATGCTAATCTAATTCATAGCTTAATTATTTCATTTTAAAATGTTTCCAAATTACTGCATTCGTTTCTATGACTTCCCTTAACACGCTATTTGCTGTGTATTGTTTATATTAAAAAATTGCTTCTCGTTCTTTGATGTTGCTTATTTCCAGGACGTATTTTATCTTTATTTTAAAATTTTGAACTCTGGGACATTAGGTAATACTTACGATCTTACAGCGTTTGCAACATCTTAATTTGATATTGATTTCACATTAAAATAAGAAACTTTGAAATCACTACATAAATTATGTAATCAGAATAACATGAATACATTTTATCCTATCTTATGATAATACGTCTTTGAGTTGAAAGCTGTGTCATATAATTATAAGCTGTGTAATTATAACAATAAAATTTCAGCCAGAAATTATAAATTTTGTAACTTCACCCCAGAATTAAAAATTCTCAAGGTCAAAATAACATGTAGCAAAAATGTGTATACGTACTTGAGTTTGAATCTTGCAAGTGTATGTGATTATTTTTATTTTATTATTTTGACGGCAAAAATTGAATCTATAATAAATTAAATCTAAAGTATTTTAATTAATGAAAGTTGCTAGAACTAATGTTGAATCAAATGCATATTGACACATTAATTTTTTATTCCGATTCCTGGCCTTATTTTGAAGTGGAGAAGATCCCAAAGTGTGAAGTCGGCATGACATCATCCCTCCGGTGTATGCACTCTCCCATATCACCTTCGAGTCTCCAGAATCCTATTCGGACGCGGGTGTTTTGCAACTCACAAAAGCTTCCTCCTCACAAAAAAAGAGAAAGAACCAGAGAAGCTTTCAAAGGAAAGAGTAAAATGTCGTACTGTTACGAGGCAAGCAGAGCACAAATGGACAGCCCAGTTATGTAGTTATGAGATACTATGCCTGAAATATTTGACCTTGTGTTGACATTAACAAGATCACAACTTGAACCAAAATGTAATTTATCTAAGGGGTGGGAAGTGATACCCACACATTTTGTTCCAGTAATAATTGAATTTCCGGTGGGAAAGGTCATTTGTGCAGTTACAGTGTGTACAAATCGGTCCATACGTGTGATTTGGGGTAACGCGTAATATAAATAAGGATTCATATTTATGTTCATATTCATATTTTGTTTAAAATCAGTACTCTGCTACAAAATGAGTTTTTCTTTGTATTCTGAATTTTTGTTGCATTCATTGATAAAGAAAATTCGTAAATTGTGCCAATTTAAAATAAAAGATATCATATGCAATTTCTTTACTAAATGAATTCATGCTTAATTCTCACCTAAATTAGTACTTGACTATTTCTTGAATCTTATCTTTTCGACGGACGAATTCTTAGACATTGGTTATAGTTTATGTATACGTTACATCCACTAATTGCTTGGATGCCGTCAAGCATTCATTCGTGCTGGAGTCATCGGGACCAGGAATTTTCTTGAGGAACTAAAAACCTAAGAGGTGACTTTTATGGATGGAAGAATGTGGCACGCGTAATTCTGTCAGATTAGAAGCTTTTAAGCGAAAGCCGGATAAATATGTCAGGAGCAAATGTCTAGAAGTGAGTTTCCGGAAATCATTAAGGTATTTTAATTTTTGGAGATACTTTACATGATGCCGCGGAAAATTGTTAGATTTTCTGCAAAAAAGGCTGTAATTTTTTCCTTTAATTTTTTAATAGGAAAAAATAATTTACAAGTATAGTTCCGATTTTTAGGAAAACTTTCGACATTTTGAAAATTACAAAACTATAGTAAATACACTAAGGGTTTTTGTTCAAAAAGGAATTTGAGCTTTATACTCGACCAAATTTCGTAATTTTTGCTTTAAATGAAAGATACTGGATTTCTGATGTTTTATATCACTTTCTATTATTAGTCGTTTTCGAAATATAAACACCAATTTTTTTAAAAGAACCTAAGATTAATACAATAAGCGGTTGCCTATCATCTTTTGTTCTTTATTTGATTTAGTTCAGTCAAGACCTTGAAGAAGATGGTCTAACACGAGAAATCCGAGTTCAAAAATGTAAGGTTTCGGAAGCGAACACTGTTGGATTTTGTTATGTCGCGCTTATCACGTCGCGCATGACTTTTGGATTTGGCGCGCGAGCAGCAAGACAGCGCGCTCTGGCGGGGATCGGCGGCGGCAGCGGCAAGCCGTGGGCACGGTCCAGCAGGCTCGAGCCGTGAGAGCGAGTCGCCGCCTAGCATCGGCCCTTTAAAGGGAGCCCACCTGCACCCCGAAGGCAGTCCCGAGAGAGTCCCGAGAGAGTCCCGAGTGGAGTTAGGAGTCTTGTCCAGAGAAACAGCAGGCAGGAATCTATCGTCGTGGGGCGACGATCTCAGCCAGCGTCGGCGGGAAAGGTCCAGGAGCCGGACGTGTGGAGAAGCAGGGAACTGGCAATATGGCTGGCAGCTATTGTAATTAAGGAATCAATAAATTGTTGTTGAGTTAGCGTGCGACTTTCATTTACGGACATAACAGATTTTAGGTTCCAAGATCGAGCGTTTGTAAATGCAAAGTTATGTGGGTGTATATAAATACAAAGTCTAGCAATGATTTAAACATGAGTTCCTTTACAAAAAAATCAATAATTATATTGTAATTATATGTGATGTATTGCATTTTACAATTCTATTAGGATTTCCTGTACAACTATATAGTTAGAACCTATACACTTGATGCACTCTCGGATGACCCTACTTGACAAGAGATAGTGTTTTTGCTGAGATGTTTTGAATCCTTTAGGATGAGGAATGGGATGAATTAACTGCTAGAGTCACAGTTTCTAGCCTTCTCCTTCGCGTAATTGTACACGAAAATGCAAACACTGAGATTACAAAAGTCATAGAATGCTTCCTAATATCGTGTGGGAGATCATTGTGCCCGGAGAAGTGAAGCCGACGTGGCTTGGACTCAGCAAGTTGTTGGAAGTCTCCTGCAGAAATATTGAGCCACGCTGCTTCTATTGCCGCCCGTAATTGCGAAAGTGTTGTCGGTACAGGATTTGTGCACGAACTCACCTCTCGGTTAGTTTGCATAAATGACATATAGGATTGTGTGGCCAATCATTTGCTCGAATTGTTCAGAATATTCCTCAAACCATTTGCGAAGAATTGTGACCCCGTGACAACGCGCATTGTCATTCCTAAAGTTCCCATCGTTGTTATGGAAGATGAAGTTCATAAATGGCTGAAAATAGTTCCCAAGTAGCTAAACATAACCACTTCCAGACAATGTTCCGATCATTTGGGCTAGAGAACCCAATCCATTCCATATAAAAACTGATCATACCATTATGAAGCCACCACCAGCTTGCAGAATGCCTTGTTGACAACTTGCGTTCATTGCTTTGTGGGGTCGGCACCAAACTCGAAACTTACCATCAACTCTTACCAAATGAACTCGGGACTCGTCTGACCAAACCACGGTTTTCCAGACCTCTAGGGTCCAATCGATACGGTCACGAGCCGAAGAGAAGCGCTGCAGAGGATGTCGTGCTATCAGCAAAGGCACTCGAGACCCGCATAGCTGCCAAACAGTTCACACTAATCACATTATATTTCAAATAAAGTTCGCCCCAAAATACTGAATCGTGCGGCAAGTAATATGCTGTAGATGACTATTTTATTGATTATTTTGTGATTCCGAATACGTCAACTGCTATGGTTATTAATTCTGTAAGTGTAATGCACGTTATATCCCTGGAATGATGGTGTCCCTTCTTCGCTGGGATGTGACATCCCACGCCGACATGCAATTCAGTTTGCGTGGTTTCATTCCTCCTCATATCTCCTCCAGCAAAGCACCGCCCAAGTCGGGGCAACTCCCAGGTCTCAGCCGTCTCCTGGCGTATGCGGTGCACAGACGTGTGTGTTGGTGTGAGGGGAGAGGAGAGTCAATGACGAGTAAGCAAAGATCGTATCCCGTTCGGGGCCACTTTGTGAAGATACTGATCCGGAATTCGGCTGGTATTAATCAGAGAAACACCAGAAAACTACCGATCGGACCTCTCACTAGAATTCTTTACCTTGTAGCAGCTGAATTCAAACTAGCCATTTAGCTAATATCGAAAAGTTGCCACAATCAGGTCTTCATCTCAGAACCTCGCAATCAGAGATGCTGCAGTGTCCTGAGTGGTGTAAATATTTTTTTATTTATTTATTTGGCCAAAAACAGTAAAAACTGTATATGACGTGTGGGAAAAGAGATTATCTGCGCACATTTTCTTGAGGCCAAGAATAAAAAAATTTAAAAAAATAAAAAAATAAAAAGTTTGTAATTATTGTTCGTAGAAATTTTATTTTTGGAAGAAAGGAGTAATTTTTAATTTTAAATAGAATTATTTGTTAACTTCACCAGCAATGGAAAGATTATAAAAAAGAAATCAAAAGGTAATATACTTTATTACAGTTTTAAAAGTATCACTGAGTAAAAACTACATTTATTACGCGTGACTGGAAATCAATGCTCGTATATTGTTTTCTTTTAGCAGTCCTTGCAGTGGTT
This sequence comes from Acheta domesticus, assembly GCA_031308135.1. NCBI lineage: Eukaryota > Metazoa > Arthropoda > Insecta > Orthoptera > Gryllidae > Acheta > Acheta domesticus. The sequence continues at coordinate 261,735,581 of JAHLJT010000631.1, read as the reverse complement.
CCCTTTTGGGCCAGTGATCTTAGCGTCGCCAGCGTTATATCGAGAGAGGAGGCAGAGAAGGGTGAAGAAGTATTTGCAGCACTCTATGATCCTCACGAAAGGATGCGGAGAGAAATAGTAATAACAAAAAACGCATGAGAATGACAATATACTTTGAGAATTACAAATGATAATAAAATGTTGAGAAAGAGAGACAAAGAAAGAGAGAAAGAGAGAGATTTTATAATTGTTGATACTCCGAAAATCTCCTAACGTCACGTTCTGATATCACGGTTTGAGTTTATAATTTCAGCGTTCAAAAGTCAATTTGACAGACAGAAATCGCAGGAAAAATGACTGACACGAGGCAAACGGAAGTCCAACAACTACCACCTGGCGCACCTCCAATAAAGTGTAGACACAGATCTCCCCCTCTCGGCCTCGAAAACAAACAGGGACCGTTTCACTCTTCCAATCTTCGCTGCCACTGTTTCCACTCCCTCTCCTTTGTCAGAGGGTTGATAACGTCATCCCTGATAGAGGTCCTCTCAGATGCACAACGGACACAAAATCATGGGCCGAACCAATATTTCTGGCCGCATAAAATTTAAAATTAATATTACATTTTCTAGTGTACTTCAAACAACTTTGATAAATCCATAATCAAGCAACATTCATAAATTTTCCAATCGTCTTTGTTTTCGTTTAGAACAACTTCAAAATCTTTCTTCAAAGAATGTAGCATTGGGTTCAACCAGGTCTTTCTTTCCACACCGAGATATTTTCGCCTTGCCAATGAAATCGTTGTTTACGTTTTGCTCCGCGCCCTGCATTTGAAGTTTCTGAGGCTTCTTCACGACTTCAGCCATCGTGTCGTCGCGTTCGCTCTATTGAATGCGAGATGGGGAAGAGGAAGAGGCTGCAGTTGGCATTCCCACAAGAAATACGCATATTTGGATTAGAACATTGCATCGCCTGACATGGGTGGCAATGCATTGGGTGGCGAAAGTGCTGATCTCGCACTTGAGACAGCGTGAACGCCCGCAGGAGTCGAGGAAGATTGAGAAGAGAGAGGGATCCAAGGGGAGTGCCTACGACCCACAAAGCAGGCGGAGGTCTCAGCTCTTTCACCAATCTGACGTCTCACTGCCCGAAACCAGGTCGCAGCACGCCCGCCCACAACCGCAAGCCTCGTGGCATCACTGTTATTTGCGACCAACGCAACGTCACCACCACCAACTGCCCGTCTCTCTGCCAGAGCCACCGTGTCGCTCCGGCGTTATCAGGAGCGGCTCATTAGAGCACGCAGCCCCCGCGCATCAGGCCCCGCCCCGCACCGCACCGCACCGCCCCGCTCCGCCCCGCCCCGCCCCGCCCCGCCCCGCTCCGCCCCGCTCCGCCCCGCTCCGCCCCGCTCCGCCCCGCTCCGCCCCGCTCCGCCCCGCCCCGCCCCGCTCCGCCCCGCCCCGCCCCGCTCCGCCCCGCCCCGCCCCGCCTCGCCCCGCCCGCCCCGCCCCGCCCCGCCCCTCCCCTCCCCGCTCCGCCACGCCCCGCCCCTGCGGCGCAGCAACCCGCCGCGCGCTCACGGGCTGCGAACTGCCGCAGGTGGCGCCGCGCCGCGGCTGGGGGGGAGACTCCCTCGATGCTCAGAGCAGCGCAACTGCCCGCCGCCATTTCATTAATCTGTTCCCCGAAAGCCTCGCCAGGCAGCAGCCAGGAATTGAAGAGAAACGATAACAATTGGGAAGCATGATGCAGAAACAAGGGTCAGCTGCTGTGCAGCCTACGCACCGGGAGTGATGGCTCAGGGCATCAACTGGCGTCACCGCAGTGCCTCTGGCCGGGAGGTCCTAGGTCCGAGTCTTGACGGTGGTAAAACTTTCGACTCTAGCTAGATAGCTAATTCGAGTTCAGTCGCTGTCTGGTGGAGGAGAATTCTTGCAGCCGGCTACTCTGGTCGGTAGTTTTCCAATGGTTTCTGTGATGAGCATCAGGCGACTGCCGAAGCTCTAACAAAAGGGCCACAGAGCGCGCGACCTTTCCTTCCTCTTCCTGGGCCTATCCTCACCCTCACCTACACACACATTTACATGCACCATACTACCACACGAGCCGGGAGGGCGGTCGGGAGCTTAGACCTTGTCCCGGCTGCGGTGGTGCCACGCTGGTGGCAGATACCTGTTCAGGAAAACCACCCCTAGTCGACGGTAGGTCGGCGTCGGATCTGGCCATCCTGCGGAGGAAGATCACGGACCAAATCACGCACTACACTTACCGGACTAATGACAGTAGCAATTGGCGCCCCCGAAATCACCAATCAATCAATCGGAGCTTATGCTCGCTGAACTTGCACCGCTTTGCGTCACAATATTGCGGGAATTTTAAATGTAGCCAGATATCAAAACAATTATAGACTTATTACAAGTTATTGAAACAGATATAAGCAGCTTTTTTTAAAAAAAATCTATTGCGTCTTTTGCTTCAACTACTCCTTCATAGTGTTATTTTTGTTGGTCACCGTTGAAAATTGTCACTTACACTTTCAAAATGTTTCGTAACACTTCTCGCTTGCCCTGCGGCATGGCGGCCAATCTGGCCTGGTTTTCCAAACGAAGTGCCCGTGTTGAGGTCACGTAGTTCGTGAAGGATCTGCTTCTCGGATATCAGGACGAGCGAAAATCGGTGTGTCATGCATGCCATTGCATCGTGTCAGGGAGGTTTTGCACGGCGTAGCGTTCAGCAATCGACTGAAATCTCGATCTTCTGCGCATACGCAGTTCAAATTGCGCATACTCAGATGCTCAAAAGTAGAGAGATTTTGCATGGCATAGCGTAAAGCAATAGACTGCATTATCTATGTTCTGCTCATGCGCAGATGCACTAAAGTGATTCGAAACACAAACTGTGGAAGATCAATAGTGTTGTCAATTGTTTTAACGCTTCGCCATGCAAAAATTCTTAATATGGGGATTTTCAACAATATTGATATTAGATTTCTGTTGATTAGTGATCCCCACCACACACAACACCGCGCAGTTGAAACTCTCGTGACAACTGGATATAAAATGGCGAAAGTGGCGGCGCAGGGAAATGTGGCATTTTCTGTATTTACCGAAACTGTAGGGCGACTAGTGGTCACACACATAGGGAGTAGCGTATTCGCCGCCGTCTCATAATCTCTTACCCTAACGCTTCATCAGGCAGAAGTTAGGAGTTGAAGATATTAATTGACTGATTAATTGAGGTTTCTGGGCCCGTCGACTGCTATAGTCATAATTTCCTTTAGTGTAGTGAATGTTTTTATCCCAGAAAGGGTCAGAGATTCCTTCGTCGTTGGTGGGTGAGGTCCACCTACACGTCGGATTTTGGGGGATTCCACCTCCAGGTGTCTCCCCCACCGGGGCACTGCCCTAGCTGGGATAAGCTCTACGCTCCCCACTGATTTTCCGTTTTGTGTGATAGTGAAGTGTGTGTAAGTAAAAGTGTGTGTGAGGGGAGAGGAAAGTACAAGGACGGAAAGATCGCGCGCAGAATGGACTGCGTTGGCTACTACCTCCACACATAATCTTGTTCTGCCAGAGGGTTCAAACAAGTCCCTCGTTTGGTCTCTGAGCATTAGCTCTTAGGCTAATGCCCCGACGACGCACAAGTACGCCAACAAGCTGGTAACTGGATTTGGCCTCGTGGCAACCTACCCATGCAATTGCTGGGTAATGGACCTCCCTGCCAGTTCAGAGCTACTAGATATCAGGGCTAGTGCCAGAGTGTCATCAATGGGCAACTTACTTGTGCCGCGAACAACTCCGGCCCCTTTGCCCTGAGAGTGGGACTACTGCCACGACGAAGCCAAGAGCCCAACTGGGGGCCTCCGGGTTAAGATCCGGGGCCCAGGGTCCCCATCCCGTCTCCTCACTGCCTACACATTTAGGCTATCGCCGGAACCTGGGCAACCTGACGCTAAGTCTTCGAGTCTCGTCGGACGTATATATGTGGATTCTAGAGAATTCTGAAGAATCTCCTTCCGCCGATCCTGCCCAAGGTCGACGCGCCAGGGGCCCAACTGGTGGGTTGCCGGGTTGAACCGAACAACCAGGAGCTTAGCATCGTCTACTCAATGCCTCTACCTTCGAACTAATACTCGAGTGCCGCCATGAAACTAAGGGTCCGGGTGGTTGTCTGCATCTCTCCACAAAAGATCTCGCTCCCCTACGATGCCCCTCCTGCGGGGCATCGCGCGCAGTCCATAAGCCGTTTGTTAGGGTACTGCTCCGCCATTATCCTGGTATTGATGGTAGAAACCTTTGAAAACTGCCGATCAGACCAGCGGGTTGCTAGAATTCTCCTTGAGACAGCAGTTGAATTCGATCTAAATCGAAAATCCGTCATTTGAAGAAAAATGATAATAATTGAAGACATTATGCGGATTTTCATGGATTTTTTTTGTGGATAGATTGGTGGTTCCCAGCACACACCAAACCACACAGCTTAACTTTCCTGAAAATTGGATACAAAACGTCGAAATCGGCGGTGTAAAGGAATGCAGCGCTCTCGGTGTCTTGGGTCCGTAGTTGGCTGGCGCTGTCCGCCGCTCAGGCTTCGCGCCCCAGCGCGAATCAATTATGTGAGTAAAAAAGCCCATATCGTAACGTATTGTTCAATAAACTCACAAAAATTATTTGTGTAAAGTTTTATTTGTTTTTAGAACGCTTATTCTATCCGATAGCCAAATACACCTGTCTGTTTTTGGCTAACAGGTTTTTCAACGTAGTAATATGAACTCTGTAGTTTTCTGAAGAACTGCTCTGAACCCAGCTCGATTGTATCTTCTAAAGCTATAATTTGTGCACCACTCCACTCAATTCTTCCAACTTTTTTATCACAGCACAACACAAAAGGGATAAAATCTGCCTTCACTACTTTTCGAAAAGTGTTAATTTTCATGTTTCATATTTGTGTTTATTTAATATGTTATTTGACCAGTTTGCTTTTTGGTAACCTTGTCTTTTTATTTGCTCTTTTAGTACTCTAAATCTTTATTCACAATATGAGTGAAGCTCCTCGACAAAGAGTTATCGAAGGTAACTGATGACCACTTATTTTGGTCACCCCTAATTATTTGTTCAATCCATCTTTCTGCGACCCCGATTCCCAATTTTAAGACTTCATATTCAAACCACGTAGTTTATCTTACAAAAACTTAGTTACTTAATTTACAAACTTAATTGATTTCACATTTGAACATTTACAAAATTATTATTAAAATTTGTATAATAGTCATGTTCAAATCATGGCGATCATATAGTTCCGTAAATACATTTGTAAGGTTTTCAAACTTCCGAGTTAATTCCAGAATGAGGATTCACTTGCTGCCGCACATCGGTTGCAGCAAATGGCACTCAATCACGGGGCCAATTACAGGCGGAGGAAGGGGAAGTTGTGCGAAATGAGGCTGCACGTTGCAGTCGCGTCGCCGCCAGCGCGCCCTGCGGCCAACTGGCGCACATCGCCCGCTGCTCGTCGCCCCCGCCCCGCCCACACCCCTCCACCGCTCCGCCCCGCCCCGCACACTCCGCGCCCCCGCCCTTTACATAGCTCGTATGACTATCAGGCTACATGAAGCTTTGCGCTTCTATCTCTTCTAAAAAAATAACGTTTTCTAACCAAAGAAGGCATGCGGAATGTAAAGTTCGTGTATATTAATTGATTTCATGAAATGTAAATTGTTTCGTGAATTTTTTAGACAGGCACTAGTAAAAGCGGTTCTTTCGGAGCATGCATAGCGTGCTAGAAGTTCAAATTTTAACTTAAGTGCTAAAAGGGAAACGATAACCATGTGCTCAGATAAATCTTTGAATGCAACAAATCCAAAAAGTACTTGCGTCCGGTCGTAACAGCTAATATTTTCCTTAATGTTTTATTAAGAATTTATACTTGAATTAAAATAAAATGAAAGTCGGTAACGGTGTTTAAAGCATCATGTATGACACGCGTGGTAAAGTTCTTTGTTGCTTTGCTTTGTTTAAAATAGTTTGTATCGAATGTTGTAAATAAATTACGATCTAATAATTATAGTGTTTACAGATGTTTCATATTCAAAACTCGACAATGAAGTACTTCGACGAAGAAGCTCCTCTAGACGGGCTCGTGCTCAAGAGCCGCAGGTAGCTCGTTGCTCAGAGCGAAATGGCTCGCCTTCAACAAGATGTCCGAGTCGATTCTCGGACAATCTCATGTGAAATTTGTTCCGAGAGAACGAGTGTTCCTACTTCACAGAGCTAGTCCAACACCTGTGAAGCGTCCTAAACCCTACCCGTATCCTCATTCCTCCCCAATTCTGGCCGCGGGGTAGTGACGAAGGATCGCGTAAGAAAGAGACCTGTATGAGGAGAAGCTATCATGCGGTCCTCTTCACGACTTATCACATGCCTTGCAGACCACAGACTATAATATCAAGTACAGTTTAACTGTTAACTACATAAAAATGCGTTCTGCGCTAATTTCTTAGCTCAGAGAAACGTTGTCACAGAAATATTGACAGAATGCAGCCACTTGACAGTGGCATCGCTTCATGCAGCAACACCGAATGGGGCTACACAGAAAACAGTAGGGGTGGCTGCTCACTTCCGTTGCTTTGAAGCACATCTACGTCCGTCCCATTTACTTAGATAAAAAGTTTTGCTTCAAATGTTTTCAAAAACTGCTCCAATTTTTACTTTCACGTATATGTACGTATATCCAGAGTAATACACGTAGAATAGGGAAAGTCATGTAATGCTGCGCAAAAAACAAATCATTGCCGGACCCTGATAACAAAAAAGTGGATAAAACCAGCTGCTAAATTAATTCAAAAAATCCCCTAGCACGTGGTTTAGGGGTAGCCAGAATTCCTGTTTTGTGGATCCTTGAAACCGAAAAAACAATTGAAAGCAAATCGTCCACCTGCCTGTCCGTCCGTCCGTCCGTCTGTCCGTTCGTCAGTTTGTGGACAACACTAGCGCCTAAACCATGCGTGCGATTTCTTTCAAAATGGTTATTTCCCGGTCAATCTGCTTCCACTCGAGGTGCCGCGACGGCTCCAAACTTTTTAAACTTTTGGCAGGGATAATACTAAACGTACTCTACGAGATGTCAAAAATGTCATATTGCCCTATTCTGTTGTTTTTTGAAGATTGCGAAAATGTAATTTTTTTGACTTGTCTCTCACGTCGTTAATATTTACATTCGCGGCGATTTGTTCACATTACTATATTTATGAGTAGCTGCGCTTTAAATGATGTCAGGTAAAGTTTTTCGAAAACTCATCCGTTTTCTGTGAAAACTAGTTCAAAATTACGTATTTGCAGAAACGCTCAAACTCAATTTTCTCATAAATGGCTCCAAATGGCTCAAAAGCAATTATACCGTGAAACAGAAACAAATTTGTAAAATGTTGTGTGCATTTGTGTGTAAATGTGCGCTCGCTTGCGTGTATGTCGTTTCATACGCAAAATACTACAGATAAACATTGTGTAGGAGTGTTTCAAAAATCTTTGAACGCATATAACGGGCTTTTATCTCTTATGACGAAAATTTAATGGTTGTTTTTATGCCATCTCGATGGTGGAATTTTTATTTAATTAGAAGTTAAATAACAATCATAAAAATAAGCCACACAAAGTTCCATAAGTTATTTTTAGACAGGATTTTATAACAAAAACATCATTCTTCATGTTACATCATGATAATTTCATGTATGTTACATGAATGACCAAATATGATGTAACATGAATAATGATGTTTTTCTGTAATAAAATGCTAACTCTCTAAAAACAACTTATGGAACTTTGTGTGGTTTATTTCTATGTTTGTTAGTTATGATAAACAAACAGCCATTAGATTTTTATATTAATTAGAAGTTAGTTTAGGTTTTTTATCAATTTGTATATAAATGGATTATTAAAATTGATTGCAATTTTATTTCAATTTAATTCATTCAATTAGATGTAGATGGTATACTATAGATGTACTGTGGTGAAACACAAAGACCTACCACGAATCAATACTGATAATAACTACTAAATTGTATTATCTATCCCACACAGCGTTACAAGCAAGCCTATGCTCGAATTAGAATATCCCGCCACTGCTCCGCCATGACTTCCATATTGATTCGATTTATACTCTCCGTAATTCATTTTTTTATTTCTATGTGGGTTCGCGAAGTCGGTCCTATGCAGGAAAGCGATTAACAATAATACTGAACCCGATTTTTAATATTATTCTCTATCACAGAGCACTGTTACCTACAAAGTAAACACAAAATTTTCCACAATGGCTGCCTAACATAATGGCAGCAACTATTTATTTTATGTGGCATCAGTCGAAGACAAGTAGTGAAAACAATTTCGATCGAAACTTTTACTTATAATAATACACATAAAATATACCCTTTCAACAAAAAAATATCCATACAAATGAAAATTATTCACCCATATTTCTTACTGCTCATTCATACAAGTGCACTCCATTACGATTGAATTGTTTTCCTTTGTGGCCATTCTAATTTATCCTTATAATAATAAAAAACGATCTTAGCCTTCTTACAAAAATTTGTTAATCTTAATAGAGTTTTTTCACTTCCCTGGTAACGTTCTCCGCGGTTTTCATGAAATGCCTGCATTTGCTTCCGCGTTCAGTCCCATTTTTCATTCCAATTTTATCTGGATTCCTATTACTGTTAATACTAAATATCACTTTTCAAACAAGTTTCAAAACCTTTTTACTTCATTCTACCCGATGCATCTCGTCCAAATACCTACAGTCATCTGATTCCTGCATTGTTACAACCTTTCTTTTCGCCGCGCAGTTTAAAACAAAAAACAGCCGTTCTTTCTTGTTATAATCGTTATGTTCTTTACATTTTACAGAATATAATTACGATTTCGTTATTTTCTTTGTCTCAATAACTTCAATGTCAAAATAAAAGTCCGAACAATAATAATTATAATTCCTTACGTTTCAACTCGAATCTTCTTACAAATTAATGTTCATGTGATCGTACATCACATGTTAACACATTCAATTGTCCTTTTCCAAATATGGGAATGTTCTCTGTAATTAACAATTCCACTATTCCGAATGATATACATTTTTTCAATTATTTATTCATGGACTAAATGTTCGTTATTTGTTTATTTACTCTCCACTGGTCTGCTAACAACACAGTTCTTTGGATTTCTCAAATAAATAATGCTTTCTACGTTATCATGGCCTCTTGGACTGTTTGGTTGATTTCTCTGTTATTTGGTTCCCTAACATTTTAGTTAATTTATTACATTTTGGGACGCGTCCTAATGAACCGTCACAGTACATCATAGAAAATCATTGATCCCGACGTTAACTATTTTGTTTTTGATATTCAAAGTAATTAATAATTTCAATATTTAAAAAATAGGGTCAATATTACTAAAAGATGAGAAAAACTATTTGACATGAATGGTGCCACTGCTTACAACTCTAGGAATGTTGTATGTAACTGAAAACATAAAATACTTACTAATAAAAATCAACAAAAAAGTTTGTTATAACACATGCTCTTATGTCTTTCACACAGTTAAGAAATAATCACTCAATCATAATTTGCAGATGCCTTAGAGCACGTTTACAACCTTCACATTACCAGTTAGTTAATCATATGCTCAGTGATCACGTCAAACTCGATTGCCTTTTGCAACCTGACAGTTTGATTAAACTCTCCGAACACTTAACTCCCACCAGCACAACAATCAGTCACAAATGAAGTCCATCCTTCGTCAAAATGAAGCATTATTCAGGCTCTTACACAGCACATTCAGGCAAAATTATTTCTCACACAGAATGCATTATTTACTTTGTGAATTGTCAGTATACGATGTGCATTATTTGGGATTCTAGTGTCAGATTAATTCGACTTTTGCCAGATAGCGATGTTCCCAGTTCTAGCCCCTGTTTTTATTCATTATCCATGTGTCATGTGTCGATAATTATTCATGTGGCGATATACATGACGTATTCCCATCACCATACCTAGCTTGCTTGGCTTGGCTGATCTTTTTTTCTTTTGACACACAGCTATAGAAACTAACAACACGATTTATATTAGAAAGCTGCAGCTTCGTTTTTGCCCCAACCAAATATCGACGCAAGCACCGCCTCATAGATAGCGCGCTCTCCATGAGCCACCCGAGGAGTTATTAATTTTTATTTTCTTAGTTATTAGTTAGAGAAGCTATAGTCGTTATAAATTAAAGCTTCATGCTCGAGTGGACTTGCAGGCACCCTTAGTTAAACCCAAAGAAGAAACTAGTGGTGATAAAATAGCACGCATTTTCTCGTCCGTATTTTCACGCTGAATTTCGCGATAAGTACTCAAACTCTCGAAAAATTGCATATGACCTTGTTTTAAAATCTGTCCTTAAGGAAAAGATTTCATTGAAGAAAAATCTCTTTCTTTAATATTTTAGTTATAGGAAGAGTCCGAAAAAATTTTGAACTTTTGCAATTCTCGAGAAAACAGGGATTTTAATTAACATGAAATCTGCACCATTCTCTTAAACGTCCTTTACACTATACAACAACAAAATTTAATCAAAACGTTCGCCATTTGTTTGAAAATTAGGAAAAATGTCTCAGGGTCTTCATGTAAAGTATATCCAAAAATTAAAATTTCGGTTTCAAATGCGAGAGACCGAGACATCAGTTAGACTGATTGGTGAATATTAATTTTGGAGAAAATCGGCTGAAAGGTTTAGCTGCTAGCGTTGTTCATAAACGGACTGACGAACAAAAAGACGTTTGGCGGCCATTCGTTTTTTTAGATATCAAGGACCCACAAAACATAGATTCTGGCTACACCACGAGTTAGAGGATTTCTTTTTCGAAATTTAGCAACTGGATTTATCCACTTTTTTCGTTACCAGGGTCCTGTAATAAGAGTTTTTTCTGTCGAAAATTCGTAGTTTATTTATGTATTTATTTATTTGTCAAAAACAGTAAAAACTGTATATGACGTGTGGGGAAAGAAATTTATTTGCGCACATTTTCTTGAGGGCCAGAATTTAAAAAAAAAGAAGAAGTTACATAACTTTCTCTTCTCCGTAACGAGAAAGTAAAAGTGAAACAGAAGTTGGAATTGGTATTTCTTCAGTAAGAGGATTTGTTTATGAAACAGTATTTCTTTTTTTTAAGTTGAAAGATGAAAATGTATTCCAAACATAAACAAACAAGAATCAAAGGTAGAGCACCCATTATCACTTGTTTCTTGATGAAGAGGACGTGTAGAAGGAGTGCAGAGGGCCACGGGGCGCAGATACGCAGCCCAGGTGACGCTACGGGCGGTGAAAGGGGGAGGGCGAGCGGCAGTAGTAAGATAGGAGGCCGCGGGACGGCGCCGGTCGTGCGTCACCTGTCATCACGGGGCAGCGCAAAACAGCGCAGCGCGCAGTCACGTGCTCGGGTTTTGCCCCGCGCATGTGCCTCTGCCTCCGTGACGCACGGCCCCCTCCCCGCGCCAGCGCACCGCCCACGCACTGCGGGCCCCGGGGACCTCCAAGAAAGGAGATTTCACCGGAAATCAGTGCAATTTACAACTCGTCAAATACCTTTTTAACCCTTTCGTAGGGCGATAGTCGGTTCTCACAAATGATATTATTGCGAATAGACATGTAGTAAGGTCACTATAAATCGGAACTGAAGCATTACTCAGAATGCTTGAAAAGAAGTGAATCCCCAAATTGTATTATATATTGATATGTGAACAACAAATGTGTTCTCCGATTCCTAGCTGCATAAAATATTAAACTACGACCAACTTTTAATTTGTCAATTCTTTGGTAATCGCCTGATCGTGTCGACAATCTTTGTCGTTATACTTGCACGTACATTTTAAAACTGAAAATATACAACAAGATTTTTGTCATAATTAAATGAAATAATTATAGAATTTATTGAAAAAGCATGTATTTTATATATATTTTTATAATACACCCTACGGCTCTTAAATGTTTATATCCAATACGAGGAAATACGCATAATTAATTCATTTCTATAATAATATACTGTATTTTGTAATCATGTTCTTAAACGTTTTTAATAATTTTGTAATAATATTTTTGTTATCATAAAACTATTTTTCTATTAATCTAATAGAACACATTCAATTTTGGCTTCCCACTAATATTTAGGGAGCGACTTTTTTGTTTGCAGACAAACTCTGTCCTGCAGTTTAAAACGCATTTAATCTCTTTAAAACTCCCATTTTGAATATTTAGCACTATTTAACATTTCTTTAATGTGGAATTCGTTTATTACTTAAAATACCATTCGAAAATTTATGCGTTCTGAATAAGTAACTAACATTCTGAGCACAGTAACCTTCTTTGATTTTTATCATACGAGGATGAGAAACATTGAAATGGAAATAACACATGCATTACGGGCGAAAAAATCGTTGATGAGGCCAATGAGATTTTCCCTTGGCATTAACAACAGTTTTAGAATGTGAAGAGAGAAATATTACGCCATAAAATAGGTACTGCTGAAAATCTCCAAATTAAATTGAACAGACTGTAGTGGGTGAGATTACTTGGAGACTTATGAATAGGATGCATGAAAGATTTTCTAAGATGTAATTTGGAAAACGCGACAGACAAACGTATGTTTGATATGAAAACATCAAAGTAGCCCAAAAGAATCGTGCCAATGAAAGAATGAAAAGAACCCAGCCAATGAAAGAAAAAATAAGAAATATACTTCACTCCTTGACTGATAAACAGAGCTAGTATTTGTATATAATCACGCATTTGTTCATTAGTTACGATCAAACATTTGACACGTGTTTAGAATTTTGGCTTTTTCATGTGATTTTAACCCTATTTGTTTATCAATTTTGTCCATATATATGGATATAGTATGATATACATCGTAAGTGAGTAGTGAAGAACAACGGTACTTTTCATGTGGTTGTCAATGAAAAATACAGATATTTTTTCTGAGGTGGCTCTGAAAAATATATAATCAATTGTTTTCATAATAAATAAGTGAAAGAAACATTACGAAAAAAATTATTGAGTTAATATTTACACAAAAATTAATTGATGCAGTTTCTCTTGTAAGTTGTATTTTGTCATTTGTATTTTGTAAATATATGTTTTGTAAATAATCTCTACATATAATCAAATGAAATAATGTTCTGTATTATTATTATATGTATTTACTAGACTCTGAAGAAGAAGGCCAATGACCTTCGAAACGTTGGGAAAGATTGTTTAATAAAAATATATTAATATTGTGTCTGCCTAAAAATTACTAGACCTACATAGGAATTATAAAAGTACAGATATATTTTGCATGATGAAACTTTTATGTAGATTTATTAGAAACTGTCCATGGACCAGATTAAAATGCTTACTGCACCTACTCCTCGTTCGATATATGAATTTTTACTTTCTGTGGCCCGTTTAGCTAACATATTGTTTTATTTAGATTATTTTAGTTTGCAAACTACGTAATGATTTTATTGGAGCATGTTATTAGGCAAATTATTTAGCTACGTGGAAATTATTTCCGAATTGTTCTGTTTCCATTGCTTTTTATGTAAAAATAAGAGAAATGTTCTACTATTTGTATTTTATTTAATACTCCACATTGTGAACATATCATTTTTTGAAATTCTTTATGCAGATGCATTCATTATTAAAGTGGCCTTTGTTCATGAGCGGTGGTATTACCATGTACGTACATCATAACGATAACTAAAATAACCTGAAAGTTCCGGTGAATGAGTAAGTGAACCTTAATTCCTCGCATTTGAAAGCATTACATAGTATTATGGTTCGCAGTTGAAAACTTGTTGCGAAGTTTGCGTTTTAAGAAACTCGTGCAGACGCTTAAGTGCGACAGTTCCTTCCGAGGCAGGCATCGCGGGGAGAAGGCAGGGTGTGTGGATGGAAGCGGGAGCCCGGGGCCACTGTGGAACCCGCGCTGCACCGCCCGTCCGAGCACCATTTCCGTGGGCGTAACGAGACAAAATTGACACAATTTCACTCCCGAGTGAGTAGCGGCAGAGTATCGTACAGATTAGCAGGCGGTCGCGAATCGGAAAATCGTTAGATGACGCTGGCGAAGACCACGGCCGGAGGAGAGGTTAGAGGACGGCTCACCAGATGGAGTTGCAGGGTACGTCAGCCGTGATGGCGGTAGCGGTGATAGATATGATAGCGGTGACGGCGATCGGTCGGAAGAAGTCAATTCCGGCAGTAGAAATGCTGGTTATTGTGGGAATGAGGACTAACTCGGAGGGGGGTATTAAGAATATTAGATGAATGGATTCAGACACTCCTAAAAACACAATTATATTTGCTTCAACTCGTAAAGGTAGATGTAGATTAGGCGACAAAGCATGCGTTTAGCTCCGCTGAGGTTCGCCATTGAATAAAGTATTATTATTATTAATATTATTATTATTATTATTATTATTATTATTATTATTATTATTCCTCTATATCATGACTAAAGATGATACGAGTCGGCTGAATATAAAATCTACTCCAGGTGGCAACCAGCTACCTAAGGAGCAGATCTAGGGACTGTCGGTGCATCTACAATATTTTGCGCAAAATGTGAGCTGTTCCAAATAAAACAATTTCTTGCACTTCCCAGTCTTTCGAATTACCTGGGAGTTTAGACAAGTTCTTACACAAATTTTGCGGAACAAATCCCAGAGCTCCGGTAATTATCGGGACGATCTTTGCTTTTACGCCCCACATTCGGCTCATGTCGATTTCCAAACTCTTGTATTTAAGACGTTTCTCTGCCTCCTTGGTAACGACGTTTTGATCGCAAGGTACAGCAACATCGACAAGTAAACACGATTTGTTCTCCAAATCCCGGATGACTATATCCGGTTTGTTTGCCGCTATCGTGCGCTCAGTTTGAATTTGTTGGCCGTAAAATATCGTACACAATCGAACAGACGTCACCGGTTTCGGTGAGTGTTCGTACCACTTGGGGCGTGTGTTTGGAACTGCGAGTGCGGTACAGATCTGCCAGTGGAGGTAGCTACGCACCCTGTCGTGTCTTTTCAAGTATTCGGTCTTGGCTAGAATTGGTTTAGCTGAGACGATATGATCAATGGTTTCAACTTGTTCCTGGTAAATGCGGCATTTATCATATTGGGAAATTTTGAGAACCGCTTTATCATAACGTCGTGTTCTCAACGCCTGATCTTGAGCAGCAATTAGACCTGTTTCTGATTCTGGCTTCATTCTTCCCCATTTAACCCATATAAATTATTGATTTTTATTGATCCGCACCTTGTCTATTCTTTTTGGATATTGTCCGTGGAGTGGTTTGTCTCTCCACGATTTCTATAACATATTTTGTGTCTCGCGTTTCATATTATTATTATTATTATTTTTATTATTACTATTATTATTCCACTACATCACGACTAAAGATCTTATGAGTCGGCTGAATATAAAATCTACTCCAGGTTGCAACCAGCTACCTAAGGAGCAGATTCGGTGACTATCAGTGCCTCTACAATACATTACGCAAAATGTGGGCTGTTCCAAATAAAGCAATTTCTTGCACTTCCCAGTCTTTTGAATTACCTGGGAGTTTAGACAAGTTCTTACTCAAATTTTGCGGAACAAATCCCAGAGCTCCGATAACTATCGGGACGACCTGTGCTTTTACGCCCCACATTCGGCTGATCTCGATTTCCAAACTCTTGCATTTAAGACGTTTCTCTGCCTCCTTGGTAACGACGTTTGATCGCAAGGTACAGCAACATCGATAAATAAACACGATTTTTTCGCCAAATCCCGGATAACTATATCCGGTTTGTTTGCCGCTATCGTGCGCTCAGTTTGAATTTGTTGGTCGTACAATATCGTACACAATCGAACAGACGTCACCGGTTTCGGTGAGTGTTCGTACCACTTGGGGCATGTGTTTGGAACTTCGAGGGCGGTACAGATCTGCCAGTGGAGGTAGCTACACACCCTATCATGTCTTTTAAGATATTCGGTCTTTGCTAGGATTGGACAAGCTGAGACAATATGATCAATGGTTTCTACTTGCTCCAGGCAAATGCGGCATTTGTCATCTTGGGAAATTTTGAGAACCGCTTTATCATAAAGTCGTGTTCTCAAGGCCTGATCTTGGGCAGCTATTACAAGTGCTTCCGATTCTGGCTTCATCCTTCCCCTTTTAAGCCACATAAATGATTGATCTTTATTGATCTGCACTTTGTCCATTCTTTTTATGTATTGTCCGTGGAGTGGTTTGTCTCTCCACGATTTCTTTAACATTTTTTGTGTCTCACACTTCATGTTTAGCAGCATCAGAAGTTCAGTGTCTGTGTTATTCGACGTGTCTTGCCTAGTTTTCTTCGCAATGTTTCTTGCTCCACTAACAATGCCTCTGTTTCCCATTCTTCGGTCAGATCTCATGACCTGCCTCATTAGAGGGTCGTCTTGATGGCTGACTACATACTTCCCCATCCCGACTATTGCGTTGTGCCAGGAGGCCTCAATTTGTCTGAGGCCTCTTCCTCCCTCCTTACGTGCCACATAAAGTCTATGTACATCAGCTCGAGGGTGGGAAACATGATGCATTGTTAGCAGTTTTCTGGTTTTTCGATCCATGGTGCGAATTTCTTGCTCAGTCCAGTCCACTAGTCCAAAACTGTATTCGGCTACAGGTACCGCCAAACTACCTATTGCAGATATTTTATTCCTGGAATTCAGAAATCATTATTATTATCATTATCATTATTATTATTATTATCATTATTGTTATTATTATTATCATTATTATTATTATTATTTGTCGTTGTTGCAGAATGAGAGGGCTAGCGCGGTGCGGAGGGGCGGCAGGCGGGCACAGAAGGGTGAGTGGCTGAGGCGTCGCGGCTTCGTTTGACGGATGGCGCCGCCCCGCGCGGGGAGGCGAGGCGCGCGGCCGCGGCGGGGCTGCGAGCAAGAGGCGCGCGCGAATGAGATTGCGCCTGGGATTACGCGGCCTCCCGCGACGCGACGTGACGCCCCCACCGCCACCGCCACCGCCCGCGCGCCGGAATCCACTTGCTGCGTGGAGGAGAACTCCGGCGGTTACTGCTCTCACGGGTAGTTTTCCGTGCTTTCTTGCATCAACACCAGGCGAAAGCCAGAGCAGTATCCTAACAGTACCCTAACACGTGCGCCATCTTTCCTTCCTTCCTTCTGCTGCACTGGTCGGAGATACCTGGTTGGGGAAACCCCCGATAGATACCCTGCTTGTGGAAACCTCTGATAGTAGGTCGGCGCCGGATCTCGCCATTCAGGGAAGAATGAAATGCATGAACTACACTTACGACTTACGGGATCAATGACCTCAGTTGTTGATGCGCCCGGAATCACAATCAATCAATCCGTCAGTCCGTCGGCCCGCCCGCACTCGTCCAAGCACTTGCTCGCTCGCTCATCCGCCCGCGCGCTCGCCCTGCTGCCCGCCCGCTCATCGCCATCACGCCCGTGCTCTCATTCTCCCGCCCGTGCTCCCGCCCGCGCTCCCGCCCGCGCTCCCGCCCGCGCTCCCGCCCGCGCTCCCGCCCGCGCTCCCGCCCGCGCTCCCGCCCGCGCTCCCGCCCGCGCTCCCGCCCGCGCTCCCGCCCGCGCTCCCGCCCGCGCTCCCGCCCGCGCTCCCGCCCGCGCTCCCGCCCGCGCTCCCGCCCGCGCTCCCGCCCGCGCTCCCGCCCGCGCTCCCGCCCGCGCCCCCGCCCGCGCTCCCGCCCGCGCTCCCGCCCGCGCTCCCGCCCGCGCTCCCGCCCGCGCTCCCGCCCGCGCTCCCGCCCGCGCTCCCGCCCGCGCTCCCGCCGATCAAAGGTGACGCTCGGCGCGGCGTAACAGGTGGCCGCGGAGGGTGCAGACGAGACGTTGCAATGGAAACGAGGGAAACCGCAGCGGGAGACGCACAGGGGTAGCGTGTTTCCTTCTTTTTTTATCATCTTTTTCAATGCTTCCATTTCAGATTAGTGGTATCCATAGAAAGGCACAATTTTTAAACCTCAAGTCTACGTCAAATTTAAGTGTTTTATTCAATTATTCCTGAATTCTCGAAAACTTCCTTTTACTCTATTAATCATAAAGAAAGGACGATTTTGTCTTTACTAAGATGGGCGTACATTTATATTTATTCTTTGCAGTGCTATAGGAACGACCATTCAAAACATTCTAGGAATACACTACTATGGGAACATTTGCCTTAAAGTAAAATCACATTGAAACTATTATTCGCATTTTTCTTAGCTGAAATTTTAAATAAAATTGATATTAATTAATTGATATTATAATGATTACGGCTAGGATTTTGATGATTTTTATATTTTTTCTCTCGTTTATTTTGGTATATTTCACGATATTTTGTGGCTATTGAGAAGTATTTATTAAGAATTTTTAGATTAAAAGATACTTTAGAGCACCTTGAGTTTTTTTAAGTAACAGTTTGTTCACTTTTTAACTTTATTGATTCTGTTTCTTTTCAACTTTTAATTTTCTTATTACTTACATGCACAGGACTAATTAGAAATGCTTCGCAGTTGCTGCACTAATTTTCATTACATTTTCAGAAAAATGATCAATTTAAGAGTTCACAGGTAGTGACTGTATGTCATCGTACATCATTGCTGCTCAAACATTTAATATATCTCCCAAATTTTCAAGTCATTTTCAATCACATTTGTTCATTAGTTTTGATCTTTTCTGTACAAATTCATTCAATTGTTTATTTTTAAATGATGTGATGATCGTTTTTAACATCTGCGTAATTCTTCAGTAGTGTCACTCAGAGGTGAAAAAGTTTTTGTACGCAGCGCATTCCTACTAGATTTAAACCAGTGATGCTAAAACAGCACTTACTTTCTCGCCTGTATTTTCACGCAAAATTACGCGAAAAGTACTCAAATTTTCGAAAAAATATGCATGACCTTATTTCAAAATCAACCTTTAAGGAACAGATTTCATTAAGGTAAAAAATCTATAGCTTTGCAAAGAAGACGCCAGAAACACTTAGAACATTTGCAATTTTCAAAAAACCAATTTTTTAACCGTCCTTCACACAATCCAACATCACAATTTAATAAAAAACGATGGAGCCATTTTTTTAAAAATTTGCGAAATGTCCCAGGAGTTTCATGCAAAGTATCCACCAAAATTAAAATATTTATTACAAATTCAGGGAGCCGCGACATTAGACAGATCTATTGGGGAATATTAATTTTGGAGAAACTCGCCTGAACGGTTTAGCCGCTAGCGTTGTTCACGGACAGTCGGACCGAAAGACGTTTTCCAATCAATTGATTTTTCGGTATCAATGACCCACAAAACATGGATTCTGGCTACATCACGTGTTTTTTCTAAATTTAGCAAGTGGATTTATTAACTTTTTCTTTACCAAGGCCCCGTAATGAGAGTTTTTCTGCCGAAAATTTGCCGATTTTTTGCGCAGCATCTCTACTCCGTGGCGAGAATGTAACCAGCGGAGATGGAACAGCGCGCACTTTCACGCAAAATCACGCGTGGAATCGACAAATTGTAAATGACCTTATTTCAAACTCTGTCTTTAAGTAATATATTTTATTAAGATATATCTTCACAATTGTAATTGTAAGATAGCGCGCGGTCCATGGCCCGTTTGCCAGGGTACAGCTCCGGTATTCGCCTGGTGTTGATCGGAGAAACTACGGAAAACTATCGATCAGAGCAGCCTGCCCTTAAAATTCTCTTCCAGACAGCGACTGAACTCGACCTAGCTCTCTAGCTAGCGACGAAAATCCTGCCACCGACGGGTCTCGAACCCAGGACCTCCCGGTCAAGGCACTGCAGAGTGCCTGTCAGTGCCCTAGGCAACCTCTCCCGTTCCCTGTTTGTGGTAGTGTAGTGCATGTAGTTATGTGTATGTGTGTGAGTGTGTACGGGGAGAGGAAGGATCAAGAATGAAAAATGGTTCTTCTCCGCCATTCGCCGGGTATTGATCGGAGAAAATAAACGACCAAATCGGCTGGCTTCTAAAATTCTTCTCCAGACTGAATTTTGGCTAACTGACTCGTCAGAACTAAGATGTCGTTTGTTTCATTGGGTCATGGCACTGGGCATAACTGTCTCTGTACGGCTATGAGTAGCTAACATCTTCTGGCAATGCAAATCAATCGGTATGCATTGAAATTCATCTTCAACATCAAAAGTATGTAAACATTTTGGTTCTGCAAAAAGGGAAATCATATTAAGAATATTCCTTTTCAACGAATCGTTGGTTTTATCGAAGCTGCTAACTACAGAAGTTTCTTGTATACGCGAATTCAATTTTATTGCTGAAAATTATTCATTTTCCAAGTGTATTCATTTTGAGAAATATGTACAATTATTCCAATTATTATTGAATCAAAAATTTTTTTTTTATTTCAGAAATTATTACATTTCAAATTTTAAAGAAACGAGAAATTTTCAAAAGTTTTAAACAATATTACATTATGTAGCCGAACACTTGATATTTTAGAGTACTTTTTGGATTCTTCTGTTTTATAAAACAACGTTTATGTATACAAACGACTGTAGTATAGATGATTTGGGATTGGCACCCATGCATGCTGTGTTAGCAATTCCCCGTTTATCGAGCTATATATCAACTTGTAAAATTAAATTATAATATAAAATATATGAATATATACTGTAATATTAAATTATCTGCATGAGGCGTTTATATCTGAATCACAAAACACTCTTCATGTCAACATTTCAAAGTGTAAATGCATTAACTAATGAATAAACTCCGTTCCTTTACGCATAAACACGACGTACTCATATACAACCTCTAAGAGCATTATTAAGCCTCCCGGGAGAGGACAACACACGTATTGCAACACTCACAGCCCCTTAAGTGTGATGACTGGCAACACTCTTACGTCATTATGGTTCCCGTCAACAAGACGACCCGATCCTGTGTCCTGGAATGATATTAAAACTCTCCTTCTGCTTACCGGAACCTGCGGTACTCTCCCTGACAGAACGTGACATCTCTCCCCCGACTCCCGTAGCTCCCCGCTCCCGAACCCCCGTGATCCCCGCGTAGCGCCTCCCCCCCGCAGCCTCCCCCTTCCCCACATCCCGCCACGCCCCCCCCACCCGCTCCGCCGACGCCTTCTGCCCGTCGCGTGTTTGCGCCTGCCGGGCGGTCATGTTTATTAGGTGAGCCTAATGAAATTTGTGGGCGCACGCAATAATGACCTCAGTCCCTGTAAACACCTGTTGTGTATCGTCCCGCCCCCAGACCCAGCCAGGCCTCCCACGCCTCACATTTTCTATCAGAGTAAAGAACAAGATGCACGGGAATTGCTAACCAAAGGATATTTTCATTGTTTTCATGAAGTCTGCAGGTTCCTTGGAGAACAATTACACCAATAGAATACCAAACGTCATACATTTCGATAAATTACCACACTGCCCTCAATTTTTTAATTTACCTTAATTAAACTTTGCCGGAAACAATAGAGTTGCACAGAAACAATCATTTATTACGCCAACGTTCTCTATTTCAACACATCAGTCGCAAGTACAAAATAGATGAGCAAGAGCAAGAACATATCCTAACATCTGAGGACTATCAAAGAAAAGTACTACAATTCTGTAAATTAAACAATATCTTGAATGAAACCCTACAAATTATATTTCAACACTATACAATATTGAAATTTTATTTTTAACAATGTGATATGTTTGTATATTCCTGAGTTTATTTTTTCTGTATTTTGTTTAAGCGCTTTTTTGTAACTGATGTAAACATTTTGTTGAGTTCTATTTTTTTAGTTGTGGAAGGAAGGCTTTTTTAGTTGTGGAAGCTGGGGGTGTATTACTATTTTGTTAGCAATGCAAAATATTCAAATGTGCAGTTCGTTTACCGATGCAAATGTTTGCTATAATTTAGGAGCAAAAATGTCCACCTTTCAAATGTGTGCTAACCTCGTTTTTTTAAAACTTTTATTCATCGTTCAATTATTTATAGTTAAAATGTTAGAAAGAGATTTTGGAGCTCAAGAAAATGTACATAGATTGAATCTCCTTCATATGTCACATACAGTTTTTACTGTCCTTTGACTAAATAAATAAATAAAATAAAATTTTATTTGATGTCTTTGTACGAGTATGTAATCTCTAGATATTGATGCGAATTAAAATGTATGTTTAAGGGGAGAGGGTTCCATCAAATCGGTCAAGTTATCGATTTTCATTTGTTTGTTTTTTGCTAAATAAATATTTGAAAACTTGCTCTTTCCAAATATATCAACATTTTCTTCTAAGACGCCTAGTCCCTTTAATGCGTATTTAAATGTGTTATGAATATGCGCCATACCCCTTTTTTGACACTGCATAAAAGTATGGCTATTTTTTTTCGTACTCTGGAATTCATGTTGGGTTGATCATGTGTTACTGAAACATGCTCTTGTTCATACGTTGGTAGCATTAGTCTTTTCCGCTGAAGAAAATGATCCAGAATACGGTGCAGCAATGTTCTAGTAGAGCAGCGGCAAGTACAGACTTTTCAAATGGAGTTTCCCGAAAATGCACTTATTTTGTAATTAATGTACCTTTTCTCAGAAACTGATGTTTACAATTTATTGAATCTTACAGGATACATTATTTATAGTATTGGCAATAAATTGACATTTTTGTAAGAAACATTCTTTAATAATAAAAATATATAAAATATAATGTTTGTCTAAAAATGCTGAAAAATTTAGGGCAAAAGTTATAATTGAAGAAAGAATATTAAATATTTTAATCAACTCAAAAAATGTTAAAATAAAAGCAAAATTTTTATGTCTAAATGTGTGAAATGTCAAAATTTTCTAGTTAACAATTTTCTAGAACAGGTAGATCAATTGCAGCAAATTTAACATGGGCGGTATACATGGTACACGCCACCCTTAAAAAACATTTATTTCTCTGTCTGTGTGAGTAATATTTACGAATTCTAGAACAAGGCGTTTGTTCGGTTTGGCCACGGCCATCTGTTGTGCGTATTACGCCCCTATCTGTCAACGTCAACTTTAATCCACAGGCTGTCTCAGATTAGATGTTAAGATATTTCTAGGTCATACATAGAAGTCGAAAATGATCAATTTGCCAACACGGCGTGTCTCGTTTTTTCAGTAATATATTTTGTAAAGCGTTTTCTCGTTGTCTGCTTCGAAATTCCTAGGGACCGGTAGTGCGTCGGCAGGTCACGTCCTCACGTACCTGCCGAACATTTATACATTGGGGTTGCCTACTAATCAAGGACAAAAGTCACATGTATCAATTTTCCACTATCTGCTCGTTGGCGAAATCTTATTAATTTTGAACCCTCTACACGCCCTAACATTTATTCTGTGACACCCAGGTATATTTAATTTCGAATAAAAGAGTAAATGATCAGAAAGCTAAGGAGACTCAAGCCATGGAATTTTGTTAGATACGCTCAAGACTGAAAAATACGAAAACGATAACATTTTCTATTTTGATTAAGAAATGCAAATATTTGATTATAATAATCCTCAATTTTTCAAACCTGATGTTACGACTAAATTATCATACTTATTGCAAAAGTGTTGACGACGTGAACGATGGAGAAAGAAAGAATTCTGAATTTTCTTTCCTCCTCGCCCACGTCGCTTATTTTTTCTGTTACGAGCCACTAGTTAAAATACTATCTAGTATAGAAACAATCCTGTTCATTAATCGCCTCGACGCCTGCTATGACCTGCCGGTCCCAGAAATCTCTTCTCGCGAACCGTTGCGAGTGCGGTTTGCGGGCGGAGGGTGCAGAGCGCCAGGGGAGCGCTAATGAAATTCTTGTGCTGCGCTAAACGAGACGCTATGCGGCGCGCTCGCACGCGGCCCGCCCCCGCCCACGCCCACGCCCACGCCCACGCCAGTGGCATCCTCAGACGGAGCATCACGTGTCTGCTGATTTCCGCAACGCTCTAAATGCTCTGGCGCTCGTGCAGTTTCACATTGAGTTTTCCGCAACAATCCTTATTGCTATCCACGCACAATGGTGATGTTAGAATATCCTCGAGGAACCGTGAAAGACTTCCGCGAGTTGAATCATTAAATAAGTGTTAGCACATTTTTCTCGTCGCGGATAAAGTTGCAGTGACTTTCGCCTAGCTGGGCACTCTTTGTGGTCTTCCCGCCAAATTATGGGAGTTCCATGCTGCACCAGTGTGTTATAGGGGCGCGAACACAAAATTCGTGCGTCCCACTTAAAAAAAATTACTTAATTAAAGAATTAATTAATTGATTATTGTTCCCCTGCGCCTCTACGCATGGAGCACCCTCCTCCGTCACGCGGCTTCAGCCACGCCGCCACCACCGGCGCCGCTGCCGCCGACGTCGACGCCGCCAGTGCCGGCGCCACTGCCGCCGCCGCCACCACCACCGTCGCCGCCCCTCTCTCCCCACCGCCCGCCCGCCCGCCCGGCTGGCCCCCCCTTCCACTCGCCCGGTGAGACCTCGGGGCGCAGTGCGGAGGGAGGTGGGGCCGGCGGAGAGAGAAGGTGACGAAGAGTGTGACAGGCAGCCTATCGCTGAGCAGGGGAACGCTCAACAAAGCCTGTGAACGTTTGCCGTCAGCGAAGGGCATTTTTGTGTGCGCATTGGGACCCCCTACTAGACAGATGTGTAAAAAGGAGGAGCAGTTGTAATATGAGCGTAGTCTGGTTTGAAAAATCTAGACATGTGTGCCTCGTAGGCTTCCATACATTCGGCAATGTTTATACTAATTACATTTTCTTATTGTATCAGTCATGCAGCCTCACCTACCTAGTGTGATTTTCATTTTGTGTTATCGCAGCATTGCAAGAGTTTTGAGAAATTGTTAAAGTTTTTTCTATTCTTTGACAATAAGTTCAATACGTAGGGGAGACCTGCACAGGTTAGCACAAGGGCCTCATTGGCACTCACATTCCTATCCCGACCACGTTGCTTCGATAATCCCCGCTTTTGTGTCACAAGCACTAACAAACTCCTCACAAAAGTCACAGTATGAAAAAAGCAACAATGCTGCAAACGTAAACGTGTTTTAGTGCTTAAAGAGTAAAATTTTCGTACGTCATTCATTGTATTCTGTAATGTTTGGAAGGAAAGATTTTGCTTCGGTCTCTTTTTCAGCGGAAACCTTCAACCTATCAGTTGGTTTTCTTATGAGTTTTTTTTAGTTTGATTTCCCTTGTCACCCCTACAATCAAAAGTCCTATTCGGGGCTGGTTGACACTTTTCAATTGACGTTGATTGACAACAGTGACAACGAGCCCTGCGATGGTTGGTATACTCTGTCTACCAACCATCTTCACAGAATGAAACATCTTTCTGATATTTTTATTAACTTCAAAGGATAAAAGCATTAAGTGGCTAGAGTTAATAACATTTTTGCAGCTTTCTCAAAATTAATACTTGGGCTGCAGTATGAAATTCGCTACGTGAAACTCCATGTGCAAATTAACATACCTTTGTCTGAATATTCCCTTTGCCTAAAAATGGCCAATTACTAATTTGTACTATTTTTTATTAATTTATTTCCAAGCCATTTCAATAGTAGTCACTCAAAATTGCAAACTTTTGGTAGTTTTCAGATACTCGCCTCCACAATACCTAACAATAATTTATCTCCTGAAGAGACTGAGATCAAAAAAATTCCAAAAATATGCGATACATTTTATATTATTGCAATGCAAAAACCGATATCTAACATATTCTCAGTTCGTTCTTTAAACATAAAATAATGAAAAATAAAAAATAAATAATCTTTTATCTAATCCTCAATGCTAGAATGCATAAAATCCTGTGTCCACGTTTTAAATTAGAGGGAAGTCTTTAATTCTTATCTTCTAAGTTGTTTCAAGAGTCGAAAAAAGTCGCAGAGAACACTACTCATGTTGTCCACCTATCACTGTGATATAATAAACTTTTGTGACTCTCATAACTGACACGACTCTCAGAACTATCATTTCTAGCATATTTTTAAAACCGACGAATATAAATTTAGTAAAAAATCGTCTGGACGGTTTAGGCACTAGTGTTGATGACGGATGGACAGATAGACGTTTTGCCGTCAGTCGATATTTCGGCATTAAGCCGATTTTTTCGTATCAAGGCTCCACAAACTGACTTTGACAAATAAGCTGATTCTGACTACACTTCGTCTTAGGTGAAGTTATATTGGATGTTTTTTGGGGCATCATTGACACATAAAATGAATTTTCGTCACAAAATCGCTGATTTAATTTCCTCGTTACGTATGTACTATATACAGTATAGATAGCGTTATGTAACGCAGCGACGAAAAGAAATAATTTTTTGTCAGCAAAACTCATTTTGTAGCTCCCTGACGCTGGGAAAAGGATTTTACTTATGTAGTAAATCACTGTCTCTATTATGTAGGGTAGACAAAATTTACATTTTGTTGTTTCTTAATCTTGGTTAAAGATGATTTATTCAAAATGTCCATCCGTCAGTAAACAAAACTAGCAGTAAACAACAACACCTAAACTATTCGAATGTTGTTTTTTTTTTTCAAAATGAATATTCCCCGGTCAATCTGGCTCGACTCGTAGTTCTGCAATTTTGAAAAGAATTCTTGTAATTGCAAGCTTCCTCCGTCTCTCCCAAGCACGAATTCCCAAAGCCTCCTTCACGTTTATTCCGTCTCATTACGATTAGGCCTTGGAGAGACATGTTTAATATAATTGATTTAGAGCAAAGAATCCCTACGTTTGTTGACGCGTCGCCTTGACAACGTCTACTCTACTCGTTGGTCCTGAATGTCCAAATACGTGTTTCCCCACGTAATGTTCATGATAAATATATCGTGGGGTCTTTTGGTATATACCAACATGGATATTGTTTTGGCCTATAACAGCAAATCCTGCTATCAACCTTACCTCAATCTATGAAACAAAATTGTTAAAATACAATTTCCAAATAATAATCAGAACTCTTTCACCTCTTTGATGTTTTCCGAAGATATCACGAGAATGATATATTAGAAATTGAATACTTATAATTTATAGTCACGAACAATCCTTTTAACACCACAAACTACGATGTCCTCTAAACAAGACAACTGCTCGTTTACTTTCCGCGAACTTGTCAAGTTGCGCATGACGCCATCTTACCATTTCCATTCTAGCCGCGCATTTCAAACAACACAAATTTCATAGCTTTTTATTGATAAAGGGTAGCTGCGGTCTATACAATATTGTGGCAGCATGTAACGACGCCCTAAGAAATTCGTAACAAATGCTTGTTTTTTGTACTCGCTGGCACGCGCACGTGCGCCCAAAACCGCGCCTCGCCCCACCCGCCTCTCCGCCACCGTGGTCACATTCTTCTGACGCCCCCCTCGCCTACTTTGGGAGAAATTTACAACCTTTCGCCGGTTCGACCGCGCCGGGCCCCCTCGCAGTGAATACCCCCTCTGTATTCCGCCCCACCCTCCCCTAAGCGAGCTTCCCCGCTGGCGCGTTCCTCGTCGCCACGCCTGTCGCACTAATTCGAATAAGTTCTAACCCTTGCCATACGATAATTTCTCCCAGGAGATGTAACCCGCCGATGGGTGCAGCTGCGTTTCATCAGACAGAGATGGAGGAGGAGAGAGAAATCTGAGGAAAATCCCCACGAAATCACGAACCACGATTCGTTAGATTATTTCTACGACGCAGTAAGCTCCGGCCAATGATAATTTTCCGAAAGTAGGTCAGCGAGCCCAAGATGAGCTTAGGAGGGGGGAGATCCGAATAGGAACGGATTCCCAAAAACTTTTAAAAAAAAGACACTTGAGAGTGGGGAGAGTGAACACTTGAGAGCTAGTCGCGAGAGAGGAAACTTCATGCCTGGTCGTGGAAGCCGTGAACTAGTTTGTGTTCGTGTGTTCGATGAACTAGTAACTCGTTGCCAAATGCGAGCGTACGAGTCACGAATACCGTGATCCGGCTTCCGATCCGCGCTCGCAATTAAGTACTCCCGCGTCGCGCGTCCGAGTAGTGATGAGGGGCGACTCCTGACATGTAACAGCGCCTTGGTGAAAGTGGAGAGGGGACCTTCGCATCCTTGCTGTTTACCCAGCGGTTCCTGGAGGCGCCTGCCTTTACAACACTGCGGCTCGCCGCGGGCCTGCAATCGCCGAAGACGTCGAGGCCATCGACCGCGTCGTTCCCCCCCCCGGCACGCGCCTACACAAATAGTTAAGACTCCTACCGTTCGCCCGCGTTTTGGGGCGTCCCGCCTCTAAACGAGGCGGGGAACAATATCAACAATCCTCGAGTGTTTTTTTTCTTTTTTTTCTTTTTTGTTTGAGTAAAGCGGTGCCGCGCAATGGCATTTTTTATTGTAACGTAGCTGTCTTTGGTTAATTTTTTATTAATAATATTATTTTATATCTTATTTACCGAGCTCACTAGGTAGGGTGTAATCCCACCTCATGGGATTTTTAATGTAACTTCCCCGATCGTAGGTCGGGAATAAATGTCTATTTTTTTGTTTTATTGCCCAATTACGGCTAATTATTCTCTATGTAGTTTGTTGCCCCTGCACCTCACTTCCCCCCACCACGCGAGGAACCGCGATCATGCTCTACCAGACTGGTGTCCGTTGCAATATATAACGACCTCTATTCCTAATTTTTTCTCTTTTTTTCGGTATCACACTTCTTTAAAACTGTTCACTGGGAGCCGATTGGGAGGGGCATCAAAATCGTTCTCTAGAGCTTTAATGTACACGATGAATTCATAATAAACAGATTATAGTGTTAAAATTGTTCCCTGTGCCGTGACAGAGGCAGAGAAGCATCAATTGCTTCGTCTAAAATGGCTTGTGCGGGCGCGCCTGCTTGCGACTCCGGCCACGTCGTCGTCGTCTGATTGGGCGGAATCCTCCCCGGAAGCGGCGGCCGTCGCCCGCGAGCGCGAGCGCGCGGTTGCGCCAGCCTTTCGCCTTAATGAAGCGTGGCGGCTCGGCTTCCTTCCCGGCGGCACGGCGCGGCGCACGCACCGCCGCAGGGGCAGCCAAAGGCGCCGCATCGAGGGAAGTGGGCGCGCGCGGGCACGTGAGGCAGCACTTACCCAACATTTTTCATTCGAAACGGACTAAATAGATTTATCACTTTGAGATAATGCTCGGTGGCAAACATGACAACAAATAGAATTAGAATAATTACAAACATTTAATTACCATTAGAATTAGAGGATGATATCCTAGTTCTAATTCTAATGATCATTCTTGCAATTTACCTGTATGGGGCCACAATGGTCGAGTGCAAGTGCAGCGAGGAGTAGAATAATTTGGAAGGATTATGAAAGACACCTGTTAGGAAGTGTAGATGTTCAATGCTAATTCAAACTTACGTGGAATAGCTCAGCAAGTGAGTTTTACAAGAGTTTCCCCTCTTGCAGAAGGCCTTTGCCCTTTTGGGGACACACCAGGCTCATTCATTCATTCACATATATCGTATGAAAATTCCGATTTTTATACAGTTCCCTAGGAAAAAATGATGGTGGTTTGTTTAATTTAAATGCCAGTCGACAAGCTCTGAGTTGTTTGCTCACATTGTATTCGAACAATTCGGGTTCGGCTTAGATGGGTCGGGGCAATCGATGTCACTGCAGTGCCTTTGACCGGAAGGTTCTAGAGTTATAGTACCAACAAGCAGGATTTTCGACACTAGCTAGGTCGGTTTCTCTTGCTCTCTGGAGGAGAATTCTACCGGCGAATGCCAGAGTAGTACTCTCACCAAAGGGCCACGCACTCTGCGCGATTTCTCCTTCAGTTTCATGTCCTATCATCATGTCTTACATACAATTTCTATACACAAGCACTGCACTACCACACATGTCGAGAGATTAGTGAGGGACTAAGACGTTTTCCTGCCTGGGACAGTGGCCTCTGGTGGAAGAAGCCGACGGGTATGTCGGCGGAGGATCTCGCCATTCAGCAGGTGAAGATCACCGCCATCTCCCGCAATAAAAAATATGCACTTCACTTACAGTACAATGATCTCATCAATTGACGCGCTCAGAATCACAATCAATCAATCAACCGAACCGTGCCTTCCCCGCGCGACGCGGCGCTGCCGCTCTCAGCTCCTGCGGCGGCGGCGGCGGACGCGATCGTTGTCCTGCCTTCCTGCGGAGTACTCATTTCCAGGAGCCAGTGGCCCCTTTGGAGCGTACAAAATTGTTTTGCTGAATTTTCACTTGCGGTTTGTTTCAAATTACGGTCGCCACACTCCAGAACTATAAATAAGTAGCAAATTAGCAAATGATATCTAATTTTGTAATAATTTAGTGCTTCAATTATCTTTATAGGTTTTGTACTACATGCATTATACAAATGAATGCACTCATTAAATTGAATACGTCCAGGCACGTTTGCTTATTTCCAAGTAGAAAAGGGTAGAAATGTGACATAATTAATAGAAAAGAAGGAAATTGCGGTTTCTGAATTTAAACAATAGAGCATTCATCAATATAACTAGCACCAATCATTATCTAAGCCAATTCACTATTATCTCGAAGTTTGCAGTTTATATTTTTCATAGCAATTTTAGTCAAATCTTAGAAAATGAAGTGGAAAATGTATGGGTTGCGTCGCCCCGCCTCGCCCCGTCTCGCCCCGCCTCGCCCCGCCTCGCCCCGCCTCGCCCCGCCTCGCCCCGCCTCGCCCCGCCTCGCCCCGCCCCGCCTCGCCCCGCCTCGCCCCGCCTCGCCCCGCCCCGCCCCGCCTCGCCCCGCCTCGCCCCGCCTCGCCCCGCCTCGCCCCGCCTCGCCCCGCCTCGCCACGCCTCGCCACGCCCCGCCTCGCCCCGCCTCGCCCCGCCTCGCCCCGCCTCGCCCCGCCTCGCCCCGCCTCGCCCCGCCTCGCCCCGCCTCGCCCCGCCTCGCCCCGCCTCGCCCCGCCCCGCCTCGCCCCGCCTCGCCCCGCCCCGCCTCGCCCCGCCTCGCCCCGCCCCGCCTCGCCCCGCCTCGCCCCGCCCCGCCTCGCCCCGCCTCGCCCCGCCTCGCCCCGCCTCGCCCCGCCCCGCCTCGCCCCGCCTCGCCCCGCCTCGCCCCGCCTCGCCCCGCCTCGCCCCGCCTCGCCCCGCCTCGCCCCGCCTCGCCCCGCCTCGCCCCGCCTCGCCCCGCCTCGCCCCGCCTCGCCCCGCCTCGCCCCGCCTCGCCCCGCCTCGCCCCGCCTCGCCCCGCCTCGCCCCGCCTCGCCCCGCCTCGCCACGCCCCGCCTCGCCCCGCCTCGCCCCGCCTCGCCCCGCCTCGCCCCGCCTCGCCCCGCCTCGCCCCGCCTCGCCCCGCCTCGCCCCGCCTCGCCCCGCCTCGCCCCGCCTCGCCCCGCCTCGCCCCGCCTCGCCACGCCTCGCCACGCCTCGCCCCGCCCCGTCCCGCCCCGCCTCGCCCCGCCTCGCCCCGTCCCGCCCCGCCTCGCCCCGCCTCCCCGCGCTGTTTGGCGCGGCGATATAAGAAGCGAGGACGCAGGCAGTTGGGGCGAGGGAGGCGGCGCGGCGGCGAGGACTGCAGCGCCCTCAGGTTGCCCCAGCACAAGCCTCACGACCGTAACGCCCTTCTACGCTCGTCACGAGATTGCGCCAATGCTGCAGCAGTTATCCGCGAACAGCGCACAGGCTGCCAGTTCGCCCCACGGGGTTCGCGCTTGGTAGAGTTGGCATCTTACACGCGAAAGAGGCGATGCTCTGCGGGGAAGGGGAAGATAATTCTGCGAAATTATTCGACTGCGATAATGAGATGTTGACCCGCAAGATAGAGCACAGCGAATGTTGGTATGGTCGGGCCTTGACAACAAAAATGTACATAATATAAAAGTGGACATCGCCGATCCGGATAGGCGATCTCGGACGGACGGAAGGATCATGGGTTCGAATCCCGCTTCGGACGTGGGTGTGTTTGTGAATGTATGTCTGCATATGTGTATGTATGTGTCGTCCTTTCACCCCTCATTATCAACATCATTTCACCTTCCATACCCCCCCCCAAGGTTAACAAACTGGGGGATAAAAATCGGATCTAGCTAAATGCTGATCCCTTGAAAAATTACATGCACCTGATACCGAGCTAATACTAATGAATCCCGGTAAGTGCAGGATGCATTATGCGTCGTCCAAGTTGACCTATTCACGGGCAAAAAAGAAGTAGATATTGTTGTAATTAATTACAAAAATTTAGGGTATACTTTTCTTAACTTACCACAGTAGATGTCTTATGTTGAACGCGATGATTTGAAAAAAATTGAAAACTCTCCTAAATAAAGTGAATTTTAGTGGGAAATGCGTTTATTGTTGGATTTAATGGCTGTTGTATTTAAGCGTTTATTGGAATTGTTATTTTCAATTTCATGAAGGAATTTAGTGTTCGATTGATAGTTTTGTTTGGGCCAGACGTCTAAAATATATTCCAATTCATTGTACGGGAATAATACAAAAATGTCAACATATCTAAAATATGCAAGAGGTTAAATTTTAATTCTATTAAACATGTGTTAACCAATAGTCTCATAACCATTTCAGAAAAGATTAGGGACAATTTATGTCCGTAGAAGAAACTATGGGGTTTTATTTTATTATTTACGAAAATCAGGATACACTTTTGAATCCTTAGGGAAGAGTATTTTATATTTAGAATAGATTATGTTTGTTTTTATTTTATTGTGAAAGTGTGATCGATTTTTAAAACTAGGAAATAAATTCTGTTTACATTACTAGTTCAAATATTGTACAGCATCGTAAGCATCGTAATAGTGTCATAAACGTTATGTATGAAAGTGATATTGTTTTCTAGATTTCCTTGTATGTACGGACTTCAAAGAAGACTGTTTTGCCAGCCTTTTCCTCACGTGGCGTGGGAGATCGCCCTTTGACTTTAACGGAAGTTTGACGAACGTTAATGTTGGTTAAACACAATTTTTCTCCAACGTACTGTTAACAGCTCTTAATATCTCGTTATATTTTGGTGAAATCAGACTTAAGCCTTCTTGCTAAGGAGGGTTAACTCTACTATGAAAGTTACAAAGCGGTGTAACGGTTACGCATATTTTATCGCTTTGTGAGATGATCTTCCTCCGCTGAAGGGTGAGATCCGGCGCCTAACTACTCGTCAGCTTACTTTTTTCCTCAACAAGGTTTCTCCCACCAGCAGTTCACCGCCCCAGCCAGGAGAAGCTCTAATCTCCGTCTGGTCTACCGGCATAAGTGGTAGTGTAGTGCACGTTAGTGTACATGTGTATGTAATGGAAGAGAATGGGACAAGGAAGAGGTTGGAAAGATCGCGCGCGATCCCCGGCCCGTTTGTGAGGGTACTACTCCGGCATTCGCCTGGTGTTGATCGGATAAACCACCGAACACTACCGATCAGAGCCGACGGCCGCTAGAATTCTCCTTCAGACAGCGACTGAACTCGAACCAGTTATCTAGACAGAATCGAAAATCCTGTCACCGTCGAGAGAGTGCAACGCTAGGGCTTCCTCGCTCGGAGGCACTGCGATGACTTTTTGAATTGCATTGAATTGAATTGAATTGCCTTATTTTACGTGGCGAGACTCAGGCCATGAGGCCTGCTCTTCCGTCTGACTACGCAAATTTTGTTACACTCCTTTCACCAACTAGCGGAAAGAAGGTATTACTGAGGCGACGAAATCGGCGATTTGAATTTAGCTCAGAGGCGTCATTTAGGCTTGAGGATCTTTTACATGCAAGCAAATCCACTAACATGGGACAGCCGGCTTTACTTCCCCTCCGAAGGAAGGCGAACGAAGGATTTTTTTCGCCCCTAAAAATCCACGGCTTCGATCGGGTTTGAACTTGGGTATTGCAGTCCGTTGCGCTAACCGCTACGCCATCGCCGCCATGACATCTGTGGACCTAACCACCTAGGCCGGTGCTCCGTCCAACGCACACTAAACCGATTTTTAAGCTGACAGTGAGGGCGTGGGTTCCCAGTGAGGAGAGCTGGCAGCGCGTAGCGGGAGGCGACATCTCCGCGCCTTCGTCTGTTCGTGGAACCCAGGGCCGCTACGAGAGGGCGCGCCAAGCGCCATCCGGTCATAGGCGCTGCAGACGTATCAGTTGATGCCTTGAGCCACCTAAGCCAGTGACTGCGTTCAGACCGTGACCAGCCGATCACTAGGGCATGAAGAGTTGCCTCACAATCAGAAGAAACTTTCTTGTAATCAGAAGAAAGATTCGTTATATGAAATTTACTACCATATTTTCATTGGAAACGGTTGAAACGTGTGGCGCAGACTCTCTCGGTCTATCTAGTTTCCTACATTCATTAGCCTAAGCTAGCTTTTCAGTATTATAACACTTTCTTTCTAACTGATACTTATCGGCCCTCTTTAATTTTTCAATAAAAAACATACACACAAGAGATATCAAGTCTCTAACTGCACAAAGTATTTTGGTATTCCAGTTAATGGTTCCACCTTATCAAAGTCCATATATTCTACACTCTTTGTTTCTCGCCGAGAGGGAGTCTCTTATTCAGGAAATCGAGTTTTTCTAATTTCAATTCAATTAATTTACTTTTGTCTGAATTTACATCGTTCAGCCTTTCGGCTCCACAGATGATTGATGACTTATACCAATCTTAAAAACTACGAGTGAGGAAACTAATTTAGCACCGCCAAAATCACTAGAGATGATTTTAATTGCTGAAGTTATTTATTACTATTCAAAGGTGGAAAATCAGTTTAAGGATGAATGAAGGGGATATCTGTTTTTATTCTCAGGAAGGGAGGTGGGAAATCGAGTTCAGGCGCAGCTCGTGAACAGTTCTCACTGGAAGTTAGCGAAGGACGGGATCCCTGTGCGTCATTTTGCAGTAAGTGCGCTGATACAAGTGAGGACCCAAGCTGTTCAGTGCTGAGATTAACGTAAGTTTAGTGGCATTACTTCTGCTTCCAAGGCAATTTCTTAACACGATGCTTCTTGCAAGTCGTATTAATATGTGGTTGTTATGACTTCGTAGCGACCCTGGAGTGTTCCCTGGTTCCAACCGGAAGGTGTTAAGTTTTTGTCTCCATGATTGCGGGCGTATATTTCGTGTGAAGAGTCTTCCATGTCGTCATATGTTACTTGTACTGTGTATCATTCAACCAATGATTCTGAACATTTGTTTTCTTTCTAAATTTCAAAATTCAATAATTTCAAAATTAACTTAGAAGTGTTCAAAATTCAAGATTTGCTCTTTATTAAACTTTGATTGTTATATGTGTTCCTTGTTATGAATAAACCATAGATATTTTCAAAAAAAGGTTTCCCTCCTTTCAACCACCCTCTGCCTAGTTCTTCAAAATTTACAAATTGATGGACTCACGTGTCTCCGGCCGAGGCAACTGCTAAAGTCACGTAAGAGTATGTATGCCTTTATCGCGGGATGTGACTTTCATCTTCCCCCTCTGGATGGGAACATCCGGGGCCAGCCCACATGGTGTTTTGCGGGGTTTCCCCATCAAGGTATCTCCCGCCAGCGGGGATCCACCCCAGCTAGGACACGGTCTAAGCTCCGACTGGTCTCCCAACATGTGTGCGTGGTAATGTGGCGCATTTAAGACTAAATGTGTGTAAGGGGTGAGGATATGGCAAGGAAGGGGAAGGAAAGATCGCGCACTGTACGTGGCCCGTTTGTGTTCGGGTACTGCTCCGGCATTACCCTAGTGTTGATCGGAGAAACCAAGGAGAACTACCGATCAGAGCAGCCGGCCGCTAGAATTCTCTTCCAGGCAATGGCTGAACTCGACCTAGCTGACATGCTAGTGTCGAAAATCCTGCCGCCGTCGGGACTCGAAACAAGGACCTCGCGGTCAGAGGCACTGCAGTGATAGTAATTGATGCTCTGAGCCTCCTAAGTCGGTCAAAGTATACTGCTCTATTATTGCCGGCGTATTATCAGAAACTATGGTATCTTCATAAGCACGTTCAGTGAGTCACCTCGACCTCAAAGAGACCCCCCCGAGTGACATTTTTTCACGTTTTATCAATTTTTCGGTTCCTACTTGTAGAATTGAAATATGGCTTTAACCCTCGGATACCTGAGCAAATGTATATTTTTAGAGTACTGAAG
Organism: Acheta domesticus; assembly: GCA_031308135.1. Classification (NCBI taxonomy): domain Eukaryota; kingdom Metazoa; phylum Arthropoda; class Insecta; order Orthoptera; family Gryllidae; genus Acheta; species Acheta domesticus. Next base: position 261,699,448 of record JAHLJT010000631.1, on the reverse strand, counting down.
AGGTACATTTTGAACTCCATTTATTTCTGATTTTTTTTTTTCGATCAGTATTTTCACTTTGAATTGTTTCTAATATGTTTCTTCGATATTTATGTATTATTATTATTATTATTATTATTATTATTATTATTATTATTATCCCATTACATCACGACTAAGATGTTATGAGTCGGCTGAATAAAAGATCTACTCCAGGTTGCAACCAGCTACCTAAGGAGCACATCCGGTGACTATCAGTGCCTCTACAATACTTTACGCAAAATGTGGGCTGTTCCAAATAAAGCAATTTCTTACACTTCCCAGTCTTTTGAATTACCAGGGAGTTTAGACAAGTTCTTACTCAAATTTTGCGGAACAAATCCCAGAGCTCCGATAACTATCGGGACAACCTGTGCCTTTACGCCCCACATTCGGCTGATCTCGATTTCCAAACTAGTATTTAAGACGTTTCTCTGCCTCCTTGGTAACGACGTTTTGATCGCAAGGTACAGCAACATCGATAAGGTACAGCATTTCGATAAAATAGGTTTAAGTAAAGAATTTGAAGCCATCTTTGTTGTTGAAAATATTGTTTTTAAAATTTTCTTTATTTCACACAAAATTACGTGGAAACTACTCGTATTTATGAAAAACTGAACAAGACCTTGTTTAAATATCTAATTTTGATGACCAGACTTCAATTAACTTGAAAAGTTTATCTTCAATATTGTAGCTGTAGTAAAATGCCGAAAAAACGTTTTTAACTTCCATAATTTTCGGAAATTCAGACAACTCAGTGAAAATCGGAGTTCATAGGTGCGCTTTGCGTTATGCGTTAAAAAAAGTTAAACCTAAAAATTTTGACCATTTTTGAGAAAATATTGAAATGACTTGGAGGCTTCATGAGCTGCAAACTACCCACTAAAATCCAAATATCTGTTTAGTCGCTAGAGTTGTGCACCCAGAGTTGGACAGTCGAACGGACGGAAGAACGGATTGACTGGCGGACGGGCAGATGGACAAACGTTTTGTCATATACCTATTTTTCGGTATCTAAGATCAACCAAATATTGATTCTGACTACATAACGTGTAACAGAAAATTTACTACATTTAGAAACAATAATTATCCACTTTTTTGGTGTTGGGGACCTACAGAACGAATTTGTCTGCCCCTGATTGTCGTTTTTTGCCGTAGCATTACATAACTATTTCTATACTACGTAAGTAGTAATCAAAAAAGTACAATGTGACCATCTTCGAACCGTATACATTCTCTAAAAGCATGTAACATTTATTCTATGAAGTATACTGGAATAGAGGGCCAAAATATCGGAGTTATTTACTTTGAAGTCTTCACTATTGAATGCACAAAACCAGCCAACCAAATAACTAAACTCTATGCCAAATAAATTATTATTGACTTTTGATTACTGTTTCTATCAATGGTGTGTCCTAACCACGATCCTTCGCTTTTTATGTTCTTCTTCTCATGTCCCCATTTTCATGTTTACCGCAGCTCTTCCTTTCACGCTTCGTCCGCAGAGACGGGCGCTCGCAAGCACAGCCTCGCGGCCGCTCCTTCGACTGACCGCTCCGTGAAGGATACACAGGCGGCGCCGGTCCTCGCGTCAAATTGCGTTTGCGGTCCCTGCAGGTGGGCACGGCGCGCACACTCAGTGGGCGGGCGGGAGGGGAGGGGAGGGAAGGGGAGGGGCGTGGCAGGGCCGAGCGGGGCTAGGCAGGTGGGCGGGTGAGTGGATGGTTGGGTGGGCGGGGGAGCGAAGCGGGTGAGTCGGGGGTAGTGCGAGGCGGGGAGGGGTGGGGATGGAAGGGGCGGGGAAGGGGCAGGGAGGGACGGGGTGGAGATGGGAAGGGCGGCGGTGGGCGGGGAGGGGCGGCGGTGGGCGGGGAGGGGCGGGGCGGGGCCGAGCGGGGATGGGCAGGGCGAGCGGGGGCGGGCCAAGTTAGCGGGAAAGGCCGGGGTAGGGCGGGGAGGGGAGGAGAGGTGTAGGGCTGGGCGGAGCGGGGATGGGCTGGGCGGGGAGGGGCGGCGTGGGTGGGGAGCGGGGATGGCGAGGTAAGAGGGGCGAGCAGGAGTGGGCCGGGGCGGGGCGGGGCGAGCAGGGCGAGTGGGCGTGCAGGACGGTCGCCGCTGGCGGAACTGACGCGGTTAGCGGCACTCAGAAGCTTTGGAGCGCGGGCGGGGGCGGGGCGGCGCTGGCAGGCGCGCCTGGCTTGCTTATCGTCTCAGCGGCGCCTCCGACGCAGACGCCGGCCCGGCCCGGAGCGGCGAGCAAGAGTGAACCTGCAGACACGGAATTCTCTCAGCTCTCGGCGAAGGAGGACTACAGTGCAAGAAGAGCACTTCTAATACTGTGCTGCAGAATTAACATTGATAAAATCGTGTTTAGAATCCCAAGAAAAACTTAAATCAATCGATTTATTCTATTTAATTCCTCGATATCATATCAAATTTGTTATAAATAAGGTGAACGGAAAATCAATCAGACTTTGTCCATAACTCAATATGTCACCACTGCTTGAACTCATAAATACCTTTATATTATCCAAACTCATTCGCCCCACTTTAATTTACGCCTTCCCAATACGGTTTCCTGCGTCATATACAACTAATCTCATCCACCATCAAACAGTTCAAAATAAATTTCTTTGTAAAATCACTAAACCTCCAGGTTTGTCCAAAATAATGAACTCCAGCTCGATATGTGTATCCAATCCCTGATATCATTCATAAAACATTAAACCGCAACTCTTTCCTAAGCCTCCCTTCGGTCGCAAGTGTAACCGCCATTCCGCAAGGAAAAATATATTCACCACTTTCCAAGAATCAAGGAATCATACACCCTGATGAAATAAAACAATATTTCCCTTCCCCAGTAACCCACTCCATTATTGCTAACCAAAAACACACAATTAACAAATAAAAAAAGAAAAGGAGCCCGTTAGAATTAACTTCAAATGTAAATAGTGTAGCAAAAATATGAATATTCAGTTTTTTGAAACCACTTGTAAAGCCTTATGGCTGGCCAGTGAATAAAAACAAATTTAAAAACTTCCTTGATAGCCTCTTCCATCTGATTCCTTTTCGAGATTATCAGTTTCCTGAGTTTGAGAGCAAGAATGTCAGCAGATTGGTACACACTATTTGTATATAAAAGAAGTGTCGATGAAAGTTGTGAAATGAGAGATGGGTATAAAACCAGTAACGGAACTAAATTAGCTTCCCGTATGAAAAGAACCGATAGGAAACTGGCGCTTGTTAACAAAGTTCTCCTGTGTTCTTCCCAACTTTTAAACAAGACCTGTAAATGGCGTTTTCGAGAATTCCGTGGGTGTACGTTTCTAAAAAGAATACTTCAAGACAGCGTCATTTTTAAAATAATGGCGGACACTTCGGTGTCGGTTTCACGCGTCGAGAACCGTTGTTAATGTTGAGAACAAATTTTGATGGGAGATGAATGGTTAATTCTTTTTTTAATTTCATTACTTCCGTATTGATGGCAAATTAAAAAATATTGTGAAGAATGGTATTAATACGTATTTTATGACTTGTTTTTTAAATAACTCAATTTTTATTAATCATTTTTGCTTACTTGAATTCTTCGGTTATGAAAGATCTCGTGTCAAAGTTAGTGCAAAATTCAAAACATTTGTAGAAATCGTTTCTCCCCTCAGAAAAGTAACTTCTAATGTTGTTATTTATTGAGATATAGGGCATTGATGTGTGTGCTAATTTATGAAAGAATTCACATTCACTACAAAAATAAACCTATCGATCAGATGGTATCATACATTTCTAAATTGGAACGCCTACATTAAAATTAAAAAAGTTTCAGAAAAAGGAACTTAACAAACAATAAAAGAGAAATTCATTGTTTCTACACACCATGATTTTATTTGTGAACAATCGCAAAACGGGTTCAACAGCATCAAATTCCATTAAGGGAATTGTGCAGACAATATTTAAACTCCTTTCCTTTCCAAATGCAGAAATTTGCCTATCTATTGGGAAAGCTTATAAACATAGAAAACCAATGCATGAATAGTTAGTGGTGCCACAGAAGGTCACAGACTTTCCGGTATTAGTTTTTCTATTTCTTTGCCCTCGGCTAGCTATTCAGACTGGACATATACTCTTCTCAGCAGACATCTATCACCACTCAAACTACACTTTTATGACATTTTCTTAATTTTTTCGGTTTCTTAGTAGTAGAAAAGAAATAGTATTTTAAGAATGTTAAAGAACAGTAAAACCTCGCCCTCAATGACAATTTTGACTTAAAACTTTGGAGCTGTTTTTAAGAAAATGGCGTTTAAGCGCTACTTTAAATGCGACATTTGAGGCTCTTTTTCACAGGAATCTTTTGTGATTTCGAAAAACGTCATTAAAAGTCATTTGAAGCACAATAACTCACAAATACAACGGTGTTTACGAATTGATGAAAACGTGCATATAAACGGGGTGAGAGCTCTTTCAAAAAATTACATTTGTGTAATTCTTGGAAAAAAAACTAAATGAATTTTACATTACATAAAACAGTGCAATTTGCGTTATCCGTTCGAAAAGATTGAAGAAAAATTTGGAGCGATTTTTAGAAAATGGCGTTTGATCATATCTGATAATGTGGAATTTCCAGTAATTTTCAGAAAATGTATATTTAAAAAAAACAAAAAATATCCAAAACTTAACTCTACGTCATATTAAAGAGTGCCATTAGTATTATCTGTTCCAAAAGTTTGAAGAAAAAATTTCGAGCCATTTATGAGAATATGGCGTTTGAGAGTTCATGAAAATGCGGAATTTTGAATCAGTTTTTACAGAAAACGGTTGATTTCTCGAGAAACTTTCCTTGACATTATTTAAATCACATGCACTCGTTAATAAAATAATGTGAACAAATCGCCGCTAATGCAAATATTAATGTCAGACACAAGTAAAGAAATACATTTTTGTCACTTTTAAAAAAACAAAAGAATAGAACTATTTGGCGTTGATGTCATCTGAGAGAGCACATTCAGCACTATCCCTACCTAAAGTTCAAAGAAAAATTTGGAGCTGTTTTTGAGAAAATTTTGTTTATGTATTTTTTTTTAATTTCACACATTGCACTCAATATTGCGCGGCTACTAAACATTTCAAAAAATTATGCATGACCTTAATGAAGGAACTCACTATGGAGAACAAATTTTATTTGAAAGAAAAATCCCTGTCTTTAGTTCTGTAGATGAAGAGGTCAAATAAAATTCAAACTTTTGCAATTTTCGAAAATTCAGAATTAACCGTGAAATTAGAACCTACGCCACCTCAATAAGTGTTTTTACTCTATTCTTACAAGAAATTTAAAGAAAAAAATTGGGTCCGTTTTGAGAAAATTTTGAAAATTTCTTCAATTTGAAATCGTGCCTATGGTTTAGGCGCTAGTGGTATTCACGGACAGACGGACAGGCGGACGGATAGACGTTTTGCTTTCAATAGGTTTTTCGGTATCAAAGACCCACGGGTCTATGAATTTTGAAGAATGTTTTTCAAAATAGCGGCGCCTCGAGTAGAACCAAATCGACCAGGGAATATTCATTTTGGACGAAATCGTACGTATGGTTTGGGCGCTGGTGTTCACAGACTCACGAACTTATTGACGGACAGACGGGCGGATAGACGTTCTGGGGGAAAAACACACTTTTTTGTCATCAGGAGACCGCAAAACGTGTATTTCCGTTGAAATCTCTAATCGATTTTCCTTAGCATTACAGAATTTTCCCTATACTATGTATATTACTCCGTATATACGTACGTATACGGGAAAGTAGAAACGTGACATACCTAATGCTTCGTCTTCTGCATTCTGTCACATTTCTGCGCAACAGCGCCTCCCTTTATTTAAATTTAATATTTATTGATCGATTACATAGTACATTATCATAATACTTTGTCATATGTTGTGATAGCTTACATTATACCATATTATATTAATCTTAACTACACTACACAATATTGAGGAAACTACAAGGGCCCATAGTTTTAACAATTACCGGAGAATATGTTGGAGAAGGCTTCAAAAGGAAATCTTTTATTAATTCTTGTTGGAAAGACATTTAATGAGACCAGTTTGTATTTAATTTGGAATAAAATTTGTTAAAGATTATTGCGATATGAATAAAATGCGTTGGACATGGTCCCGATAGCCGAGATCGCTCAGGGCACAAATTTTGATTTTTTTTCAATTTTCTTAAACGACCTCCAGACTATCCAACAAAATGTAATCAAAATTGTTTGCGCTATATTTTGAAAAATTGAATGTCCCAGGGGCTTCATATAAAGTACCCCTCAAAATTAAAATATCGGTTTCATATTAGAGGAACCGTGACATCAGCCAGATGGATTAGGGAATTTCAACTTAGGAGAAAATCAGCTGAACGGTTTAATCGCTAGCGTTCTTCACAAACCGACGGACGGACCGACGGACGGACCGACGGACGGACCGACGGACGGACCGACGGACGGACCGACGGACGGACCGACGGACGGACCGACGGACGGACCGACGGACGGACCGACGGACGGACCGACGGACGGACCGACGGACGGACCGACGGACGGACCGACGGACGGACCGACGGACGGACCGACGGACGGACCGACGGACGGACCACTGGACGGACCGCTGGACGGACCGCTGGACGGACGGACTGCTGGACGGACCGCTGGCCGGACCGCTGGACGGACCGCTGGACGGACCGCTGGCCGGACCGCTGGCCGGACCGCTGGACGGACCGCTGGACGGACCGCTGGACGGACCGCTGGACGGACCGCTGGACGGACCGCTGGACGGACCGCTGGACGGACCGCTGGACGGACCGCTGGACGGACCGCTGGACGGACCGCTGGACGGACCGCTGGACGGACCGCTGGACGGACCGCTGGACGGACCGCTGGACGGACCGCTGGACGGACCGCTGGACGGACCGACGGACGGACCGCTGGACGGACCGACGGACGGACCGACGGACGGACCGACGGACGGACCGACGGACGGACCGACGGACGGACCGACGGACGGACCGACGGACGGACCGACGGACGGACCGACGGACGGACCGACGGACGGACCGACGGACGGACCGACGGACGGACCGACGGACGGACCGACGGACGGACCGACGGACGGACGGACCGACGGACGCACCTTCTTGCCATCAATCGATTTTTCGGTTTCAAGGATCCATTTAACATGGATTTTGGCAACACCACCTGTTAAAGGATTTTTTTTTCTTAATTTAGCAACTGGATTTATCCACTTTTTTAGTTACCAGGGCCCTGCAATAAGTGTTTTTCTGCCGGAAATTCGCAGTATTTTCGCGCTGCATTACATAACTTTCTCTTCTTAAGTAGTTCCTTTTCAGCGCGAAAAAGTAAAAATGTGTTGATAAAAAATTGACAGAGATGATGTTTGGCGGTAGATGATACATTTTACTCTTTATTAACGTTTGTCGTTTGAAATGAACCGGCGCTGGTAGACCTCGCCCCTCATTCTCAGCGTACGCGCAATTGACCTTTGATACGAATGCGGCGGCACAACGCATATTTACATCAGTAAACTACGATAAATAGTGACTTTCTTTTATTTATCTATGGTCATTAACGTCAATCAAATCCTGCTGCAATAATTATGCGAAGAGGTTACGAATACAATGTCAACAACACGATAGCACTGGATCTACCAATATCTCAGTTCTCACAGAAATAGAACTATTCAGCTCCGAATGGTCTTATTTCATAACATCAGTGGGAGAGCAGATACAATTAGAGTTTTGCCTGAAGAAGGACATCAACTTGTTAAATATTACGGCTATGGTGGATGGGCTATTCAGATTTCTTGAAAAATCTGAGAGTAAACGTCGGATATTTAACCCTCCTAATACCGCAGATTTTTTGTTACACTGAGTACCACTGGGACCACTAGAGACCCCCAGTTCTTTTCGGAAAAGAAATACATGATAATGGTACGTTTTTACACTTTTTATACCATATTACATTTTTGACTATTCCTGTAACTATTATGAATATGCAAACAATAATTTAGAACGCGAAATTTGCATAAACAATTTATTTAAAAAATGAATGCAATAGGAATTTCGTTGAAAAGGCAGAGTGTTATGTAAAATTTTTCTGTAATAATCAAAATTTGTCGTGCTAAATATTTATTACACCTTTTGCAAATACTTTTTGAAGAAAGAGTTTTGCAAAATTGTTACTTTACAACTGTTACACTTGTCTGTATATTTCCGATCAAATGATCTTTCACAAAGGGGCAGTGATATAGTTTTTTGTTCTGTGTTGTTGTTGGACCGACTGTTGTGCACAATTTTTTAGTCACGACCAATTAGCTGTTCTCTAAATTTTATTAAGAGTTCTCTTCTCTTCTAGTTCTTTTATCTTCAGTTTCAAGTAGGATGCAATCAAAGAATGAACGCATTCAATACACGAATATCAACAATATTACAGAAGAGAATCATTCGCCAACTTCTACTCATTTTTTAGTTTGTTCTCAGTAATTTGTCTATTGTGTCTATTCCTGAGCTAATTTTATAGTAATTCATTATTATTAATAGTTTTGATTCTTTATTTTTAATTATTTCTTTCATAGAATGCTTGGTTCTAAGAAGCTATACACTTTTTTTACTTAGACAATAAGACATAATCGAAGTTTGTTTTAGAAAACCGAACAAAAAAACTTTTTATGGTCCTGGACATTAGTAAAATCCTCTTGCATTCACACTCCGTTTTTCTTATAGTTCCTAGTGTAATGTCTATATTTTGAAGATCTCTTACTAGATTTAGGCTGGTTATGAAGTTGTCAGTTGTTATGCTCCTTCCACTTTTTTTCAAAACCTTTCATCACATCTAAAACAACGCTCCTTCCTCGATTTCATGAGGTTGGTTTGCCTGGCGACCTGTGTATTGAACGTTCAAGGGATAACTAGTGATATTGTTATATGCAACCGATAACTTGCATTTATATTTTTCCAGTTTTGAAGGCATATTATATTGCTGAAAAGGGCATTTACACGAAAGTTTACAAGTTGTTCATCAACTGTAATGTTGTTGTGTGGAATGTATGCATCTTGAAGTGTATTTGCCCACATTTCAAATATTTCTAATTGGAGCCAACTTATCTGGAACTCCGTTACGGTGCTTATGTTCTGCATCACATCGAATGCACCAAGTAATTTGTGTGAAACGATTTCTAGCCTTCACTTCAACGAATGTGGGTTTACCTTCTTCCTAGTTCCATACGTGCATTATTGCTTGATTGTCGCCTTTGTATGCTAGAATCCCAACGCCTACAAAGCAATTCAACTACGTAGTAGTCAACTATATCCATTTTGAACCATACGTTCCAAATGTACGTTCCAAATACGTACCAAAAGTTCCGTCTTTGTTGGTCCACTTCAAACTTTTATCAATTATATTTTGTTCCATAAATATGTGGAAGGCTGACTGTACCCACATTTTTCTTTGCATACTTTGTGGGATCTCTCTTTTTCGTATAAGGTTACGTCTTTGTACTCTTCTACACGATTCTCTTTCCATGTCCTAATACCATACTTATTCCTTGTTTTTTATCTATATATGACGAACAAAACCCCAATAATTTTTCACAATACAAAGGAAAAAATGCATACAATTTTGTAAAAAGATACAATCCATACTTCTACACGCCAGCATCTAATATTCATCCTAAATATGTTTTACTAATTTGGATACAATTATCTAATTCAATCTCAGCCTTTTCTATTGTACCTATTTCTCCAGCACTGTCAAACATATTTGATAGGTCGTCGTGAACCTCACCAATGGTATTTCCTGAAGAACTTTCTTCAAGTGAAATACGAGGCGTCTCGTCATCAGAAAGTTGCTCCATATCAGAAATGGTAATACAAACCAATGTTTCTCGACTAGCATAACAAAAAATGGGCAGTAATTTCAATTGATATGAACCTAAGGAGGTTACAAAAGGTTGCCAACATTTACTATAGCAACAGAAAAAAAATTGCTCCCACTTTTACAAGAAATAGATGTTGGGTTCATATAAGACCCCACTGGTACTCAGTGTGGCAAGTACGAATATTAATGAAAGTAACAACAATGTAAAACATTTGCATACCCAATAGGTGGGTAGACTATGAATCAGGAAAAGTCAAGTTTTTCAGATTTTTTGAAGTATTGGATTAGTTTCCAATACTTCAAAAAATCTGAAAAAAAATTAAATTATTAGAGGAACATGTTGTGGGGTCACCAGAGACCCCATGGTATTAGGAGGGTTAAACGATTTTTTGACATAATTGCTACACGTAGCACTTCAAATGACCACTTTACTAGAATTAATTTACCTCATTATCATTAGATCAAATAATGTAAATAGAAAATAAAATATAAAACTATATACGAAACACCTTAAATGTAAAACACTATGAATAAAATATGTGCTTTAAGAAATGCCTCAGAGCACTTTAAACGAGAATTTTTTTTCCTTTAAAAATTGTAATAACATTTTTATAAAACGCAACATTTCATATATAAGATGGAAAAAATTTTGATTTAATAAAAATTTCGAATTTTAAAAATATCAGTTAATTTACTCTTTTATTAAATGCTAATTTAAATAATGTTATGTCCACTTTTTGGATAGAAAATTTTGAAAATGAATATAAATAAAATTAAAGTATCTGTGATTTTGAAAGCTCTTAAAAAGTTTTTATAATTTTTTTCTCTCTGCTAGTGCGTATATATGTTCAAGGCCGCACTAAAATACAGATGACTCGATCTGTTTGATGAGTTAGTCTCTGAAACGACAAAACGATGAATAATATCTGGAATGGAGGATTTCGATGGATTTTCTCGAAAAGGTAGAGTATTTGTCGGCCATAACTTGTGTTCTCCTTTAATAAATTATTTTTTCTACTACGAGGGTTGGAGCAGAAGTCATGGCAACTATTTTTTTCTAAAATAAATGATACTGGATCGCAAAATTTCACTTATATCTTGAAAGAAATGCTGCAAGGGTGTGTTTATATCAACAGATAGCTCTGCAAGTGTCTCTATTAGCACAGAGAGTAACTTGAAATCAGTTGTCTGTCTACCGCCGTGGAAGGTGAATGTAACATGTTTCCAACAGCGCTCTTACTTCAAGAGAGCCGTTCACCTTGAAAGGAATGCTCGGGAATGTTACAGGGAACTGGTGGAGCTCATGGAATAATGTCCTTCCATACCGGACAGCCGCGAGATGCGCAGGAGAGTTTCTGCAAAGATGCGCAGCAACCAGTGGTTAGCAACGCACGTGACGGACCTGTGACTATGCGGATCAATGTGATGTGCGGTAATCGAGCATCTACCTAATCAGGTCCTTAGAACTGGTATGTAATGCTTTTCGAATTTGCGAAGTCGTATTCTTTAAAAAGCTTTAGAATATGAAACGAGTACAGTCATTTTAAATACCTTAATAAACACGATAAATTCATTTTTTTTGTGTTGATAAATGTCCAAGAACTTAGTTTATACCTTGTCCTTTTATGTATATATTTGAAATTTATCGCATCTACTCATATTATCACAAAAACATAGTTGCCATGACTTCTGCCCCAACCCTCGTATACAACAAAGAATATTATTTCACACAAATATATACTCTTCATCTTATCTTATTGAAATTGTGTACACGTGACCTTAAAATCACGATAAAATTACTGTTCACGAGAGATTTAGTCAAAATACACCCTTATCCCGTAAACAAAATTTAACCCTGGAGGCATAGCGTGGGAGAATTTGGACTCCAGGCATTATTCCGAGTACAGTTTTGTTTTAGTACATTGTAACTCTTGTGATTTTCAGTACATTACCTCTAATATTTTATCAGCCGACCTGGATGGCGGAGGGGGCTAGAACGGTGGGAAGGGTCGGGCGTTTGAGTGCCCCCTTGGGCATGGTTGTTTGTCCCTTGTCTTTCATGTGTGTGTATTGTGGCAGAAGTTCTTGTGATTTTGCTGACCAAAGACTGAGGACCCCGCAAGTGCGTCTAGTGTAAAGGTTAAAATGTGCCGTCATCAAGAACACCTGATGCGGATAGTCGAAATCGGCATCCTCCTGAAGCTGGAAAAATCCCCCGGAAGAAAAACAAATCCCCATTTTCTCTCTGCCACCTCCATTACTTGTCATATGATTGCACGCTGCCAATTCTCAGAAATGTATTTTACCTGGCCGGTGCCTCTGGGGTCGCAAGCTGCCGAGCGCCTTCCTCCCTGAGGTCTTTGTGCGGCGCAGCGCCCAAGGAGCCTTTGCGATTACTTCCATTTCCTGACGATCAACTTTCAGGATGATAATACACTAGTGATACTTCCAGAAATTGTCAGAAATAAGAAGCTGCAGACAGAAATTCGCATCATATTCGCCACTTTATGTATGCCTATCATACTGGTCTATTCTGAGATCAGTATTAATAGGAGAAAAATGGGACGACGGTGCAAAATGGGACAAGATGGACGTCGGGACAAAACAGGACAAGGGGCACACGAAAAAGGGGACAAATTGGGTAAGTGGGGCCAATGGGACACGAGGACAAAATGGACTAAAAGGAACAAAAAGGACAAGGGCCAAGTGGGTCAAATCTAGGATATATTTATCCAATATTTATGAACACTGCTAAAATCCAAACCCGAGGGTCCTCTAAAATATTTTAATGGACTCTCGAGCATGTTAGCGGCCGTTGTTATGGACGCGTTCTTAAAGCGTTGTTTAGAAGGTTGGTTACTAAGGAGCTAAGCGCGTGTTTAACGACGTAAGTAACAAACAATCTCTATCGTTGATAATGTAGCTGTTTCAAGGCGTTCAAAGAATTTAAAACTTTTGCACTTTTCGAAAGTTCAAGTTACAGTGAAAATTGATACCTTTATAAGTATATTACACTCCATTCTTTCAAGAAATTTAATGAAAGAAATTGGAGCCATTTTTCAGAAAATTTTGAAAATGTAATTGAAATTTCATGTAAAGTATCTCCAAAATCAACATATTCGTTTATACTTCAAGAGGACCTGATATCACTTAGGTTGATCGGGAAATGTCAATTTTGATGAAAGTCCTGCTTATGGTTTAGCGCTAGTGTTGTTCATAGACAGGCAGACGGACGTTTTGCCTAACAATTTTTTCGAGATTAAGCACTTACAAAAAGTGAACTCGGACTGCACAACGCGTTAGAGGAAGATATTTGTTACTTATGGGAGAATAATTAAACACTGTTTCGGTATAAGTGACCTTCAGTGCAACTTTTTCTGGCAAAAAATCACCACAAGGCAAGACAGGAAGTTAGGTAGGGGGCAGGGCAAGATAGGGCGGGCATACTGTGTACGAAGAATTCATTACTTTTCCTGTCTCATTTATGAGTGTAATTAAAAATACCAGATCAATGTAGAGCATTACGGTTAGTATTCAATAAAAATATATAGTCTTGTTGACATTATCATGGCTCTCCGGGATATAACAAAGGTACTTTTTTATACATAGTAGGATTTTTTAAATTTTAATTAGTGTTTTATTTTTTTAAATAATGGATTAAAGTAATTATTTGAAGCAATGGACTTAAATTATCATCACCGTAATATCTTTAATTATTACTTTTGATTTGGAAAATGAATACCCTTGCATTCATTCTTTGGAGAATTCGTTTGAATAATATTTACTATACAGATAATTCTGCTGCAGATTCTCAGTGTGAAAATTACGTAGAGTTACAAAAAGAATCGTCATCTATAGCAATAACCACAAAAATATTTTCCTAAAATTACCTCAAATTCAAATAATAAAATAATATAGACTATATCGTTTCAGTGTTAGTTCCAATGCCTAACGTTTTTCGCTGAAGTTAAAATTGTAGCATTTTTGACCTTTCAGTAACGAAGATGTGCTAACGCTTCCCCCTCCTTCTCTTGTTTAGACAAATATTTTTTAGAAATAGAAATATTTCTTAGAAATATTTTTTAGAAATAAATTGCAAATAAACGGAATTCATAATTCCGTTTATTTGCAATTTATTTCTACGAAAATATTAGGTAAATGGTTTGATAGTAATATTTACATGAGTGCAAATGTTACTCAGCAGTACCATTCATATTTAAACAAATCATTACGTTATATCTTGCAATTTATGGTGTTTCTGTCTTCACTATTATATAATAGATTAATAGTGAGATGATTTGTAAGTCTTGTGTGGTATTTTTGACTCACAGATGTTATTTCTTCTTTGATGGTCTTGTTGTGAAGGTCATTGTGGATTAAATATTCATAGCTGAATACCATGGTGCGTTTATTACTTATCGAAGATAGTTTGACTGGAATCGCTGAAGAATTTATACGTTGGAGACGCAGGCTGAGCTCCAAAGTTAAATGCCGTAGGTCTATACGAGTTATAGGATATTTTTGATACTTATATATGTAGGTATTTTGTTTGACAACGATAGTTGAGAGTGTTTACCAATTAGCAATTGGTAGATTTTAGTTTTTAATTCTAGTTATTTTCTTTTCTTTTTTATATGGACGTTAATCTTATATCCAAATGAACCCATAACTATTTAACATCATTACTTTCAAGATCTGTTTATTGTTATTGCTGTACAGTCGCCTTTTCTCAGAGTGAAGGTCACATGTTTAGAATTTAGTTCGTTGATTTTAATGTGCCAACGAGAGAGCCATTGGTTTATTGTTTTAAGTGATTTTCTAGTGCTTCTGATACTACTTTGAGTTCTTCGCTGGATGTTAGTACTGCCGTATCATCGGCGAAGATGCCTGTTACAACATTGTGTGCTATTGGTATATCATTAATGAATATGAGATAAAATATAGGTCCCAACACACTTCCTTGAGGGACTTCGATGTCTATTGGTCGAAATGAGGACAGGGCTGTTTTATACTTTACTTGGAAGAATCTATTTATTAAGTAAGATTTGAAAGGGTGAAGACGGGTTGAAAATATTTTCTTGATTTTATACAACAGCCCTTCATGCCATATTTTGTCAAAGGCTTGTGTCACATCTAGAAATACCGCTGAGCTATACCATCTATTTTCAAAGTTTTTGTTGAGCACTTACTATTCTGTGAATTTGATCCAACTGTAGAATGTTGTTGTCGGAATCCAAGTTGATGGTCTATAATTAGGTCGTTTTCTTTTAAGATTGGTAGTGTACGTTTAAGGATGAATTTCTCAAGCACTTTCGACAGAATTGGTAACCTGCTGATGGGTCGGTAGGAAGTGAAATAATGATCTTTCTCAGGTTTTGAAAAAAGTATAATTTGTACCATGTGGAGGGAAGTAGAACATTCTCAGTATTGCATAAAATATTGATGAAATAAGTGCCACTGATTTTCTGAATAGGTTTTGAAGGATCTCAGCTGTGTTTAGACAAATAAATGCGATAATTTTCTCACTTTCTACCTCTTTTTGCAACAATGTTTTTAAAGTTAATTCAGCTCTCTTTCATCACTGAAATCTACTAATTATAATAGTGACCCATAACAGTTTCAATACTCATTGAAGACGAGCGTGCGCATTTACTGTAGAATGTGTAACGTCTGTATATTTTATCTCAAAACGATAACTTGCAAGGCCATCGGGAGATGCCGGATATGAAAAGAAGGCGAGGCGAGGGGTTCGTTTAAGTTAGTTATGAACTACGACCACGGGGCGGCGACTGCGTTGTCAGCGACCGGCAGTTTTAATACCGCCCAGGTATTACGCTCGCAGAAAGGTGAGAAGCGTGCGCGTACGGCGGCGTCGGAGGGGGCGGCGGCAGAAATTAAATTACGCTTCCCTGCGGGGCGCCCCGCGACGTTACATCATGCAGACGCGATATTAGGACGCAACGCCACCCCCGCGACACCTCCGCCCTCCCCCACGCGCGCCCCGCCCCCGGCCCCGCCCCGCATCAGCCCCGCCACCGCCACGCTGCACTCGCCCACGCCCGCCCCTCTCCGCCCCGCCCCGCTCATCCCCTCTCCGGTCCCTCCTTCCCCGCCACCGCCACGCTGCACCCGCCCACGCCCGTCCCGTTCCGCCCCGCCCCTCTCCACCCCACCCCGCCCCGCGCCCCACTCATCCCCTCTCCGGTCCCTCCTTCCCCGCCACCGCCACGCTGCACTCGCCCACGTCCGCCCCTCTCCGCCCCGCCCCGCTCATCCCCTCTCCGGTCCCTCCTTCCCCGCCACCGCCCCGCCCAGCCTCATCCCGCCACCGTCTCGCCTAGTCTCCGTCCCGGCCGGGTCTCACCCCGCCCCGCCACCGCCCCGCCTTAGTCCGGCTCCGGCCCGATCTTCCCCACCGCGCCCCGCCCCACCCTGCTTCTCCTCCTCCTCGTCACCCGGTCAGGTCCCGCTCCTCCCCTCCCCCTTCCCTCCCGACCCACTTCGTCACCGTCCCGGCGAGGCCCGTCCTGGCCCGGCCCTGCCCCGCCCCGTCTCTTCCCGGCCCGGCCAGGCCCTGCCCGGCGCGGCCCGGCCCGGTCCCGCCCCGCCTCTCTCCGTCCCAGCTCCCCGCCTCTCTCCGTCCCCTCTCCCCTTGAGGCACGCTACGTTCCCTCCCGCCCCGCCCCCTCCCTGTCCCTCCCCGCTTGGTCCCGCCCCGCCCCGTTACACGCTCCACGGCCCTGCCTCTGCTTCGCCCCGTCGCCGGCCCGGCCCGTCAGGGCCCCTCTCGGCGCCGCCACCTGTCAACGCGCCGCTTATGAAGCTAACGGGGATGAATGAGTAGTGCGATCAAAGCACGAGATCCTGTAATCCTGTTGAAGTAGATGACAACAAAGTTCACCGTAGGCGGAAGGTCGTGGCATCAGCGCCCTCGGAAGGACAATGGCCAGCCCACAGGAAACATTTCACGTCGCAAACCTTCGCCAAGATGCAAGAAATAAACACCGCCACCCATAAAAACATGCACTACACTTACGGAACTAATGACTATAGGAGTGGCCGCGCCCGGAAACACCAAATAATCAAGCGAATAAGTTGATTGCATTTCCCGTCTCTTCCTCTCTATTTATCTATTTCTCTCTGCTTACGATGTAACCGTCGCATAATATTTTTATGGCCCGCTTTATTACTAGGAACAAAAGGGGTAAAGTTTACTATACGTACAAAGTAAGAAAAATATAGAGCTCTTTATATTAATTAAGTATATCACGTTAAATTCCATTTCATTATTTTATTCAAACAATTCCTTCATTCAATCAATGTAGAAGATCATCGAAAATATATGTTCTCATAACGATATCCAATACAATACAGGCTATTACAATGTTAGATCAGTTACCAATAATAAGAAAAATAATGCCCTATTGTGACCCCAGTAGATTTCATTTGGCGTTGCTAGCTTTCTTTAAACATATTTTCAAATAAAGGATTAATCGGAAAATAAAGAAGAAACTCAAGAATAAAATTAAAGTTTATAAACCCAATTTATGAAGTTTACTTACGCATCCAAACGACAAATTAGAAACTGAATAAAAGCAAATATTTCAATATAAATACAATAGGGTTTGAGCTTGCCACATTGTGAAGAGCGTACGGCAAATAAACATCAAAACTTTCCCTCCATGGAAAGCTATTCTATTCAATTCAATTCAATTCACTAATGCCGTGACGAAACTCGGGCCATCAGGTCTGCTCTTCCGCATGACCACGCACATTTCGCTACGCTCCTTTCTCCATCTAGCGGAGAAAGAACGTATCACTTGGGCGACCAAACAGGGGACTGAAATTTTGCTCAGAGGCTTCTTTCAGGCTTGAGGATCTTTTACATGCAGTACATCTACAACATGGCACAACTGGCTTTACTTCCCCTTCGAAGGAAGACCTACGAAGGATTTTTTTGAGCTTAAAAATCCACGGCTTCAATCGGTTTTTAACCCCCAAATTTGGGCACGACAGTCAGATATGCTAACCGGTATACCAACGAATCTTCATCTAAAAATAATGAAGGATGTACGACTGATATAGTATTCCCAATGGAAGGAAGCACAAGGCTACCATTCCATATACGAGATTTATCTCAGATCTCAAATCGGATATCGGAGTATAAATGTATTTTAGATTGGTTCATTGTAATTTGTACAACATCTACACGAAGTGTGTAGATATGTGTATAATTCTGGCAAAACTTTCGTTGCAGCATTACTTTTTGTCAGTGATCGTTCCAATCTGATAGCAATTACAAAGAGGCCTAGCTATTAATATTTTTATGTATTTTTTAATTTGTATGGAAGGAATATCCAGTAAATACTACAGTGACTTGTGAATACGTTTGTGCCTTTGTGGCGCGTATTCAATCGATGCAAACATTTGGCGCATTTGAGCAACTCTACCTACAGTAATAAATTACACCTTCGCCTTCTCCGTCCATCCGTCCCCATTAGTACCTAAACCAAATACAGAATACTCACCAACATCCCTGATCGATTTAACGATCGAAGCTGAAACATGAGATTTGCAATAAATCTTTTACTCTTTTAGGGTTTTTACTTAAAACCTCAATTGCGTTTTCAAAATTTTCTCAAAAACTACTAGAAATTTTTCTTTGTAATTTTTGCATTAAAAGAGTTGTACTTAAAGAGTTGTAAAGAGAGTAGAGAGAGGCACGCTTATAAATATCGTTTTGGTCAACTTTTAATTAAATTATTTTAATATTCGGAAGTTACAAAAGTTAAAATTCTTTGGTCTCCTTCTACGTCATTGGAGATTGAAATTTTCTGAATTATTTGTGTTTCATCCTAACATTAAATGATGATATGTACAGATTATTAAATATATGTGTATAATTCTGGCAAAACTTTCAATGGGAGGAAATTATAAAAAAATCCGTAAATAAGATTTTCTCAAAAATGTCTCTAAATTTACCGTTAAACATTTGAAGCGATAGAGCTCAATGCAATAAATCACATATCTGAGCTATTTTTATTAAAACATTGGGTTTAAAAAATACTCTAGTAATTTTCTTGAAATGTCTGTCACGTAGTTAATGCTTATATCACATACAGCATTAGGTATTTAAATTACATATGAAGTTTCTCGAAATTTCAAAATTTTTCGGCATGAAAATCAACTCTTAATTACAATTTTCACATTGACACATACGTATGTCAAATTCTCAAAGGTCCGAAAAATTGAGAAAATGTTAAAAACTTAATTACATCAAAGTGGTTATTGAAAAACAATTACTTTAATATACATATCACACAAAAAAGTGTAAATCTGCGTTAATTGGTACGTTAATAAGTTTTGGAACATTTTCTGTATGGTTAAAATATTTTGAGATGATGGTTGATTAATGAGTGCAAGACAGAAATGTTTTCAAGCTAAATAAACACAGTTTCCTTTGCTGCAACGACATGAATCGTGTTAAATGTGTCATTAGATAAATATATTAAATATCCTAAAGGTGTAATATTGATCAGATATACATCAAGAAGATAAATTTACACAGTGGATTTTAGAAGATAATGCACATGGTGTGCTGTTTGAAGACGTTTGATGAAGATAAATTTCTACAAAATTGTTGAACTATTTTTACGAGAGAACGATTATTCTCATAACTCGAGAAATAATAATAATAGTATTAGTTATTGTTGTTGTTATTATTATTATTATTATACATAACCGTTGCGGCAATCGGACGGTAAAGTCAGTGCCTGATGGCACAAGGGCTTCGGACAGATGCGTCACTCAGGCTGTGGGTTTCCATTTCCCCCTTCCTAAAAATAATGCCTGTTTTCGGATGTGTTTGTGGTTTAGGGGCATTCCTAATTCCCACGTATCACTTGAGATCCCCAATCCTTCTACAGTTCGTTTTCCTGACCGGTAAGTGTGTGTAAGATCTATTGTATGTAATAGAGGAACTGATTCTCAACACACAGACTCTCAAAGATGTTTCAGAGCAACAACTGACGTCACTGCAGTGCCTCTGACCGGAAAGTTCTAGGAATCGAATCTCGACGGTGGCAGGACTTTTGACATTGGCCAGATAGCTAGATCGAGTTCAGTCGCTGTCTGGAGGAGAATTCTAGCGGTCGGCTTCTCTGATCGGTAGTTTCCTGTGGTTTTTTCCGATCAATACCAAGAGAATGCCGGAGCAGTACCGTAGCAAACAGGCCCCGGATCACACGCAATCTTTCCTTCTTCTGCCATGTCTTATCCTCATCCCTAACTTAACACACATGCACTGCACTACCACACATGCCGAAAGACCAACCGGGAGCTTACGGCTTGTCCCAGCTGGGGCAATGCTCAGTTAGTGGGAGATACCTGGTTGGGAAAAACGCAAGCCGACGGGTAGGTCGATGCCTTCCAGTGAGGGAAGATGGCCGCCACCTCCCGCGATGAAATATGCAGCACGGGACTAATCACCTTAGCAGTTGACGCGCCCGAAATCACTAGTCAATTATTCAAGCAACCCAACACCCGAAACCATGGTACAAGAAGACTGCATTACACGGAGCTACCCCGAAAATTGAACTGTCACGGAAAATTGTATAATTACTTCAAATATTGTTTTTAAAGAACTGTTGTGAATTGTTCCAAAAACATGTCTGTAATACTCAATAAACCTTTATTCAAAATTTGTTTGAAACATCAATATCATTGTTCTTTATTTTAATTTTAAATTCTATAAGTACGTACATTGTAAGTTACCTTTTTAAATTTTTTAAACAAATAAGCACGTTTTGGTAACCACTTCCTCTTTTAATATGGAAAAGGAAAGGTAAGGAAGAGGGTGGAATTTAACATGCGAGAGTTCTCGCACAGTGACGCTAGTAAATAATAATACAATAGCCGATTTATAACAATTTTTAAATTTTTATAACGAACAGAACAAATATTTAAACAAAGTAATCATTTTCAAAAGATTATCAAGAAAACTTGGAAATACATCTGACTGCATCAACATTTTTTGAAAATTCAGTTCTTCAAATCATAAGCAAGAGTATGATGGTAGTTTTGTGTGGATCTTGAATTTGATTGGAAATGCCCATTCCCTTTCAGAAGAAGGCCTGCCTGGCGCAATGATGGCCGCCCGCGAAAGCCTTTGACTGTCGCTGCATGAAGCGCGAGAGCGTGCTCTCCAGCGAACACTGACCTCCCAAACGCGCGCAGCCGTCAAACGAGTCGCTCCCACCCACGCAGCCACTCCGCACTCCAAACGCGCGCACTGAGCGATCGCACGCGCTCTTTGCACCTCAGCCGGAAGTCGCGTTTTTCTCTCTGAGATGCTTCTCCAAACTCTTCACCGAAGATCCACGAGCAGTAGTAAGAAATCTTCGTTGCGAAGTTGTCCGTATCTATACTTATTTCTGTATTAAAAGAGGAAATAAGTGACGGTACAACAGCACAGTTGTCTCTCGCATTAGTAACGGTTACGTAAAATTATAATATTGAAACTTCTGTTCGTATTATCACATCGGGGATGTGCAAGGGGTTAGCTTGCTGGCCTCTGAAGTGCGCGGGTTTGATCCCGGCCGAGGTGCCCGGTTTTTTCAAGGGCGGAAAATCCACAGTAGCCATGTCACACTTGTGGCATATTGAAGAACCCTGGCGGATACCCGGCAAAATTAAAGTCTCCCGAGAACATCCCACCCGATCTCACTCCCCCCCAGACAGTTCGGTTCAACAATGCCAACCATTTGATTACGATAGTTGTTTTTAAGCATGATAAAGTGGAACTAGAGTGTCGCCGCGATTTAGATTGGCTGGAAATGCATTTTCAAACATCTGTAAAGTTATCTGGTTCAATAGTGTTGTTTAAAACCTAAAATGTACTCATTAGGGTTATTTTTACTCAACATTGGACACTTATTTACAAAACATATCGTTGGTACAAATTTTTGATGAATATATTATTGTACAGAATGGACTGTCGTAATAATTTTCTTATATCCCTCTTATTTTGGATATCTAAAGCTTGGATTTAAAGACACTCCGCGCGAGCAAACACGACCTTATTGATTCCGTGAATATCGAAGTGTTAATCATTTAACAATGTCAATCATTTGTTCGAAATAGCATTTTTCAAGCAAGATAAAGTGAAACTAGAGCGGCGCGGCGAGGTAGGATGGCTGGAAAGAGCTGCAAGTACTTGTATTCTCCCGCTTTGGCCAGAGACTTAAAAAGTAACCATTTTTCAGCGCGCTCTGGCACCTAGACAGTTTTTTATACATTTAAAGTTTATATATGCATTTGATAGGAAATTTTATCTACTTTAATTTTGTAAATAACAATTATTTCGATAGAACAAATAGTTTTGAAGGTATAAGTGAAAAACTAAAAAAGGGCGGAACTTTTAGGGTTTTTGCAATTTTCTCTGTGAAGCCGACCTTCTTTGAGATGGCACACATCATATTCGAATTTAGCACCCTCAAAAACATATAAAACCGTTGAGAAAAAACTTTCGGAATTTTTTCCTGAATCGAGTCTTTTTGGGAACCATTTGACTTACACCTTTGTGCACTACTAGTATTGCTACTCCACCTACTCGTTGAGGCCGTTGCCCGTTGAGACAATCGTTGCGATAGATATCAAGTACTGAAAACATGTATTGTGGTAACAGGTAATTTTCTAAAGTACAAGTTATTTTCATATTGTGTCTCGTTATGAAGTATCGTAATTGATTTTTTTCATTTTCATACCGCACGCGTTCAAGTTGAGAAGTTGAGAGTTTGTTTCTGGGATTTTATTTATTATTATCCATTTATTACCTATTATCGAAGACTGTTTTAATATTTTAATTTGTGGAATGAGTGAGTTTCTTACATGGTTGATGATTTACATTGTTTTTAGCTGGTCTTGGTGAGGAGAGAGGTTGGAGTTCATTTGCGGGGACCTTGGAAACGAGGTCTTCGAGAATTTAGGAACCAAGGATTATTGCATTGATTTTTTTGGAGATAGTTTTGAGGGAACCATTTTTTACCATAATAGAAGTTTATATCTCGGGAACTTTTCTAGTTTAAAATGTCTGTTGTCTTTGGTTATACCACTACGATTATTGTTATCCCACCTTCTGATAAATTCCACAAGCTTTCAGTTCTTGTTGCTAATATATAATGTATATTATATATTATAATTGCCGCCGCCGGGGCCTTATACCATATATAATGTATAGACATAATTGGCCAAAATTGGAAAACCTTCGTCGTGTAGTTTTGTAAATAATTAACGTTAAACTTTGGACTGTGCGTAGTGCTCGTGTAACACGGGCTACGACAAGTGAGCGAGCGGCTTCACCTTGCGTTAAGGCTCACCACTTCTCTGGAAAACTGTTCTTCATACTATCCGCCTCGCCCCGGAAGCGAGCACGAGGCAAATAACGCGCGAGGTCAGTGGATCATAGACCCTCATCTGCCGAACAATTCGTGCGGAGAGATTGCGACTTTTTCATTTGCAGCGGGTGCAGCATTTCCGCGATAGAGACTTACAATGTCGTTTTGGATTCCCTAAGCATTTCCTGGGCAAATGCACGGAAAAAGGCTGATCTGCAGTTCACGGTACCCCGAGCTGCCGCCGGCCGTCGCTGTCACGGCCTGCATGATACGTTCGTAGGTCTCGTTCACTTCTGATTCTCGAGTTGTGAACGATAGATTAGTCATTTATGCGGTACTTTTAAACAACAATTTTCCTTAAAATTCATTTTTCACACTAGAAATGTAATTTAATAACGAACACGGTTCCCTGTTAGATAAATTATCTTAAAAATAGGTAGTATTCCCGTTAGAAGAAATTTTATTGAAGGCGAGAGTCACGTTTAAAAGAAGTTTTCTTAAAAATGATGAAACGTAAAAGATCATAAATTTATTATTCCGGTACCAGTAAATTTACTAAATTTTTTCGCGCATCTTCACGTGTTTGTGACTGCGCAATTTGAATACTAGAGCCTAGAAAGTGCTTACTGAGGTGATTTCTTATAAAAGTGAATTGGTAATTATGCGATGGATAGACTGAAGGTTGTTTATTGTGAACGCGAGGGCCGAAGGCCCGAGCCTCGCCGTGACTTGGATCCGGGCGAGCGAAGCGAGAAAACTTGCCTTTAAAAGAAATTTGCCTTGTGGTAGAAAGCCGCGTTGAAAAGAATGTAAACGGTTGCTCTCTCGTGAACGATAACGTTCCTCCGCACCGATTGGAAGATAATCGAATCACGTCATGGCATAGTAATCGAAGAAGCGTAGTGCTCGGAGTACCGTAATCTGCAGATCAACCAACCAGGAATTTCTGAGACATGTTTTTTGGACAGATGAAGCGTGGTTTAAAAGAACTGGAACAATTAACCTGCAAAATTTGCATGTGTGGACCGAGGAAAATTCATGTTACACGTAACGTAGCGCAGAGTGTAAATGTGTGGGTTGGCATTGTGGATAAATTTATCATGTCTTCTTACTTGAGCCTGTAAGAGGCACTCAGTATCTTCATTTTATAACTCACGTACTCCCTACGCTTTTGGAGGATGTAGTTGAATCTGCGGGCGCAGATGTGGTACCAACATGATGACGCAGTCCCACATAATTATCGCGAACGTCGGGAATACCTAGATTTGCAATGTTGAGGTAAGCGGATCGAACGAGGAGATCCAATAGCATGGCCACCTCGGTCCGCGTATTTGAATCCGCGTCCGAAAGACCGCGCCTATGTTACCAAAGTCGTGAACCGTGATGGCCTTCGGCGGATTGAAAGCTTCGCGACAGAAATAAAGGGAAACTCAGCAGAGTTGTGAGCGTCATGCAGGTCGTGTGACACAGATGCCTATCTTGCGTTCACGCAAGGTTTGAACACTCTGTTACTCGAGGTCAAAAGGCGAAATTTTGGCTTTATACGCAAACAATAATAATAACAAAAATAATAGTAATAAAAAATATCCCAAATAAGACTTAAAAAATAGGTTTTTTTCTCTCCTTTCTTACTCGTTAGATAAGTAATAACAGCAACAGAGAACAATTTTTAATTTTATATTTCAATTTAGTAATATTTAGACTACCTTCATGTAAAAAACTACCAATGGCAAAAAAAATTGTTTTCAAACTTTTGAATAGGGTTCTCGCTATTTTCTTTTGCACACGTGAATGCCTTAGTGTACTATATCTCAGGGTCCTGAACGAGCAACAGGGACTGAATCACACTGTATTACATATTACTGTATACATTGGTATTGTTCTTGTAAATCTATAGCATAGGTCGTTAATAGTATTGTTTTTTACCGTAAAGGCAAGTTACTTTGTTTATTGAGCACAATTTTACAAGTTCTAGGAACATTTTTGTTTCACTATTATAACGAATGAATTATCTTTTATTACAGTTGAAAATCTTTTTATGCTTGGCACAAAATGTATGCTATTCTATACGGATCTCATAGTATTTACGTAGATCTCTGAAATTATCCACTGAATTAAGTTTAACTTCCACTTTGCTACCATTCTTGTTGTGAAATCTTGTTTAACTGCACTTTTAATGTCTTTTATTAACATTGTTTTTAATAGAGTTTTATTAACCGCTAAAAATGTTCCACTTTGTTTATTATTTAGGAGGGACTTTTATTCACGTCTCCGCGAAACTGGTATGTTCATGTTTCTCCATTTCGTTGCTTAATGTTTCGAGCATGTTTGAGGAAGGGACAGCATCACATAATACAAATTCAGTGTTTTGCCTTTTTGAATCTCTTTATTCACTTGGAGGTCTACTGTGTTCCAAAGGCGGCCAATTAGAGCGTTGGCTGTTTTGTACTTACGATTGAAGGTCTTGCCGTTGCTGTTATAGTTGTTGGTGCTGTTCTTGGAGTTGATACTGCTGAAACTGTATATGCTGGTGTTGCTGATTGATGACGAATTGTTGATGCCCTAATGAATGTTGCATGGAGTCGGGCGTACCATTGCCCACGGCTTGCATCGCTGATTTTATCCTCTGTCCGAGATCAGAGCGCGTTAAATCACTTTTGCCCACATTCACCACTAGTTAAACAGTTAGAATTACTAATATATACACTGTAATCACTTCACAAGAACTCGCAACTCACTGAGGGCTCAACCTGGCGCCCACTTAACCAACAAGGTAGCGCCTCGGAAGCAACCTCTCGCCACCGCTGTTGGAGCTAAACTGTGTGAAATTGTACCGATCCTAGCGCCATCTCTTTCATTTTCGCGAAAAATGCTAACTTTGCATAAAACCATCTGTAAAACGTTTTCTAAATTATTAAAATACGACTGCGTTCCTTAAATATGGAAGGAAAGCTTTATTACTCAGATATTCATGCAGACGAAGAAACAGTTATTTTTTCGCGAATCGGCCTTTAGGGACCTCGCGAACGTTCATTTATGCACGTAGAGCATTGTTTTGAGGGAGATCAGCATTTCTGCGGAGTCCATTTTTACACCCCAGGGTTGTTAGCCGCGAGGGTAAAACTGTTATTTATTACAGAGCAGTCTCGATATTTAATTTAGTTCCAAATGTCGAGTCTCTTTTTACAACAAATAAAACTTATAAATAATCAACATGCCTTTTTCAAGCAACAAATTTCATGGTATTCAGCCAATCTCTATTATATTAAATAGAGAAATGAGAGGGTCAAACAAATTCGAAACTTTCCAAATCAGAGGTGAGAGTGAAGATAGAACATGTGCCAACTTTATGTATGTATTTCCCTCTGTTCTAAGAAAAATTGAAAGAAAAAATGTGGCCATTTAGAGAAAAATTTGAAATCTCCTCAGGAGTTTCTGAACCTCTCCAAACTAAAAGTTTTGTTTCCAAATGGCAAGGCTACGAGCCATCGGGGAATATTAATTTTTACAGATCCATGGGGAAATATAGATCCATCGGGGAATATTAATTTTTGATAAAATTCTATGAATGGGTTACGCGCTAGTGATGTTTGCAGACGAAAAGAGAGACGTACAGACGGGCAGGCAGACGTTTTGAAAAAATGCATTTTCAGTATCAGGGGACCCCAAAACGTATATTTCCATTAAAATCTCTAAATCCATTTTCAACAGCATTTCATAACTTTTTCTATAATACAAGAATACATATTACTTCGGATATACCTATGTATACGAGATAGAAAAAATATTGTTGATTGAAATAAATTTAATTGTTTTATTTAATAGGCGCTATGTAATTTATGTTAAAAAGTTATTTATAAAATTAATAGGGAAAAACTGTTATACCCTACAAAACCTTAAAACACGCTTTTAAAAATATGTATTTCCGACCTAAAAATTCCGAAAAATGCACTTTAATAAGCAATTCAAATTAATGAAATTCCATTTCCTGCATAAATTCCATCTTGATAAAATTTCAGTAGAAGCATGCTTGAATGGAAACGATATAATTTTGTGCAAAAATAATATAATCTACCTTACTTTTCTGGAGGAGTAATTGAAGTAAATATGTATCGTAGTAAAGTACATTGAATATCTTGTTGCATTTCTTCTATATATAGAAAATAAAAACTATATAAAAAACGCAAACTGTGACAAACTCTTCCTAATCAATGGACGCGCACAAATAAATATACTCTATTAAAAGATGAAATGTTTTAGCAATGTCTCTATTTTAAAAAGATATGCAAAATATGCGCCATTAATTACACGAATATGCACTAACAGGAAGAAACGACGAAATATCCACAATATTGATTTATATAAGTAGCATCCAATTCTAAACAAACGTTAAGAAACTTCTCTTATCTACGCCCTGAACCAACAAGCACAAATATACAAAATCATATAAACCCGCTCCGTAGTAACAATTTTTTTCATATAATAGCAATCCGAACGAAAATACAGAATGAGTTCTCCAACTTTATGTAATTTTATTCAAAATTTTATTTAAAAATTTCGTAACTAACTACAGAATTACAAATGTTCGCTCCCGTTGAAAACAAAATCGAAAATCTATCAGTCTACAAATATCATTATTGTTTCCACTTTAAACTTAGATCAACGAACAACAAATTTTTCAGAGGCTCTTAAGATAAAAACCAGTCAAAATAGCATATAAAATAATAAAACAAATACGTATAATAGCTATCAGGCGAAGATCACAGTTAGCTAATAGAAAAAAATTGGGATGAAATTCCAAAATGTTTATAGCATTGTAGTGCGAGTTCAATTATCTGAAAAGCATGATCAGCTGTACCGGAAGAAATAAATATATTTAAAAAATTATTGGTTCCCCGGTTTTGTCATTAACATTTTTTCTACTATTCAGTCTTTTTTTCGATTGATAACCGTGCCTTTTCGGCAGCCGAGGGTCATTCCAGATAGTCAACTTCCCAGTGGGGTCGTAACGGGTCATTGGGTCGGCGGCTTCCATGAAAGAAGTGGATGATGGAAAGGACAACACACAAACACGACGCATGATAGTAAATCACGAGCAAGGAACTGTGCCTACTTCGCAATTTTGTTTGACATTACAATAAATTGCAGGCAGACCATAAATTGCTTACTGCTTTACTTTCTTTAAAGTCATAGAAATAATAATGAATGTGACTTGTTTAGCAAAGCAAAGACGGCAAATAATTCTCATTGAGTGACTTGATACAGGAGGATCACGTCTAATGTTCAATTACAACCATCATCACATGGTTCCAAGAGCAACGATATTGTTACTCGTAAATACAAAAATAGAGAAAATTAATAATATTAGTACATCGGCAAGAGGAATGATGGAAGGTAGCGTTGAAGAGCGCAGTTAGGCTAGCACTGCGCCTGGATTGCGGGTGGGATCACGCCCCCGTCTGCTCGCAGGTTCAGCTTCGTCTGATCATTTTTTTTATTTAATAGGTAATTATAACACATTGATACATCATTTCAATTCTTCTTTCTTTGGCTAAGCTAAAGGCCTTTAAGCCATTACAGTACCTACATCCTACCGCATTTTAACCTTTCGAATTCTGGCATTCACCCCTAATGATCTCTTCATCGCATCAAAGCCGCGAAAAGGAGACCATAAGGTACGGCTGAGGAAAATACCCCTGAAGGGGGACAAAACCTACCGTCAGAAGACGAGTACATGCTAAACTACTAGTTCGTCTGATCACACAGACCCCGCCGCAGAGGCGGCGCTGCGAGGGAAGCGCAACGCCGTCTCCTGATTGGCCAGGGGCGCGAAATTACGCGAGAAGTACCAAAGATTTCGAAAAATTGAGCATGACATTATTTCAAAATCTATTTTTAAGGAACAGATTTTATTCAAGAAAAAATTGTTTCTTCATAATTGTTGTGGTAGGAAGACGCCGAAAAAATTTTGAATTTTTTAATTTTCGAAAAATCAGAGTATTCAACGAACATGACATCTGCACCAATCTCTTAAACCTCCTTTACTTCATCCAACAACAAAATTTAATAAAAAATGGATTCATTTGATTGAAAATATTGAAAATGTCCCAAGGGCTTCATGTAAAGAACTCTCTACAATTAAAACATCGGTATCAAATCCAAGGGGTCGCGACATCAGCGAGATCGATTAAGGAATATCAATTTTGGAGAAAATAAGATCAACTGTTTAGCCGCTAGCTAGACGGACGGACAGACAAACAATTTGTTGTCATTTGATTTTTCGGTATCAAGGACCCACGAAACATGGATTCTGGCTACACCACTTGCTAGGGGATTTATTTTCTAAATTTAGCATCTGGATTTACGCACTTTTTCATTACCAAGACCCTGTTATAGGTTTTCTGCCGAAAATTCACCGTTTGTTCGCGCAGCATTACGTAACTTTTTCTCTACCGCGGACTTTATTGCGGTTTTGACTTGAAATATAGTTATCAAAAAAAAGCAGAGTTGCAATAAACTTGTAGAAGGATTTCGGTTAAGTCGTTTCCCTCTGTATCTACAACTTGCTATAAAATCTGGTAGACTATAGCCACATTTTTCCTCAACGTGTCTATGTGAATTAGAGTTTGCAACGCTGGGTTAGCAGAGTTGCAAAAACCTTGTTGAAGGATTTCGGTTAAGTCGTTTCCCTCTGTATCTACAACTTGCTATAAAATCTGGTAGACTATAGCCACAGTTTTCCTCAACGTGTCTATGTGAATTAGAGTTTGCTACGCTGGGTTATACTGTACTGATGTGTACGATATAAAAATATCGACCGTGTGTCAATGTTGATAGTGTCTTCAGGTGTACTACATTACTGTAATTGAAACCAAACATTTAAAAACGTTCGTGATACGAAAGGAAATCAGCCTTTTCGCCCAAGTAGCACATTTGAATTCTCTTCGCTACGTAAAACGCTCCAAATTAAAATTAAATGATCACAGGTGTTGTCTTTGCCAACGATGTTATGTATTTCAACAAGAGCAGCTTTCGATGGCTTAGCCATAATCAGTTTTCTAGTACAAGAAAATAGCAAACAATTAATTAAACAGTTAAAACAAGAGATTAACATTAGGAATGGCAGATTACAATTAATTTAAAAAACAGAATTAACATTTTGTGAAATGAAACAAAAGAAAAAGAAATAGGGGGTGTTAAAGCATAAGTAATTTGAATATAAAAATGCTTTAACACCCAAATTAAAATCCTTCGCAATGCCGTAAACGAGCATTGACACGTATGAAACAAACAACTTCATAGTGAGTTTGTTCTTCACACTCCAATCAAATAAGTGTTCCTTTCCTTATTATCCTACTCAGCAACTTCCACATTCAACCTACGAGAAACCTACAACCAATGCCGAGGAATGAAATCTAGGTTCCCAAAATATAAATTTAAACTGCCCTAAAGAGAAGCACATGATTTCCCAAACTTACTTTCTGTAACTTTTTTCTTCCTGTAATTGTAACCTATACCCCCAATTTTCCCATTTTCATCGCATTTAATAATTATTTATTATTGAGGTATGCAATGGGAATATCGTCGCTCTACTGTTTGTAACCTTTAGCACAACGCGACCTAAGTTGGAGTTCTATTTACTCTTTTAAAGCCCTTGCCTCGCTGTATGAGAAAATGTAAAATAAAATAAAATAAAAAATGACAACAATTAGGAGTAGTAAGAATGGGAAGGATGGTGCATGTAGGGGGCGGGGGCGGCTCACCATACCACAGACACACTTAAATGTTCATCTGGGGGCTTGAACCAACGACCCGTCGCACAAACTCCAAATGCCCTTGGAGACCTTGGTCATCAGCGAGGCTAAAAGTCTTATTTCAGTACATTTTAGACGTTACCTAAAAACTGTGTTTTGTGTATATTTAAGATTACGTAAAACCAGAACATAACACAAACAAAATATATTTCAGAAATAACCATATTATGATTCTTGGAACAAAAAAATATTACAGTCAGTGGTTTAAGAAGTAGCAATCAAATGCAAATGGCATTGCAGTACATTTTATTATTTTCGTATTACAATACATTTTACTCTTCATTCAATACGTATAAATCAGTTCAATATTTGTTAATTTTACAACAATATTATTAGTGATATTTCTCTAAAACATTCCTTAGATATTACAGGAGTAAATATCAATTAATACTAAAGAGATACATGAAATATTCCTTTGTAATATTGCCATTGAATCCAAATCGGATATCTAACCTTGATAACTAAATAACAATATATTGCAGGTACATTTTATTCTGAAGACCCTTTGGTGTCCATGGCCATCGTTTCGGTCATCGCATCAGAAAAAAAGATGGTCATTTTCAAAATTAATTGTCTACAGATTATCACATAAAGTATAATGTTCCTATTTATCGTCACCAATAACCTCTCGCAAATCATGCAAGTATTTAACGTCATCCATTTTACTTTCTTACTTTCACATAACAACATCCTTCAGTCGCACGCTAAATATCGAAAGCCTCTTTACCTATGTATTGATCTAACATGCTGTCTTTAAGGCCATTTCGTTGTGAGAAAAAGGAAATTAATTAAAATGCGAAGTAAAACAATTAGGGTGTGATTTTCATTACATTATCTAATAACATGCCCTCATTTGTACATTTTCTTATTAAAATCCTGATAATATCTACTAATAATGTTAGCCATAAAACATTGTGAAACGTCTTCCATATATTCCGTTCTATTCTCTATTCGACCTGCAAAGAAGCAAACCTCTTCCCCAGAGTTCTTAGCTGTCTCGCAAAACGATCAGACCCATTACGCTAACACCTCAGCTATTTCTTCTGGACACATCACCGTTTTTGTCCTATTTACATCTCTAAATTACTAAAAATGATGATTTTTTATTCAACAATTTAAATTTTAACGATGATTTTGCGTGACTTGATAGTCCTCCTCAATTTTAATTTACTGACCGCGAATTCAAGCTACGTCCCTTGACCTTGCCGTTACAATTGTACTGATTGATAGACGAAACCATAGCGTTCTTCTTGAACTTCGAGGGTTCGTTTTGCCTTGCTATTTTTCTCTGTCTGTCATAAGCACTGTTGTATGTTAGTTATGATCAGGCCGTAGCCATGACTCTCGAACCTAATGTATTGGGAAAATACCTTACCTTACATAATTTGATAATTTACATCTCAGGAAAATTTTTGTTCGCGGAATTTACTATAAAATGTTCATTCAATGCATCTACTTCGAAGCGAATAGCACCAATTTCTCAAGCGACGAGTGATTGTCATATTGCGTCATGTCTAAACGGCCACTGAACAAAGCATCCACACTCTGTTCACCCAATCAGTCACGGGGGATCATACGCACCCACATGAAGTTTGGAGTGAGGGACAGTCCGTTAATTGCGTGGTCGATTGGTGGCAAAGTGCTGCGATCTTTTGGTTCCATGTTGAAGTTTTGCAACAGCGCAGCGAGTACAACGAACATGCCTTGCCGCGAGAAGGTCTCCCCGGGACACAGGCGCTTTCCTACGCAAAACGTGCGAAAATTACGTGGGCGGGGCTTTCTTTCTTTCAACAATAGCAATAATAATTAATAATAACAATAATAATAATAATAATAATAATAATAATAATAATAGCAATAAGGATAAATGAATAGTGCATCTTGTGCTTCATCATCTGAAAGTTGAATTCATTTCAAAATACACAGATGGCTTAATGTTATTAGTACATGATAAGATTAATATTTAAAATAATTATGTTATCTGACGAAGAAGGCATCAATCCTAAATTGGCAAAATTTGTGAGGACCCAACTAATTTGCACACTACGAATATTTGAAAAACAATGCCAACTTCTTGATATAGTAAAAGTTCAAGGGCATTGGCATTTAGAACTCTTCAGTTAAGCATTCTCATTAAAATTCGTATAAACAAAATATAGTTTTGTAATTATTTTATCAATTTTCAATACCTACATGTTATGTATCTTAAAATGTCCAATGAGATTGATGGCTACTTACCTGTTCCAAATGGCAAAGTGATGTCCCTTTTCAGTTTGCCATGATCGTCCAGAAACCGTTCTGGCCGGAAATTCTGTGGGTCACCCCATAGCTCTTTGTCATGATGAATAGCATGCAAGTTGCAGATGACGATTGTATTCTAGGAGACAAATAGTTATCAGTATTATTCGATAGTTCATTCCACACTCGTTCGTGATGCAGCACTACCTCACATACAGTTGGTAACTGTATTGTTTGTACAGTCCACAATTTGCTCGAAAATCGTTAATTTTAAGTGGAAAATTGAGACTAATGCAAAATATATTACAAGATAAATGAATTATTCCAATTAAATAAAATGTAACTTTGTGCATCTACACGAAATGGCCTTGAATTTGAAATTCACCAGCACCTTTAGTAGCGCGGGAACTAGCCGCTAGGAAGGTTTCCAAACAATTAAATATGCTGGTGAAATTCCAATTCAAGGCCATTTCGTATAGGTGCACAAAGTTGCATTTTGTTCTACTACCATTGTATAATTCTGTCATTTGATGGCTGCAATCCGTTGCATAATGATACTCATCACCAAACAGTTTTCATTATGATACAGGTTCTTGACCAATCACAGAGAAGAGTATAAAATAAGTATTGACACTTCATTAATCATTGAGAATCTTTATAGTAAATGTTTCGTTCGATTGTGTACATTAAAATTGTATTTAATATTATATTCTGCTTCTCAGTTTTTATTTATTTTATTAGAAGTAATTCTAATATTTAGAGAAATATTATTTAAAATAAATTGAATCATAATTTCACTTCTATCCTATTTGACTAGCGCATTGGTAGTTATTGGATGTGGCAAATGTCGGGAGACTGTCTCATATACCAGCCAGTGTCCGAACTAATGATACAAAAAGACTGATGGGGCCGGCAAAGCCGTCGAAAACCGGCTCTCTAAATAAATATTTTAAATTGACGGAAATGACTCCCATTATTTCTTCATTTAATTACGTCAACAATACCACATCGGAATTCCCATAACACATTATTAAGTCACTTGGGGAAATTATATTTTTCCGACCAAAGGAACCCTTCCTCCTAGACACAGCGGCTGAAGTCGACCTAGCTCTCTAGTGTCGAAAATGCCGAACGCCTACATTGTAATTGAAGAAGACAGACCGAAATTTGGGAAGGTATTCAAACAAGAACTTAGGTAGTAGGGGTTTCACACAAACTAAATTCAAAAGGTATTCTTCGAGAACCTTCATTTTGGTGCCAGAGACTGACCTTTCTCTGCTAGTTGGTGAAAGGAGCGTTGCGAAATTTGCGTGGTCAGACGGAAGAGCAGGCCTTATGGCCTGAGTCTCGCCACGTAAAATAAGACAATTCATATCAAATCAAACCTTCATATTCGTCACAGCATACTTCGTTAAACTGCGTTTAATTTTAATAAATTATGTATACAGTATTATAATTCGTTAAAAAGTTTGAAATATTCTATCTCTAAGTGCTGTTAAATCTGTCGTAACACCACTATATGGCGCTGTAGAACAAAAATAAATATTTATGTCAAATGCAACCCGCAACACATTCGGCAGGATTTTTAATCTATATTGTTAAATAACTCCTAAAGGATTAATCCTGTAGAATTAATCCTGTAGATTACGGTGCGAGATACGTTTCCTGCGCCTTCGGCCTCAAATAAACGTTTCCCGCACCGTAATCTACAGGATTAAGCTTTCTTGAACATTCTATTACATATTTGCTGGTCCGGCGCTTCCCGATAATACCTCACCTCCTCAGTGATGTGCAGAATCTGCACTTAAATGTGAATGAGAGGGACAGAGAGCGGCAGAGACAGACAGGGACAAGGTGCGGGAGGGAGAAAGAGAGAAACAGTGAGAAAAGGACATACGAGGGGAAAGAGGGAGATCAAGAGCAGAACAACGCCTGCCGGGTTTTTCCAGTCTTTTATAATGATCGCAATAACTTTTAAGTGCACGAGAAAGAAAGAGCGACTACCTTAGGAATGTCGTATCCTCCCAGAGTGGTGTCTTCTGCGGCTAAATGTGGCAGTGCCAAGGGAAGCAATGTGTTGTATCGTAACGTCTCCCTGATTATTGCTTCTGTGTAAGGTAAGCTGTGAGGACAGAAATGTATATTTATCAATATTTTTCGATCCAAACGCTGTTAACAGTGCATCGCAAAAAGAAAGAAATTTAAATACGTACTGTACTGATAGACACGATTTTCTTCTATCCATCAGAAAAAGGAGAAATACATTGTAATTGTTCTATTTTCTTGTTTACAATGAATGAAGAGTCTCGCCACGTAAAATAAGGCATTAACAAAACTAAACTAACTAACTAAACTAATGATAAAATTATGAAATAAAAATATTTAGCGTCATGTAAAAAATAATCCTCCTTCACTTCAAAAAAATATCCAAATTATTAAATTATTTTTATTAATAAAAAAAATTACTTTTTGAGACTATATTTCATTTTCAAATCTTTAAATAGAAATACACAGTTAAAAACATACTTCATTAAAAACTGCAAAAATTTTAAAAATTAAAAACCTTTTGTATTTAGTGGTAGCCATTAATTAATACTTTAAATTTTATTCTCTAATTGATTTCATAAATTTCCCTGCTAGTGATAGGGAGGAATGGAATAATTTCCAAATCCAATAATCAAAATCTAATTACTAATCTAAGACTAATTTCGTATTGTTCAGAAAATTTATTATATTCATCCATTAATTAGGATATATTTTATAGTTATTAAAATGCATTGGATGGAAACATTTGTCTCCTCCCAAAATCCAAGCTGCGCGCGCCCTCACTTGAAGCGGTCGTCGAGCGTTGGCAGGCGGTCCCTGCCCACCACGCGGTCCAGCTCCTCCTGGCTGCGGCGCTGCACCTCCGGGTGGTGCAGCAGCGCCCGCACCGCGAACGTCAGCGTGCTCGACGTGGTGGTGGGGGCGGCCACGAGCAGGTCGCCAGCCACCAGTTGCAGCTGCTTGTCTGCGAACAAAATTATTCCCACCGATAAGCAGCTTTCACGTGCTCTCTATGTGAAATATGCTGAGGTAGCATAGGGTGCTGGAGGTGGTGGTGGGGGCGGCCACGAGCAGGTCGCCAGCCACCAGTTGCAGCTGCTTGTCTGCGAACAAAATTA
The DNA here is from genome assembly GCA_031308135.1 of Acheta domesticus. Classification (NCBI taxonomy): domain Eukaryota; kingdom Metazoa; phylum Arthropoda; class Insecta; order Orthoptera; family Gryllidae; genus Acheta; species Acheta domesticus. The sequence goes on along the minus strand of JAHLJT010000631.1, from coordinate 261,662,890 downwards.
TTCCCACCGATAAGCAGCTTTCACGTGCTCTCTATGTGAAATATGCTGAGGTAGCATAGGGTGCTGGAGGTGGTGGTGGGGGCGGCCACGAGCAGGTCGCCAGCCACCAGTTGCAGCTGCTTGTCTGCGAACAAAATTATTCCCACCGATAAGCAGCTTTCACGTGCTCTCTATGTGAAATATGCTGAGGTAGCATAGGGTGCTGGAGGTGGTGGTGGGGGCGGCCACGAGCAGGTCGCCAGCCACCAGTTGCAGCTGCTTGTCTGCGAACAAAATATTCCCACCGATAAGCAGCTTTCACGTGCTCTCTATGTGAAATAGGCTGGGGTAGAATAGGGTGCTGGAGGTGGTGGTGGGGGCGGCCACGAGCAGGTCGCCAGCCACCAGTTGCAGCTGCTTGTCTGCAAACAAAAGATTCCCACCGATAAGCATCTTTAACTTGCTCTCTATCTGAAATAGGCTGGGGTGACATAGGGTGCTGGAGGTGGTGGTGGGGGCGGCCACGAGCAGGTCGCCAGCCACCAGTTGCAGCTGCTTGTCTGCGAACAAAATATTCCCACCGATAAGCACCTTTCACGTGCTCTCTATGTGAAATAGGCTGTGGTGGCATAGGGTGCTGGAGGTGGTGGTGGGGGCGGCCACGAGCAGGTCGCCAGCCACCAGTTGCAGCTGCTTGTCTGCGAACAAAATATTCCCACCGATAAGCACCGTTCACGTGCTCTCTATGTGAAATAGGCTGTGGTGGCATAGGGCGCTGGAGGTGGTGGTGGGGGCGGCCACGAGCAGGTCGCCAGCCACCAGTTGCAGCTGCTTGTCTGCGAACAAAATATTCCCATTTACAAGCACCTTTCACGTGCTCTTTATCTGAAATATGCTGGGGTGGCATAGGGTGCTGGAGGTGGTGGTGGGGGCGGCCACGAGCAGGTCGCCAGCCACCAGTTGCAGCTGCTTCTCTGCAAACAAAATATTCCCACCAATAAGCAGCTTTCACGTGCTCTCTATGTGAAATAGGCTGTGGTGGCATAGGGTGCTGGAGGTGGTGGTGGGGGCGGCCACGAGCAGGTCGCCAGCCACCAGTTGCAGCTGCTTGTCTGCAAACAAAATATTCCCACCGATAAGCACCTTTCACGTGCTCTCTATGTGAAATAGGCTGTGGTGGCATAGGGTGCTGGAGGTGGTGGTGGGGGCGGACACGAGCAGGTCGCCAGCCACCAGTTGCAGCTGCTTGTCTGCAAACAAAATATTCCCACCGATAAGCAGCTTTAACGTGCTCTCTATGTGAAATAGGCTGGGGTAGAATAGGGTGCTGGAGGTGGTGGTGGGGGCGGCCACGAGCAGGTCGCCAGCCACCAGTTGCAGCTGCTTGTCTGCAAACAAAATATTCCCACCGATAAGCAGCTTTCACGTGCTCTCTATGTGAAATAGGCTGTGGTGGCATAGGGTGCTGGAGGTGGTGGTGGGGGCGGCCACGAGCAGGTCGCCAGCCACCAGTTGCAGCTGCTTCTCTGCAAACAAAATATTCCCACCGATAAGCAGCTTTCACGTGCTCTCTATGTGAAATAGGCTGTGGTGGCATAGGGTGCTGGAGGTGGTGGTGGGGGCGGACACGAGCAGGTCGCCAGCCACCAGTTGCAGCTGCTTGCCTGCAAACAAAATATTCCCACCGATAAGCAGCTTTAACGTGCTCTCTATGTGAAATAGGCTGGGGTAGAATAGGGTGCTGGAGGTGGTGGTGGGGGCGGCCACGAGCAGGTCGCCAGCCACCAGTTGCAGCTGCTTGTCTGCAAACAAAATATTCCCACCGATAAGCAGCTTTCACGTGCTCTCTATGTGTAATAGGCTGTGGTGGCATAGGGTGCTGGAGGTGGTGGTGGGGGCGGCCACGAGCAGGTCGCCAGCCACCAGTTGCAGCTGCTTGTCTGCAAACAAAATATTCCCACCGATAAGCAGCTTTAACGTGCTCTCTATGTGAAATAGGCTGTGGTGGCATAGGGTGCTGGAGGTGGTGGTGGGGGCGGCCACGAGCAGGTCGCCAGCCACCAGTTGCAGCTGCTTCTCTGCAAACAAAATATTCCCACCGATAAGCAGCTTTCACGTGCTCTCTATGTGAAATAGGCTGTGGTGGCATAGGGTGCTGGAGGTGGTGGTGGGGGCGGACACGAGCAGGTCGCCAGCCACCAGTTGCAGCTGCTTGTCTGCAAACAAAATATTCCCACCGATAAGCAGCTTTAACGTGCTCTCTATGTGAAATAGGCTGGGGTAGAATAGGGTGCTGGAGGTGGTGGTGGGGGCGGCCACGAGCAGGTCGCCAGCCACCAGTTGCAGCTGCTTGTCTGCAAACAAAATATTCCCACCGATAAGCAGCTTTCACGTGCTCTCTATGTGTAATAGGCTGTGGTGGCATAGGGTGCTGGAGGTGGTGGTGGGGGCGGCCACGAGCAGGTCGCCAGCCACCAGTTGCAGCTGCTTGTCTGCAAACAAAATATTCCCACCGATAAGCAGCTTTAACGTGCTCTCTATGTGAAATAGGCTGTGGTGGCATAGGGTGCTGGAGGTGGTGGTGGGGGCGGCCACGAGCAGGTCGCCAGCCACCAGTTGCAGCTGCTTGTCTGCGAACAAAATATTCCCATTTACAAGCACCTTTCACGTGCTCTCTATGTGAAATAGGCTGTGGTGGCATAGGGTGCTGGAGGTGGTGGTGGGGGCGGCCACGAGCAGGTCGCCAGCCACCAGTTGCAGCTGCTTGTCTGCGAACAAAATATTCCCATTTACAAGCACCTTTCACGTGCTCTCTATCTGAAATAGGCTGGGGTGGCATAGGGTGCTGGAGGTGGTGGTGGGGGCGGCCACGAGCAGGTCGCCAGCCACCAGTTGCAGCTGCTTGTCTGCAAACAAAATATTCCCACCGATAAGCAGCTTTAACGTGCTCTCTATGTGAAATAGGCTGTGGTGGCATAGGGTGCTGGAGGTGGTGGTGGGGGCGGCCACGAGCAGGTCGCCAGCCACCAGTTGCAGCTGCTTCTCTGCAAACAAAATATTCCCACCGATAAGCACCGTTCACGTGCTCTCTATCTGAAATAGGCTGAGGTAGCATAGGGTGCTGGAGGTGGTGGTGGGGGCGGCCACGTGTAGATCGCCAGCCACCATGAACACACCACATTCAAAATTAATTGTTGAGCGTCACCTAAAAATGTCTGGTCCACAGGCTGCGAGTGTCTGTTATGGCAACCTTTCTCTTTGCATTTCTCGTGATATTCGCTAAGCGTCATTCATCATGCCTTGAAGCGGTCTTACGGTTATTTGAATCCTCTACCTGTGAAGCTTTTCTAACTTGTTACGCTCGAGTACATGAATTTCATACACCTGGCAAGTCCCTGCCTTTAAGATGAAAACGCAATTCCTTTTATCGTTGCATCATCACCACATCCTTCCAATGTGAGAATGGGATGTGACTCATAATCTATACATATAACTTCGTGTCAGAATTTAGGTGGCATAGAATATCAGGACAGTAGGCAAAATACTGAAACGTATGAATTGCTCTGAGCACGAAAGATAACAAACTGTATTGGCAATACTTATTAGAGTATAACTAACACAATTTCTCTCTTTTCTTCTGGATTAAAAGATTTTCATCTTGCGTAATACGTAAGCAAGCATGCGTAATGCTACAGAATATGATAACCTAATTGCCCTCAAAATGCGTTGGAAATATATTCCAATAGAGCACAACTACATCGGTAATACAATGAGTCTTCAGTCAAGATCCATACTTTGCTGTAAAATGTTCATGTGTACAAAACTATACACATTATTCAAAATGTCAAATAAGGATAAATGTAAGTTAAGAATTCGACGATATAAGAAAATTAAGTTGAAAAGAAGTTGAAAATGATATTGCCTTGCCAGAAATAAAGACATTTTTAAAATGTACTTTACGTTAAAATAATTTCTGTGTAATATCTGACCATTAGGAAATTATAATTCATAATATAATAAAGAAAGAACATAGGTTCTAATAAATGCATTGTTTCAATTTCAGAACATAGGAACAAATATCCTCGAAAAATTTCATTCGTTTCTAATCATTATTCAAATCATTATAATTACTTTAATGTTCTAAAATAGAATTTCAACACTCAGTCAAAAAAACATGCCAGGATTTTGGAATATGAAATATTCTTATTTCTTAAAAATGATTAATGAAATATTTGTTTCCTTGGCCTGAAAAATAAGAACACGAACTTTGAAATAGTGGTTTCCTATTCATATTTGGGTCTACAAAGGTTACTATGAAATTTTCTCACCTGAAAAAGATATCTCTTTTGTCGGTCCTAGTTTTCGCATCTCTTGGATGTAACGATCGATGAAATCACGCAGATGATCTTCTGAATACGTCCTCTCATGATCCTCTAGGGCATTCTGAAGAAAATATAAAAATGTTAAAAAAAACAAAATAAAAGCTGAAAAATTATAATTATCTACTTATTGACGTACAAATTATAACTGGATCATCAAAAAATATGAAAGTTCCTTCATGAGGCATTGAAAAGAAAACTAGTGGTGTTGAAACACTTTCTCATTCGTATTTTCACATAAAATTACGCGAAAAATAATTTTAATAAAAAACTCACTTCCTCAAACTCCTCTCCAAATGTTTTCTTCAAATTTCTTCCACGAATGAAACAAATGGCACGGACACTTTAAAAGAGGCCGCAGGTCTCATTTTTCATGGAACCCTAGTTTTTGAAAATTTAAAAGCAATGCCAGGAAATATGTGCTGTCAGAGCACCACTAATTTTATAACATAATCTTTTTACGTGAATATCTTATAAGTAGTACAAATACATCTGCTTTACAATTATAGAGCTTTGGGTAATAATTAAATTTGGTTGAGAATTCTGATGCCTAGTTTTGAGCCTCCAGTCGCCTCAAGTCGAGCCAGATCGACCAGGTAATATAGATTTTGGAAGAAATTGTTCTTATCATTTAGGTGCTAGTAGTGTTCACCGTCTGACGGACAGACAGACGGACGGACGTTTTGAAAAGAACCACTTTTTCGATATAAGGGGATCCAAAAACGTCTATTTTTGTTGAAATTTCGAAATCGATTTTCCGCAGCTTTGGCGGTTTGCATGGAGATGACAAAAAAACATATTTAAGAATATTTTTGTAAGAAAAAATAACGGCATTGTCATAGTGACGAACGAGGGCACGGAGGCGGAGGAACTTTTGTACGTTATTACGCGAACATCGCAAAAATTAGAGAAATCCGAGCAAGCACCGACAAATAAATCAAGACATTTTAAATTGCGATGTGCCAATGAGCAATAGGTTCGAAGATAATGTAAATTTTACAAAATCGTAATCGTAAACTTTTAGTGACGTCAGTAGACAAGAGAATGGCTACACACCATATACGTAATGGGAAAGGCAGGGGGAAATAATTAAATAAAAAAAGTTTTGAAGCGTGTAAGGTGGTGGGACAATCAAATAAATTGCAAAGATAATTTATTTGCGAACTATAAATGAATACGTGACAAAATAAAGGAGAAAACACAATATTCGCCAAGAAACAATGCTGGGGACAAAAAACGAAATGGACAGTGTGTTGTTTTTCCCGAGTTTTCGTGGTGAATACAAGCGGCTAGTCGCACAGATGGTGCATGGTTATGGTAGAGAACGCGTCGAGGTTCGAACGTGTTAAGAAGGCGTGCAGATGGTGCCGAGATATTTTTGTGAATGCAAATGATGGAGATCCAGACTTGCGGGACTTTGGAGGAGAGACGCTGATATAAATGGTGACGTTCTGTCCAGCGTTGCCGAAATGTCAGAAAGGGAAGTGTTCTGATTTTCTTTTGACTTCTGGCGGCGCAGCTTTGTAAGAAAGTCAAGTTGTGTAGTTCGACAACGACAAAAAGAATCGATAATTATTCAAAGTAGCATAAAAAAGGAAAATGGTAATGATTAACGGAAACGCGCGCAATGTGAATGGGTATTTTGAATGTTAAGTGTGTGTGTGAGATAAATATTAATGTTTTGTATTGATTGTTTATTGCTTATGTTCAAAGGTAATTTTACTTTTTCATATACTATACGTACCTACGTACGTATAGTATAGGGAAAGTTATGTAATGCTGCGCGAAAAACGGCGTATTTTCGGCCGAAAAAATCTTTTATTACAGGGCTCTGGTAACAAAAAAGTGGATAAATCCAGTTGCTAAATTAAGAAAAAATCTTATCAGTATTTAGGACTGTCTGTTTTTAGTAATTTGAATATAAAGTAACAGTTCCAAGAGATTTTTATAGACAGACCAACACTATAACTTTATTCAATAAATCACATAATTTCACAGTCGGATAGTTATAAAAACAGCAACGTTTCGGAGAACAGTTGTTTCTCCATCATCAGGCCATACAGTGATAAAATTAAATGATAACGATGTGAACAAGAACATAGTCCTATGATGATGTTCGTACATACAGTTTATAGTCATGAGCATACGTAGTTAAAAGACGTTTACAGATGGTTATTCTAAAAGAGAAAAAAATATAAACCTCAAATTAAAATGTGCAAAAATTTAAAAATTGTGACAAATATTGAATTAAAATACAAATAAAAATGAAATGTATCTAATTTTAGGGCAAGTGAACAGCAAAGGAGATCCATACTCACATTTTGATAAAGAACATGTTTCGACAGGCTGAGATTTAAACCTTGTGAAGAGAGCTCTTACTGCGAAGAGCGTAGCAGGAAGAGTGTTGGGGTGATAAGAGGGTATTGGGAGGGGCGGTGGTGGAAGGGAGAGGTGGGGGTAAGGGAGGATGAAGGAGCGGGTTACCAGAGGTGCTGGACGTGCGACTGCGTAAAAAATACTTACATGGAGGGGTCTTTAGATCAGTAGCAGGTGGTTGGACTTTCAAGGCGGAAACAAAGTTGGAATTATTTGGTGGCTCGTTGTGTTTCTCCTGAGAAACATAGCCTCGATCATGAAGCCCATCAAAACTAAGAAATTCAGGTCTTTCAATCTGTAAGTCTTTAAATTTGATTAAAATGGAGTCATAACTTTTTGAAAAAATGTTGCAGTCCATGTTGGAGTTCATGGATGCTATAGTTTTGATAAAAAGCGATTCCAGGACAAGTCTGGAGTTCCAATTTGGTTCAATGGCTAATATGTTGGGATTAGTGAAATCAATAGTATGGTCGTGTTTGATTCGATGGGCCGTCAATGAGTTTTGTTTCTCAAAGGGGAGTTTAATATTATTTTTGTGTTCATTAATCCGGTCACACAGTTTTCTGCGAGTTTGGCCTACATAAGAAAGATGGCATTGAGTACATTTTAAAGAATATACAGTGTTGAGAGTTTTTAATTTTGATATTGGATCTTTCAAATGCCGAACTATGTTAGATTTATTGCAAATGGAATTGACTAAAATAATGCTAGGGAAATAACTATGGAGTTGTAGTTTAATTTTATTGTTAACGCTTTGGACATAAGGTATAGAAAAAATAATAGTGTCAGAGCTAGTGGGAAGAGCTTGTGTTTCATCGACTTTAACCGTATCATGAACAAAAGGCCTATAAGCTATCTGTTTAAGTTTTTGACAAACAAATTTAGAAATAAAGGTAATAGAATAATCATTCCTAATCAGTAATAAAAATATTTTATGAAGAACAGCTGGATAAAAAATTGAATCAGACAAATCAAAAGCTCTCTGAACAAGGTTCTTAACCAGGGCAACCTTCATGGAAGTAGGATGATTAGATAGAAAATTGAGAAGGACACCAGCATATGTGGGTGGTATTATAGTGTTGGTCTGTCTATAAAAATCTCTTGGAACTGTTACTTTATATTCAAATTAAGAAAAAATCTCCTAACACGTGGTGCAGCCAGAATCCCTATTTTGTGGGTTCTTGATACCGAAAAATCAATTGAAAGCAAAACATCTGTCCGTCTGTCTGTGAACAACGCTAGAGAATAAACTGTTCAGCCGATTTTCTCCAAAATTGATACTCTCTGACCGTTCTGAATAATCTCGCGGCGCCTAGAATTTGAAACCGATATTTTAGTTTAAGAGGGTACTTTATATGAAGCCCCTGGGACATTTTCAACATTTTCAAAAAATGGCGCCAACAATTTTCACATTTTGTTGTTGAATAGTCTGAAGGTTATTTAACAGAATGGCGTAGGTCTCATGTTGGTTGAAAACTGATTTTTCGAAAATTGAAAAAATTCGAAATGTTTTCGGCATTTTCCAACAACTGCAATTATAAAGATTTTTTCTCAATGAAATGTGTTAATAACAATGGTCTTCAAATAACGTTATGTTCGATTTTTCAAAAACAAGTATTTTTTCGGAAAACTGTCGTACATGGACATTTTTTAATTTTCTTTAAACTATTTTTTCTTAAAAAACCGCACAACGTTTTTTTATTAAATTGGGACCTGAGGTAGCATAAAGACAACTTCAAAGAATGGTGCAAGTTTTATGTTCGTTAAAGTACCTGATTTCGCAAAAATTTTTAAAAAATTATAAAAATTTCGGCGTCTTTCTAGAACTACAATTGTGAAGATACGATTTTTCTTAAAGAAATATGCTCATCATAAACAGATCTTCAAATAAGGTCATGTTAATTTTTTTGAAAATATGAGTAGTTTTTCTTTAATTTCCTGACCAACAGAATAGCCCGCTCGGAATTGACTGCGCTTCGTTTTCATCGTTTTCCTACAACTACAATTTTAAAAATACAATTTTTTCTCAATTAAATATATTTGTCAAAACTACATCTTTAAATAAGGTTATACGTATTTTTTTCAAAATACGAGAAGTTTTTCTATAATTTTGTGACAAACATTGAAACCATTGAATTCCGTTCCGCTGTCGCAAATTTCTGTGAATTACGTGTCATTGTTGTGACTTGATAGAACTGTATGGTATCAGATTTTTTTCCCAATACAAGTTTACAGGACTTTTGTATTATATTGTTATGCAGTTGTGGAATTCACATATTATTGACAACACTGCGATGGAAACAGTGAGTTGTTCGCACTGTGAGTTGTTCGCACCGCGACCAGGTGAGGCAATTTGGAGAAGCGTCGGACCAGCAAAAATTTAATGTTCAAGATCTCATCCTGTATATTACGGTATGAAAATCGTTTCTTGGAGGCTTTTGGCCTCACAATTTTAGTTTTTAATGCCCAAGAACGTTTCGTTTAGGAGTTATATAACGATATAGATTTAAAAATCCTACCGAGTGTAGCGGGTTGCATTTGTCATGAATTTTTTTCATTCTACAGTGCCATCTAGCCCCATTTTTTATATATTTTAATAGTTATTCTGCTATTAGTGGCGCAGATGAATCCAACAAAGCCGAGATAATTAAAATTGGTCCAGCCGTTCTTGAGTTATAAATGGTGTAACTAACCCGACTTCGTTTTATATATAGATGAAAAGTGAAATATCACAGAAATTCAAGTAGTGTGTTTATTTCGCTAATGTATTTATTTTTCACTCAGGATGTACAGCCCCAACCAGCCCAATACCGTGTGCATCTTCCCTGCCTCAAGAATATCGCCAGCAGTAGGTCATGCGACTTCAGAGCGTACAGGTTGGTTCCTTAGTGGGCTACGGGTTCAGTGCAACTGGTCGTACATAGAACACCCGTTCGATTCCCACATCATAGAAGACAGTTACTGAATGGGGCATATCTCCAATATATTTTCCTATCCGATAAGGTGTTTGTTATGTCGCTCTTATCACGGCGTGCATAACTATTGAATTTGGCGCGCGGGCATCAAGACGGCGCGCTCTGGCGGGAATCGGCGGCGGCAGCGGCAAGCCGTGGGCACGGTCCGGCAGGCTCGAGGCTTGGAGCGAGTCTCGCCGCCAAGCATCGGCCCTTTATAGGGAGCCGGCCGACACCCCGAGGGCAGTCTGGAGAGAGCCCCGAGAGAGTCACGAGAGGCGGTACGCGTCCAGTCCAGAGAACCAGCAGCCAGATGTCTATCGTCGTGGGGGCGACGATTGCAGCCAGCGTTAGTGGGAAACGTCCAGGAGCAGACATATAGGGAAACAGGGCATTGGAGATTGCCCAATTGGGACTTGCAATATGGCTGGCTATCTATCCGGTGTTTCAGTCAAATGGTAGAGAACCTAGGATTCTGGTCGTTCAATTATTCTGAACGTAATCATCCTAACAATGGTTATTTTTAGTTTAAATGATAGTATTAATGTTTGCTTTTCTGCACGAGTTGAACACGGGCTGCATTTAAATAACACAATACATTAAAGAAATTGTGGATGTTATTACTATTATAAGGTAGTGGCTCCGCTGTTGAAATGACTGATTCATTCATATGCTCAGAGAATTTGTGCGTTCTCATAAGATGACCTTCTTGGCATTTGCGTATTTAGGGAACATTTGTAACAACTCATGTTTCCATGATTTTGACTCGCAAAACAATCGACTTGCGTTCTGAAGGTAGTTTCAAATGCCATTCTGGTGTCAGGGTCGCATGAGAAAAGAGTGTCTCTCAATGCACGTTGCATTTGGAAAACTGCTTGAAGGGTAGATTTATGAGAGAACTGCCATTGACTTCCAAAGAAATGGGAGTTGTCATGACATGCTAATTTCTTAGAAACAATTACATATCTCGAAAACGAAAGGCGATAGCGCCGATGGGATTGCGAAATTTTGCATCTCATTCAAAGGCAGTTTAGAAAAGACAATAAAATAATTTCGCAAAATTTGTAAATTATAAACAATTTCCAAATTTTGCAGTACTGAAGAGGAAAGGAGTCCCTTATATTCCAGAACCGAAAACTGCAAATTAACATTTTTTCAACAATTAACAATTTTATAAACAATTCCGACAAACGTGCGCTATACGGAGGAAGGGTCCTCAAATTGTCTTTGAGGTGGATATTGCAAAATAACAATTTTGACAAGCGATGCAAAATTATTACTGAATACCTAGTTTAATTGTTGCAAAGACCTAAAATTTCGGAAACACTGATATTTGAACACTATTTACTTCGCCAAAACTTCCCACTCCCAATTATTTTTCCGATCCTGAAGCCGCCTTCGCACACTTCATTTCTTCGTCTCGGATCCGTAATATTCGTTCACGTACTTAAGTTGTTTTGCGTTAAAAGATGGGATATTCAATTGATATTTTTGCAAGTAAATCAGAATTAAAAATTTCCAAATTTCCTTTTCAAATCCACTAATTCTATTGCATGTGCTGAACGTTTTATGTCGTATTGTACGAAATTATCGTTATTGATATATTTCTTGTAGACCATCGAATGGCTTGCATGACGACGCGATGGAGACTATCCTCGCCCCCCTGTGCCTTCTACACCAATACTCTCAATCATTCGGATAAACACGCGTATCATAGAGAAAGTTCAAACTAGAGATCATGATTGCGGGAAATCCAGCCTATCAGCTTCTCAGTCGATGGCAGTTGGTTCCGAATGTTCTTTGGTAATAGTTAACTATGAAAGAACCAGATGGAGTTTTCGTCCGTACAGTGTGCCAGAATGCGCGGAAAGACGGGCACTTCTGAATTTGGCCGTTACCCATTTTATGTTTCGCCAACTGTACAGTCTCAGAGCGTTCTAAAGACAGAAGGCCCTTACCTTGACAGTGTCAGAGAGATGCTTGCTGTTGCGTACAGTCTCTGGCAGTCCGGTTGCTTCGGGGGCGATCTTAGCCAGCCAGGGGGTCTGTGCCACGGCGCCTCCGAGCTGATCCACGCTCTGGACGAATTTGTTGGAAGCTTCCGCGATCGCACGCAGAACGCCGTATTGGTCACGTGAGAAACGCTGTCCCGCTATCATCATCCACAAAATGTTGATCATACTCGGATAAAGAGCGGTGGGAAACTGCATGCAGCCGTCCTTCATTGCAGCCTGTGCAGAAAAAAAATATCGGGTGATGTTTTGGTTATCAGATTAATTACATGGTATTACTCGTTCACTTTACATTTGCAGACGGCAGAATTAGGGACTAATGTTGTTTGAATGTGAAGGCCCAAACACACAACCGAGAATACACGAATGGTCCCGATGTCAATCACTATCTGACCAATCAGTTGTCTCCAAACGCAGAACAAGCGCTACGGACACAGCTGACAAATTATGCCTTTTGACAGTGACCTACAGTCGCGCCCATAAATGATTTGGATAATATACAATAAAATGGATTACACCACACGCTATTCACAACATTCACGTACAATATTTTCTCTTCTTTGTATTTACCTGCTACTCAACGGTTATGTTCGCCCACCTCCCACCAGGTCGCCCACCTCCTCCTGCAGCACCTCCTCCATGCTCTGGAAGCGCTGCCACTTACCTCGTCCTTCCACTCGCCTCGCGCCAGCGCCACCAGGTCGCCCACCTCCTCCTGCAGCACCTCCTCCATGCTCTGGAAGCGCTGCCACTTACCTCGTCCTTCCACTCGCCTCGCGCCAGCGCCACCAGGTCGCCCACCTCCTCCTGCAGCACCTCCTCCATGCTCTGGAAGCGCTGCCACTTACCTCGTCCGTCCACTCGCCTCGCGCCAGCGCCACAAGGTCGCCCACCTCCTCCTGCAGCCCCTCCTCCATGCTCTGGAAGCGCTGCCACTTACCTCGTCCTTCCACTCGCCTCGCGCCAGCGCCACCAGGTCGCCCACCTCCTCCTGCAGCACCTCCTCCATGCTCTGGAAGCGCTGCCACTTACCTCGTCCTTCCACTCGCCTCGCGCCAGCGCCACCAGGTCGCCCACCTCCTCCTGCAGCACCTCCTCCATGCTCTGGAAGCGCTGCCACTTACCTCGTCCTTCCACTCGCCTCGCGCCAGCGCCACCAGGTCGCCCACCTCCTCCTGCAGCACCTCCTCCATGCTCTGGAAGCGCTGCCACTTACCTCGTCCGTCCACTCGCCTCGCGCCAGCGCCACAAGGTCGCCCACCTCCTCCTGCAGCACCTCCTCCATGCTCTGGAAGCGCCGTCCGAAGCCGAAGTCGCGCATGTTGCGCAGCATGAAGCGCTTCTGTTCCAGCCACGGCAGCCCGTCAGAGAAGAAGATCCCTTTGGGCACAGTACAGATCAAATACTAATCCGATGTTGAGAAAAGTTATCCCAGAAAATATTTGTTTGAAATAATATTCACAAACAAAGATGTGGATATTATTTTGATTGACACTAGGCGAATGCCAGAGCAGTATCCTAAGAAACCCCATCCGCCACAACCCTTTTCCACCGGTAAACCTATTTTATCCATAATTATATTATATCGTTTATCAATGCGTATTGATATTATGCGCATGATATTATTTATTTTCAAAACAATAGTTCGTGACATAAGAATGCAAGCTTCAAGGCCATTTGGCTTCTCGCTCTCCGCTTTGCAATAAATAAATAAATAAATAAAGAAGCAAATAAAACAAATTTACATAGACGCGGTCGAACTTGGAAGTTTTGCAGGAGTAAAACAAGTGAAAGAAATGTGTGCGTGATAAAGACTCTGAACCAGCTCCTTATCCATTCACCGAACAAAGTTCAGATACATTGATTCTCAATCTTCTGACGTGATGAGTAAAAAGTGAGACGTTTGCATTACAGACGTCAACAAACTAATATGAATTACTGTTTATAGTAATATGTACGAGTAATTCCGTATTTATCTTGTTTTACTGGCAGAAATTACTCTGTTACCTGTTATGTAATGTCATTTTGTAGAAATAACAGATTGAATGCAGACCTTTTACTTCTGAATAATTACGGACCCTCATAAAAGGACGGAAAACGCGCAGTCCGGGCTAGCAACTGCTTCCAAACAATGATTTCGATATCAAGTGGTTAGTATTGACCGATGGGATGCACAAGTTTTCCTCGAGATCAAGTGAATCGGTGATTTCATAAAGGGCATGAGTCATGATCTTTTTCACAAATTGAGTTTTGAACATTTTCTTGAAGGTCGATACATCCTTGGGTGTACATGACTTCCATGTACCCAGTCTCAGTCAGACATGTCAAATTCTCGTTGACTGTTCAAAGGGCGGGAGTCCTAGACCCATGCCCATTCTGCCCTCAACATGGTGGCTCCTCCCTCAATTTATAAGAGAACGTCCTCGTATTCGCTGCACAAAATCAGCTATTGGTTCAATCTGTGGCAAAGGCTAGGAGTAGGAGTTTACTTCGCAGATTGGGTTCGTGTTTAATATTGTGTTTAGTTACCTGGGTAATTAAATATTATTAACGTGCAGACGAATATGTACGTCTACGTACTATGGAAGATGTCAAAATGGAAGAGGTAAAAAATGTGCAAGGTCTTCAAAATCTTCAAAATAATTATTGAAACCGGAAATTACATTTCATCATAGATATTTTCATTTACTTTTGTGATTATGATTCATCGAAGACCTAACGACATTTATATCTATTATTCCGGATCTATCTATTAGCGTACCCATGCGAGAACTCTCGGATGTTATACTCCGCTTAAAACAGTAAGTTCCTTGAAGGTCACGATTTGGCAGGAGATAAATCTTTAACCTTTCTTTATGAGCACGGTATAATAAAAAATTAAAAAGAGTTAGTTTTACAATTTGGCAATTTATTGAAAGTATTGATATAATATGTAAATACTGTCCGTTGACACGACAGCCTGCTATGGGCCTTGGCTGACCGGCGGTGACCCAGCCTCTCGGCCATGGGATAAGGAGTTCGTGTGATTAGTGCTGTGTACAGCATTTGAAGCTGGCGCGCGCGCAGCTGTACGCCGCGCGCCACAGAGCTCGCCGACCCGGAACGCTGGCCAGCGAGCAAGCAAGCCGTGAGGCGAGGCTAACCCAGGCCACGCCGGCCCTATATAGGCGGGAGCAGGTGGCGGCAAAGGCAGTCTGGCAGTAGCGGTCTGAGGAGCACCGCGGTACAACGGGGAGACAGCGTAGTGGAGTCGCTGGAGAGAGCCTGCAGCCAGGAGAGGAAGCACACGCGGAGAGGCAGCACCAGGGGCGTGCGGAATACGACGCGACTACCAGCCGGGGTGGCGCCGGCTTGGTGATGCATGGCGAGATGCGCGCTGGAGATGCGCACGGCGGGGTCGCGCAGTCAGACGTGTGTTACAGAACTGGTGCTAAGTGACGCACTGGTGGGACACGGACTTTGGCGTTAATGCCAACCGACAAGGAAATAGCTCCTGGTATATTTTGTGGTATAATGTAAATATGTTGGTTAACAGAATAAATAAATTGTTTGTTATGATGACGACTTTCGTTCATTTTGGGAACATAACAATTAGCACGAAGACATACCTTTACCGTATATACCGGTCTTCTTAACCTTAGGACAGGTTTTCGCATCGTCACACAGCAATCGATACTGAGATATTTGTAAGCAAAGCGCACAGATCTAATTTACCCGGCCGGGAATCGAGCTCGGGGTTGTTTCATGGAAAGCGAGCACGCTAACCAATAAGCCACCGAGGGTGGGATATAAAACTCTACAAAAAGGATATACGTCGGTACGAGTGTTTTACGAGTATTTTGTATTAATAGTTTAGATTTGTTTATTGTTTTTAGTTATAAAGTGAGGAATGTTTGGGAGCTGAAACTCCCAATAAGAAAAATGTAAACTTTCTTTAGTATGAAAATGAGCGAGGTAGACCAGAAATTTCCAAATAGGGTGTAAGACAAGGCAGGGCTAGGTTGGCGGGGCAGGGATTCAATGGGAGAGAAGTAGGCCCCACCGCAGAGCATGGATAAATGGAATTCCTCTTCCTGGCTAAAAAGTTACTGTAATAAATGCCCAGACAATGCCGGGTACTTCAGCTAGTGAATAATAAATTGGAGAAAGTTGTTCACTTTTTCAAATGAAGGGACACACATACTTGCCCTGTGATCTGGATCTTGGAGTACCGGAAAAAAATGACATATTATATACTCCACATGAAATTCTTCCGTTATGCATCAGGCAGGGAATCGTTACAATATAAAACATACGGAAACACAAGAAATTCTAAATTGCAGAACCTGGTGGCCTACCTGTTCCAAAAAGATCTCTCTTCAGTGAAAGTCTAAGGAAAAAGATCCCACGTGATCAAAAACGGAGCTTTTAACCATCATTGCTTACAATATTTGTGACATGTCAAAGGAATATCGTGCTGAAGTAAAAAGAATGAAATTTATTGATGTGATAGCTGATCATTCTGTTGTAGTTGCAAGAGAGCGCTGAAGTTCAGGATCTCTTCCAGATCCTGCAAGAGCCTATAAAGAAAAGATTCCTCCAAATGGAAAAAAAATCAATGGCAAGAAGACCCTTAATTATGTACCAACTTAACACATGTCATTTTATAATGAGAATGAGTATCTCGTGTGGAAGGAGTCAACAGTCAGGATATTTCTGAAAAATGGGATGAAGGTAACTAAATAACAGACTGTACATGCTAACGTGTGTTAAACTTGATGTGTCGGAAAATAGTGATAGAAAAAAGATAGAAAAATAGAAAAATAGACGCCCCCCTCATCCATCGTATACCCGAGCGCGGACTACACCAGCGCAGACCAGCCCTGAAGAAGACCGTGAAA
Organism: Acheta domesticus; assembly: GCA_031308135.1. NCBI lineage: Eukaryota > Metazoa > Arthropoda > Insecta > Orthoptera > Gryllidae > Acheta > Acheta domesticus. Next base: position 261,646,310 of record JAHLJT010000631.1, on the reverse strand, counting down.
TGATGGTCGAAACGTCGGCTACACAGCCTGGCATGCGGCGTCACCCGGACAACCGAGATATAAAGTACGTTTGTTTGCAGTTCAGTACAAGATTTCCACGTATAAGAAAGTAGTCTCAGTCAGTTGATTGCCTAAAGAGCACAAGTCATAAAACAATATAATTTATTTTCAGGGTGTTGTTGCAAAAAAAAGTGGTATTTGACATATGTTTAATATTTATGTATACTAGGGCTGTAGTAATACTGTAGTAATTTTTTCAAATTTTGAAATACCTCTTGTGACGAACAAAAACGTTTTTTGTCTCTCCTGAAAAATTCTTTTAGTGACTCATGCCCTTTGTGAAATCACCGATTAAAATGGACTTCAGCGTCCGACAGAATTGCGTAAGAAACTGCATGACTGGCAAACGTTCTCTCTACGCGCGACCTTGTGACTTGCAATTTTGTGACGCGAACTATTATAAAAACTACTCTAAGGTATGAAAAAGATCATTAACTCAGACAGAAAAGTATTCGCCACACGGATACAATTTAACACACGCAAGAAGGCTTCTGGTTAGCCGCTTCGTCTAAACGTACGCTGCGTTAAAGATGCAAATGTTATATCGTGTTTCTCAAATTTCCATCGCCCTTAAACATTCAGATTATTTTCTCCAAAATTTATAATTCTCGATCGATCTGGCCAAACTCGAGGTCCTGTGAATTTGAATCAGGTATTTTGGTATTTGGGGGTACTTTATATCAGACTCAAAAATATTTTCAAAATTTTTTCAAAAACCGTCCGATTTTTACTTTATCGTTTTACGAATACTTTGTAAAAAGATAAAGTTATGTTATCGTGCGCCGGAAAACGGCGAATTTTCGCCATAAAAACTCTTATAACTAGGATTTGGTAACCAAAAATTGGATAAATCCTGTTGCTAAATTTAGAAACAATCCTGTAACTCCTGCTGTAGCCAAAATCCATGTTTTGTTGCTTCTTGATGACGCAAAATCGATAGACAGCAAAACGTCCGTCTGTCTATCCGTCCATCTGTGGTCAATGCTAGCGCTTAAACCGTTCAGCCGATGTTCTTTAAAATTGATGTTACCCAATCGTTTTTGCTGATGTTGACGCTCCTAGATTTGAAAACGATATTTTAATTTTGGGGGGTAGTTAACATAAAGCCCCACGAACGTCTTCAAAGTTTTCAAAAAAATGGCTACAATTTTTTAATTGAATTTTGTTGTTCAATATTGCGAAGGACGTTCAAGAGTGATGCCGGTATCATTTTCGTTGATATCCCTAATTTTTCGAAAATTGCAAAAAAAAAATATTCAAAGCTGCAAAATTGAAGATAAAAATTTTTGCCTCAAACAAAGTCGGTAGTGCAAAATTAGCACCTAAAATAAGGTAATGTACATTTTTTTGAAAATACGAGTAGCTTTTGCGTAAGATGCGCTTAAAATTTACCGATATTTTGTTTCTCAAAAACCGCTCTAAATTTTTCTTTAATTTTTCTTCACTTATGTAATAAATGGCAGTAAAAATATGGTGCTGGTCCTACTTTCGAATATTGCTTCGTTTTTCGAATATTTCAATAAACATTTTAAAACTACAAAATTGTAGATAGAGATTTTTGCCGCAAAGTATATTGTACTACGTTCGCTCTTTAAACAAGATCGGGTACAATTTTCTGCAAAAACAAGTAGTTTTTACGTAAATTGCGCTGGAAATTTACACAAAAATCTCAAAAATTGCTCCAAATTTTTTCGTTAAATTTTCTCCACATATGTAACTAGTGGTGCTACACATAAGCACAGAATTTCCCGTATTCGTTTTCTATTTCCTTTGGTCTCGGCTAGCTATTCGGACTAGTCCCATACTCTTGCCAACTACCATCTATCGCCGCCCAAAATATTTTTTTTGACATTTTCTTTATTTGCCGGTTTCGTAATAGGAGAACGGAAATATTATTTTAAGAATATTAAAGAACAGTAAAACTTCGTCCTAAATGCCAATTTTCTCTGAAAAAATGGAGACTTTTTAAGAAAATAGCGTTTAAGCGCTACTGTAAATTCGAAATTTGAAGCTTTTTTCACAGAAAACATTTGAGTTTTCGAAAAAGTTCATTAGAAGTCACTTTAAGCCCTTTAGCTCACAAAGCTTTTGTTTTTGACGTTAAATACATTAATTAATAAAAGGTACTACAAACATTAGCATACTATTTACTGATCTTCGTGAAAAAAATTTAATTTTTACTTTCCCGCATATATACGTATATACGGAGTAATATACGTAGTGTAGAAAAAGTTTTGTAATGCTGGGCGAAAAAACGACGGATTTTCGGCAGAAAAAAATTAATTGCCGGGGCCTAATAACGAAAAAGTGGATAAATCCAGGTGTTATATTAAGAAAAACAAGTGGCGCTAACAAAACACATGCTTTCTCGCATTGTTCCTAAATGCTCCGCAATATTATACTGCTACATAAAGAAGCAAATTTTTTTCCGCTCCGAGACGCGATCCCAAATCCTCAGATTTAACTCACCGGCATTCATGCTACAACACATGCATTCATTCTACAACACATAAGCTCACATGGGCAAAGGCATAAATACGTAGATGTCCGATTCATGTAGGACTAGTAATGTTACAGAATGGCAGAGACTTTCCCGTATTAGTTTTCTATTGCTTTTAGTCTGGGCTAGCTATTTGGAATTGCAACATACCTTGCCAGCTGCCATTTATCGCCGCCCAAACTACATTTTTTGACATTTTCTTAATTATTCGGTTTCCTAATGGTAGAACGGAAATATTAATTTTAGAATATTAAAGACCACTAAAACTTCGTCCTAAATGGCAATTTGCATTGAAAAATTTGCCGACATTTTTAACAAAATGGCGTTTAAGATTTACTAAAATCGCGAAATTTGAAGCTCTTTTTCACAGAAAGTTTTTGAGTTTTCAAAATACTTCATTTGAGGTCATTTCAAGCACCTACACTCACAAATATAATAATGTTTACAAATTGCAGGTAATGTGCGTATTAAAGACGTCAGAGATCTTTCAAAAAATTTAAATTTGTGTAATTTTTGAAAAAACAAAAAGTACCTCAAAATAAACCTTCCGTCATATCAAAGAGTGCACTTAGCACTATCCGATCGCAAAGTTTGAAGAAAAACGTTAGAGCCATTTGTGAGAAAATGGCGTTTCAGCGTTTCTGAAAATGCGAAATTTTGAGCTACTTTTCACAGAAAACGGTTGTATTTTCGAGAAACTTTACTTGCCATTATTTAAAACACATGTACTCATAAATATAATAATTTAAACAAGTCGCCGCTAATATTAAAGGCCGCTCTACAATAGCCCGCGAACGCGAACGGCAACGTGAAGGCGAGGACGGGAACGGGAACGCGAGGGACGTGCGCTTCACAATAAACGCCAACGGGAAGAGGAATAGCGCTATGAACCTGTAGCGGCAAACACGAGAACTTCAGGAAAGAGTCGCCGAAACCAAAGCACTCCTAGCTGAGCTACTCTGTTCACTCTTTGCTTTGCCATCTGTCAGTCTTTTGCGTGTGGTAGTATTAATAATGAATATTTTAACGAAAGAATATTAATTAAAAAAATAATTCATCAGAACGAAAAAAATGCAAAAACTACGAAGAACTTATGGAAAATGCAACTAAAGAAATTTTAATAAACAAAAAACTCCAATGTACATAAAAAAACAAAAAAATATTTTGTGGGAAATTTTAATTCTATATATTAATATGAAAAGAAAACGAAAAATACTGAAATCACTAAAAAGAACTAAAACAATTCAACAACGACGAACTAAATCCTCCTCAAACTCTAACCTCGCAAATCCACGCTGTAACCTCAACACCACCCCAGACCAGTTTTGCGCGCAGGCCGCGCGCTCGATCAGCTGGAAAGCTTCGCCTCCATTTGCTGTACTCTCATTGGTCGAGAGGCTTCCCGTTCCCGGGGCAAGATAAATGTTGACCATCTTTCGCGTTCCCGTTCCCGTCAAGCTTCGCGTTCCCGTTGTGTTGTGAACGCCTGCCTGAGATGTCCGCCTTTCAACTTTCTTTGCGTTCGCGTTCGCGTTGCCGTTCCCGTCCACGGGCTATTGTGGAGCGGCCTTAACGCCGTAATTATTAACGACGTGAGAGAAGTCAAAAAAATTATATTTCTGTAATTTTTGAAAAACCAAATGTATAGTCACAAATATTAATAATTATAATAAATAAACTGGAAGTATCTGTATGTGATTTTCGAATTTTGAAATTTTTACCAATTTTTTACACATTTTCTTGGATTTGTAAAACGTACCAATTGTTTGTCTCATATCAATTGTTTTCCTATCAGGCATTTAATATTTTATGCCTCTGTTCGATTCCCAGCCATTCGGCGCTTGTGTGGAATAGAGGTACGAGTGCCGGCACGTTGACTCTAACGATCTGAGTTCGAGTCGCGGAGCGAATAGTAAATTTACTGGTTGAAAACACATTTGCTGGTTGATATAGTAGTGAAATAGCATTTAGGAGCGTTTAGAAACAGTGCGAGAAAGTAGGTGATTTGGTAGCATAACTTATTTTTAATAAACTTTTCGGATGGAGCAAAGGACGCATAAAGCTTGCATAGATATCACTTAGGTTTTTCGGAAATTACAAAAGTACAAACTTTTTTCAGCATCTTTTTCCTACAACGAAATTGAAGGAAGATATTTTTAACTAGTGGTGCTACAGAATGGCAAAGAATTTCCCGTATTAGTTTGCTATTTCCTTGGGTTTTCGCTAGCTATATGGAATTGCCACATACTCTTTAGGCCCCAATTTTTTATTTTCTTTCTTTGAATGGAAAAAAGGACGCTAAAAATGGCGCAGGTCACATTTTCGGCAAGCTCCCGGGATTTTCAAAAATTGTAAAAAAATTAACATTGCAAAACCATAATATTGATGATGGAGATTTTCCATAATGAAATGTTCCAAATAATTAGTTCTTCAAATACCTAAGTTTTTGAAAAAACGGGTAGTTTTGCGTAATTTTTGATTAAAGTAAAAACAATTTATTAAAAAAACTTTCTCACGAACGGCACCAATTTTTTTCTTTTTTCCCCACGAATACGGAAAAGGGTGCACAAAAATGTCGCAAGTCTCAGTTTCCTAGAACACACGTAATTTTCGAAAATTACGAAAGTTAGAAATAATGCGAGAAAGTGTGAGTTGTCTTAACACTTTTTTTTTTTTTGCGAGTAGCGGCCTTGAAGAATGGCGTGCTCGGCCCGCGAGTGCCTGAGGCGCAGCGGCGCTCACCGAGTCGCTCGCCGAAGGCGCGAGCGCGCACTTGCACGATGTCAGGCCGCCCGGCGAACTCGGGGCGCGAGAGGACGGCGCGCACGTGCTCGTAGCTGGTGGCCACCACGGTGGGGAACTGGCCCAGGAACAGGCCCAGCAGGCTCGTGTTGTAGCGCCGGGCCATGCGCAGCGTCGCCTTGTGCATGAAGCGGTAGTTCTCCAGGAGCAGCAGCCAGTAGCTGCCCCATATCGGCAGTCGCGGGGGACCTGGAAAGGGGAAGCAGCACTTCTTAATTTAGGAACTGGTTTTATTCACTTTTTCGTTATCATGGCCCGGCAATGAATTTTTTCTGCCTAAAATCCGTCGTTTTCACGCGCAGCATTACATAACGTTCCCTATACTACGTATATTACTCTGGATATACGTACGTATAAGGGAAGTAAAAAGGGCACGCACAATTGTATAGGTGCGGGGATTCATGGTTGCCGGCCTAACTGCAACTACAGGATTTTGTGCAAAATTGCTAGCGCGTCATTGGTGTGAGAACCAGAGGCGTATCATGGCATTCGGGCGCCCATCGAAATTGCGCCCCTGTCAGGATACTTCAAATTAGGGTTGTTGCTATTTGTTTTAGCAGGTATACTCTAAATAGCGCCCCTTGTGAGTGGCGCCCATGGCACGTACCATGCTCTGCCATACCATAGATACGCCTCTGGCGACAACACTTCTTCCAATGTTTTATGAAGCTCATTGTGAGCAATAGAAGCCTTGACATGGAAAGGTAGTAACTGCCAAAGATTTTAATTTTTAGATTTTTCATTGAGAAGATACCAAATGGCCCTGCCAATGGCACAGAAGAGGTAGTATATCAATATGAAGTTACAAACGAACAAACATTTTGAACACAACTCCTGTCAAAATCAGCACTCTCAACTGAATAGACTCACAAGATCTGATTTTCCTTTAACAAAACAAGGCAATTATGTAATGACCTTGAAATGTCACTGCACAGGATTTTTAAGATAGGACAGTCATTAACGGCACTCACTAACTTGCAACGCTTTGAAAGCGGACCAGTCATTCCTGATGCCAAAAAGATAGACTTGTTATTAATGTTGGACTTCCTTGACGCAAAGTATCACGGTATTTGCATTATGTACAAAAATGCAAAAAGCGTGTACTTTTTGTATCACGCAAATTTTGTGCAATATATACAAATATCATTAATTCCGAGTTTGTCTCAGGAGTGATTGCTTTTAAGAAAATACTACTTTCTTAAAATACTATTTTAAGAAAGTAGTATTTCATGGAGAAGTGTCAGACTTCGCAAATATCATAGGTAACACTGACATGAGGGTATGTCTTCAATTTAAAGCAGTTTCTGTATTAATTATTCTTCAGTTTCTGCATTATTAATGTTTGGTGAAAAAGTGTTTACAAATTTGTTTTTTGCTTCCCCTGAAAAATTATGTTTCTGACAGTTACTACCTTTCCCATGTTAAAGTCCTCAATTAACGTCTGTGTGCATGCGGAAGCGTGGAGCCCGAACTTTCTTGATTCGGAGGCAGAGCCTTAAAGACGGTTCGCTAGGCTGAATGAGCCTCGAATACACTGTATGTTTCGTACGTTCGTGAGAACCTCTAAATTATCATTACATCGTGAGAGCCTCGAAGATATTGTAAAGATACAACTAAGGGCACTTAATAATTTGGTACAAGCACCAGTTTCTGTTTTTTTATTGAGTAATTTTTACAAAATATCTCACGTCGTTAATATGTCATTATGATCTTACTGTGTTTGTGAACACGAGTGCATCAAATAATGTATTACGATGTTACTCGCAAACAAAACACCCCTCCACTTTGTGATACTTGTAAAACTAATTTAACAATTTACCACATAATAGAAAACTGGCCTAAATTCAATAATGAAAGAAAATTTACTAATCTAAATAAACCTTTAGATACCTTATTGTATTCGACCAAATATCAGAACCAACTGATCAAGTTTTGAGAAAATTGTAACATCTTTAATGACATATGATATTGTACAATTAAGTTACGTATTACATAAAATATATGTAGTTATACAATGTTAATTATATAATATATATAATATTGGCATTCATATATATATATATATGTTATTACTTTTTGTTAATTTAATTATGGATAAAATTATAATTGTATAATTGTAGTCGCTAATGACCTTAGCTGTTGATGCGACTAAAAATAAAGTAATTTTAAAAATAACTTCTGTGAAAATGAGCACGAAATTGCGCATTGCCAGAAAGGCTCAAATGACATTTTTCTCAAAAAAAGGGTCCAAATATTGAATGGAAATTTTGTCTACAAGACCAGGTTTTACTCTTCTGAAATATTCGTAGTCATATTTTAGTTATACTATTAAGTGATCGAAAAATAAATAAAAGGTGGAAATATTTCCTTTAGACCCCGATAGGTAGCAGCTCGCAGGAGAATTGGGAAAAATCCTAAAAACCAGACCTCACAAAAGAGATTTAGAAACCAAGTAGTACAGAAAGTCTGCGTTCTCCTCTAGCACTACTAGCTCTATATTACAATGGTGGTATATTGTTTACACTGAGACTCTACTATACAAAATAATATTGGCATTCAGAAAGCTTGTATAATGAGATTTGATTTGATTTCTCAGAGTTATAATTTAAAAGAAAAAATTTGGAGCCGTTTTTGAGAAAAATTTTAAAATCCTCGGGGGGCTTCATATAAAATACCCCCAAATTTTGAAGAATCTTTTTCAAAATCTCAAAACGTTGACAACAAATCAGATCGACCGGGGAATATACATTTTGGAAGAAATCGTACGTATGGTTTAGGCGCTAGCAGTGTTCACAGACGGACAGACAGACTGACAGACGGACGTTTTCCTTTCAATCGAGTTTTCGGTATCAAGGACCTAAAAAACTGGGTTTCTGGCTACACAACGTGTTACGGGATTTTTTTCTTAATTTAGCAACTGGTTTTATCCACTTCTTCGTTTTCATGGCCCGGCAATTAATTTTTTTTTCGAAAATTGGCCATTTTTTCGCGCAGCATTACATAACTTTCTCTGTACTACGTATATCACTCCGTGTATACGCACGTATACGGGAAAGTAAAATTCGTACGTATGGTTTAGGCGCTAGTAGTGTTCACAAATGGACGCCGGACGGTCGTTTTGCTTTCAATTGGTTTTTCAGTAACAAAGACCCACAAAAGCGGGATTCTTGCTACACCATGTGTTCGGTTTTTACTTTCTCGCCTTACGAATACTTCGTAAGAAGAGAAAGTTATGTAATCGTGCGCAGGAAAACGGGGAATTTTCGACAGAAAAACTCTTATAGCAGGGGTCTGGTGACGAAAAAGTGGGTAAAACCTGTTGCTAAATTTAGAAAAAAATCCTCTATCTCGTGGTGTAGTCAAAATCCACGATTTGTTGCTTCTTCATACTGCAAAAACGATTGACGGCAAAACGTCCGTCTGTCCGTCTGTGGTCAACGCTAGCGCCTAAACCGTTAGGCCGATTTTCTTCAAAATTGATATTCCCCGATCGTTTTTACTCGTCTGAAGGCCTCTGGAATTTGAATATGATATGTTAGTATTTGAGGGTACTTCACATGAAGCCCATTTTGAGATTTTCAAAGATAAAAGAAAATGGCTCCAAATTTTTTGATTATATTTTGTTGTTAAATAGTGCGAAGAACGTTGAAGGGAATGACGTAAGTATCATTTTCTTTGATAGGCCCAATTTTTCGAAAATTGCAAAAAACTGTTTAAAAATTGCGAAATTGAAGATAGAGATTTTTGCCTCAAAGTCTGTTGTACAAAATTAGCACTTCAAATACGGTCATGTACCATTTTTTGGAAAAACGAGTAAATTGCGATTCAAATTTCCAAAAAAAAATTCTCAAAAACCGCTCCAAATTTTTTCTTTAAATTTTCTGCACGTGTGTAATAAGGGACGGTAAATATATAAATAAACTAGTGGTGCTATATAATGGCACATACTTTCTCGCAGTAGTTATTTTTCAAATGCCGATCAGCGAATAAATTATTTGGAGTAAGTCGTTCACCGCTGCCTTTTTTTGGTCATGTTTGAAAGACATGTTTTTCGCATGTTGACAATTACCGGCTTCCTAATGATAGAACTGATACAACTATATTTTGACTAAAATATAAGTACTTGGTCCGCATGTCAGTACCGTGGCGCAGCTGGTTAGAGCACCTTCGGGTTGAGATCTTCAATAGGGGAGATGCCGAGTTCGATCCCCAGATGGGGATTTTAATTTGATGAATGTGATGTTGCAGGAAAAAACATGGAAGAGTGTAGATACTTTATTGAAAATCATTTGAAGTACTTCTACTCACGAATAGAATCAATGCAGATAAATAGACAGACCTTGTCTGTGTTTTCCCTAACTGCATCTTTTAAACAATTTTTCAACTCTGTTATTCGATTTCTGAAGCGTATGACATGTCAAATCTATCTTTGTCTAGTATATATCTGTACGAACCAATTTAAGTAAAATTATGGGTATTTTAACGTTAAATTGTAATACATTATAACCAGAACGCATGCGATGAACTTACAATGCCTAACCGTTCCGTAATTATTATTACTTTCTAGCCTTACGAATACTTCGTAAAGCGGTTCACCGCTGTCTGTCTTGGTGATGTTTGAAAGACATGTTTTTCGCATGTTGATAATTACCAGCTCCTAATGATAAAACCGATACAATACGTTTTGACTAAAATATAAGTAATTGCGATAAATGTATTGGAAATGTCTGTATATATTTGTTCAAATTTTTAACTTTTAACAATTTTTTACTTTTCTTCTTGGACTTGTGAAGCGGATGTACCATCGTATCAACTGTTTCTTTATCATGCATTTAATTTGATTTTAATTTGATGAATGATTTGATGAATGATTTTAATTTGATGCATGATTTTAATTTGATGAATGTGATGTTGCAGGAAAAAAACATTGAAGAGTGTTGATACATTATTGAACATCATTTGAAGTACTTCTACTCACGAATAGAATCAATGCAGATAAATAGACAGGACTTGTCTGTATTTTCCCTAACTGCGTCTTTTAAACAATTTTTCAACTCTGTTATTCGATTTCTGAAGCGTATGACATGGCAAATCAACCGTTATCTAGTATATATCTGTATGAACCAATTTAAGTAAAATTATGAGCATTTTAACGTTAAATTGGAATACAATATAACCAGAAGGCATGCGATAAACTTACAATCCCTAACGGTTCCAAAATGATTATTACTTTCTAGCCTTACGAATACTTCGTAATGCGGTTTATCGCTGCCTTTCTTGGTCATGTTTGAAAGACACGGTTTTCGCATGTTGAAAATTACCGGCTCCTAATGATAAAAGCGATAGAATTACGTTTTGACTAAAATATAAGTAATTGCGATAAATGTCCTGGATATGTCTGTATATATTTGTTCAAATAATTAACTTTTAACAATTTTTTACTTCTCTTGAATTTGTAAAGCGTTTTGTCATCGTATCAATTTTTTCTTAATCATGCATTTACCATTTTATAGGTCGGTTCTATTCTTTCATGGCTCTCTTTGACACAGGCGGTATTGCTGTGGCGTAGTCATATAAGTGCCGATTCGATGACTTTGAGTCTCGGTACGGAAAACGTTTGCTGGTATAATACACGTTTGCTGGTTTATGAAGTAGTGGAATAGCAATAAGGACCGTATAGAAGCAGAGCGAGAAAGTATGTGCGTTGGAAGCACCACTAGTTTTTCTTAATTTATCAACTGGATTTATTCACTTTTTCGTTATCATGGCCTCGCAATGAATTTTTTTTTCTGCCGAAAATCCGCCGTTTTTTCACGTACAACTTTCCCTATACTGCGATTATTACTCCGTATATACGTATGTAAACGGGAAAGTAAAAGAGGAATAGGTTGTCCAAGGAAACTGTTGACTAGAGTCACGCTAGGGACGCTGCAAGCTTCATCTTTGTTGGCAAAGATGAGAAAAAGTGTGTGAGAAGAGGAAGATACAGAAAGTCAAAGAAAAAGTTTAGGAAGAGGAAGAAAATGGAGAAGAGGAAAAAGTAATAACTAGCTGAGGATAAATAAGAGAAAGAAGGATATGGAAGAAGAAGAGAACGGAAGGAGAATAAAAGAACAATTAACAATCAACAAGAAATGACAAATTGGAAACGTATTGTGAAATGAAAAGCAAGTTGTGAAGTGTGGTGTGTTGTGAAACGTTCTACAAAGTTTTGAATACTCATGCAAACTGACGCACTTAACGCATTATCGCCCTGCACAATGAACCGTGAGACATTAATTGCATCAACACACATTGCATTTACTCATCTTACTAACAGCTTCTCTAGTATTTCATCATACTTTGGCGAAAGTGAATGATTAAACACACAATGTTCGACGATTATTTTGCATTCGCTTATATTTACGAATTTTTTCTGAGTTTTCAAAACTGGCAAAAGCTTCAAAATATTTGCTCGCAAATATTTGCTTGCAAAGACTACATTTTAATGCAGCGATTTTTTAATAAAATAAATTCTTCAAAGTTAGTTGCATAAATACCTTAGTTACATAAATAACAATTATGTCTCTCCGATCAACCTTTCATAATCAACATCGGGAATACTTATTGTCGAACGGCAGTATCTGTCTGGAATTTACTTTCTGGCCCATTTTTTAAAGAAGAGAAAGTATTGTAATTATGCGGCGGAAAAAGAATTTTCAAGAAAAAACGTATTGCTGACCTTGATAACGAAAATAGATAATCCTTGTTTCTATGCAGTCAATTACTTCTTCTAACGCGTTGTGTAGACAAAAATGTGTAAACATATGTTTTGTTGGTCCTTCATTCCGAAAAATTCATCGGTGGCAAAACATACGTCTGTCCGTCCGTCTGTCCGATCGTCTGTCCGTCCGTCTGCCTGTCCTTCTGTCCGTCTGTCCGTCTGTCCATCTGTTCGTCTGTCCGTTTGCCTCTCCGTCTGTTTATCCGTCTGTGTTCAACATTAGCGCCAAAACCCTTCAGCCGATTTTCGCAAAATTTGATATTCCTTGACCAATTTACTCGAAAAACTCGAGGCCCTCAGAGTTTGATATGGATATTTTTTTTATTTTTGAAGGTACTTTGCATGCAAGTTCATCAACATTTTCGAAATTATCCCAAAAATGTCTCAATTTTTATTGAACTTTGACCTCGGATAGTGTAAAGGACGCTTAAAAGAACGGTGCAGGTCTCTTTTTCTTTAAAATTGTTTTTAAAAGTTGTGCTAAATCCATTTTCAACCAACTCTGTATTTTCGATAATAGTAAAAAATTAATATTAACTACGTACAATATCGAAGATAGACATTGTTTTAAATGAAATCTGTTCTCAAAATCAGATAAATTAAAAAAGGCTGTGCACATTTTTGAAAACGAGCAGTTTTCGCGTAATTTCTGCTTGAAGTTAATACAAAACATAAAAAGAACTATTTTTAAATTAACGCCCAAAAATTTCCTTCCTTTTTTCCTCCACGGTTTGAATGAGCGACGCTTGAAAGATGGATGCAGGTCTCATTATCGCCGAACTCCTTGAATTCCTGAAAATTGTAATTTTCAATATCATGCGGTGTGCTGTGTATCACCGCTGCTTTTGTAATATTAAACTTACAGCACACACATACGCAGCAAATTAATGATAAATTGCATTGACACGCATCGTCCTATCTTACGTTTGAATTACGACATCAGAAGCACCCAATCAATGCTCCCTGAGCAACCATATGCATCAATTCAAGATAAAACTAGTGGTGCTACAGAACTGCACAGATTTTCCCGTATTAGTTTTCTATTTCCTTAGGGCTGTGCTATCTATTCGAAATTGATAAATACTCTGCTAGCTGCCATCTATCGCCGCCCAAAGTAGCCGGAAATACACGTTTTGGGGTTCCCTGATGCCGAAAAAGTGTTTTTTTAAACGTCCGTCATTCTGTCCATCCGTCCGCCTGTACAGAGTAAGAATAATTATTAGAGTGAGTTCTTATCTCATTTCTCAAAACATTAATTGATTTATTCAAAATGTATTTGCAAATATAAACTTTGCTATTTAATTTCCTTTTTATCACTGGCACAACTTGTACTCATTTTTTGTACATCCACATGATTCGGAACGGAAAAATCACAGTTACGTATTTGATAAGATTTCCTTGAACCACGACGTAACATATGTAGTAACGAAATAAGTTCAGCCCATTTTATCATACGTTTGTATTTATTTGACCCTCCAATGTTATCGTCTTTGTACTCACCGAGTTTATAAAGAATCAACATATCAGCTGTTCACATTGCCCACCTTCTTGCCCCCAAAATACTCAAATCGTTTGCAGCGCCTTGGGCTAGGACTCAGGGAAATCGCCTAAAAGAGTTGCAGTTTGAGATTGAAATGTTGACACACCTTCTCTCTTAATGTAACTCCACTCATCTGCCAGCATAACAGGCGAGAAGCCAGCGATTGCTCGCCGGATAAAGAGATGCGTGGATGGCTTGCTGTCTATTCGCCGAAAGACGAACGTTCGGTGCTCGCCCTACCCACGGCGAGTCGCTCTCTTGGACACATCAAAGAAGCAAACATTCGCCGAGGAATCAACTGCTCGGGATTGGGCGAGGATTCTACGTCGTTATTCGGCGTATATCGTTCGTTCGTCGTCGTACGTCATTGAGGTTTGGACGGGATTGTACGTCGTTATTCGGCAAATGACAATACTAGTTGGTCAGCCAGGCCAAATTCCGTCATTGTCTGCAGGAGAATTCTAGCGGCCGGCTGCTCTGATCGGTGGTTTTCCGTGGTTTCTCCGATCAACACCACGCGAATGCCCAACAGTACTCTAATTAGCGGGCCACGGACCACGCGCGATATTTCCTTCCTCTTCCATTTCCTACCCTCACCCTTTATACACACAATAACATGCACTACACTACCACACGTGTCGAGAGACCAGACGGGGGATTAGAGCTTGTCCCCGCTGGGGAGTTGCCCTGCGGTGGGACATATCTGGTTAGGGAAAGCTCTGCCAGGCGACCGGTAGACCCGACCAGATGGCCGGGTCTCGCCATCCAGCGGAAAAATTTCGTACTCACCTCCCACGATAAAAGGATAGACTATATTTACGGGAATAATTACCTTATCGGTTGACGCCCACGGAATCACTAAAGAATCAATCAACGGAATGTGTGGAGCCGCCTTTTCAGCGTGGCAAATCCGAGTCCGAGGATATCTCAGCGCTGGAGTGACTCATCAAATTCAAGGGGCCGCGACATCACCCAGATCGATTAGGAAATATCAGATTTGGAAAAATTCGTCTGTTCGCCTTTAGCCGCTAGCGTTGTTCACAGACAGACATTTTGCCGTTAATCGATTTTTCGATATCAAGGGCCCACAAAACATGGACTATGGCTGCATCACGTGTTAAAGGATTTTTTTTTTGTAATTTTGCAACTGGATTTATCCACTTTTTCTTTACCAGGGCCCGGCAAAAAGATTTTTTCTGCCAAAAATTTGCCGCTTTTTTTCAGCAGCATTATATAACTTTCTGCCTACAGCGTAAGCGGTAGCGAGAAAGCAAAAATATTTATATTTGACATCTTTTTCTCAAAAGAAAAACAAATGGATGATTTGGAAACCCAGACATCGACGTCGCATCGCCGATCGCTGGGCCACTCACCGGGCGGGAAGTTGGGCGGGCGCTCGTAGGCCTGGTGGTAGAGGCGCGTCGCCGCCAGGAGCGCTAGCAGCACCGTCGCCGCCACCAGCAGCGGCACCACCAGGGCCATGGCCGCGCGGCGCCTGCAAGGAACGCCCAGGTCACGTCTCTCAGAACAACAATATTATTTGAAGGGCATGTACGAAGACAACGAAAGACAGAAAAGGACAGAAGATTTATATATTTTGTTCATTGCAAAAGTTAACAAAAGCCTAGAACTTCTTGTTTGCGAGAAATAGATCAATGTTTTATGATCAGGTATTATGTGTGCAATTGCTGTGGGAATAATAAAGAGCATTAAAAAATTAACGGATTTGACGACTATGTTCTCTTAATTCACATTATCGTACTTAATTTGGTATAACCACAATAGGCCTCTATAAAAATGTATTACACCATTTAGAATATTTACTGTTAATTAATTTAACAAAAACTATTTTAATTGCTCTCCAACTCGACAGACCCGAAGCTAAAAGTATCACATTCAATGATACATTTGTAAAATAATTCAATTCGGTTGCGAGAAATTGGAAGTAAGGGTTTTGGCCACATGAACAGAAAAGCCATTCAGGATCTGTGCAACTCTCATTATAATGACCTCACTGAAGAGCAACTTCGGGAAGTTATCAGTAAAGAAAACCTCGAACGAAATGAAGTAACAGAAGCGAACTTCGCCTTGGACCAATTTTAATGTTAAAGCAGTTATTGGCGTTCTAAAATTTCAACAAGCTGTGGTGGAAAGGGCATTCGAAGTGATCCGAACATGGAAATATCTTAGAAATTTAAGAGAAATAGATGCAGCGACTTTTCCATGACTGGATATTAGAACAATGAGGAGGAGGATGAACTTAAAAAATAAACCAATCCTATACTCAATCACCTTCAACTGTGAAATTAGTTTCAAATATTGTTTTATTTCCTCTCTTTGGTATATTAATTGTGAATTGGTTTGGTAGCACTTACTCAGTTCTTTAGCAATTGTTTGCTAGATTTTTTCTTTCTTTTTTAAACAGCTTTTTGATATCCAGTAACCTAACCCATCTTTCTTCATTCGCAGATTTGACATTCGCGAGGTTTTTTGGGAACCTAACTCTCGCAAATGTTGAAGAATTACTGTATTGTCCGAATGATATATCTGTCAACTTGACAACTAGTGTCTGGCAGCTGGGCAGGGGTTCCATTATCCAATAAGAGATTTCTAATTCTGATTACGTCATTGCATATTTGCCTATACCTACGAGTATTAAGAACTAGTGGTGTTAAGAATGGCACAGACTTTCCCGTATTACTTTTCTGTTTCGTTTGGTCTCGGCTACCTATTCGGACATGCCAATACTCTTGACAGCTGCTATCTATTGCCGTCCAAACTATATATTTTTGACATTTTATTAATTTTTTGATTTCCCAATAGTAGAGCAAAACTATTATTTTAAGAATATTAAAAAAACAGTTAAACATTTTCCCAAGTGGCAATTTTCGTTGAAACATTTGAAGCTGTTTTCAAGAAAATGGGCGCTATTGTAAGCGTTTAAGCGCTATTGTAAATGCGAAATTTGAAGCTCTTTTTTACAGAAAATTTTTGAGTTTTCTAAAAATGTTATTTGAAGTAATTTGAAGCACTTACACTCACAAATTCAATAGAGTTTACCAATTGCTGGAAATGTGAATTTTAACAGTATGAGAGATATTAAAAAAAAAATTTTGTAATTTTTGAAAAAACAAAAAATACCCCCAAATTACCTTTACGACACATTAAAGAGTGCAATTAGCACTATCCGTTCGGGGTCCAGGTTTGGACACGAGGTCCAGGTTTGGACATAATTAATAATTCATTGTGCTTACTATTCGGGAGAACGATTCCGGAACAAGTAGTTGTCTACCTGACAACATATCATCTTCTATTCCCCTTAAGTGTTAAACAGTTTTTACTGTTTTTTGCCTAAATAAATCAAATCAAAACCTTCATCTTCGTTTCCTGATGCTTTATCAATATGAACTGTTGGATTAAGTGGCTCCACAAACATAGCATCTGATAAAATATTACCAGATAAATCAGTTTCCAGCAGATCAATTGCCTCTTGAAGTGAAATATTAGGTCTGTCATATCAGAAAAAAAACATGAGTGTGTTAGTTCCCGCTGCACCCATACGGTAACGCAGAACAAAATCATCTCTCTCCTACAAATTATAAGTTATTTTTTACCAATAATTGTAAGCATATCTTCCAATATATCTTTAGAACAATGTTATGATAAAATAATTTCAGAAAAAATACAATCAAATGACTTGCACCAAAATAGATCGCCGAAGGTGAAAGTCAAACCCTTCTTCCATTTTCAAATCTATGTTCTGTCTCGACAAATGCAGCAAGCACTCCTAATACGTTGCAAAGCACGTTGGAACATCCTTTTCTCTCAGATTTGGACCGGGGGAGGAAAGAAAAATGAAAGTTTGAACTTGCGGGAGGCGTTACCATATGGGTGCAAAGATAACTAATGGGTTAAAATAGGTTTTATATCATACGTTCCGACATTGAATAACAAGAGACTGATAGGATCTCCTTGCAGCACTCTCACTGATTGCGTTATTGGCCTTGACATCGTTATGTTGTCGCAGATTCATTTATCATTTTTAACCGGAATACTTTTTAGCGAGTATAATGAGTCTTGTAATCATATTGCTCCCAGAAATACGTTCCAGCTTATCTAGAATCAGGCCTTTGTTAACAGAGTAGACAGGCTTCGTAAAGTCTATGAAATCAGCGTATGGATTTCCTTTCTGTGCTTTTAGTGCTTCGTGTATTTCTCCTAAACGCACTGTACCGCTTGGATAGTGGACCTTCCAGCTCTAAAACGGATCTCTTCCTCCAGCATTCTCTCCTCTACTATGTCAGTCTACTAGTGGTTAATTTGGCGAGAGTCTTTATCTGAAGGATTCTAGCGCGACCCTCCTAGATGACATGGGGTCACTTACGGCTCCTTTCCCTTTCTACAGTAATGTAAATGGTGATTCTCTCCATCTGCCTGGTATATTACCTTGATCCAAACATCTATTGAACAAGTCAGTTATTGTATTCATATGTCTCCAACACGCTTTTCGATGTTCATAGTACATATGATCTGGGCCCGATATATTAAATGTGGGATGTACACAAAAAACCGCTAATGTAAATATGAACGACGTGTAAGGCTAGACAAAACAAATTATATTTTCGCGATTTTTGAAAAAAAAAGAATACAGAAAACTATTGTCAATGTCATCATATTTACACGCATCCCTAGCAAAATTTTAAAGAAAAAATTTGGGGCCGTTTTTGAGAAAACTTGTTTATGTAATTTTGACTTTTCCGTATACGTACGTATATACGGAGTAATACACGTAGTAGAGGGAAAGTTCTGTAATGCTGCACGAAAAAAACAGCGGATTTCCAGCAGGAAAAATTCATTGCCGGGCCCTGATAACGAAAAAGTGGATAAAGCCAGTTGCTAAATTAAGACAAAAAATCCCCTGATACGTGATGTAACCAGACTCCTTCGTTGGTGGGTCCTTGATACCAAAACACCAATTGAATGCAAAACTTCCGTCTGTCCGTCTATCCGCCCGTCTGTCCGTCTGTCTGTCCGCCCGTCTGTCCGCCCGCCCGTCTGTCCGTCCGCTCGTCTGTCTGTCCGTCCGCTCGTCTGTCTGTCCGTCCGCTCTTCTGTCTGTCCGTCCGCTCGTCTGTCTGTCCGTCCGCTCGTCTGTCTGTCCGTCCGCTCGTCTGTCTGTCCGTCCGCTCGTCTGTCTGTCCGTCCGCTCGTCTGTCTGTCTGTCCGTCCGCCCGTCTGTCTGTCTGTCCGTCCGCCCGTCTGTCTGTCCGTCCGCCCGTCTGTCTGTCCGTCCGCCCGTCTGTCTGTCCGTCCGCCCGTCTGTCTGTCCGTCCGCCCGTCTGTCTGTCCGTCCGCCCGTCTGTCTGTCCGTCCGCCCGTCTGTCTGTCCGTCCGCCCGTCTGTCTGTCCGTCCGCCCGTCTGTCTGTCCGTCCGCCCGTCTGTCTGTCCGTCCGCCCGTCTGTCCGTCCGCCCGTCTGTCCGTCCGCCCGTCTGTTCCGTCCGCCCGTCTGTCCGTCCGCCCGTCTGTCCGCCCGTCTGACCGTCCATCGGTCCGTCCATCCGTCTGTGAACACAACTAGCGCCTAAACCATACGTACGATTTTCTTCAAATTGAAGAAACCCCTGCCGATTTGGCTCGAGTAGAAGTTTCTAAATTTTGAAAAAGATTCTGTAAAATTTGGGGGTACTTTACATGAAGTCCCCCGGACATTTTCAAAATTTTCTAAAAAAATGCTTCAAATTTCATGTAAGAACAGAGGAAAATACACTTATAAAGGTGGCATAGGCCCTAATATCATGGTTAACTGTGTATTTTCGAAAATTGCAAAAGTTTGAATATTATTCGGCCTCTTCCAAGAACTACGAAATTATAGATAAGAGATGTTTTCTTCAATTAAAATTTGTTCTCCATAATGACTTCTTTCATCAAAGTCATGCACATTTTTTTTATTTTAGTTTTTTCGCGCAACTTTACGTGCAATATGTGCAATTTAAAAAATTACAAGAACATAATTTTCTGACATACGGCTTACTTTCCCGTATAGTATACGCACGTACGTATAGTAGAGGGAAAGTTATGTAATGCTGCGCGAAAAAACGGCGGATATTCAGTAGAAAAACTCTTATTACAGGGCCCTGGTAACGAAAAAGTGGATAAATCCAGTTGCTAAATTAAGAAAAAAATCTCCTAACACGTGGTGCAGCCAGAATCCCTTTTTTGAGGGTCCTTGATACCGAAAAACCAATTGAAAGCAAAACGTCTGTCCGTCCGTCTGTGAACAACGCTAGCGACTAAACCGTTCAGCCGAGTTTCTCCACAATTGATCCCCCATCAGTCTGGCTGATCTCGCGACCCCTTGATTTTGAAACAAGTATTTTAATTTTGGAGGATACTTTACATCATGCCTCTGGGACATTTTCAAAATTTTCAAAAAAATGGCGCCAACAATTTTCACTGCATTTTGTAGTTGGATAGTCTGAAGGTCATTTAAGAGTATGGCGTAAGTCTCATGTTGGTTGAAAACTGATTTTTCGAAAATTGAAAAAATGAAAAAAAATTCCGGCATCTTTCTACAGCTACAATTATGAAGATACAATTTTTTCATAATGAAATGTGTTAATAAAAAATAGGTCTTCAAATAAGGTCATGTTCGATTTTTCAAAAAACAGTATTCTTTTCGAAAAATTGTGTCAAACATAAATAATTTTATTTTTTCTTAAAAATTGCACAACGTTTTTTTATTAAATTGGGACCCGAGATAGCCTAAAGCAAGCTTAAGAGAATGGTGCAGGTTTCATATTCGCTGAAATGCGTGATTGTGCAAAACTTTTAAGAAATTAAAAACATTTTGGCGTCTTTCTACAACTACAAATGTGAAGACACGATTGTTTTTCTTAATGAAATATGCTTATCAAAAACAGATCTTCATATAAGATCATGTTGAATTTTTTGAAAATATGAGTAGTTTTTCTATAACTTCCTGACAAACATAATAGCCCCCTCGGAATTGACAGCACTTCGTTTTCGTCGTTTCCTTACAACTACAATTTTAAAAATACATTTTTTCCTCAATTAAATGTATTTATCAAAACTACAACTTCAAATAAGGTCACGCTTATTTTTTTCAAAATACAAGTAGTTTTTCTATAATTTTGTGACAAACATAAATTTACTGCGCTTCAGATAGCTGGATGTGTCGTAAATTAGAATTTGCAATTTTTTACATTGTTTCTCTGTTCGTTTCTTACGTTCGACCTTTTGTTATATACTTACACATTAATATATTAGAAATTGTTTATTTTGAAATATTTGAAATAAAAAGTAAAACAAATATTAGCTCTCAGAATAGCGACAATGTAGGGTCTGCAAGAATGGAATTCACTTTGCGCTCGCGAATATCTGTGAATTACGTGTGATTGTTGTGACATGACGGAGCTGTATGAAAAGGAGTTATAATTGTCTAATTCATGTTGATATTTGCATGAAAATATTTAGTTTTCGCCCCAAATACTGTACCATTTGTAGTGAGTAGAGTATTTGTTGCATGGTTTTAAAATACTCTTCTCTAATCATGGCCCTATGGAATGCATTTCTATACTCTCCAGGTTATCAGGCTTCTTTTTCCAATACAGGTTTACAAAATTTGTGGAAAATTTGTATATAAAGCTGCTATTTAAAAGATTTCTGTCTTATAAATGATGGACCAACTTATGATATATACAGGTTTACAAAATTTTTGTATTCTATTTTTGTGCAGTTGCAGAATTCACACAGTTCTGACAACACTGTGATGGAATCAGTGAGTTGTTCGCTTCTTGGTTGAATTGGGCGTTTTCAAACAATAGCTAAGACGTTAGTAGCGCAGTAAGTGCAATATTTCAGTACTACGTAGCTGTTTCCAATAACGCGGAAAAGTATGTGCTGATGTAGCACCGCTAGTTTAGTATAATAGTAATACTTCTTTTCCGCTTTATCTTTATTTGGAAAATTTTATTTATTGCCGCTTTATCGGCAATTTTATTTTAAAAATTTGAAGCCGTTTTTAAGAAAATGGCGTTTAAGCGGTACTGTAAATGCGAAAATTAAAGCTCTTTTTCACAGACAATTTTTGAGTTTTCGAAAAAACATCATTACACCACTAATTTTGAAGTACATCAATTCACATATACAATAGTATTTACAAATTGCTGGAAATGTGCATATTAACGGTGTGAGCTAGCTTTCAAAAAATTACATTTTTGTAATTTTTGAAAAAAACAAAAAATTCATCATAATGAATTTTATGACATATTCAAGAATGCGATTTGCACTATCCGTTCGAAAAGTTTGAAGAAAAAATTTGGAGTCATCCATAAGAAAATGGCGTTTTTAGCGATTTTAAGAAAATGACGTTTGAGCTATACTGTAAATTCGAAATCTGAAGCTTTTTTTTACAGAACATTTTTGAGTTTCGGAAACTTAATTTGGAGTCATCCGAAGAACTTTAACTCACAAATACAATAGTGTTTACAAATTGCTAGTAATGTGTATATTAAAGGTGTGAGGGATCTTTCAAAAAAACTACAATTGTGTAGTATTTGAAAAACAAAATACTTCAAAATTAACTTTACGCCATGTTAAAGACTCAAATTAGCACTATCCATTCGAAATAGAGAAATAACTTTGAGCAATTTTTGAGTAAATTGCGATTGAGCGTTTCTGAAAATGCAGAATTTTGAGCTAATTTTCACAGAAAACTATTCAATTTTCGAGAAACTTTATTTGACATTATTTAAATCATATGTACTCATAAATATTATAACCAATTGACACTGGTGTAAATATTAACGGCGTGAGAGACAACTCGAAAAAAATTCATTTTTGTAACTTTTGAAAAAAACGAAAGAATAGAGCAATATGCCTTTTATGTCATCTCATAGAGTACATTTAGCACTATTCCTACTAAGAGTTTAAAGAAAATATTTGGAGCCGTTTTTGAGAAAATCTTGTTTTTGTATTTTTTTACATTGTATTTTTGTATACATTTTGCCAGAAAACTGTTAAAATTTTCAAAAACAATGTTCTTAACCTTAATAATAGAACTCCCTTCGGAGAACAAATTTTCTTTGAAAGAAAAATATCTATCTTTGATTCTGTAGTTGTAGGAAGAGGACGAAGAAAATTCAGAGTTAACCGTGAAATTAGGACCTATGCCACCTTAATAAATGCATTTTACTCTATTCTTACAAGAAATGTAAATAAAAATTTGGAGCCGTTTTTAAGAAAAGTTTGAAAATGTCCGGGGGCTTCATGTAAAGTACCCCCAGATTTTATATAATCTTTTTCAAAATCTCAAAACTTCGATTCGATTTTTTGTAAATTCGAGCATTTTTTCTAAATTCCTTAATCCATTTTAATGCAAACTAGGGGACAGATGTTAATGCTTTGTTTTTCTTTTCCATTTAGAACAATACCATTTAATATAGAAATTAATTATATGTTATGACATAAGAAAATAACCCTTTTTATGTAATTCTTGTAAATTTTTGAGTAATTTGTTACCTTTTCTGTCATTTTAATGCATTTTGCTGAGTTAATCGATTTTAATGTCATTTAATAGTACTTGTTTGAGTAAGGGAAATTCACAGATAGTCCGCCATCCGTTCGGTACGTCTCTTTATTTGGCAGTCATATGAGCAAGTTGAACGACGCATGCTGTCACGTATTTTGAAAATGAGTTAGCAAAATTTTCGTTGTTAAACTACGCGGTGTAAAACCGACAACTGCACGAACACGAGCAATTTGCGCTGTTTTTTTTTCTCATGATTTAGCGCAATTGCCTATTCTACTTCACGTAGTGTGCGCACCAAAATTTCACAAACTCATCTTCAGAATAGTGACCCAGGGACAGGAATCTTTGGTAGAATGACGGAGAATGCATTATTCGCTGGTTTAATCTAATTTATGTATTGCGTATCCACATAAAATAGTTTCGGAACTCCAGTTGCCAGGTTTTACAATCGCAAATAGGGCTCTCGCAGCATCGGTGCCTCCGAGACTCTATACTGCGATTTTTCTAACTCTGCCCCTCAAGACCCGTCTTCACAACGGAATATGTCACGGTATTTCGCGTCTTTCTCAGTTGTCCAGATATCGATATCGCGTGATCGCGACCGTATCAAGCAGTGCTTGCGATCATGCGACTTCTAGCGGCATGACGGAGAAAGACCAGAAATGCCGTCTGATAGTCCATCGTGGCCATACGGGTTTCAGAGGCAGTTAGAAAAATAGCACTATACCTAAGACACTCTACAAGGAATATACATTGAAGCAATACAATTCCCAACGTAACACATTTTGAATCGTGTTATATTACTACATACAAGTATTAAGAAACTTCTAAAGCATGTTCGATTTGCACAATTTTGCAATCAATAAGATTGTTAACTTATTTTTAATCAAACATATTTTGTATGTAAAATTTTTATATATTTAAGTAAGTCAATTTGAAATATTTATAAGACAATAAGAAGAGTTGATAGTATTTTAGTTCAATGCCTCAGTACATTAAAACATTCGTTTGGAAAAAAAGAAATGTTGAAGACGAATTAGGCTAGAATTTTTAATTTTCAGAGACGATAAATTTGAAATAAGTTGAAAAACAAAATTTGACAGTAGGTAAAAACCATTTGGCATAAAGTTAAAAAGTGACAAAATGTATTAAACTATCTGTCATAGCACAAAAATAATGATCCCATAAAATCATTTTAGATACGAACAACTTTCCCACTGAGTTACTTCAGTTCTGAAATGACCTTCAATCCAAAATTCGCAAAAGAAATATGGAAGACGACTTATGCTTGAATTTTTGAATTTTCAGAGACGATAAATTTGAAATCAGTTGACAAACAAAACTTGATATTAGGTAAACACCGTTTAGCATATCGTGCGAAAGTGGCAAAATGTAATAAATACATGTCACAGCATAAAATAATGACACACAAAATATCATTTTAGATACGAACACCTTTCCCACTGAGTATCTCCGGACCTGCACTCACCTTCTATCCAAAAATCGCGGGGAGATGGGACCGTCGGTGTCTGGAATGCCAGATGAAGCGGCACCAGCTGAGGTTTCTGACGAACTGACTACGGCCGTGCGTAACGGCGGAGATAGGGGCCTCCCCGCCACTCGCCCTCACGCCACGCACCGCACGCAACGCCCTCCCCGCCTCTCTCAAGTAGGCCCGGCGGCGTCTTCTGTGCAACCGCTCTCTCATGCACATCTACCGCAACTCACTTTCTCTACACAGCCCATAACTACGGGACAGATGTTAATGAAATGTGTTTTTATTCTTTTCCCTTTAGAACAATACCGTTTAGTACAGAAATTAATTTTATGTTATGACAAAAGGAAATAACCCATTTTATGTAATTTTTGTGCATTTTTCGACTATTTTTTTCACCCTTTCCGTCATTTTAATGCATTTTCTGCACATTCAATCGATTTTAATGGTACTCGGAAGTATGTACTTGGCGCGACAGCCCGTGAACGGGCTCAGGCCTACCGGCGACGTCCCTGCCTCGCGGCCATGGGTTAAGGGGTGCGCCGTATTCCGGTAGTCTCAACATGAGAAGTGAATTTTCTCATCGTCACTCAGCAACATATACTGTGACATTGCAAGGAAAACGCACACTATGTTCTTGCCTCGATCGGGAATCGAATCCGGGAACGCGTAGTGGAAAGCGACCACGCTCACCAAAAGTTAGCCACGAGGTTTAATGGTACGTGCTTCGAATAATATTTACGAGATGCGACAGATGTTTTCCATAGAACCCCTGAGTCACCTGTACGATTTCTTCGCTCAGAAATTGTAACGTCGGCTGTTGTCAGAGGTTCCTGTGACGCATATGAGCGACATTATCGATTCAGCCGATTTCGGGATAAATAAAGACAGAGACTTCCTGGTAAAGAACTGTCAAAATCAAAAGTTTGAAAGCTGAGTTCACTTGAACAAATAGAAGAAGCCTCGATTATATGGAGGCGTAATTTTAATAGTGGTACAACTGCCATTTTTTTTTGAGATATTGAGTTCAGTCCATTTTCAGGTCCGCGCAAGTGTACATTTATTCTGCAAGTGATAGAACTCAAAATTCTCTCTGTGGACGACATAGCTCATCACAATAAAAGTGAAGCACAGGAGATAGTAATCTAATTATTTTGATAGTGGTACAACTCGACTACATGGTTTTCTACATGTCTCGCGATAAGTAATGTTTGGGATATTTATAGCGTCTTCACTGATTTGATTATAAAGAGCTTGATCCAGATTTGGTATTAGGAACAACCGAAATAATATATTTTATGTCGCACATTTTTCATTTACAGAAATTAAACTTAATGGTCTATGTGTTAAAAGACCTTCAAAAGTCTGTTGCACGTTGACAGAAAAATTAATAAAATGTTGTTTGTAATTGGCTAAAAATATTATGATGGATAAGATTTGTCAAACAAGTCTCTTATAATTATGTACAAGTAAACCTTCAATCAAAACTTTGGTTTCTAAACAGTAAACTTTCCTGCACACAAACCACCAGTGGATGAGGAAGAACAAAGGTTTTCAAAAACTTAAATATCTCGCTTAATCACAACAAAGGTTAATGAGACGAAACAGAATATGATTCATTTGTTTTCATTCATTTCAAGCGTTAATCACGCTTATTTCACTGATCTGCAGGCAGGAACCGGACGATTTCAAGAAGAAGAAAACTGAACGTGCCTTAAAAGTAACATTTAAGCAATATTTAATCTAGTTAATAAATCGATATTGTCTTCATTCTCAACTTTTCCTTGAACGACACCTACCGATTTGGCCCACCAACCTCCTTTCTATGGTGGTTTAACTCCTTTACACCCCCAATATTACGCGAATATCATCTTCAGACGAACAAATAAATGTTTTATAAGAGAAAAACAAACAGTTTTTTGATCTAACTCCATCCCCAATTTTTTTATAATAATTTAACTTTAGAGCTCAATATCTCGAAATGAGTGTCAGTGAAATTGTACTGCTACTAAAATAACGTCTCCTTATCACTAACATACCCAATAGCTAGTGAACTGGTTTTAATAACACATTTTACATGATTTTTGTTGGTTTTTAGGACATTTTAACAGCATTTTATTGATCATTTTAGGTCATCAAACTCCGCCCCTGCCCATAACAATTGCTCGTGAACGCGCATTCAGCGAATTCTACGCTTCGGAGTTTGCGTCCATCTCCGTCGGCACGGAAACCTCCGCCAAGGTCAGCTCACTACAAAAAGTCACCCGAACGGTTTCCTTAAGAGGAGCCTCTCTGCCACGAGGTCAAGTTCCCAATCTTCTCCACAATAAACAAAACAACACTTTCAACTTTCTTTTGTACGTAGTTTGGAGAAAGAGTGTTTTGAGGTGATAATATCAAGAATAGGAACTGGTCATTGTAATTTTAGTCACAAGCACCTTCTAACCAGAGATCCCTCTTCCACTTGTGTGCCCTGCAATACCTCTCTCAACATCCATCACTTGTTATAGCATTGTACTCTGTTTCAGGACAACAGACGTGAGCAGAATATAGATGTGCATAAGAAAGAACTAATCCTTACATCTGAGGATTATCAAAAAAAGTACTACATTTCTGTAAATCATGTAATATTAAAAATGATATATAATCCTACTAAATGTATTTCAAAACTGTTAAATTGCAATTTTATATTTAACTGTGTATGTTTATAGCTTCAGATGTATAATTTTTCTGTATTTTTTTACTTTATCATTGCTTTTGTAACTGAAGAAAATATTATGTAATGTATTAATTGTAGTCGCTAATAACCATAGTTGTTGATGCGACTTAAAATAAATCAAAAAAATACTGTTTTGCTGCAATAAACCGTGTTACTACTTTGACAGAAAAACGTTTTTACGGATCCACGTCACCGAAAAATGTTTTTTTGACAGCTCCTAGTAAAAGTAATTACTTTTAATACATGCCATGCGTGCTAAAAGTTCAATATTGATCACAAGTGCTAAAACGGAGTTAATGCTCAAATCTTGAGATCGAACTGTGAATACAACAAAGAACAAATATATTCTCAGATCGCATTAGCTTCTACATGAGTTGTATTAGAGTAGTAGTGATTTGTATTCTTCAATAAAATGAAATGAAAGCTACTATGACTAAAAAATAGTGTATAACACGTGATGAAAGTGATTTTACTTTTCTCGTCGGATTGCGGCACTCGGCCTATTGGCCTCGTGACGCAACATTTTCTCCTCACAAAATAAAAGATCAGTTTTACTACTATCATAAACGACTACTTTCTATCTCATACACACATTCTATTACTACCTAGTAAGTGCAGTATGGTCGATATGTATCGAAAGGGATGGCTCAGGGCATCAACTGATGTCACTGTAGAGCAGGGCCGTCAGACGAACGAGCACGCGAATGGCCTTCACAAAGGTTTGTGGCACTCGACGAGTTCAGCTTAGCGAAGTCATTCGGTCACAGGTGGGAAGCAGGGGTGAGAAAACTTCGTATGAATGAAGCGAGTTGGCTCAAACACACCGTATGGTATACCATAAAGAGACATTTATTAATTTTGACGAACTTTTAATGCAAATTGACATGTAAACAGAAACTGCAGTTACAGAAGCATTGATAATTACATCAAGGAAACATTAACGCACGTTTATACTTAGCCTTAGAATAATGAAATATAAGAGCACTATTAATACTAATTACAAATAACTCAAATGAATATTTGTAAGAAAATAAATATAAACCAAATTAATACTTAATGAAGATAAATATTATATGTCTCATAATTTCAGAAAAGCCCTGACACTGTTATTGAAAAGAAACATTTAAAGAAATATGATGTGCATATCTTTCCTGTGAAAATGCACGTAATAAAAGCCCTTAAAAATTATAGAATAATGATGAATAGAGACCGGAAAAATGTGTAGAATGATACGTCAAAAAACGTACATAAATATGTAATGAAAACAGTAAAAATATGTAATAAGTATGTAAAATCGGATTCATTAAGTAATATTAAAATACGCTAAAAACACGGTTACCTAATACAAAATTGTATTTATGAAAACTTTCCTAAAAATGTTTAAACATAATACAAACGTTTTAAAAAACATTTGGAGAGCACAAGTTGATGCACATTTTGCCAAACAAGAGCCCATTCGGACTGAAACTTGTTATATGTACTTCTTCGTGCGTCCTGCCACGACTGCTTTCTGTGCATCCCTGAGAAATCGGAGCGCGGACTTCCCTTCGCCGCGGGCACTGCGTGCCCTAGCAGAGCACAAGTGCGCTCCGTTTGACAGAACTGCTGTAGTGCCTCAGACCGTTGTCCTAGATTCGGGTCCCGGCGGTGGGTGTGGCAGGATTTTCGATACTAGCTAGAGAGCTAGGTGTAGTTCTGTCGCTGTCTGGAGGAGAATTCTAACGACCGGCTGCTCTGATTATTTTAATTATTTTTCTCCGATCAACACCAGGTTGGTTGCTTGGTTGTTAGTGATTTCGCGGGAGAGGTCAACTGCTAAAGCCACTAGTCCTGTAAGTTTGGTGTATGTTTTTTCCTCTGGAGGTTTTTCCTCTCCTCAGCAAAATCCTGGATGGCAAAACCCGGCGCCGACCTACTGTCATCTACCGGGGTCATTTACCCAACCATCAACACCAGGCGAATGTTCGAGCAGTACCCTCTCAAGCAGAACCCTAACAAACGGGCCACGAACTGTGTGCGACCTTTCCTTCCTCTTTCTTGTCCTACTTACTTACACACTTCCTAACCCCTTTCTTACAAACACACTTACGTGCACTACACTACCACATGCTGGGAGCCCCGACTGGGAGCTTAAAATTTGGCTGAGGCGGTGCCCCGCTGGTGGGAGATACCTGGTTGAGGTATCTGCCATCAGCGTTCTGTCCCAGCTTACTGCCCATTGGCACGCAGGCAACACTAAGCAGCGCGACACCGTTCACAAACATGTCTCCAAAATGAATATTCTCCAATAATATGGCCGCACACTAGTTTCTGGAAAATTGCAATACATTTTTCGACGCCTGAATGTAAATCGGAAATTAATGTAGAATTCTGGTTTTAAAATTCAATTAGCAGCGACTTCAGGTTATTGAAATTTTGCGAAACCTTGCGGGAGGTACTTCAGCAAATTAATAGGTGGTTCTGTAGTAAGGAACAAGATATTCGCGTAAGCGGAGAGGGTAACATTTGCCTATTGTTTCTGGATTTTTAACTTCATGAACAATGCATTTGCTTTTGTTTGAACTTAAAGTGTTTTTATTTAAATTACCTCAAGGCAGAGGCCGTTTAGTGAGTGGCAATATACCTGCAGCTGAATTTATTAGCGTTCAAACTTTCGCGGGCTTTCACGTGTGCATACGCTGTCACGGGAACCTTGCATACCGGCCACAGAATATGCACACACGCCGATTCGTAACAATGGCATATGTCATATTTTTAATAAAACCGTTTACATTTAGAATATTTCAAAAATACGTTACTTTTTCAAACTGCTCCTGCATACTAGAGACGTATTTCTTATTACTACTTATTACTTACTATTTCTCAATATTAGATTCGTTTTAAACGATATGTGCTGGGATTGTTTAAATAGTAACTACTGTATATAATGTTGTAGAACCACTAATTTACATACTCGAATACAAAGTTAAGTCAAAGTTACGTCATTCTAGAAAATTGGATCTAGACTTCGACGAAAATGCTTTTTTTATAGTTTCCAGTTTCTCAAAAAGGATTTTTCCAACAAAATGTCTATATGTTCGACTCCCTGTCTATCCATACCTCAGTAAACTACAAGCGCGTAATTATTATTTAAGATTTTATTGCAAAATAGATATCTATCGATCTACGAGTAATTAAATTTCAAACTCTGCGACTAATTCAAAATCTTTCATTTTTGAGATAACATATATGTATTAACAGATTACCAAAGTGTTCTTAAATCAGCCCCTTTTTCTTTCAATTTTTTTGTTCTAATAAAAAGTGTATATGAGTAGAGATTGGAAAAATATGTAATATGAAACGTCGAAATTTGTATATAAATATGTAATAAAAGCAGTGATAATATGTAATAAATGAGTAAAATCGGATATAAGATGTATCATTAAAATACACCGCACTAATTGTAAAATGCATTTACCCATTACGAAATTTCATATATCATAAATTTCATAAATACATTTTAAAAATAATACAAATGTTTTAAAAATCATTTGGAGTGCAGAAGTTGATGCACATTTTATACCACACAGCTTTTCCATCAGTAATAAAAGCTTCGTCTGTTGCTATCCAGTACGGCACTTTATCAGCCAGAATAGACGCAATAGAAGCTATCGTACAAAGTGGCAGTATCTACGACTAGCAAATAATCAATGCAGCGTGCAGCATTCACATAGAAGTGTTTACACGTCGGCGATCGCCAAAGTTTCTCGGAAATTAAGGTCAATGATCACGAAACCTGGCTTTAGTAATACTTTTCGGACCTAAAAGTGAAAATGATCTCTGTCGCTGAAGCGCACTTCCCGCCATTTGGTTAATATTGAAGTAGGCGCACCAGACTGCAAGAACATCTGACCGCGACTACTCAGTAATAATGGAGGAAACAATTCTGATATTTTAAAAATACTTTTCATTGAAAAATACGTAAAACAAGAAATTTGATAAAATAAAAAATAATTGTAATCTTGGCGAATTATCGCCATCCTAACACAATACCTACTTTTTTGTTACATATTTTTACATATTTAGTACTATATTACATATTTTACATGTTTTGAGTACCAAGTCTTTCACGCTATATGATTAAAAATGCAATTCACTACGAAACGTTTGCACTTGTGTGTTTGAGGTAAACATTGAACTGCGATAATCATCTAATCGAGATTGGAAAACATGAAGCTTATAGACTGAAAACGATAACGGCCACTATCTGTCAAGAAGAATATGATAAATTAGTACAATTCAAATGCATTTGGGTAATTCCACGTGAAATCGGCAGAAGCAAAGCATTTCTCCTTCCAATTGGTCTACAAATTTTTGACTTGTTCAATTTGATGTAAAAAAAGCTAGAAGCATCATACTTAGTGCATATGTTTCACCTTTGACCTTGTTTTAATTTATACCCAAAGTTAGTTAAACGTCTGAGCATTTTGAATGAACTTCAGAAAAAATTGAAATTTCAGGTCAAATTCCATTCTAATATAAGAAAAATGTTTTTCCTAATTGCAAATAGTTCAAAGAAAAAGTTTTTTGCGTTAAGCCTTTAAATTATCTTCATTGTAAACCAATGATTTTACTTCCGAATTAAAAAGTGCAGGATTTTTTTCAAATCTGAATTCTCAAAATAGGTAATCTTCGATTTTCGAGTTTGTTACTCAGGCAACTTCTACAGCCAGCTAGCCTTCAGAAGTATCAACTCTTCAAGGCATTCGTACGTATAGTGTCCCTCTTTTACAGAGGCTAGTGTCTTTGAAATAAATGTTACGTGTTCTAAATATTTTCGTGCGTGTGAATATTGTACGAAGAATTACGTGACCAATGTCCCTTTCAATTAACCATGCTAAGCTATCTTGTCCTTGTTGTAAAATGCTGGAGTGCGATTAACGTATTTTCGAAACCAAGTTCTCTTACCTTCTCGCTACCGCATAGGCAGAAGAGAGAAAGTTATGTAATGCTGCGGCAAAAAACGGCGAACTTTCGACAGAAAAACTCTTAATGCCGGGCCCTGGTGACGAAAAAGTGGATAAATCCAGTTGCTAAGTTTAGAAAAAAGATCGTCTAACATGTGGTGTAGTCAGAATCCATGATACCGAAAAACTGATTGACGGCAAAACCTCCGTCCATCCATCTGTCCGAATGTGAACAACGCTATCGGCTAAACTGTTCAGCCGATTTTCTCCAAAATTCATATTCCCTTATCAATTTATCTTATGTAGCGGCCCCTAGAATTTGAAACCAAAATTTTAATTTTGGGGAGTACTTTACAAGAAGCCCCGAGGGCATTTTCCAAATTTTCCAAAAAATGGCTCCAACGTATTTCATTAAACTTTGTTATTGGATAGTGTGCAGTACGTTTAAGAGAATGGGGCAGGAATCGTGTTCGCCAAAAACCCTCATTTTTCGAAAATTGCAAAAATTTAATTTTTTTTTCGGCGTGTTCCTACAATTAAAACGTTAAAGACATACTAGCGTACCCGTGCGAGAACTCTCGCATGTTAAACCCCACCCTTACCCTATCCATTTTTCAATCCTTTCCATAAATGAGAGGAACTACTAATGTACTTACAGAATATCAAATAAAATAACAATGCAATTGATGTTTGAAACAAATTTTCAATTAAAGTTTATTCAACATTATAGAGAGATGTTCTTGGAACAATTCATACTTCTTTAAAAACATATGAAGAAATTTTTCAATCTTCCTTGAGAGTTAGCTTTTCGCTTTCCTTGATAGTCAAATAATAGAAAAGGATTTTACTCTTGAGAAAACCATGTAAAGTAGTGCGAAAATACCGGATCGGGCAAGAACAGACCTACTCATTGCAATATTATTTAACTTTCCTTGATTTGTTATGAAGAACCGAGTGGGTTTTGGAGAGTCAGGATGCCAGCTTGCTGGGGTGAGAAAATTGAAAAATTATTTGTATACTAAAAAGTATGAAATTATTTTCTGCGTCCTTACGTACCTCAACAAAAGCAATTCCCAGCCAAAAAATAATCAAACTAATGTTTTCACCTTTGAGTACTAAATACCATTTGTTAGCATTAGAAACAATTTAGTAGGCATTAGTAAGCCCACTTCGGTATATGGGAATGTTGCTCAAACGATGTTTGCATTTTTAATATCTTAACGAACCGACACCTTGAGTTTAATATCAAACGGTGATTTATTTACGATATGAGTTTGCAGCTGGGCGTTGGTGTACATACTTCCAGATACCGCCAACATTTAAATCGTGCGTTTGGACTGCGATCGTTGGCAGTTCTCGGGTGACTTGCACTATTCTTTCTATAATTTTAAATTTAGTTGTTTTTTAATTGATTCACGTAATATTGTAGGCAAGCGCGTTTTGATTTTTGTTTTCCATTTATTTCAATCCATTTTACTTTAGCTAGTTTAAAAAGTTTGTTCTTTGTGTTGTGCCAGAGCACAAGTTTTCCCCCACTACCTCTGCGTACCCGTGCGAGAACTCTCGCATGTTAGACCCCACACTCATCCCTATCCTTCTATATTCATTCTAAGAAGGAAAGTAGTTAACGAAACGTGTTTATCTATAAAGGTAACTTGCAATTTATTAACACAATTACAAATAAAATAAAAAACAATGCAAGTAATGTGCAAAAGAAATTTTCAATAAATATTTATTCAATATCATGGAGAATTTGCTTGGAACAATTCCCAACACTTACTTAAAGACATTTGAAGTAATTATTCAATATTCTTTGTCAGTTATGTTTTAGTTTTTCGTGATAGTCACAAAACTATTAGCTTTTTACTTTTCAGAAAGCTACGTGTCTGAACCCGTTGACTTGCAAATTTCATCGAATGATAACGAAAATATTGGTACAGGTAAAACACAAACACAGTCTTCACTCTTCACTGAACACCCACATTCCTCCACAATTAAGTACACAGCCCTTATAGACCATGAAAAAACGTTTTATTTATTTATTTATTTACGTCAAAAACAGTTAAAAACTGCGTATGACGAGCTATGGGGAGAAGTGAATTTTGTGCACGTTTTCATAATTCTGCGGTCTCTATCCTAAACCATATTCTAGTCGAATTTTGAATACAGAAAAGAGAGGGTTTTTTCGAGTTTTGTTGACAAAATATTCGCTCCTATATAATAAAATATATTTTCAAAGGTAAATTAGCTATAAATTTCTGCCCTGAACCCTCATGTTCTTCATGAAAGAATAATACTTTTTGCCGCGATAATATGAAAAACGATTATTTGAATAACTATATTTCCCACTGAAATTCAGAAGACGTGCACAAATAATGAAGTTACATTTATGTCCAGAAGCAAAACAAGGGACCATCTCAGCATTTGCTCAAGGATCAGGGAAACTGGACGAAAAACCTGATCGAGATGGGGGCCATCAACCCAGAAACTGTGGTACAATACTTGTTACACGTTCTTTAGAATTATACAGTCCAAATGATAAATAATTACATTAACTATCATTGTTAAAATTAATTCTACTTTCCTTTTTGATGCTCGGTATAGTCTCGAATTGTATAGAAACAGTTAAGCAGCAGAAAAGATTTTACTTGGGACTTAAACTTTTCTATGGAATTTAATCGTTTAATGTCTTCTGGCAAAGTGTTGTAGAGTAATGTACATGAATTGTATGTGAATTTTTTGTAGTGAGCTGTTGATACTGCCACCTGGTGAATATGATTACTACGTCGTGTGTTATACTTATAGACATCGGCGTTTGCTGAAAATATATTCCCGCCCTTAAGTAAGTCATTTTTGACAAAAACTACTGATTCGTAAATCAGGAGACAAGGTAATGGTAAAATTCCTAGTTTAATAAAGAGTGACTTACAAGAATCACGTGGGTTGGATTTGCTAATTATTCGTACAATTCTTTTTTGTAATCTGAAAGTCTGTGAACTATAAGATGTGTTTCCCCAAAATATTATGCCATATCTCAGGCGGGAGTGAACATTGGCAAAATATACACAACGAGCTGTATGAAGGCTGACGGAATTTGAAAGAATTCTGAACGCGTAGCATAATGAGCTTAATTTTGTGTTCAATTCATTTAAGTGGGCATTCCATTTGAGGTTTGACTGAATTGATAGACCTAAAAATTTTGTTACATTAACATCAGTCAATGGCACACCGTTCATTTTCAATGGAGTACAGAATTTTTTATTTGATATGGAAAACTGCATTGAAACTGTTTTATTTTCATTTACTTTTAATTTGTTATTACGGAACCAATTTGAAACGTCTGATATTGTACTATCTACGGTTTCTTTGTTGCAAAGAATATTTGTATCATCCGCAAAGAGAACTGTTCTTCCGTTTCGAATCGCTAAGGGCATGTCATTTACGTATAATAGGAAGATAATAGGGCCTAAAATCGATCCTTGCGGGACTCCTCGTACAATTGGCAAAGAACCGGAAAGGTGTGTACATAAAGTTCCATCATTCCAGAAAGGTATTTCTAATCTCTGAGATCGTTGTTTAAGGTACGAACATAGCCAATCTAGAGCAATACCACGGATTCCATACGAAGGTAATTTTGAAAGGAAAATGTTATGATCAATGACGTCAAAAGCTTTTGAAAGATCTAAAAATATTCCAATAGTTGCTTCGTTTTGATCCAATGATGAGGCAACATCCTTAAGAAAAGAAAAAATGGCTGTTTCCGTAGATTTTGATTTCCGGAATCCATGTTGGCAATTTGAAAACGCGTCGTGTTTATTGAGAAAGGTTTCCATTCGTACATAAAAAAGTCTCTCTAATATTTTTGAAAAAACTGACAAAAGAGAAATTGGCCGATAATTTTGAACTTCATTTTTGTTGCCTTTTTTGAAGAGCGGCTTAATCTTAGCTGTTTTAAAAATATCTGGAAAAATTCCGGTGCATAAGGATGCATTAAATATGTGAGTTAACGGGTGTATAATGGCTGGCGCGCACGTCTTTAACAAACAATCCGGAAATTCATCTAAACCGGCCGAATATTTATTTTTTAATTTACCGATTATTTTGAGAATTTCATAGGAAGAGGTTTCGGAAACGAACATAGTGTCTAAGACTTTTAGGGAAACGTCAGATGTTGAATTTTGTGGCTGAAAACCCTTAGTGAGATCGACAGCAATTCTCGAAAAGTATTGGTTAAAGAGACTAGCCACTGTTGCCGGATTGTTGCCGTTAATTGAATAGTTTCACTACATGCATAAGAAACAATCTTCATAGGTACAGGTATCAAGCAACTATAATAGTTCTTCTAGTTATTGCTGGAGAGCAAATTTTGAATTAATGATTATTCAAACAAACCTCGTCAGACTGCACAAACTACGGTGTTAACAGAAAGCGTAAATAAAGATTGTCGAATCTAAGCCTTCTAAGCGTGTCGCCATAAAAATTGCTACCAGCAGGAAGGGCTGATATATTGAGGTGGCCTTGATAGTATTGAAGCGTGGAACCGAAAAGTTAATTGAATGGATCGGGGAATGTCTCATCTTGTAGACGATTGTGTGAAAAACGTTTCTTTGAGGCCGTTGGCCTCAATATTTTACTTTTTAAGGCTCTAAAACGCTTTTTTTATGAGTTATTTGCCGATGTAGGTTGACAAGTGATGCGGGTTGCATTTTACATGAATATTTCGATGCTTTTCTTTTTTTAAAGAAATCATCCATATTTTTAAAGTCAAAGTGGAATTCGTCAAGTCTCCGTGAAATTCTCTTTCTTTAGAGCCCTCATTTATAAAGGTTTGTTGCGTGTGAGAGCCGGAACCTAAAGGTATACTACTGAAATAATACAGGAGACGATTTTTCTCTCAATGAAATCTGTTCCTTAAAGATAGATTTTGAAATAAGGTCGTCTATAATTTTTCGAAAATTTAAGTAATTTTCGCGTAAAATGTAAGCAATTTTTTGGTTGTTTTTAAACACTTTTTTCTCAAAAACGGCACAAACACTTTTTATTAAAGTTTGATCTGGGACAGCGTATAGAACGTTTAAGAGAATGGTGCCGGTCTCATGTTCGTTGCAAATTCTGCGTTTCGAAAATTGCAACAATTCAAATTTTTTTCGGCGACTTCCTGTAACTACAATTTTGTAGATAAAGTTTCTTAATAAAATGTCTTCATGCATGAAACTGCGTGCATGAAACTGCAAAATCGTTTACTTGTCTACCGCGGTTCAAAAGAAGCGCAAATTGCAAAAAGACTGCAATTCTGCCCGTGGATTCCGAAAAATCTAAGAATGTGATTGGTCGACAGGCTGTGGATTCCGAACTCGAATCCACGCGGTATTAATCAATGTCATTAATCGATTAAATATACGTATATTAGTGAATGGTCGCAAATAATATTACACAACCATTACTAAAGGCGAGATAGTACTTGCACCACTAGTTTTGTTTTGTGTGATTGTCTATTCCACAAAATGTGTCAATTGTCTAAACGCAGAACTAAAACCAAAACTTAATTGCCCACTGTGCAACAAAGTTCGACCCATGTGCTCAGGAAGTTAACTTACCAGACAAGGACGCTGTGCTTAAAAGGACATAAGGGAACTTGGAGCACTCCCGCCATTCTCTTAGTCACGATGACTCACGCGTTGTATGTTTTACAACATCCAGAAGTTTTGGCATTACTATTTTTAATAAATATTTTTATTCTACTAACAATTATTTGAGTGTTTTACATAACTTCGAATAACAATGAGAGGATATAAACAATGAAAATATTTAAATTTAAACTCTCAAACAATACATTGCAAAACCTAGTGGGGCTAAAACAGCACGTACTTTCTCGCCCGTATTTCCACGGAAAATTGCGCGAAAGGAACTCAAAATTTCGACAAACTGTACATGGCCTTAGAGAGCGATTTTTCTAACTCTGCCTTTCAAGCCCCTAAGGCCACGATGGAATATCACACGGCATTTGGCGTCTTTCTCAGGCCATGCCGCTAGAAGTCGCATGTTCGCAAGCAGTGCTTGATACAGTCGCGGGATTTAGCGGTAAGACTTAGAAAGACGCGAAATACCATGAAGTAGTCAATTATGAAGACATGCCTTGAGAGGCAGAGTTACAAAAATCGCAGTATATCAGAATCTGTCTCTAAGGAACATATTTCATTACGAGAAAAATCACTATCTTTGCAATTGTAGTTGTAGGAAGTCGCCAAACAAGTTTTAAATGTTTGCATTTTTTTAATAATCAGAGTTTTAACGAAAATTAGTCTTGCAACATTCTCTTAAACGTCCTTCACACTATCCAACAACAAAATTTAATCAAAAAAGATGAAGCCATTCTTTTGAAAAATGTGTCAAATGTCCCACGGGTTTCCCCTCAGATGTAAAGTACCCTCAAAATTAAAATATCGGTTTCAAATTTAAGAGGCCGAGACATCATCCAGATTAATTGAGGAGTATCAATTTTGAGGAAAATAAGCTGAACGGTTTAGCCGCTGGCGTTCACAAACACACATTTTGGCGTCATTTGATTTTTCGTATCAAAAAATGTATTCTGGATATACCACCTGTTGGAGGATATTATTTCTAGATTTAGCAACTGGATTTATCCACTTTTTCGTACTTAAAAGACCAGTAGAAAAAATTAACATCAGAATACGCGCGTTGTAAAATGTACAACAGAGACACCTTTACTCCCACATTTCTCTCTCATGACTAAACCAACGGTTAAGGTAATCTCTTTTTCTGCTATAACAATGAAAAAGTATCAATAAACGAATACCTAGTAGGAATTCACTACTAAAGCTCAATATTTCATGTAATTATGAAAAATGTTCCATTTTTGTACTTTTTACAACAGCGCGAGTGCTCGAAGGGTAATCTTTCAGTGCAGTATTTTATTAAACTTAGTTGTGATTAATGTAGATGTGTTGCTTACGTTTCATTATATGTTCGTGTTCTGAAAATCTGAAATTACATTTCCGTCATTAGAAATGGCCTGCAACCCCCAGTTTATTGGGGCACCGCCGCCAATGATTATCTGTAGCCCGCTCGGCACCGCAACGGACTGGCCGGAATGCTTCATTGAGAATAAGATCCGACCGAGTCGAATGGTCAGTACGTCGTCACAACGCCAAATCACACGATAACCCCGTCTACCGACAGTGATATCCTATCAAGCCAGATGGTC
Source organism: Acheta domesticus (assembly GCA_031308135.1). Taxonomy (NCBI): domain Eukaryota; kingdom Metazoa; phylum Arthropoda; class Insecta; order Orthoptera; family Gryllidae; genus Acheta; species Acheta domesticus. Next base: position 261,606,708 of record JAHLJT010000631.1, on the reverse strand, counting down.
TTCCAGGGACGTGGGGAAGTGTTGGCACAGCTGGGAGGAAGGAGGGGAGGACAAATTCCTTTCCCCCAAATCTTCGAATTCCATTCCTTTTGTTTTAAAATACACCGAAAATTAGACTTTATATTTTTTAAATTAACTCTTACAAAATATTGATTCAAAGTCAACATTTCTCTTTCTCAACACCGGGAGATGTGACTCTAGAGCATCAACTGATGTGACTGCAGTGCCTCTGACCGAAAGGTCTTATGTTCGACGGTGGCAGGATTTTCGACACTAGCTACACAGCTAATAGTCCAGTAAAATGATACTCAAAAAGGGCAAATAGCGGAAAGTTTTGGTGTAGTTTTAATATTTGGTTCCTATTTGTTTTTTGGGGTCGCTGATCACAATTATCAGGTTTGCCAACAAAATTCAAGCCTTTTCTTTCAATTTTTTCAAAATAACTCAAAATCGATCCATTTTCCGTATTGTCTTATCCGAAATAAAATAAGATAAAATTACCTAAATTTAATGACCTTAAGAGTTTTCTCTAATAAACAGTGACAGCACCGAGAAATTTGTTGATAAAAGCAAAACATGAAAAAACAGGAATTTTCCCACTTTCTCAAAGTATCACTTAAAAACTATCAATTTTTCGTAGATATTAACCTAATATGAAATGAAAGATGATAAAATTGTCAACATTTTGTGGGTAAAAGGTTTTCTTCTAGGATCAATGATATAGCCGTTAGTGTGCAAAATAGGCTTGAATGTTTCTGTGAAAATGGTTCTCCGCTAAGGACACTAGAACTGACATTTTGACTAAAATCTGAAAAATTATTGAATTTTGGTTTTTTTGTATAATATTATACGAAGTATTAGTAACACAATAAATTTACGTCCGATCAGTTTTCGCCATTTATAGAAGGACGGAAGCCATTTATATACCCTCATGCGCTTGCATTTAAAGGTCCCAAACACTCATTTTAATCCTTCGGGCCACTAACTAGTAAGACGAAATTGTGTTTATGCAGCTTTCTCTCGTAGAAGTGTATTGTTGCACTCTCTATGAGCTGTTAGGTGTACTACAATTGTAACAATTAGAGTAATCGCTTAAAGAAATTGATTTTGGTGTATATCTTTTTATTACATTGCGTTTTCGACGAAAGCCTATGATAAATAAAGTAACAAGAATTGTGCTTATTTTATTAATAAGTAGAATATTTTTTTATTTATAAGTAGTTTAAAAATAATATTGAAAACTTAATAGTATCTCGTGCAAGGCGTTTTAATTACAATATTGCATATTTGGCTGGTGAACATTGTTTGTGAATGGTACTGTTTGTTGTCTTGTCCGAAAGTGTTGTGAATAATGGATGTCGTAAGTTCCAAGTGGCGCAAACCGAAAGGTAGAAAGACAAAAAAGAAAGTTATGGCAAGACGAAAGATTCTGCGAAAGTGAAATACAGAGTATTTCTAAAATCTGAATAAAAACTCATTTTACTCAAAACTACATTTCCTTATACTTGAAAATTCCCATGCCTACCTAAATATAGTTCATTTTTTCCAAATGTTGGCTCAAATGTTGTATTGTTGTGTACATAGTAATGAATAAATGTACGCATTGCTTTGTGTGTACCATTAAAAATGTCCAAAATACAAACATTTAAATATAAAAAAAAACTAAAAATGTGGGTGAAAAAATAAAATATTGAAAATAATTCAAAAAGTTTTTTAAAAGGTCATATTTAAAATCCACGCACAGATTTACTTGTTAATATCCAGTAAGTTCAAAACAATTCCCAACCAAACGTTTTAAAAAATGCGCATGGGACATTTTTTATCCAGCCATGTTTCGCGATAAATATAATAAAAAAACGCATGTATCTTCAAAATTATTAAACCATAATTGATAAAAATTTAATCATGAGAATACATTCCTATTACAAACTATTCTGTAAACTTTCAAGAAGATTGGATAAAGAATAAAGAAGTTTTAAATTTCAGTCCTAGTGTCCCTCCCTCACTAACTCCTACACGTAATTTATACCTAGTGCTGTTGTGTACAAATAAACATGGCGCCTTGTGAATCAGTTTACATTTTAATTGGAAAAAAGTTTGTACTTAATTAATAACGTGAATGAGAAAATTAAGATTTTGTCTGGTTTTATTACATTTTTGATGGTTCGACGCTTTTCGATACTACCCCACCTGTTTAGAGCCTGTAGAATCTGCAACGGTATGTGAAATTACTAATTACTGGATATTCCATACGATTGAATTACACGGGTGTACCTCTTTGCTCGATAATAAAGTTAAATAAGAATAGTTTGTATTAACAAGAATGTATTATATTGTTATCAATTACAAGGTGACATATAGAACAAGGGACGGAGGATAAGAAGGTCTTGAAGAAAAATATATATTACATGTTTAATATGTAAATGGAAAACAAGGAAGAGGGTGGGGGTATAACATGCGAGAGTTCTCGCATGGGTACGCTAGTGTATTCTTATTTATTTAATGTATCTATTAATAGTAATTTTATGCCACCTAATAATATTATTTTATTTACATTGGTAAGGTAAATACAAACATTATGTCATTATAATTAGCTTCATAATGAAGTTTTTTTCCCCCCTGGTGTGGTAATGTACTTCTTATCGACACTAGGGTTATGGCATAATTTGTCACTCTTCTTTTGAAAATATTTTGGACATTTTTGTCTTGTTTCCTTCATTTTTCCTCTTTAAAAACGCTAATAACTGAGTAAACGTACTGACATCAATATTGTCTCTTTAGCATAGAGTAGTGGGTCCAAAGACCTTGGTTTCTCCTTCCCCGACTTGCCAGAAAGGTAAACAATGAAAACTTTTTTCGATATGGAATTAACTTTTTTCACGCCAATATTTAAAAATTAAATACACTCATATTTCTTTCTTGATTTGTTAGGTGACTTGGTTTCTCTAGCGGCATTTGCTGGTATTTCTCTTTCCGAATCAGAACTATCTCGGTCATGTCGAAAAGTAAACACCAAGAGCGTTTCAATTGTCCTTGTTGAGAACTGTGGCGCCACATATAGGAGAAAAAATACTAAATGAAAGTGAAGGACAAAATTTCACATTAAATCTAACGAATTTTTACAAAGCGGTTAAAACGTCGTACGATATTCGTGTCGTAACATCTGATTACAATCTCGTATTGTAATCAGATGCTTTTCGACACATCGTAAACCAGCTGGTACCCGGCGCGTTGCTGCCGCAGAACAAATAATTCTGGAAATATTTCTCTCCCCCTCTCTCGATCTTTCCCTCTCTTCTCTTCCCTCCTCTCTCTTTTCCCCCTCGCTCTTTTCCCCTTCTCTCTTTCTCCCTTTTCTCTCCCTCTCTGCCTTTTTCGTCCTCTCACTCTTTTCCCTCTGTGTCCCTTTCCCTCTGTGTCTCTTTTCGCTGTGTCTCTTTTCCCACTGTCTTTTCTCTGCTCTGTTTTTGTCTTTCTTTTTCCCTCTCTCTCTCTTGCCCTCTCTTTTTCCCTACCTCTCTTTTTCCCTCTGTCTCTCTTCCCCTCCCTCTTTTTCCTTCTCTCTTTCTCCCTTTCTTATTTCTTTCTCTTTCCCCCTCCCTCTCTCTCTTTTTCCCTTTCTGTTTCCCTCTCCTCTCATCAACTTGCGCCGCCCGCTCCTCCTGTCCTCCTCGGCATCGCCCCACGTCACTCTGTAACGCCCAGCACCAATGAAGCTTTGGTGGATTGGGCCTTTTGGGGCTCACTTTTCATATTATCAGATTTTTTAAATTTTCTATTCGATTTTTTTAAAATTTCTTTAGACAAACCTTGTCCTGGTAATAACGAACACACAGAAAAAAAATTATTCAATTTGGTGCAGTCGTTCGGAAGTTATGCGCGTACATACATTTCGGCGATTCATTTTTATTTATATAGATAACTATTTTCACTTTCACGTATTTTACTTTAAAGACATTACCAATCCCACCCCCATGAAAAACTTGGCTAATCTCTTGCAAGGACGGCTTTGTTAATTAAAAGGATTAAATTTTAGTTGCAAGAATTAAACCACAATGTAGGCCAGTCTTGAACATAAATATCTCTGAGAGGTGGAAAGTATGTCTTTTTCTATCCCCAGCTGACAAGTGAAGAATTGTGCCCGACCCGAAGTATCCCTCTGTGCCTCTAGAAACTTGTTGTTCAATCATATTAGATGCCAACATTTAAATCCGCAACGGTAGCATCAGGTGTGTTCAGTAATTTTTGTTTTAATTTTCTCATTTTACTATTCCAGATTCTGCTGTGTTTCATGATTATCTGTAGACGATTCCATTTGCGTGGTTCACAGATATTGGTCAAAAGAATAAGATATGTCATTTAGCCGACGAAACATTTCGAAGTTTTTTTATTACTCCATTCTCAGGGCTTGCTGTGAGTGGGAAGTTACATAAATATCATGATTGTTCACATAATGAGAAACAGCCAAACAGCTAGCAGACCATTCATACTGACTACATACTCATTCATTTTCAGTATATCACGGCACGCAATGTCACATCACACCACTCTCACCAAAGACAGTATGCCCAATTGCTCCTATTTCTTTCATACTATTCCTGGCCAATAGCTCCCTCTGAGAAAATACTAGTACAACCGACTCACTACATCGGCAGATTGACGTGTCTCAGCTGATCGCTGGAAGGGGAGAAGGGTCTCACCCCCTCGTTGACCCTCCCTCCCTTCAGCGCCCACCGCTCGCACGCCGCGGCGTCCGGCATCTGGGTGGGAAGCGTCACCATCTGGCGGCCAAGCCCGGCACTTCAAGCGCGGGTGGCATCGGGCTCGGTCGAAGAAGGTTTTTGTGTCGAATATTATATTTACCATGTATACAGTTGAGACGCGGTAATCCGAGTTTCCGGCCAATCCGAGATGGAAAAAAAGCCGGATGTGCACCAAGTCACCAATCAAAAGGCGATAATCAAGAGCGTGCTCTTGTCGGGTTGGCAACACTGCGTCGAAGGTCATGTGTGCGGTGTGCCAGTCAGTCTGCCACATTGTTGTGACCGATTTGCGCTCGTGTACGTACTATACTGCGATTTTCGTAACTTTGTCCCTGACAGGAATCAGTTGTTTCGCTGCCATCCAATCAGGAGCTTTTATTTCGCGTCAGTGACGTCACGTTGGTGACGTTCAAGCTCCCGATTGGATGAAACCGTGAACAGCTGATTTCTGTCAGGGACAATATATGCGCACTTTTTCTTGATACTCCACAACGGGGGGGGTGCGGGGAGAGGCGGATTCTGTCTACGTCACGGCAGTGCAGTTCTGTCAACATCCACAGAAAACAGCGTAACAGCGCGTCTTGAGCTAGATAGCAATGACAAACAACGCATGGTTTTTTTAAAATTCTGAAGAAATAATTAATAATTGTAGAAATGATTGAGTAACCAGAAGGAGCACGGTACGCAGTGGTTGTTAGAAAGAGAGCGAAAACTGAGAAGTCCGAATTGTAAAGGAAGAAGGTGGGCATCACACTGCAAACTAAGCCGTGACGTTCCAAGTGGAGCCTATGTTTTCTGCCGAGCTGTGCTCTGCCGGGCTGAGCGAGAACTAGGGAGCTGGAGGATCAAGAAAAAGTGCGCGCATCTGTAGTATGCATGCTCGTATCTGTAATTTACATAGTATCTGCACATTAAATTTGACTTCGTTATACATTGTAGTTGAAAATTCCTTTCTATATTTGCCTTTTTCCGTGTAATCGAGATTTTTGTAATCCGAGGTACTGTCAGCCCCAATTACTTCGGATTATCGTGATTCTAATGTGTTATTTCTATGTGTTTTGTAAATATCCCCAGTGGTGGCTCAAGCGGGTCTGACTGAGGACACAGGACATTAAAGTAAATAATGAAAGTGACATGCAATTATAAAAATCCACGTACCCGACTGACTTCATTTTTGTATAGTAGTTCAATCTTCCTATGTTTGGCACGAGCAAAGATTTCTATCACTTGAGAGTTGAACTCCAGAATACCAAGTACCATTCTCTTTTCAATTGAAAGCATATCTAATGCATTTAGTCTGACACTGTCCATTGTTTCGTAGAAATATTTAATCCGTTTGAGAGTGGAGAAACATATTTCGTTCTCAACTGTGATCATGGATATGTTAACAATAATTTTTAAAAGATGTACACACTCCTAAAAAGTACGTGACACATGATTCTCCAAGAAAAATTGGGGTAACACAAGAGCACCAGAAGCACCATGCATGTCTTTACGAGAATATATCACTTCCAATTTTGTTCTAAGTTTTGTTCCATTAACGTTTGTGAATTGTCTCATAGTCGCTTCAAACTCACTTTCTGAAAACTTCACAATATATTGTGGAAATTTTCAGTTAGAAATAATTTCGCAGTACTTAGATGATCTGTTAAATCGCACCTGTCTTTGATATCGTTCACAATATCACATTTTTCAAGAGTGGCGATACGATTACTTCTACCATCCCTGAGATCACCACATAGTCTCTTATTCATTGGTTCGTTTGAAGAAGTTTTTCGTCTTCATACATTACACTAATATTTGATACTGCATCAGAAAAATAGTCGATGAATGTTCCGATTTCTACAGCATCCATTTTTCTTTGTTGAACAGAATCAAAAAGAACTGACACGTGAGACATAATTTTACTGTAGAAAGTAAGCCAAAATACAAAATCTTTATCTTTCAAGGTACGTACAAATCCTGCAGCTTGCCCACTAGCTTTAAAATCCTCCTGTTCGTTGTCCAGAATATATTCAAAACATTTAATGAGACACTCTTTGTATTTATACACAGTATTAACACATCTGTGCTAAAAGTACCATCTTGTTGGTGGAGCTGAACATAGTTTCTTTTGACAATTTCTGTCAAGCAATGCATTCTTTTCGGAGATCTAGAAAAAATATACTAATTCCTTGAAGATCTTGAAAAAATACCCTGCTTTGAGAACAGGAGGATGTTCATGCAAATTGAATTCTAAAATAGAACATTTTCTCGATGAGAGTAACAATGCACGTAATTTGCATTTGAAAAATTCTCTTTTATCAAACGCTACGTACCCCTGTTTTGCCCACTCGTTACAGCAGCCCCATCATAAGTTTGGGAAATAAGTTTTCAGGTGTTTTCTCAATTCCTAATATATATATAGCTGCTCCGTAATCTTGTCAGCTAAACCCTTTGCTCCTCTCTCAATCACTTGAAAAAAGACCCAGAACCGCTCGTGAATGTTACCTTTTAACTGAGATCTTAAAATTAAAGACATTTGAGTTTTACATGAAATAGCTGTTGTTTCATCAGCTTGTGTAGAGACGTATTCTGCATTATTTATTCCATATGCAATACATTTTTGACAAATTTTGAAAATCCATCCAGTATATCGTTTTGGATTGTTTCTCAAATTCCTTTAAACGATTTTGCATTCTCCAAATGATTTTTTTAAATGTTATCAAGAGTTGATGTATAATCTATTGAACCCTTGAAGATGCCTGGGTTATTCGACTCTTCACTTTCGTCGTGACCACGCAAAGCTAATTCAAACTCGCCGCAAAATGTTATTGTATCAATAATGCGACTTAAAATGTACCTATTTGAGTCTGAAGATTCATTGCGTTTGCGTATAGATATCATATATGCGTCATCCAATTGCTGATTAATACTAATTTTCCCCAGAACCTTTAAATTCATTTCACCGTTAGGTGAGTTTTAGAGAGAGCAAGTTTTTTTACATTTCCCAGATAAATGCCACTCTTAGACCACGTTTCGTCGCCCCCGTACAGAAGACAAGGAAAACAAAAAAATGTATTTCTTTCCTGGCATCCGCAAATCCATTCCTGTTTGTCGTACACTGATATATTAAATTTTTTACTATACGACCTATTTTTATCACTAAACACTTCATTAATGCTGATTAACACGTGATTAGGTGGGCCTAATTCTTTTGTTAATATTCTGTTTCGTAATTCAAGTTTCTGTTTTGTAAATACTTTACTTCATTCATGTTGTTGGGCTAGACATTCACAATTACACTTTACAAAAAACTGAATTACTATAACTTAGAAGCACTTGAAAAAAAAGTATTCTAACAAAAAAGTATCTCTTGGGGGCCGTACCGAATGGACTCTTGCCGCGTTGGACTGAGGCTGTACTGGAGGCGCGGTCACACATAATTTGTGGCCTGCGAGTGCCATAAACTTGCACCACCCCCTCTCAAATCCCGCCGTTCTATGAAAGCAGCTCCCGACAAATGGCAAGGCAGTCGGCCTGTGACCAAAGCCCTGTTGCCAGATCTCATGCTCATGCTTTTACTGAATCTCGTTCATTGCCTCACAGCAAAAATAAAAACAGCGCGCTGCAAAAAAAAATCATCAAGCTGTAAAGTCCATATAATAATATAAGGAATTTTAAAATACGGCTGATTTTAAGGACAGGGTTCGGCTCACTAAAACAACGGCGCACGGTTCACTTGCGCATGGTTTACTCGCGCGGACCACGAGAACGGATCACTCAGGGAGCACTGCTTGCATTGTGCATTGTGCGGTGTGGTGCGAATGTGTAATGGAGAATTACAATGGTTAAATGCATAAAATGCGTTGCATGCATAATGTTAAATGCATAAAATGCGTTGGTAATTATGCGTTGGACAGACTCAAGGATGTTTTATGTTAACGCGAGGGCCGAAGGCCCGAGCCTCGTCCTTAACTTGGACACGGGTAGCGAAGCGTCACGATTCCACACGAAAGTGCGTTGGCCACGTGGCCGTGTGCACACTGTGGCGGCGCCGCGAGTGACTCGTTCGGAACCGAATCGTGCGCGTCAATAGGAGCCGAACCCTGTTCTTAAAATCTACCTAAAATACTATTAATTACTTAAGGGGGCACGTGACGCTGTGACCTTACAATAGAGCCGCCAGTGAACATCCCTTTCTCGGATGAACTACTCAGTTGCTCGCAGCAAATAAGGTATCGTTTAAAAGCTACAAGTCTCCGATGTCTTCTTGTGTAGTTTAGATGTTTGTGTATATTATACAAATAATAATATAAAACAATATTGTTTTAAATGTCAACATCACTCACAACCATGTGGTAAGGAGGGTAGTATCGGAGCCAGGCAATGCAGCATTGTGCGAGGACGGTGGCAAGACGCAGGGAGAGTTTGAGCAGGCCTCAACAGGCCAGATAGGGAGAGGATACACTATAATCTAAATGCATTTTTTCCTGTCTGAATAGGTGATTAAGGTAAATAAATATCGAGACAAGTAAAAGGATTCGGCTTTAAACTTCCGATACGATTTAATCGCATGGGATCCACTGGTGCGACTTAATCGCAAGGGGTCCATTGTAACTACTGAGCGGGAAATTCAAAATTCAATATGAATGCACCACAGTTTCTATCAAGGCGGGGAATTAATCTGCTGCGATTGACCATAACGGAAATGTGCAACCAGTAACAGTAAGATAAATAAATATACATCAGAATGTTGAATTACGTCGATACATTTTCCAGAAATATGTTTCCTTTTACAAGTCACACCTGGCGGAGATGTTGAATTGAAAATTTTCGTCATTTAAAAATGTCTTTAGATCTATCTTGGACATATTCGCATTCAATTGATTTTCGAAACTGGCCCATGATTTCTGCTAACAGTTCGTGTATCAGAGGTGACAAAATTCCGTTAAGAGAGCAAAAATAAAAATAACGCGCTCATATTCATCAAACTGCAATAGTTCGTACAACATTATAAGGAATTTTAAAATACTATTAAGTACTAGGGGGCACGTGACCATGTGACCTTACGATAGAGCCGCCACTGAACATCCCCTTCTCGGATGAACTACTCAGTCGATCGCAGCAATCACTTATGAACGTTATGTTGCGGAATAGAACCTTTGCAGCATTCACTCTCTTTGTACTACGCAGCTCAAAACTTAGCAGGTCGTTCATGTTCATTGAACCGTGAAAGGTGTACATTGACTTTGGGAAAATGCATACAAACTAATACAATCCCTCCTTCTCATCCCAAATAGTCTCTGAGGCGGCACCAGAATATTTCATGCCATCTATTTTCCATTAATATTTTTACATGAATATTTTATTTAGTCACGCTACATTTTGGAAGTATCTATGTACGTATTGACAACGTGATCTAATACGCTTTGTACAAGGTCACTTCGTTTTGAAGAAGACCTATTAATGAAAATGCTGTGCTAAAAAATTAGCATTTGATTCTCATTAAATTATTCTTTTGACACACTCTTATTTGTATAATTTATTATCGGAATCCGGTTCATTTCTACTAATAATTTTATCCAAAAACATAACAAAACGTACATTCAAACATTAATACACATAAAACAACAGATTACCATTGGAAACAATAAATACAAATAAACATTTTCAAATTAAGTTTGTCATGGGTTTCATGATTTCTTGCTGTATTGTTCTTCGGTACATTCTGTTCTGTTATCTCTTCGACCTACAAATAAGCAAACCTCTTCCAATTAGCTGTCATCACGACAACACCGCAACTGTGTCTGATGGATCCATCATCGCCGTTTTTGTTCCATTAGTGTACTCCTTCAAACAAATATCAAATTTACTTCTCTAATTCAGTAAAATCCATAGTTTTATTTTACAATTTACATTTTTTTAAATGTGGCGAGACTTCAAATTCAATCTCCCGCTAAATTCTAACATTTAGTGACTGCGAAATCAAACCACGTCTGTTGACCGACTTACTCTAATTGATAAACGAAAGCACAGCATTTTTCTTGAACGGCTCAGGATTATTTTACCAAGACAATCTACGATACATATGCAGTCTAGAGACACACAGGTTGGTGACCGCTTTGTGGCGATGGCTAAATACTGCATAGCTGCTTCCACATAACCGTTCAATGTAAAATTTTAACCCCCAATAGCTATCATTAGTCGAAAAAAATGTACTGAATGATGCTCGAAGTAATGGATATTAATTCACTCGTATAAAGTTTACGATACTCCCTGATTTCTAGTTCGTATTGGAATACCTTCTCTTACTCGAGCATTAATTCTTCTCATTACTTCATCGTTTCATAATACTATTAAAGTATTTGTTCGTAATTTGATAATTTTAATCTCAGAAAAGAGTTCGCTCGTGCAAATGCATATATTTCAAACAAAGCTGGTAAAAATGTATCTATTACAAACGAATAACAAGTGCATGTACTACAAAGCAAATAGCACCAATTTCTCAAGCCGCGAGTGTTTGTCATCTTGCTTCTTGGCCATCCAGCCACTGAACAAAGCGTCTGTGCCTCCAACCAGAGACCACTTCAGCAATCAATGTCGGGGGATCATTCGCACCCACATGCTATTTGAAGTGAGGGTCAGACCGTTAATTGCATGGTCAATTGGTGGCAAAGTGCTGCGATCCTTAGGTTCCAAGTTGAAGTTTTGCAACAGAGCAGCAAGAACAACGAACATTCCTTGCCGTGCGAAGGTTTCTCCAGCGCACAAACGTTTCCCTGTGTAAAAAAGCGAAAATTACGTGAGTGTATTTTAATAATAATAATAATAATAGGGAGTTTTTGCCACCTCGAACGTTAAGCATTATCGATCTGCTCATACGCAGTTCAAGTTTCGCATCAGTTTAGTGCATCTGCGCATGCGCAGAAGATTGATAGTGCTTGAAGTTCGAGGTGGCAAAAACTCCCCAATACAAGAGTTTGGAAATCGAGATTCGTCGAACGTGGGGCGTAAAAGCACAAGTCGTCCCAGTAATTATCGGAGCTCTGGGAATTGTCCCGTAAAATTTGTGTAAGAGCATGGCTAAACCTCCAGGTCATTCAAAAGACTGGTAAGTGCAAAACGTTGTATTATTGGGAATAGCCCACATGTTGCGCAGTGTTGTATAAGCACCGACTGTTCCTAGATCTGCTTCTTAGGAAGCTGGTTGCAACCTGGAGTATTTTTTATATTAAACCGACTCATAATATCTTTAGTCGTGAATTGGAGGAATAATAATAATTATAATAATAATAATAATAATAATAACAACAAACGTAATATTTGATAGCAAATAATAAATTACACGACAATAATAAAATTAATTTGACGCTTTGCTTTTTATCATTCCAATCAGAAGCCCAATTCATTTCCAAATATTATTTGAACAGGACAAGTTTAATATTGTAAAAGTATTACGTTATCTTACGAAGAAGACTATTCTAAAATGGCAAAACTCATGTGCACTCAAGTCAACTAATTTGCACCCAACGAATATCTGAAAAAAATGTCAGTCAACTTCTAGACACTGAAAATTTTAAGATACCGCTATTTGGTTTGAAAAGCATTCAGTCAATCTCATAAAAAATTCTAAAACCAAAATGTATTATCTTGCAATTATCAATGCGATTTTTGCTTCAATTTTCAAACGGTTCCAAGGTTATATATCGCTAAATAAATATTCAATGGGATTTATGGCTACCTACCTGCTCCAAATGGTAGACTGATATCTCTTTTCAGTTTTCCATGTTCGTCTAGAAAGCGTTCTGGACGGAAATTCTCCGGGTCACCCCACAGCTCTTTGTCATGGTGTATAGCATGCAAGTTGCAGATGACGATTGTATTCTAAGAGCAAAAGAAACTGTTATTGTTCTATAATAGTTTATTCAACATCCGTTGTACTACCACACATGCTCTCACAATTGCACAAATGCAATTGACATTCGCCTCCTCAGAGGTCCTCAACTCTGGCCGCCATGGCGCCACGAGGAAGCAATTGCAAAAAGATTGACTTTGATTGCAATTACATTAGCCATTCAAACCATGCAGGCTATTTGCGTCTGGACAGAATATAGTATCTCCTTGGCCTCTAGACTCACAAAAACCTCGTCAATCACAAATGTCTAGTTTATTAATACATTTAATTTGCGGTCGCCCCTTAGACGACTTTTGACCACCTGCAGGTCTTTACCGGATCTTAATCGAGGAGGGGCATGGCCATCTCCCACCATCCAATGTAACGTGCACTCCACTTACGGGAATATATAACACAGAATTTAACGCACCTGTAATAATTTAATCAATCAATCTTGTAGTATACTTCCCATGTAATTTAATTTTGTGAATTGAAGAAGATCAACTATTTTATATTTCGAATCGAAATGAGAATTAAGTGGCGGGTTATTTAAAAAGATAAAGGAAAATTCCATTGTTTGATATAATTTCATCATCCTTACAGCATTTATTTTATTTAGTCGAAAAACAGTAAAAACTGTATGTGACGTATGAGGTAGAAGATCATCTGCGCACATTTCCTTGAGTTCTAGAATCCCTTCCCAACATTTTAACCATAAATAATTGAAATATTATTAAAATTTTTAAAAAACAAAATAAATAATAATAAAATATAAAATAGCACGAGCTTAGCAACATTCGAAAAATAGACATTTTCGTTCCCGAGTTACAGAAAACTTATTTGTATCGGTAAACGAAATCCAGATTTAATTTTTTTGCATTGCTAACAAAATAGTAATTCACTCATATCTCTAATCCTACCACTACAAGCAACAAGAGAGCTCAACAAAACGTGAGCATAGTGAAGCTTCATTCATGACCAGAAACAAAATAAGGGGCCATCTCAGCATTTGCTCAATTGATCAAGGACAACGTACAAAAACTTGTTCGAGAAGGGAATCATTGACCCGAAGGCGGAAGTACATTGATTGGACTCGATGGAATGGCATGGTATCGATTTTATATTCTCGCATATTACGTACTTATGAATAAAAACGAACGTAGTAAAACGAATGTATTGGCGCGACGAAAGTAGACGAAAAACTAACATTGTAGACTCTTGATTCCGAAAACGTTGATAATTCTTGCTCCTATGTGTAAAAACTTATTTCCTCTAAAGTGTGATCGGATTCCAGGTTTTGGGGGTCCTTGATACCTAAAATTTGTTTAGGGCAAAACGTCTGGCAGTTCGTTCGTCCGACATCTGCCCACTACCTCCAGAAGTGTGTAAATTGCAATGGCTTGTGTATAAATTGCCTTCAGAAAAAAGTTTTTACAGTCATTTAACTTTGAACACAGTTTTTCGATGTCATATAAAGTGCACTTACATCTTTTGAGCTCCAGTCCCTTCAACTATCCTTATCTTAATACCAAGAACAAAACGAGAACGTTCTGGAAAAACCTGTAAGCAACGAACTTCAAAATCTACTTAACTCGTATACTCCGCACATGAAATTTCTTGCCCCATGAATACTATCTAATGTACTCCAACAACATAGCTGATATTCTTGATGTTCTCATTTCCAAAGACATGTCAATATCTGTCTCAATGACTAATCAAGCAGACCTTGATTCAAACCACTACGCAGTACGTATTTCACTGAGAACACTAGTCCATTCTAAAGTGTCTAAATGCAACCAAACCAATCAAAGAATAATCTTTTATTTTCTCATATGATTGATGAATTCCTTCAACCTCAAGATTCTCAGTTCAAACAATAAATGAATATATCACGTTGTTATATTATTCGAAACGTAACTAAAAATGCAGATTCTCATAGGATACTGAAGAAATTCATCAACATAATATTGCTAGCATTTCTGAAAATTATCAAATACTAAATAATATAAACTGTCCGTATTTAATCCACCAACTTACCAAAAAATGACCTCCACAAGCTGGCCCTCCACTTCTTAGAAATTCAAAATCAACCAGCATATAATTTTGTACCAAAATAGAAAAAAATCTACTCGACTACATACAATTAGAAAACGACTTCCAAAAATGGGGATCAAGCTGGTCACTTTTCATAAATTAAAAATCAACTAGCCTGTCATTTTCAACTAATTTTGTGCCAAACAATTCTTTTACTCATCAACAAACAATTAAAATTCGGGTGCCAATTACGCACTTTTCCTGTAAATTTACGATTTTTTTAAACACATTTTGAATCAAATCTCGAAGTTAAATTTATACTGCCGTTGGTATTATAGTGATCTCTTACATGTAATAATTTCAAAATTGTATCTGGTCCCCCAAGAGAAATATTACAGTCTACAAACGCCAAATTGTGTCAGACTCAAAATGGTTTTTAAAAATTCGTAAATTTACGCGAAAAGTGCTTCTTTGGTACCCTTTTTTAATAGTTTATAGTTGAGTACATTTTTTTTTATTTTGTATCAAATATAGTACATAGTAGAAAATGATAGGCTAGTTGATTTCGAAATTCTGAAAAGTGGTGGTTCTAGCTTGACGTCAAGCTGGCACCCCCACTTTGGGAAGTATTTTTTTAATTGTTTATAGTCAAGTACAATTTTTTTTATTTTGGTACAAAATTAGTACATAATTAGTACAAAATTACAGGCTAGTTGATTTTGAATTTCTAAGAAGTGGGGATATCTGCTTGACAGAGATCAAAAAATAAACAGTATGAACTAGCGATTCTTCAGCTCTTCTTCAATTATTATCTGACGTTTTGTCTGCTAGTGAAATTACAAACTGAAATAATTTTTTCCATCACTTGACACAAGAAATTGTGTCCCTCCTGAACTTCAATTGCTTCAAACTTCAAATCCCAGCTCTTCTCAACTTCAACATGCAAGTTATATTAATACTACTGATATTTCCACAAGTATGTTCATTCCTCACTATAAAAATGATTCAAAACAAAGAGAAAGTTCCTATAACATTCAACAAACAAGTAAAAGATCAGCAACTTCTTCTATTCATTCAAATCAGTTCAGTTCGATCAATTCAAATCAAAGATCAGTTCAAAATAAATATGGTCCACTTGTCAATCTTCAAGGTCCCTCAATATTCCGCCAACAATAGTTTCAGAAATGCATAAGTGCAATAAATGTCATTCTTGTGCAATTCTTGTGTCATTCTTGTGTTTCATGTGCAATAAATGTCATTCAACAAATAATCATAATGATTTTTCTACAAGATCCTTCAAAAGTACTCTTAAAATTATGCGTCACACAATAGAACACTTCAGGAATTTTAAAAATTTTGATATTCAAACAATATACATTACTAGTCATATAAAGATCTTATTATTAAAATATTGTTGCTTCTTTCCAAAGACATTCTAACTGGTAATTCTACTCAATCTTTAATGATCTGACCACATTTCACCATCCTACACAAAAAGTACACACATTCTTTAACAAGAATCATGATTTAATTAAAAAGTGTTTTGATGAACTTTTCAAAACTCCTGAAGCTTCAAAATTTTAAACTTGAAAAATTTGTTCATATCAGTATTAAAGTTTAATCCAAAATTTTAATTGATTCTCCAGTCCAATGAAAAAGATGCCAGAGATATAATCTTACTCAGGCTAAATGCATCAGTTGTTCAGAAAAGCACCATTATTCACTTTACAATCATTTTAAAACTCTTCCTCCTATTCGTGTCAATTTGTTTGGTCCACATACAGCTAATTCTCAAAGAAGAAAAATTTACTGAGAATTGATGAGTTCAACCAACTCCAAACTTGAATATTTTCTCCTCATCAACCTAATCATATATACAATTTTCAACCAAATTTAAATTCTTAAAATTTTCCTATCTTCATGAAGTCAATAATTTTAATATTAAGTCTCAAAAATAATCTTTCCATGAAGCTCCCTCTCAACATCAAACTTCTAACAATAATTAAATTTCTTACTCTACACTCAAGACATAAATTTTTCAACACTAATTTCAATTATAGTTCATCAAAAATTTGCTTGAGTTATTCCACAAATTCAGTCTCTGTTACAAAATCTTCTCTCCTCATCCTTACTATTTCTTTATTTACTAATCTAAATTATATAACTATTCTAAATTGGAAATCCAATGGTATTAAATGACAAAAAAATATCTTTCAGCACTTCTTATTCATGTATAATATTGATGTTGCATGTAGTATTACAGAGACTCATATAATTCCTGATGAAAAATTTTATTTTAAGGGTTATAAAATCTACAGAAATGACAGAATTTCCAATCATGATTCTGGAGGAGTAACAATTATAATAAAAAATAAAATATTTCATCAACAAACCTTTTTTTTTTTTTCCTTCTTCAGACATTCTATTAGAATGTATTGCTCTTGAATTAATATTAAATAAAACTAATTATGTAGTTTATCATCATCATCATATTCATCATCATGGACTGAACAGAAATTAGGCTTTACAGCCTGTTTCTATTGGTTCATAACAGTATTTTTGGTAGATTATTAGTTTTTCAAGTGTTCCTGCAATTGCCACCTCTTTAGTCGTTTGCCTCTATTTTGATCCCTCATGGTTTGTACTTCCAGATTAATTTTGACAATCTATTGTTGTTCATTCTCTGTAAATGATCTTTCCATCTCCTTTGAGACTGTTCTATGTCTTCTACTAAACCTTTGGTTGTAATTTCTTTCTGATGTCTTTATTTCTCAGTCTATCTCTTCTTGTGATTCCCATGATATATCATAGAAATCGCATATGTGCCACCTGTTGATTTTGTTTGTCTCTTCTTACCCATGTTTCAGTCATACATGATTCTAGGTTTAGCAGCTATATTGTGGAGTTTCAGTTTTGTTTTCAGGTCCACGTCTCTGCCATAGTGTCTCGTAATTGTTCCACATATTCTATTGTAGTTATTAAGTTTGTTTTCTATGTCTTCTTGAGTTTGGTTGTATACACTTATGAATTTGTGAGGTATGCAAATTTATTTACTTGTTCCACTAATTTTCTTTTGTTTTCTGAGCTGCTTTTCAGTGATCTGCATTCCTTGTCTAACTTTCCTTCTCCACTTTCTCACTAAGTGGTTAATCCAATGCTGAAGAGGATTGGTGACAATCCAATCCTTGCCTTAAGCTACTGTTAGATGTTATTGCTGCCAACTTTCTTCCCTCTCTTAAGGGTATTTTAATTCTTGAGTTCTTGTATAGACTTTGTATTCCATTGAGCAACTGATTTGGAACTTCCTCCTCTTCTAGTATTTCTCAGAGTTTTTGTCTATTAACTTTGTCATAAGCCTTTTTATAATCAATAAATATTATAAAGATTTCTTAATATTATAAGATTTCTTTGCCTTCTTTTGTCTTAACATTTGTAATGTAATGATGGTGTCTTTAGTGCTTCTACCCCTTCAGAATCCGCATTGCTCTTCTCTCATGAAATTCTCACATATTTCATTGAGTCAGTTCTCAGCATATTTACATATACCTTAGTAGCTGTTGATAGCATTGTAATGCCCATTTAATTGTCACAGATCTACTTTGAGCCCTTATTGTAAATGTTAATAACCAAACCTTCTTGCCACTTTAATGGAATTGTTTTCTCTTGCCACACTTTTTAAAAAATTCTAATAACATTTCTTTCAGCACCTTTCCTCCATATTTTATGAGTTCTATGTTGACCTGCTCCAGGGCTTTTCCTATTTTTTGCTTTTCTTATAACTTCCTCAAATTCTTCTATATTTAGTGAGATGTCTAGTTCATCATTGTCAGAGATTTGACTTATTCCTTCCAGTACATACTTAGATCTGGGGGTTGGATTGTATCACAAGGTGAAGTAGGGTTTTATCCAGTTTTTTTCTGGTATGCCATCTACTCTGATTTTATCATTTACATTCATGTGCAGCAACTTCAATACTTTGAACCCATTCATTGAGGGCTTGATATATCACTTTGTATGCTTTTAACAAATTTTCTCCAGTCCTCTCTCCTGTGTAATCTACTCTGTGTCTCACTTAAGCCCATAATCTTTTATATTCCATTTAGTTTTTTACTGTTTGTTTTTGGAGGTAGGTTCTGTATGCTTTCTTCTTTTGATTTATCATCTCTTTTAGATCATTGTCTCACATTTTCAACCATTTATTTTTCTTGAATGATTTGAAACCTACACTCTCTTTTCCCACCTCATAGTTTGTTTAAGTGAACTCCAAAAGGTCAATATTTTCTTTCTCTACCTTCTGTAGTTTTTCTCTCAGCCTTCTGTCTTATAACGTTCTGATACTTCCATATTCTAGAAGGAATATCTTGAATTTTGGGGGTATTTTATTTCTATTTTCCTTAGTTTTTGTTTGTTGAAATGTGAGTTTAATTTTGCTCTCTCACAAATAGTGGTCGGTGTCTATTTCACATTCTCGACATTCATTATTAGTATTCTTGACGTAGCTAAATAAGTTCCTGCTGACTATTACATAATCTAGAGTGGATCTTGTGCCTCTTGCTTCCCAAGTTAATTTGTGGGTTTTCCTATGTTTGAAAAGACTATTTGTTGTTGAACAAGAAAAAGTTAAGTAGCATTTTCCCATTTTCATTTATTGTTTTTCCCCCTCTGGGTCTTTGCAGGGAGGTATTTCATTATCACCAATGCTGGCATTTAAGTCTCCTGATATAATGAGGAGCTCATCTTTAATTATTTGGTCTACCAGTCGTTTTAGATCTTTGTAGAAACAGTGAGATTCTTCTGCCCATTCTTCAGGTGGAGCGTGTACTCCTATTATATTTAATTTGTGTTTGTTCACTTTTAGTTTCATTGTTATTAGTCTTGGGGATATCCAGTTAGATTCATCTATAGAACATTTCCATTTCTTGTTTACTACTAAAGCTACTCCTACTGTGGCATTTTCTACTTTCTCTACTCCATAATAATAATATCAAGTACTTCAGACCCTCTGTTTTTCTTTTTAGTTTCAGTAATAACAGTTCTGTCCTGCTTTCTTTTCTTAAGTTCCATTTTTAATTCCAGTTCTTTGTGGGTTAATCCCCTCATGTTCCATGTTCTCACTTTTAGCATAGTGAATTCCATCTTTCTTGGTGTTGTATTGTTTTGTTATTGTTTTCTGAAAATTTGCTGTCTTCATTTCTCTGGAGTAAAAGCAATATCAAAACAAGCAAATTATCACTCCTTGGGGCCAAAATTTTGGATCTTTGAATCTTCATTATACATAATTTAATCGATTTATAAACCTAACAAAACATTTCCTACTCAAATTTGTAATAAAATTTTTCAAATCACTATTACTAGAATTGTTACAGGTGATATGAATAGCAAAAACATTTCTTGGGGTTGTCATACAACAAATCCTTAATATGTGTGTTTACAACTATATAGCATAAATAATAATTTAAATATTCATGCTCTATTTGTATCAACATATTTCTCAAATCATAATTATTTTATTCTCAATATTATAGATATCAAAATAACAAAAGATGTAAATTTTCAGTTTTGTCAATCACCATTATCTGAACTTCATTCTGATCATCTTCCAATGAAAATTAGTTTTGAATCTTCCTTATTGAATGATTATTGTTCTACTTTAATAAATATATCAACTGGGATTATTGTAATTTACAAAACTCCAAATAACTTAATTTCTACTAAAAAATCTGATATTGAATTAAAGAAATTTACCAATATCTATAATGCAAAATGCATTTCAACAATTTTCTATTCATGTTAAATCATACATATACTCCTGATCCCTCCCTTCAAATATATTAAATCTTATCAAATCCAAACATAATCTTAAAAGATTCTGGCAACAAACTCATTGGCCAGATATTAAAAAATATAACAAATAATCTACAAATAAAATTAAATTGGACAAATATGAATCAGAAAATTTTCAAAATTATATAGAGAAAATATATCCTAATAGTAGACCTCAATGGTCTAGTGTTAAAAAATAGACTAAATCTTTTTCTTCAATTCCTATTCTAAATCATGATTTACATCTGCATTAAGAGATGAACAAAAAGCAATTGTAATTTCTGACCATTATCAAGACTCATTTACTCCAAATCCAAGTATACATAATAATTTCAATAATTTTATACAATCATTTATTTCATCCTCCTACTGTTCCTTTCAGAATAAAAGTAAGTCCCAAAGAAGTTTGTGATGTCATTCATAAATTAAAAGTTCATAAAGCTTCTGAATTCAATAAAATAACTAATAATATGTTAAAAACGTAGACTTTTAATAAGAATCCAATTAAATTGTATTTTTATTGCTATGTTTCATCTAACATTCTTCCCACAATTCTGGAAATTGTCTTATGTTCTCTCAATTTGTAAAGCTAGTACAGATCCCCACAATGCCTCAAGTTAAGGCTCAATTTGTCTTTTATTCTCCTTATCCAAAATTTTGCAAAAGTTAGAATGTTCTCATTTTCTAAATTATATTTCATCAATGAACATATTATCAAATTATCAATCTCAATACTCTACATCCCATCAACATCTACATGTTTCTGAATTAATAGCAAATAAACAAGAACATGTAATTGCACTTTTTCTTGATCACACTCAAGCTTACAAAAGAAAATGGCATTCTGGTCTTTTATATAGTCTATATACTATTGATATTGATTTAATTAAAATATAAATAAATATTTTCTTTCTTTACAAACATTTATAGTTAAAATTAACTCTTCTTTTTCTACTGCCCTTTAATTCTTCTTTTTCTTTTAAATTCAGGTATTCCTCAAGGCACTATTCTTTCTCCATTACTAAAATTAACTCTACTAAAACACAAGCAAAATTATTTACTCTTTGTAGATAACTCAATCCCGCACCTCTTATAAGAATATTTTTATTCCTTGGTTAGATAATATCGCACTTAAATATTTAGTTTTATACTTAGATCGACACTTCACATGGAATGCACATACACAAAATATTTCAAACAAGACATATTAAAAAAATTCTAAATTACACACTGTAATTAATGGGCTAAATATTCCAAATTAAAAATTGATTTTGATATTGCAATTTATAAATCAATAATCAGACCATCTCTACTATCTATATCTCATTTACCATCTACATCCAATTTCATGTAATGCTTCTTTAACTAACAAAGAAACTGCAAATTTTTCAAAATAAATTCTTGAGAAACATTTTAAATACTGAAAGGTTTATTTCAAAAAATCAAATCCATGGGGAGATAAAACATTTAATATTAACATTTAATATTATTTTCCAAAAGATGCAATTCGTCCACCTTCAATAATAATTTATTATTTACTTCAAATATTTTATATTTCACTCTTCTTCTTACATTTCATGATTTAACACTAGAAGGACCGGAATTTCGTGCTACCTATAAGGACCGTTGTGTGTCATTTTGACACATGATCTCCTGAGCATTTAAAAAGCTAATATTATATATTTTTCTCACGTACTATGATGCCAAGTGGATAAATAAATAAATGCTTGTATTTCTGGAACATTTTAATACATTATATTTCAAAATGTTTGAAGTTATTCAATATTAAATTGTAAAAACTTTTACAGAACTTGAAATAATAGAGAGAATACTGAGCAATGAATGAAACATTAACATATATTTGTTAGTTTATAAAAAGTTAATGTTCATATTTATGCAGAAAGAAAAAAAATTAAACGCAGTGTTAGCATATTGATTTGTTTCTCACAGCATTTTCCGTAAACAAACTTTCAAGTCATACAAAATGCATTGGAAGTTAAGCAGTTACAATTGCTTTCTCTTTGGCAATGCTTCCTTTTCATATGACTAGGTGTAACTGTGCTTTTTATCAACTATGAAGGGTAAGATTTAACATTTTCATGTAATATTTCGACTATTATCCTGTGAATCTATTGCCTTCTACTTATGTTTCTCTTGCAACTTTCTTGAACAATATTAGCGCATTTGCTGTTGAGACAACTAGGATCTTGAATAAGATGTGAACTGGCTATCTCCTTGTCCCTGCGTGCACTGTATGCATACGAACATCTGATATAATGTATCTATTCCTCCTTTTCTTTTATAAAAAACCTCTTCGGCTTCTTTTTCCCGGTGTTCTTTGTGCTGATGCTGCCATATAAGGTGATCAGGGTTAGAACATTTTTATTCTTTTTGCCCTTCTAATCTGTGAGAGTTTGACCAAAGTTTTGTTTGTCCAAATTTATAAAATTTACTATGATACTACTGCCGTTTTTGAGATACTACTTGATTTTTGACACTGAGAATGATACTACTTGATTTTTTGAGTGTTTTTGCTACAGGTATCAGATCTTGCTGATTCCTTCTCATTACACCTACGAAGCTTATTTTATTCTTATTGGGCTTTTCTGCCAGGGACACAGAAGAAAAAAGTTATTGCAGTTCACGTTCAAGCCCTTCCCCCCTCACTCACTGAGCTGCTTTTCCTACATCCCGGATAATATTGAAATTTCTTCTTCTTCATTTTCTTCCTCAGAAATGTCTCCATTTCTGTCATCGACACCTTCACTGTCTTCTTTAGTAAGATGTTAAAGTTCAAGAAGTATTTATTGTACCCTCAGTACCATTTTTCTTTACTCATTAGGCAAAGTTTCATTCACACTCACGGCTTGCATGCTCTGCACACGAAAAGTTCTCTGTAACAACTACTGTTCATTCGAGAAGAACAGGATGTCTCCAGCGATATCTAACGGATCTTTATCATATTGCATCGAATTTCAAGAAGGCATCAATGTTATTATCAATCTGAAAACTAGAGATATACTACTTCCTTTAGGAAACGGAAGTATGAGACAAAAATGAAATAGCAAGACGTGGAAATGTGTAATGTGTCAAAATGACAAATGGCGGTCCTTCTACTAGGTATATGTAAGTTTTTTTCCAATTCTATGAAAATCACAGGACTGAGCTTTACAGCACATGAAGTTCATGTATTAAAGAAAGCACTTACAAAAAACCAGTTTTCTAGCTTATAAAACTCAAGCACTACCTTATAGTATATATCACAAATGTGTCATTTTGACACACTCGGTCCTTCTAGTGTTAATATACTTTTCCGATTTCTTGTATTAAGAAAAGTTATTTAACATAAATTACCTTAATTTATCTCTGGCATTTTTCAAATGTGGTATTGCATTCCAAATATATTATACATGATTCAGTGTGAGTTTTGGGGACCTCTGATGCAGAAAAAGGATTTTTTTAACGTCCGTCCGTCTATCACTATCTCTGTTCTTCCCCGCCTCAGTCTCTGTCCGTCCCCATCTCAGTCTCCTCCGGTCCGTCCGTCGGTCCGTCCGTCCGTCAGTCCTCCGTCGGCCCGTCCGTCGGTCTGTCCATCGGTCTTATTTCAATAGTAAGCATTATTTCAATCCGAAAAAAAGAACCTGATGAATTATTTATCAGGCCAATAGATGGCAGCCGAAAAGAGGGTGCGAAAATCGCAAAGATAGCGCAGACTGAAGTGATTTTAGACTAACTAATACAATGAAGTCGTGTATAATTTTTCGAAAATTTGAGTTCGTTTCGAATATTAAGCGCGAAAGTGCGGGCGAGAAAGTACGTGCTGTTTTTATTGATTGACTGTGATTCCGGGCGCGTCAACTATTGTGGTCATTCGTCCCGAAAGTGTAGTGCGTGTTTTTTCATCGGGCATTATTTTTACGCAGATCTTTTAGCATAATCTGAAACTAGTGGTGCTAAAACAGCACGTACTCTCTCGCCCGTATTTTCACACAAAATTACTAATAGTACTCAAATTGTTCGAAAATTGTACATGGCCTTGTTTCAAAATCTATCTTTAAGGAACAGATTTCGTTTTGGAAAATAAGACTATATTTAATATTTTCATTGTAGAAATATTTTAAAAAATTGAACTTCTGCAATTTTCGAAAAATCTGGGTTTCTCAGCGAACATGAGAACTGCACCTTTCTCTTAAACGTCCTTCACACTATCCAACAACAAAATTTCTTCAAAAACAATGGAGCCATTTTTTGAAAATTTGGAAAATGTCCCAGGGGCTTGATGTAATGTACCCCTAAAGTTAAATTTCGGTTTCGAATTCAAGAGACTTTGACATCAGCAAGATCGATTGAGGAATATCAAAGAATTGGAGAAAATTGGCTGAACGGCTTAGCCACTAGCATTGTTCACGGGCAGAGAGACTACAGACAGACAGATGGGCGGACGGACAGACAGACGTTTTTCCGCCATTCGATTTTTCGGAGGATTTTTTGAATCAAGGGCTCACAACACATGAATTCTGGCTACACATTTTTTTTTCTAAATTTAGCAAATAGATTTATCCACTTTTTCGTTGCCGAAAATTCGCCGTTTTTCCGCGCAGCATTACATAACTCACTCTTTACTCCGTAGCGGAAAGTAAAAATTAATATAAAACGTATTTTGTGTGTTTCAACGCACCTGCAGAAGTGAATTACTACAATTACTGCCTTTCCAGTATAACATAGTTCCTTAGGTCAGAAATCATGGGACTGATATTATTTATATCTAATTTCTGAAGAAAATAACTGTTTTTTTTGTAACAAAAATCCTGTCGTTGAATTTCGCGCACTGGAAGATTTTACGGCTTCAAATGCGAGTCTTTTCAAATGCAAATTGAAGCTTTGGTTATGAGGGCATGATAATATGTCAGCTCATCCATACTTTTCAATAAAATCTGAGTTATTTGTAAGTTAAGTTCATTAGTTTGTTTAATAATGAAATGTATATTATTGACCTTTGTAATATAAATTCTGAATTATTTTACTTGTTACAGTATCTTCGATATGAAGGCAAGGTATTAGGTTTTTTTTGAACGTGAGAATAAGAATGTAAATTACTGGTTTGCGAAAGTAATGTCTGAAACGAAGAATATTTAGAAAAAAAGTTGTTCGTGCTTTTTGTTCGTGTAGAAAAAAAGTTGTTCGTACAAACAACATATTTCCGAAATGCGAACAAAATGCACAATTAACACGACAATCTCGCGCTCTTCGTCGCCTGACAACCATTGAACCTTTCGTTCCATTTATTTATCGATTGATTACTGGTGATTCCGGGCGCGTCAACTGCTATCATTATTCCCGTAAGTGAAGTGCATAAGTGTAGTCATATTTTTGTTCGTGAAATGGCGGTGATCTTGCCCCGCTGGATGGCGAGATCAGACACAGCCCTTCCGTCATCTAACCGTGTTTTCCTCAACCAGGCATCTCTCACCAGCCGGAACAAGCTCTAAGCTCCCGGCCGGTCTCTCAGCGTGCTTAGGAGTGTAGTGTATGTACGTAAGGGTGAGGATAGAATAAGGAAGAGGAGTTAATGATCGTACGCTGTCCGTGACCTGTTTGTGAGGGTACTGCTCCGGAATTCGTCTGTTGCTGATAGATGAAACCATGGAAAAAATTACCAATCAGAGTAGTGGAAAAAAGTGGAAAAAAGTACCAATCAGATCGGCCGTTAGATTCTCCTCCAGTCAGCGACTGAATTCGACCTAGCTGTGTAGCTAGTGTTGAAAATACTACCACCGTCAGGACTTGAACCTAGGACCTCCCGGCCAGAGGCTCTGCAGTGACATCAGTGGACGCCCTGAGACACCCTGAGAGTATATATCCCTGATGCCCTGAGACACCTGTCCCGGTCTGACTAACAGCAGCCTCGGGCGGCTCGCCAAAGCTAGAGAAGGAGGTCACCAAAGAACAGCCACCTCGTTTTCTTTATGAACGTCGACCCATGCGCCCCTTGCAATCCGTGTCAAGCACTCGGCGACGGCACGGGTCAACGCGGTTCTTTCGTTAAAAAAAGAGAGCTTTCAAAGGCCATCGCGATGAAGCCACCGACCGCTAAAGCAAAGGAAGGGACGCCCAGGAGCGCGCATATATGCGCATATGTGCAGTGTTTGGCGACCTCGCGAAACATTACTAAAGAGAGATTCATGTAAGAACAAGCAATTTTGACAGCTAGTGCTGGCAACATAACCGAAGGTTCTGTGGTCGTTGTGTCCTTGATCCCATTGAACTCTCCTTCCTCGATTCGTTCGTTTGCAATTGGCTAACTTGTAAATGGTTTCGACGCTTCCTTTTGTGATGTCCTCATCCGACGAAAATATAGTGCGCCACGAGAAATAATTGAAATTAGGAAGTGCAGTGCTATGTGCTCTTCTGCAAAAATTTCTTTTTTTTATACACATTATATGGAATTTACTTTTTGCGTGATAAGTATTATGTTTATTTGAAAACCGAGTCTTGAATGTAAGGTGCGTACTGGTGCACGTGTTTCTGAACAGCTGCCGCGGCGGAGGGATACTTCTCTGAATTACATGTGATGTTCACTTGTTTAGCGAACTGTCACTTTCGCTTGTTCTTACGTGAATTCTTCTATATTAACTGTTACGTCAAGTAAGCCTCGAGCAACACTGTATCGTACGTTCGTGAAAGCCTCTAATTTACACTAGGGAACACGATTTTTACCTCCAGGAAGGTACAGTGCGTAACAGTTTCAATTGTATTCATGGATTACGAATACCACAATAAAAAGTCATATCACGTGACAGTTTTTAAATATACCGTATCTAATCGTATTTTGCTATTAAAGCAAATACATTTAAATCGCTCCTGTAAGATATGTTGAATCAATAAACATAATATTTATTTAAAAATAAAATATTTGCTCAGTTCATCTATGCCACTTTCATGAGATATCAACAAAATTAGGCTTTTGTATTTTTTTTTCTTTACTTTCTGTATTCGAAGATTGCCGTCTTTATTTTCGCGTCAGGTAGTCGCGCTCAAATACGAGTAGGACTTAGTGGTCTTAGTGGATGTTTTGAAAACAAGTCACGTACACCCTCATATATCCTACTGTGCATCAGCCATCGAAAGGAATGATTTTAGCCTCCTTACCGTATCGCAAGTATACAAGTATCCAACTGTTGGGATGGTAGATATTGAGTCAGTCGGTGTCATGCGGAACTGTAACCGCAGTGCACGTGAAGTTTGTGTCCGGTTTGCGTGTGCTTCAAATACATTAATACATTATAGTTCTGTGGTTTTGGTGAAGTACAATTCGTCACATGATCTGTAGAATTGAATCTGTTCCATAAAATACAAATTGTCATTTCGCATTGAAAGTGCGAATCAACCCGAAAACTTCTGTTAAGTTTGTGGAAGATTTACATCCGAACTTCAAAGGAAAAATATATATATGAATTTACAAAACTTGTGTATTCTTTATACTTCGGCTGTCGTGTTTGTTATCAGGACAAATCATGGGCTGCTCACCAGTGTTGTTACCTGTACAATGAATCTTAGGTTACGCTTGTATGGAAATCTCAATCATTGTCATTCGCTCTACCAATAATGTGGAGAATACCAAGAAATATCTGCAAATACAACAATATCTGCATATTATTGCATGAATATACATATTCCATTTTTAACTTTTTCTTACCTCTTACGAAGCATGCTCATAAAATTTTGAAGTACGAGTTCGTAATATAAGCGGAATGAAAATGTGGAAATTAGTATAGAATTTTGTTTATTTCAAATACTAAATCTGTTTATATCTTTTGAACCTTGCGTAATAGAAACTTTTTATGATTTTCGAAATCAGCATTATCGTTTACTTCGAAATTGCCCACTTTCATCCTGGAGGAGAATTTTTTTTTTGTTCCCTAGTGTTATCATTACGTTCGTGAGGGCCTCTAACACGTGATAGAGAGCCACAGAAGGCGGGAACGCAGCAGTACCATCGTCGATTAATGAGCTTAGGTCACCGTCGCAATCAAGGACGGATCATCGCCACGGTGCTACAGGGGGCCCTGGAAGCTCGGGTCGCCGCGAACCTGGCCGTGAGCGAGAGGAAGTCTGGAGTATACAGGGTGAGTCACGTAACTTTAGCACCTCCTGTAACTTTTGAACGGTTGAAGTTATTGCAATGCAGTTTTCACGGAAGTGCATGAGGGGAAGGGGCTAATAGATACGTGCATTAATTTCTATTTTATCACTTGTATTTTACAAGATTTTTTAGGTAACTTTGATTTTTCAAATGGAATTATACATATTTTTTCAGTCCACCATGACGAGCGTAAAAAGACAAATCCAATTATGTACATATTGTTATATGTTAGATAAGCATTTTTTTGATTAATTTTGATTTTTGCGACTGGGGTTTAACGGACATTTTGAATAGTCCACCACACAAGGTCACGCAGCGCTCCACCAGCAACGCGCGCCCGGGCAAGGGAAGGGAGATTTGAAGATAGGAAACATATTCCAAATATTCACAAAACCATTACAGTTTTTACTGAACTGTGCTTTCCATCCTTCCGCATTTTCAGATTTTTGACTTTCTTTGATTGAAGGAATTAAAGGATGGAAAATAAGGATTTGTCGTAAGTTTGTATCGTAATAAAATTGTTTATAACTTCAACTCCATTTAATGGGGTTTCATAAGATACGTATTAATGGGATCTTGAAACAAAGCACAATAAGAATAAATAATTAAACTGTACAAAAAAATATTGCGTATTTTGAGCAAACAATTTCAATGTTAATAAGAATATAATAATAACTTAGGGATAGAAATAATCTTATTTCAATAAATACTACTTAAGACAAATCCTTATTTTCAATGCCTAAGAAACACAAAATATCTGAAAACGGATCAAGATGGAAAGGAGAGTTCAGGAAAAAATGCAACAGTTTTGTGAATATTTTTCGTACCCTCAAGTACTAAAATCCCTTCTCTTTCCCGACCTCGCGTTTGCTGGGGGAGCGCTGCGTGACCTTGTGGGGCTGACAGTTACAATGAAAATATCCGTTAAACACTAGTCGAAAAAAATCACAATTACTCAAAAAAATGCTGATCTAACATATGACAATATTTATCTCTTTGGATTTGTATTTTTACGCTTGTCATGATAGACTGAAAAATATATATAGTCCCATTTGAAAAAACAAAGTTACCTCAAATATCTCGTAAAATACAAGTGATAAAAGAGAAGTCAATACACATAGCAATAAGCCCCATTCCCTCATTCACTTCCGTGAAAACTGCATTGCAATATCTTCAACCGTTCAAAAGTTACAGGAGGTGCTAAAGTTACGTGACTCACGCTGTATACTGGCCGCTCGAAGCCGCCGGGATAAAGAAGAACCCGCCTAAGAATGAGCCAAAGTGACAGTTCGCTAAAAAACAAGTGAACATCACATTTAATTCAGAGAAGTATCCCTCCGCCGCGACACCTGTTCAGCCACGCCTCTTCGCAAGGTGTGGCTCCCGTTTAGACATCACGGCTTCTCATGGTTCACAACCGTGTAATTATAAAAAAAATAATTTTTCAAACGCAAAGCACGAAACCACGGAACGCTCTGGATCACAGCTCGCCACCTTACCGCACAGGAGCAGTACGCATCTCGCATTCAAGACTCGGTTTTAAAATAAACGTAATACTTATCACACAAAAAGTCAACTCAATGTAATGTTTATAAAAAAAAGATTTTTTTTACAGAAGAGCACATAGCACTGCACTTCCTAATTTCAATTATTTAACGTGGCGCACTATATTTTCGTCAGATGAGGCCATCACTTTAAGGAAGCGTATAATAATAGTGACTTTATCTATGTGGCGAGACTCGGGCCATCAGGCCCGCTCTTCCGCCTAACCACGTAATAGATACATATATAGATAAAAATTGAAACAGTACATTTAGTAAATTAAATAAAATACAACTTAGATATGTCTTGCCTCTGGGCTCACAAAGTGAAAGTAAAAAAACACAACGTCCCAGCATTTACCTTAAACGGCCGGGGAAAACCAGGGAAAACAAAGGAAGTGTGCATGCTCTTCAACGTTGAGCAACAAAATAAAGTATTTAAAATAATTTATAAAGCATTTACTGACACAAGAGAACATTAAAGAGATGCCCATAAATTATGAAAGAGAAAAAAATATTAACCCATCGCGTCAAAATCTTAGCAAGAAAATCTCAATCCATTAAAGAACTCATTAAAAAAATAATAAATGAGAATGCACACAACCACCCGGCCAGGACGACGGCTTAGGGCCGATTTTAATTACATCAACATGTACCAAGGGAAAAGACGCATTCAGTCAGAGCCATGACAAGTTTAGCTGGAATGAATTTGAAATTACAAGTTGATAATACAAACAAAAAACCAACAACTTTCTAATCTTATATTAAACTTAATTTAAACTAATTATACTGTTGTTTATTAAATTAAGAATTAACCTAAGAAGTATAAGAAAATACAAAATAAAAAAAGTTAAAAATGACATATAAAATGTTAGATTTAGCGTACAATTTTGAATAATAATAATAAATAAAAATTATAATAGTAATAATAATAATAAATTGAGTACACACTTTCACATCGTACATTATCAGCTCAGTAGAAGAGTATTTAAATGTTTTTTGAATGATCGCAATGTTTTACATTTCCTAACATTTTCTGGAAGGTTATTCCACTCTCGGGTCGTTGCTACTACGTAAGATTTATTATAAAAATTGGTGTTGCTTTTACGAATATTGCATAGCAAGGATTTCTGGAATCTTTTTGTTTTGAGATAAGACATTTTATAAGAGAGGTAAGCAGGTACACCCGTATTTAATATTTTGTAGAAAAGGCACAAACTATGAAACAGGCGTCGACCTTTCAAGTTTAATAAATGATTGGCTTTATAGTACCCCGATATGTGATCATACTTTCTGATATTGTATTGAAACCTAACACATGCATTTTGAACTCTTTGAAGAGCATCAGCGGTTTGATTTATTTATGTTACCGTACACGATTTCACCGTAATCAAGCAGGGGGAGCAGGAGTGATTTTACTAGAAGTTCTTTGGTTTTGGGTGGAAGGCATTTGTAAGCACAATTGAGTGAGTACATTGAGGCATACACTTTGCGGCAAGTGCCCCGAGCATGAGGTTCCCAATTTAGAAATTTATCGATGGTCAGACCAAGATTTTTAACTTGAGAGCAGAAAGGAACAGTAGTGTTGTCCAAAATGATATCAGGAAGTTTTAGATTTTTAAGTGTTTTATGGGACCGGCAGGACCCAATTATAATTGATTGAGATTTTAATGGATTTAGCTTAAGGCCGTTTCTCACTGACCATTCAAGTAAAGAGGCCAAATCGTGATTTGAAGCGTCGAAGCCATTTACAAGTTGCAAACGAACGAATGCATTAAGGAGAGTCTAATGGGCTTAAGGACACAATGACCATAGAACCTTCAGTTATGTTGCCAGCATTAGCTGTCAAAACGGCCCTTGCTTAGAAAAATCGCTCTATACCACAGAGGCTCGCCGGCCAACATGACTCAGCCGCCACCACCTCCCTGCAGTACATCTGCGGCGGCAAGTGCCCTTTGCCCAGACGTCGCGACGCGGGCTGGGGCGGAGCAGCCATTCATCCCGGCAGGAAGAACATTATCGGTGTTACTACTTGGGTTACTGCCTACTCCTTTTCCCACGAAGTGTAAGAATGCGGGCGGGACTTTAAATAAAGAGTGCCCGATACACAGAGTATTTTCGATATGACGGCATGCTATTTGTTGCGGTAGGAAATTCCTAGTGCATATCAAGTCAATGAGCCGCAAACAGAAAAAGAAGTGTAAAATTATCTATTATCAATCGTTCCATATTCACCACTCGAAATCATTAATTTTAATTAAGTATGTGGTGATAAGAATATATTTGTTTTATTGGACATGCAATCTTGCATATTACAACGTCAGGTTATAGTTCAACCATTATGGGGAACGGGAAATATTAAAATATCGTGAGATTACATTACATCTTGGCTATTCCGTAAGTTCTGTTTGGATGTATACTTTACTATAGCAAGCCTTGGTACCTGGCAAGAATTCAAACAGCAAAAATGTGATATCTATGTAAAGTTCAAGGTAGTAATTATAATAATCTTAGAATACATACATTCGTAACGTACTAGGATGGATATTGAATGTAAAAAAAATATATTGAATATAAAAAAACGTGATGTTCAGGGAGGGGACAATAAAGGAATCCCACTCGGGTTTGAAAATGGTCAAGTTCAAAGGACGCTTTTCGAGAACCTTTATTTAGGTGTCATATATCTTTACTTCGGTTTTTCTTTCTTGCCACATGGGATGGTGTCATCAAAATGAATTATCTCACTGTACTTCGCGTCGTTCTCGGTTGTGGCGCTAGGAGTCTCGAGCAGTGCTGGCGATCACGCGACCCATACCGAGAACGACGCGAAATAAATGAGATATTCCATTTTGATGACACACCCCCATGCGCCAAGAAAGAAAAACCGAAGTATAGAGTAATTCGTTCAAGAGTTTGAGATAGATTTTTATAGTGATTATAATCTTTTCTAAGCGACCGAGAGAGTACAGGCCAATATCTGCAGACACACTCCTACCTTAGGAATGTCGTAGCCTCCCAGAGTGGTGTCTTCCAACGTGAGGTGTGGCAACGCTGAGGGCACCAATGTGTTGAACCGCAACGTCTCTCTGATGATCCCTTCCGTGTAAGGTAATCTGCGAGGACACAAGCAACATTCACTTCTTTGTAGCAAAGGCATAAAATACATAGTGCCATGTGAGAACAAAAGGGGTGTATGGTTGCACTCGGTTTTCTTATAGTATGTCAGATATAAAGAAATTAATTTAATTCACACGCTGCACAACTCCGATAAGACCTAAATCTTTCAGTAAACAAGGGTAGTTTTAACGTACATTGTCAACTAAGTTCCCATTGCCACCACATTACAAATTGGTATCCAATTTTGTCTTTTTCTTGTATGTCTCGCCCACATTTTCTATAATTTTTTCTCTCATTGTAAACAAGGAAGCATTGTTTATTAAAGTCAATAATAGTTTGGTACAACGGCTTTTCATCCTCTACGGGTGATAAAGAGGTTTCGTATTCTCTCTTAATATAAGCGCTCTGGGCAATGACGGAACGGGCCTCTCGTGGCGGCTTAGCAAACCATATCTTCTGATGTAACCTATCATATTCCTTTTTAATTTAGAAAAAAAATAGATTCCAAACAAATATTAAAAACGAGGTATAATGATCATAGGCGTGCGCACAGAGGGGACCAGGGTGACCGTGCTCCTCTGCAAATTTGACGCGATTCTAAATTCCGCAAACTTCTCGGTGCCATCGTTTCGCGTTCTCTAGATATGCAATTGTATATTAGCATCTCATAATCACTCTATTTTTTTGCAATAATTCCATTCGCGCTCCGCAAACAACTATACTGAAAAGATAGATTTGCAATATTTCGCCTCGTTTGTCTGCTACGCATGCTTCATGTAGAGGGTTGTCCAAGTTTGTCTGCACATTTGCAAAGATACGAATATTTTTGTTGGAACAAGGACAAAAGAATGGGTTTGTTTTTCAAATAATTATCATTTCAATTATTTTCTGCGAAGGAATTTCAAAATTAAACCTTTTGCAAAGCGATACAAAGAACGTTTGATTAAGGTAGGTTGCAAGCTGTAGAAACGTATGCTAATAATTTTAGAAAAGATGCATTCATTATTTTTATTGTATTTTGTAATTAGGTGTAGATATTAAATGGTATTTTTTTGTTTTATGTTTTATTATTAACTTCCTTTCAGATGGATCCAGGCCAATGATAGGAAGAAAAGAAAATAATTATAATAGAGCAAATAATCACACTCCGACTAATTTTGTGCACTTCACAAAACTGTAATGATGGATCAATTCACTGAGGTTCATCAATTAAGGAGTTTTATTTATAATAAATATGGAGATAAGATGTAGTTTCCGTAATTAAAATGTATTCAATGATTTGTTTCACAGGTAGGAAACACGTTTGTCTCCTCCCAAAAGCCAAGCTGCGCGCGCCCTCACTTGAAGCGGTCGTCGAGCGTTGGCAGGCGGTCCCTGCCCACCACGCGGTCCAGCTCCTCCTGGCTGCGGCGCTGCGCCTCCGGGTGGTGCAGCAGCGCCCGCACCGCGAACGTCAGCGTGCTCGACGTGGTGGTGGGGGCGGCCACGAGCAGGTCGCCAGCCACCAGTTGCAGCTGCTTGTCTGCGAACACAATATTCCCACCGATAAGCATCTTTAACTTGCTCTCTATGTGAAATAGGCTGGGGTGACATAGGGTGCTGGAGGTGGTGGTGGGGGCGGCCACGAGCAGGTCGCCAGCCACCAGTTGCAGCTGCTTGTCTGCGAACAAAATATTCCCACCGATAAGCACCTTTCACGTGCTCTCTATCTGAAATAGGCTGGGGTGGCATAGGGTGCTGGAGGTGGTGGTGGGGGCGGCGACGAGCTGGTCGCCAGCCACCAGTTGCAGCTGCTTGTCTGCGAACAAAATATTCCCACCGATAAGCACCTTTCACGTGCTATCAATCTGAAATAGGCTGGGGTGGCATAGGGTGCTGGAGGTGGTGGTGGGGGCGGCCACGAGCAGGTCGCCAGCCACCAGTTGCAGCTGCTTGTCTGCAAACACAATATTCCCACCGATAAGCATCTTTAACTTGCTCTCTATCTGAAATAGGCTGGGGTGACATAGGGTGCTGGAGGTGGTGGTGGGGGCAGCCACGAGCAGGTCGCCAGCCACCAGTTGCAGCTGCTTGTCTTCAACGGTTAATAATGGTGTAAGTACTACAAATTGACATAAAAATAAAGGAATACAAAAAAATTTAAATCAATATTTAGGTGTGGCGTTGCATCAAAACACAACGTATTACAAGTTATCAAAAAACGTCGAAGACTTGTCAAGCCTAGTGGTTACAATTCGTGAGTTGTGGAAGGCAGCACAAGATTAGATACGTTAAAGAATGACACCAATTATAAAGATTGCACATCATGGATTGAACAGTAGGATTGGCAAAAAAATATAATTACGGATGTTGGTTCATTTTTCAACGTCTTGGTTCAGTTTTTGTACGTCACTTTTGGTGTTCATCGCATTGTTTATCATAATATGTATCATTTCCGCAATTAGCCTTCTTGACGTTTGTTTTTCATGGCGGAAAAAGTTTGAGTTTATCAAATCCAATAGAGTAGTTAAGCTCTGTTCTGTGTTTAGTTAAAGAGGTATGCAGAGCTGCATCTTTGTTGATGTCGTATTTATGCTGGTCGACCCGTTTGCTGATATATTGCTTAGTTTTCCTAATATATACCTGTTGAAAGTCATTGCATGGAATGGAGTACACAACATTAGACTTATCCCCTATCTTGTATTTAATCATCTGCGTATCGTAAAGATGGCTAGTCTTATTTAAATTGTAAAATACAGTGTCCAAATTGTATTTTCTGAAATATTTAATTTTATTATTAACATGTTCGTAAATGGTAAGGGGATTCGTAAATTACTGCTGCTGCTAAATTGCTGCTGCTGGTGCTTTCGATATGTGTGTCAATCTTTTTGTCATTTTTCAATAAACAATTATGGGTAGAGATAGTTACTAAGGATATTTTTGACTATCATTAGACTTTTTTTATGAAATTCAGGATGAGCAAAACTCAGTGCGGAATCTACAAGATTGTATACCATGGCTATTTTTTGAGTTTTTGATTATCTGGTTATTTTTTTACATCAATCCAATGTCGACACTTTGGTCTACATACATAATAAATTCCATCCCAGATTAATCTTTACCAGAGAATTTGAAAACGACAATAAAGAAATTAGCTTTTTAAATCTTAAATTAATTGTTAAACAAAATAAAATTATAACGGACTAGTGTGAAAAAACAACCTTTTCAGGAAGAGTTCTAAATTATCTGTACAAGCATTTCAAAAATCAAAAAATAGTCATGGTATACAATCTTGTAGATTTATCATTATTAATTTCTGAAAGTAAAGGGAAAGAAAAAGCTAATTATCGCTTTGTTTCATATGTAGGGCAGACAAGAACAGACACCAATTTTGATTAACACTAATATGGAAACATGATTTTTTAAAGCAAAGAGGCACCAGTGTCAAAGACCGCTATTTGTTATTGAGCCGTTGAATGTAGGATGTAAAAGTGAAATAAATTATAGACCTGATTCAATCAATTCTTGTATTCCTTTAGAATATTGTAAAACATATTTTATATGATAAAACATGAAAATAATTGAAATATATTAAAATTGTTG
The DNA here is from genome assembly GCA_031308135.1 of Acheta domesticus. Lineage (NCBI taxonomy): Eukaryota > Metazoa > Arthropoda > Insecta > Orthoptera > Gryllidae > Acheta > Acheta domesticus. The sequence continues at coordinate 261,569,826 of JAHLJT010000631.1, read as the reverse complement.
AAAAAGATCGAATTTTTTGAAAAACATTGAAATAGATGAAAAACTTTGATATTGTTGAAAAACTTTTTAATTGTTGTCAAACATTGAAACTGCCTTTAAATCCGTACAGCCTCCTGCGTCCTCGAAATTCGTACAGCATTGATCCGACTGATCTTTGTGGGCTAGCAAGGAATTCCTCAGGAATCGTTTGTATCCTTTTTTATTACAAGTTAATTTTCTCTTCATGAGTTCAACAATAACTTCTGTAGAAATAAATCAATTGTCTAAAGTAATATTCGGGTTGGACCCTTCAATAGGTTTGCATACACGAGGCTTAGTTTGAGTGGGGTACTAAGTTTTTCTCTTTTTGAGCTGGGATCGTCCGAACGAATTGGGTGATCCATTGCAATATTATGAAAGTACAAATATTAAATAAATGTTTGACAAAGTCGCCCAAGAGCATATATAGAAACACCCGCCTCATAGACCACTTACATACTAAGAGAAACAAACGGTCTCACGTACCGCTACGAAAAATACGGAAAGAGAAACTGCCGATCTCATAGACCGCCACGATATCCAAAAATGCCCAAAAATGACTGCAGAACTAAATAAAACTCCTCCGAGTGATAGAAGAGAGTCAGGGAGGAAACTACTATGACTGTCAACGCTCTCTCCCACTCATATCGGCATGAACGAATTTGACTTGGTGCCTGTCAGACCAATGTTTCCATACAAGTGTTAAATTCAAATAATTTATTACTGTAGCGCCAATAAATGATAAAAAATCAACTCTCTGTCAAGAAAAGAGAGATGTCGACGTATGAAAAATTCCTATATTCCTAAAAATATAAATGAAACTAATGTTTTCAACTTAGAAGTACAGGAAAACAAAACCATAAAGTTTGAAACAGTATGTTTTCCTACACATTTTCGAATTTACAAACCACTTCATGAAATTGTCTTACCTGTAAAAGAGAACTCTTTGCCTGGTCCTAGTTTTCGCATCTCCTTGATGTAACGATCGATGAAATCACGCAGATGATTCTCTGAATACGTCCTCTCGTGATCTTCAAAGGCATTCTGAAGAAAAGATACAAAGGTTAAGAAACAAAACAAGAGAAAAAATCAAAATTATCGACAAGTCAACAAACAAATTAAAATTAGATCATCAGAAAATATGAAAGTTCTCTCAAGAGCCTTAGATTTTTTTTTCTCATTACTCAACATTTTCACTCAAACCGTCGAGCAGGCGCGCCGAGTGCCTGAGTCATCCCAGCACTGTTTCGGGGCCCGCTGTACAGCCCGACCAAGCGAAATGTAGGACTGAACAGATACCGGCGCAACTGAGAACTAAACAGCGGAAACAGCTGCGTCGCGCGTTAGCGCAGGGGCTCTGTAGTCTAATGCATTCATACTCTGTTCCAAATAATAAAACATGTTTGCATAACTTAGTACGTTATGCTAATTAATCAGCCGAATTTTTCAGATAATTTTTCGTAGATACATTCCGTTAATCACACAGAAAGCACTTAATAATTTGATCACTCATTAACGATTTGAAACACATCTCCATCACGTTCGTTATGAGGGAACCGAAAAGTTACAGAAAAAATTCCTGTATGTTATTCAATAAATCGAATAATGTAATGTACTCATGTTGTATAATTTGTTGCGTAGCTTAATTGGAATATGTGGTTATGTTCAGGGACTCAAAAATACTTCCGTTCTTTATATCGTTATCAGTATTTTGTCAACATAATGGTGAGCGCTTCGGCATTTCTCCGTAGTTTTGAATAGATTGTCACGAGTACTGTTGAACATAAGTTGGCCTTACAAGAGGGACATGTGTACGTTTTCGAACCTTGGTCTAGATCAGTGCCTCAGTTTTCAGCGGCACTGAGTATACCAATAGTCCAGTCCTACATTCCGGTTGGTCGGGTTGTACTTCTAGATATATTTACAATCTTTCAAGCTTCTCAATGACTTTTGACGGAAGGTTTATGCACGTAACTGGCCGCTTATATTTCAACTTTTTGAGGTCCTTTCCGAGATATTTTGTTAAAACAAGTGACACAGCTTGGGGTTGCTGAGTTACCCGCGCTTTCATTTGTTACTGCTCTTTGTCATACAGTTCACAGCAGTGGACGATCCAGACAAGCAGTAAACCATTTCACGGTGATGACACTGCGTGGTAAATGCTATTTAGATATTTTTTATTAACTTAGTTCTTTGGGTCACACCAATTTGCGCGTTGATTTTAGTTTCCTTTTTTACAGGGGATCTCTCTAAATTTCTGTTTATTGTGAAAGAGTGGTTTGAAACATACATTAACTATTCTTAACTTACATAACATACATATATTATGATAATGCTAATTATGATGATGCTTACACAGTGAAATGTTCATGTTATTTTGTAGTTTGTAAATTTTGTAAAGTTGTTAAGTTCTGTAATGTTAAGTGAGAGTCTCCTGCCCACCAAATTCTCAAACTTATTTGTAGAAGTAGTAATAAATCTAATATATTTATATTATGATACTATATTTATATCACATTGTAAAACTGTACATAATACTATTTATATTATGTTTTTAGTATTTTAAAATTTGTTTAGTGTCAGCAAAATAGTACAGAACAGAAGTTTATGGTTCATAAAAATTTCATACCTAAATTACTTTTACCACGTGTGGCATACTCACTTTTTAGACAGCCTTAGTTTTTCATTTTACTTCAAAGACTACAAACCCACCTTATAACACGTTAAGGCCAGTAGTATCAGATGTGATCAGACAAAAGTATTTGTATGCTTTGTTGCATTCACAGAATTATCTAAACACTTGAACATCGTCTGACTTTTACGCTATCCGTGCCCTTTGAGATCCTCTTTTAGTAGTGTCTGTCTAAACACTTAATATCAGGAACAGAATACATAGCGCCGACACAGAACATTCTACAAGGCAGAAGCCCCCTCTCTCCTGACCTTAACGGTGTCAGAGATGTACATGCTGGTGCGTATAGTTTGTGGCAGTCCGGTGGCTGCGGGGGCGATCTTAGCCAGCCAGGGCGTCTGCGCCACGGCGCCGCCGAGCTGATCCAGGTTCTGCACGAATTTGTTGGACGCTTCCGCGATCGCTCGCAGCTCATCGCATTGGTCACGCGAGAAGCGCTGCCCCGCGATCATCATCCACAAAACGTTGATAAAACTAGGATAAAGTGCGGTAGGAAACTTCATGCAGCCGTCCTTCATTGCGACCTGTACAGAGAGGATATTGGGCCATCAAACCTACATAAGTTTGGTCATCAAACCTAGGAGTTAATTCAAGGTTATTAAAGAATTAACTAGTATACAAAAATAATATGTGGCAGCCATATATTAATATTATATAATTCGTATATTCATAAGACATTTTCAGTAAAATTTTAATCATTTTAATTGCATTTTTGATCAACTCTCTTATTGAGCATACAAACCCTGAACAAAAATTGAAGTGATTGTGAAATATTATTAATAATATTAACAACAACAATACATTTTTTGCCAAGCTTGTAAAGGCACCGATAGTCCCAAGACTTGCTCCTTAGAAAGCTAGTTGCAACCCAGAGTAGATTTTATAATCAACTGACTCATGCCACATTTAGTCGTGAACTATAGGAATAATGTAAGATCATAGGAATAATGATAATAATATTAATCAATAGCCTCGCGGCCAGATCTTGATCAGCGCGCTCATTTTCCACTATGCGACCGCGGGTTCTATTCGCGGTCAAGGTAAGACTATAGTGCGCCTTTTCTTTGTAATGCCCCAGTATATATTGCCGTGTGTCAATGAGAATATTCACTTCTCAGGTTGAGAAGACCGGAATACAGCTTGGGGATGCCTACGTGCTAACCACACGTACCCCTTAACCCATGACCACGAGTGAAGGACGTCACCGGTAGGCCTTTGCTCATTCACGGGCTGTCGCGCCAAGTACATACATAATATTAATAACAGTTACGTTACGCCCTCAAAGTTCCAAACATATTCCAATTAGTACGAGCACTCACCAACCTGTGACTTCTAAGCTTTAGCATTCGCTTGGGAAAGCGCTCACAACCACTTACCTCGTCCTTCCACTCGCCTCGCGCCAGCGCCACCAGGTCGCCCACCTCCTCCTGCAGCACCTCCTCCATGCTCTGGAAGCGCTGCCACTTACCTCGTCCTTCCACTCGCCTCGCGCCAGCGCCACCAGGTCGCCCACCTCCTCCTGCAGCACCTCCTCCATGCTCTGGAAGCGCTGCCACTTACCTCGTCCTTCCACTCGCCTCGCGCCAGCGCCACCAGGTCGCCCACCTCCTCCTGCAGCCCCTCCTCCATGCTCTGGAAGCGCTGCCACTTACCTCGTCCTTCCACTCGCCTCGCGCCAGCGCCACCAGGTCGCCCACCTCCTCCTGCAGCACCTCCTCCATGCTCTGGAAGCGCTGCCACTTACCTCGTCCTTCCACCCGCCTCGCGCCAGCGCCACCAGGTCGCCCACCTCCTCCTGCAGCACCTCCTCCATGCTCTGGAAGCGCTGCCACTTACCTCGTCCTTCCACCCGCCTCGCGCCAGCGCCACCAGGTCGCCCACCTCCTCCTGCAGCACCTCCTCCATGCTCTGGAAGCGCTGCCACTTACCTCGTCCTTCCACCCGCCTCGCGCCAGCGCCACCAGGTCGCCCACCTCCTCCTGCAGCACCTCCTCCATGCTCTGGAAGCGCTGCCACTTACCTCGTCCTTCCACTCGCCTCGCGCCAGCGCCACCAGGTCGCCCACCTCCTCCTGCAGCACCTCCTCCATGCTCTGGAAGCGCTGCCACTTACCTCGTCCTTCCACCCGCCTCGCGCCAGCGCCACCAGGTCGCCCACCTCCTCCTGCAGCACCTCCTCCATGCTCTGGAAGCGCTGCCACTTACCTCGTCCTTCCACCCGCCTCGCGCCAGCGCCACCAGGTCGCCCACCTCCTCCTGCAGCACCTCCTCCATGCTCTGGAAGCGCTGCCACTTACCTCGTCCTTCCACCCGCCTCGCGCCAGCGCCACCAGGTCGCCCACCTCCTCCTGCAGCACCTCCTCCATGCTCTGGAAGCGCTGCCACTTACCTCGTCCTTCCACTCGCCTCGCGCCAGCGCCACCAGGTCGCCCACCTCCTCCTGCAGCACCTCCTCCATGCTCTGGAAGCGCTGCCACTTACCTCGTCCTTCCACCCGCCTCGCGCCAGCGCCACCAGGTCGCCCACCTCCTCCTGCAGCACCTCCTCCATGCTCTGGAAGCGCTGCCACTTACCTCGTCCTTCCACTCGCCTCGCGCCAGCGCCACCAGGTCGCCCACCTCCTCCTGCAGCACCTCCTCCATGCTCTGGAAGCGCTGCCACTTACCTCGTCCTTCCACTCGCCTCGCGCCAGCGCCACCAGGTCGCCCACCTCCTCCTGCAGCACCTCCTCCATGCTCTGGAAGCGCTGCCACTTACCTCGTCCTTCCACCCGCCTCGCGCCAGCGCCACCAGGTCGCCCACCTCCTCCTGCAGCACCTCCTCCATGCTCTGGAAGCGCTGCCACTTACCTCGTCCTTCCACTCGCCTCGCGCCAGCGCCACCAGGTCGCCCACCTCCTCCTGCAGCACCTCCTCCATGCTCTGGAAGCGCTGCCACTTACCTCGTCCTTCCACTCGCCTCGCGCCAGCGCCACCAGGTCGCCCACCTCCTCCTGCAGCCCCTCCTCCATGCTCTGGAAGCGCTGCCACTTACCTCGTCCTTCCACTCGCCTCGCGCCAGCGCCACCAGGTCGCCCACCTCCTCCTGCAGCCCCTCCTCCATGCTCTGGAAGCGCTGCCACTTACCTCGTCCTTCCACCCGCCTCGCGCCAGCGCCACCAGGTCGCCCACCTCCTCCTGCAGCACCTCCTCCATGCTCTGGAAGCGCTGCCACTTACCTCGTCCTTCCACCCGCCTCGCGCCAGCGCCACCAGGTCGCCCACCTCCTCCTGCAGCACTCCTCCATGCTCTGGAAGCGCTGCCACTTACCTCGTCCTTCCACTCGCCTCGCGCCAGCGCCACCAGGTCGCCCACCTCCTCCTGCAGCACCTCCTCCATGCTCTGGAAGCGCCGTCCGAAGCCGAAGTCGCGCATGTTGCGCAGCATGAAGCGCTTCTGCTCCAGCCACGGCAGCCCGTCCGTGAAGAAGATCCCTACAGCCCCGCCATTCAGTCATTGTGCAAATGAAATAGTGTATATATACCATAATATACGATACTATGTTGTGATATGTTTCAGTGGATTCGTGGATCTTGGTGATGCTTACTATCTTTACTTGATTAAAAACTATACGAAATATTATAGATCTAAAAAATGTGTTAATGTAACCAGAAGTTGGCGAATGTATCGTTTTTTTAAACACAAGTAACACTGGAAATTTAAGAAATAAAAATGTTTCTTATTTAGACAGTTTAATCTGATTAAAATTGTTTAACTACTGACTCCGGTCTAAGCGCTCCTCAATCCGCCTTAAGCGCGAATATTCTTATCTACGTCTCACCTGTATTTACAAAAGCGATAACAGTAGGCCGATTGTGCAGAATAGGTCGCTTTCCTTCAGAGATACAAGAAATGCCCTGCGGCGAGAGACTATCAGCTTTAATTGTTCCAAATGAGCTCGAAACATTTCATTCAATGAGATAACACCAATGTAGGAACGTGGACCAATTAAAGTCATCTTCCTCTCCCTCCCCTCCTACCTCACCCTCCCACCCTCTCTCTCCTTTCCTCCCTCTCTCGCCTTCCCTCCCTTCCTCTCTTTCCCCTTCCCTCCCTCTCTCTCGCCTTCCCTCCCTCCCTCTCTCTCGCCTTCCCTCCCTCCCTCTCTCTCGCCTTCCCTCCCTCCCTCTCTCTCGCCTTCTCTCTCTCTCGCCTTCCCTCTCTCTCTCGCCTCCCCTCTCTCTCTCTCTCGCCTTCCCTCTCTCTCGCCTTCCCTCTCTCTCTCGCCTTCCCTCTCTCTCTCGCCTTCCCTCTCTCTCTCGCCTTCCCTCTCTCTCTCCTTCCCCCTCTCACTCTCCTTCCCTCTCTCACTCTCCTTCCCTCTCTCACTCTCCTTCCCTCTCTCACTCTCCTTCCCTATCTCACTCTCCTTCCCTCTCTCACTCTCCTTCCCTCTCTCACTCTCCTTCCCTCTCCCACTCTCCTTCCCTCCCACTCTCCTTCCCTCCCACTCTCCTTCCCTCCCACACTCCTTCCCTCCCACACTCCTTCCCTCCCTCTCCTTCCCTCTCTCTCCTTCCTTCTCTCTCCTTCCCTCTCTCTCTACTTCGTCCGAGGCGACCTTGTAGAAAATCTTGCCTTTAATCTCTAGTGCTCGCAGCTGTGCGTAATTAGAGGCTCGGCGCTCATCGTAGGCTGGCTGGCGCCCGGCCGGTTGGCGCCTGCTCAAAGCGATTACGTAGCAAAGAAATATATGAAACTTTTAAACAAAGGCGCAAAACATTTTTAGCCAATACAGCAACAAAGGCTACAAATACATTGGTTTGTTAAATAAATAAAATTACTAGTATAGAATTAATCGTAGAAATAGGTACCATTCATAAAACATGAAAGTAGATCGAAAACTCGAAAGATATCGCAGTACAAAGAAGTAAGCATCCTGCCAACAGTGAAGTGTGTGAATGTGAAAATAACGTGTATTAATGAGTGTTTTCGCGAGTAGCGGCCTTGAAGAATGGCGCGCCCGCCCCGCGAGTGCCTGAGGCGCAGCGGCGCTCACCGAGTCGCTCCCCGAAGGCGCGAGCGCGCACTTGCACGATGTCGGGCCGCCCGGCGAACTCGGGGCGCGAGAGGACGGCGCGCACGTGCTCGTAGCTGGTGGCCACCACGGTGGGGAACGGGCCCAGGAACAGGCCCAGCAGGCTCGTGTTGTAGCGCCGGGCCATGCGCAGCGTCGCCTTGTGCATGAAGCGGTAGTTCTCCAGGAGCAGCAGCCAGTAGCTGCCCCATATCGGCAGTCGCGGGGGACCTGGAAAGGGGAAGCAGCACTTTAATATAATTACTAATATTGAAGGCAATCGTGAATATTTAGACAAAAATGAACCGTTTTGGCAGAGCTCTTTCAAAAATAACGAAAGTAACGAAGTTACGAACGAGGTTGTGATCATTATCACTTGCAAAAAACCGCTACTACAATATAAACATCAGCTACTTCTAACACTTTGGTTTTTGGGGTTTTCTTTCTGAAGAATTACTGTTATTTTCCACAGCTATAACCGTCATGTATTTTGTTTCGTCTTCGTGATGTGAGTAAGCTGTGACGTCACGGGTAGGGATATACGCCACAAGAACACAGACACGAGCGAGCTGTATACATTTATTTTACATATGTGTTTACAGTTCTTACAGGTCCGCACTCCAAGGCGTTTTTCGCAGCTAACTGGCTTCACCCCTCTCTCTCCACGCGCCTTGCGGCGGCGCCAGCGAGTAGCCAATTCGGCCGACGCGGGACTCGGCATCTGATGGGCCTTGGCAGATACACTCTCTGCCCTACCTTGGTACAGAACCACTCGCACGTGCCCGAACTCATCGGAGACCCTCGTGCACACAGCACTCCGCGCCAGCCTGGGCGGACAAACGTTTGCAGCATTGCTGCGAGGAAACCCGTGAACGTTACCCCCTCGTGGCTTCGCGGCGCTGCCTTATAAAGGGCGGAACCACGTGACTTAGTGCGTCATCTGCCCCCACGCGCTGCACTGGGACGCTGTCTATACTTCGGTTTTTCTTTCTTGGCGCACGGGGGTGTGACATCAAAATTGGAATATCTTACGGTATTTCGCGTCGTTCTCCGTTGTGCCGTCAGGAATCCCATGATCGCCAGCACTGCTCGATAAAGTCGCGATCATGCGACTCCTAGTGGCACAACCGAGAACGACGCGAAATACCGTGAGATATTTCATTTTACTGACACACCCACGTGCGCCAAGAAAGAAAAACCGAAGTATAAACGACGCTGTCTCACCGTGCGACACCCTGGCGGTTACTTCTCCCTCTGGACCGATGCGGCGCTCACTGTTCGGGTGGCTATATTTAGCTACCCTCATGCCCATAGCTCGCAATTGCTTCTCTGTGCAGGAAGCCAGGCCCATGACGCTACAAAGAACACAGACACGGAGTTTCTATGTACAGATTTATGGTCATTTACTATAAAAGTACTGTATTTGCACTCGTAAGGAACACATTTGCCACCAGAGAACCGAGCGTGCGTAAACTTTTGCACCGCATCTGTTCTCGTGTCCCGTGCCGAATCCTCCCTCGCAAAGCCGATTAACCTGCATGCGATTACATGCATCTGCACCGAGATTCGCCCGGAACCCGAAGCCTCCGGCGGTTTCCTTTGCTGGCCTGTAGTGCTGCTTCTGTATAGCTGCCTCTCAACACCCGTCTTCACGATTGAATAAGCCACGGCATTTCACGTCCTTTCTCAAGCAGTGCTTGATACGGTCGCTGCTGTGTACAGCATTTGGAGCTGGCACGCGCGCAGCTATATGCCGCGCGACGGAGCTCGCCGAAGCGGAACGCTGGCCAGCGAGCAAGCAAGCCGCGAGGCGAGGCTAACCCAGGCCACGCCGGCCCTATGTAGGCGGGAGCAGGTGGCGGCAAAGGCAGTCAGGCAGTAGCGGTCAGAGGAGCACCGAGGCACAACAGTGAGACAGCGCAGTGGAGCCGCTGGAGAGAGCCTGCAGCCAGAAGGGGAAACACACGCGGAGAGGCCGCACCAGGGGCGTGCGGAATACGACGCGACTGCCAGCCTGAGGTGCCGTGCTTGGTGATGCATGGCGAGATTGCGCGCTGGATATGCGCATTGCGGAGTCGCGCAGTCAGACGTGTGTTACAGTACTGGTGCTAAGTGACGCACTGGTGGGACACGGACTTTGGCGTTAATGCCAACCTGAAGGAAATACCTCTTGGTATATCGTGTGGTATAATGTAAATAGATTGGATAAAAGAATAAATAAATAAATGGTTGTTAAGAGAACGCCTTTTCATTCATTGGCAAATACAACAGTTGCGATCATACGACATCTAGCGGCACGACCGAGAAAGACGCGAAATGCCGTGACATATTCCATCGTGAAGACGAGCCTTCAGAGGAATACTTATAAAAATCGCCCTAAATATTGCGAGGAATAACGTGACTGTCACCCGCGTAGGCTCGCGGACCTCCTCGTCGTTGCGGAGTGTTGGGGCCAGGTGCAAAATAGGACCCGCCGGCCAGCAGCAGACCGAGGCTGTCATCACACTTCATCCCCCCTGCGCTGTCACCTACGTTTCAAAATCACGCCCCAGGCACGCACCCTCCATGACAGTGGTGTCAAGATCTTCTACTGGTGGCAGTGGCACGCGCCATGGCACCGTGGCATGCCACGACCATCTCTGCGCAACTAGTGTCGGGAAAGCGAACTATTACGAGTAGTATTATGCCCGCTGTTTTACAATAATGATGGCGTTGTCCCTGGTGGCGGGGTAATGAACTGCGTGGAGGGGCGATTTCGTCGTGGCACTCGTGCCACGAACTCCCGCTCGTAGCATCGACCTTGACAACACTGCTCCATGATGCCCTGGAGCTCTGGTTGCCGCCAGCCTGGCGCCAGTGTGCCAGAAGAAAGTGCAGTTTTTGGTGTACAAAGCATTTTAACGTCGGGCAAAGCCATGTACACCAGCTTTTGGCTGATTTTAAGGACAGGGTTCGGCTCACTAAAACAACGGCGCACGGTTCACTTGCGCATGGTTCACTCGCGCGGACCACGAGAACGGATCACTCAGGGAGCGGGAAGATGCCTTTGTGCTTGCATTGTGCATTGTGCGGTGTGGTGCGAATGTGTAATGGAGAATTACAATGGTTTATTTTTCGCGGATTTGCGTGAACATTTAAGGTGAGTATTTGCATAAAATGCGTTGGTAATTATGCGTTGGACAGACTCAAGGATGTTTTATGTTAACGCGAGGGCCGAAGGCCCGAGCCTCGTCCTCAACTTGGACACGGGTAGCGAAGCGTCACGATTCCACACGAAAGTGCGTTGGCCACGTGGCCGTGTGGCCGGGCACACTGTGGCGGCGCCGCGAGTGACTCGTTCGGAACCGAATCGTGCGCGTCAATAGGAGCCGAACCCTGTCCTTGAAATTTACCCAACTTTTTAATAGATCACTGTGACGTATAAATGCCCGAGTAATACCGGGTTTCTTAAGCTAAAATTGAGAACCGGCAGCTTGCGAGCGACTCACAGTTCTCTCGCCATGCGCTGTTACGTCATGTGACCTGCCGGGAAGCAATGAGCTTACGAGGATTTGTTTACTTCCCGACTACCAGGGTTCAGCGTTGCCGCTCATCTGCCTCATATGAAGTCGTGAGGCAAGACGATAAGGTCCGACTGTGGCGAAGCTTATGATCATGATATCAAGATGTGCTGTCGGTAAGAGTTAATGATTTGAGATTTCACTTATGTCATGTAGACGGTGAGTACGTAGTCATGTTTGACAACAACGAATCAAACTGTTAGAGACGCTTGTACGCTATTGGTACTGTAGTAACAATCATATTTGTCGCCAAATTTTGACTGCAATTCTTATTTAGTAGCAATACGACTGCTTTTATGTTCGAAGTAAGGAAAGAATATAATGTCCTAGCATTCAAACTTGCCCTCCTGCTTGCCCGCATGCGTGTGCGAGCCTAGCCTAGCCTATCCCTGGTAGAGATATGAGTTCGCCAACAAAACGTCCATCTTTCTAAACATCAATATTCAATATTAAAATGTCTCTGTTAATAAAACATCGACCCAAAACCATTGGTGTTATTAAACATCGACATTTTTAAAACTGAATTAGTAACCATTGAAGTTCACGCAGGAGGGTTTAATTTGAAAGTGGTCTCTTTTATTAATATTTTTAATTGAGATTAATTGGCAAAAGAAAATCAAAATATCTTAGAGCAATTAACGAAATTTGGATTATCTGATTCGATAACTGAAAAATAATACAGGATTCTTTATGGACGAAAGCTCGATTTTATTTTTCACCCTAGTCTCATTCGTCAATTTATGGATATCTGAAAATAATTATAAAATTTTGTTATGATGAACTTTTTCCATTTTCATAACGTCGACCACGTAAAAACATTGTACACAAATCATCGATGTTAGAAAAACATCGGTTTCAAAAAAATCGATCTTGAATACATCGATGATTTTATAAAAACATCAATTAATAAAAAGTGGTGGTGAGGTTGATAACTTGTAATAATTTGAGAAAAAGGTGTTGTCTATTGCCAATATTTTAATTCTTAATTTTTAAAGCTATTAACATACTTAGAAATGTTATAGGTGTTATTACTGCAGAGGCCAAAAGTTAAAAATCGAGGCGGAGGGTAGCGAAGCAAAGATTTGTAATTTGAACAAGGCAGTAATAATACTGTAACATTTCGTGATAGTATGTCAGCTTTGTATCAGTCACCATAAAGTCTCACAATTTATAAAAAAAATTACATTACTGCGATAGTAAACAAAGGAATTCTGTTGCTGCGGCACGTTACTACGATATTGTTTGGTGTTGCTTGGAATATATCTATTTAAACAATATTCGTATACCACGCTTTGAGAAAAGATGGATGCAAATGATTCTCCTGGGCCTAAAGATACCTAAAGAAATGATGTTTGGCGAGGAAGTTGGCGCGTCGACGTCCAGTAGCCACACCTTCAGGTCGTCAGTAAATATGATTACCGGAGAAGAGTTTCATTTGGTGAAATGCCGGGAAAATGCGGTTAATTTACCTAACGCACATTTTTAATTGTTCTATTAATATTACAATTAACAATTATTATTCCAAAAACTAATATGTGTTACTTTTATTCTCAATTGATTGAATCTGATTTGTTTTGTACATCTCCATGTTTTTTCTCAATAAACATTTGAATTGCGATGAAACGATGGTTGTTTATTTACGTTGCTAAATATGTTAAAACGCGTTGCTAAGGATGTTAAATTTCTTAACATATAGATAGGTACAAGTGCACTTAACAAACCTGCAGGTTTTACACCATACCATGTAGGTATGGTAAACATGTACAAACCTGAAGGGTTTATACCACATATCATTTATATTATGTAGTACCATATTTATTTGGGTTAAAGACCCATGTGATGGATACATTCTTTAATTTCTACATTTTTTCAATTTATAATACTCAATTCCATATATTCAATTTATACACTCAATTTCATATTTTTGTGTGTATTTTTTAAATTCCAGTACATATTTTCAGATTAGTTCTAATAATGATCGCCAAGCGATTTGAAAAGATCTTAAGAATTAAAAAGATTGATACTAGATGTGGCAACTGATCCATAAGGACGATAGACAAGTGCAAAGGCACAACGGTCGATGTTCTGACAACGCTTTGCCGGGGAACAAATATTAATATAACAAGATATACAGTTACGAGGCAGTGAAACGGCTCTCAGTCAATGCTTGTATTTGATTTCATGTATGGTTTCAAGTAATTGATAAAATACATCAATTTATTATATTTCATATGTCGGTCCTTTATTTCTTCTTCCCACAAGAGAGAAGAATTCTTACAAAGAAACCGAAAGACACATTAGGTAACGTTCGCATCTCTAGACAACATATTTTTCTCAACGAAAAAGCAACAAAAAAGGATGATTTGGAAACCCAGACATCAACGTCGCATCGCCGATCTCTGGGCCACTCACCGGGCGGGAAGTTGGGCGGGCGCTCGTAGGCCTGGTGGTAGAGGCGCGTCGCCGCCAGGAGCGCTAGCAGCACCGTCGCCGCCACCAGCACCAGCGTCAGGGCCATGACTGCGCGGAACTGCAAGGCGCGCTTTCGTTTGCACTGCAACTCTCGGCCAAGGTGAAAGGCCCTCATAACAACGTCGATATTTGAAGTGCACTTACAAAGATAAGCAAAAATACGATAAAAAGGCTGGCGTCAGCAGATTTGCATCTGCATTTCATTCCAAAATGCATTAAGAAAGGGATAGAGTTTCTGTTTACAGAGATACTTATTAGATACTACATATTTTCAAGATAAAATATTAGATTTGCAAAATTTATAGTGTTAATAAAGCGCATTAAAGATATAAACCAACATATTTGACGTGTTCATTTTATTAATGCACAGGTATAGGCTCCTTCAGACAGGCACAATGACTATCGATATACAACAAACACAAGGATACCATTATTCAGAATGATGCTAATGAAATACGCAAAATTAATTTATTTCCTCTTTACATGTTGGTGTACAATGCCTTTAATGAAGATTAGGCCCCAAGACAAAGCCACCCTACTTAAAAATTTTTAATTGATAACTAATTGTGCGAAATTTAATTTAATTGATTTTTATTTTTTTATTATAATGGTAAGCTGGTTATCGCAAGTACAACCAAGAACCACAAAAACAAACAATTCACCATTCAGAATAAGTATTTAATTCCTAATTAATTGAGTTTAACATAATAAAAAAATTCTACATAACCTGCAAATTGAAAGTAAGCTTTGTTAAGATTTGAGCTAGTTCAGGCACAATAAATATTTAGAAAGCAAATATGACACTACTTAGAACGACTTAATTGTCAATTAATGAGCACAAAAATTAATTTAATAGTTTTTCAAACTTTTCTTGAAGTTATTTGTTAACTGGTTTAAGATTAAACTGACTTAGACACAACCGTTAGTGAGTAGGATAGAAAAGGATTAGAATCACTTCAACAATAACAACACGAAATTTTGGTCTTAGAATACGTGTTTAAGGTTTATTTGCTTTTATTATTTATTATAAACGCATTTATCACCTCGCCACATGCACTAATCTTAATGATATTTGAAAGAGATCAAGAGTCTTTAATACTGATATATGTGCAAAGTTACAGCTAGTAACTGATACCTAACTAGTGGTGATACATCAGCACATACTTTCATGCATTGTAACAGCTAACACTTTTACATGAACTCGCAAAAGTGTTTTCAAGAAGCAAAATCTATTTTCCGCAATAAGACTCGAACTCAGCTTCTCTGAGATAACGCACCGTGCGCCTTACCGCAAGCAGTCCCTCTGACGTTCCAACTCGGACTGACGCCTAAAAAAGTAATTGTCTCAGCCCAATATTTCCAATAGGCAATTCTCAGAGCAAATTTTCAGAGAGATCAACGAAAATGATCATTTTTAAGCGTCCCTTATGTTATCAATGGGAAATATTCATAGAGAAATTTGAAGTGTTATGTGTTTTTTACTTTCTCGCTACGGGGTGGAGAGAAAGTTATGTAATGCTACGCGAAAAAAACAGCGAAGTTTTGGCAGGAAAACTCTTACTACAGGACCCCGGTAACGAAAAGTTGATAAATCCAATTGCTAAATTTATAAAAATTGCTCTAATAGGTAGTGTAGCCAGAATCCATGTTTTGTCGGACCTTGATACCGAAAAATCGAATGACGGTAAATCATCTATTCACCCGTCCGTCTATCTTGACAGACACCGTTGACTGGCGAAAAACGGAGCGGCAGGTCGGTGACTGCAAATGAACTCTCATTATCTCCCACAATTTATCTGCAGTCACCCAGCGATCACCACGAACGATGACATCGACTTGCTGAATGTCGACAGGGCGAAGTGGCTCAGTGCGCAGCGCGCTGGATCGGGAGATGCGGGTCCGATCCCCGCGTCGGCCATCCGGACCGGGGATTGTTGTCTTTTCTTGATCATAAGGCGAATGCTGGGATGATTCAAAAATACCACGAATACCTCCCACTACCCCACCTGCTACCTCCTACCATCATCATAGTTCTCTCACCCCCTTACACTTCAATAATAATAATAATAATAATAATAATAATAATAATAATAATAATAATAATAATAGGAGCAAGCAGAAACCATTGATCATATTGTCTCAGCTTGTCCAATCCTAGCAAAGACCGAATACTTGAAAAGACATGACAGGGTGTGTAGCTACCTCCACTGGCAGATCTGTACCGCCCTCGAAGTCCCAAACACATGCCCCAAGTGGTACGAACACTCACCAAAACCGGTGACGTCTGTTGGATTGTGTACGATATTGTACGACCAACAAATTCAAACTGATCGCACGATATTGGCAAACAAACCGGATATAGTCATCCGGGATTTGGCGAAAAAATCGTGTTTACTTATCGATGTTGCTGTACCTTGCGATCAAAACGTCGTTACCAAGGAGGCAGAGAAACCTCTTAAATACAAGAGTTTGGAAATCGAGATCAGCCGAATGTGGGGCGTACCGATTTTTATCGGAGGTCTGGGATTTGTTCCGCAAAATTTGAGTAAGAACTTGTCTAAACTTCCCAGTAATTCAAAAGACTGGGAAGTGCAAGAAATTGCTTTATTTGGAACAGCCCACATTTTACGCAAAGTATTGTAGAAGCACTGACAATCACCGGATCTGCTTCTTAGGTAGCTGGTTGCAACCTGGAGTAGATTTTATATTCATCTGACTCATAACATCTTTAGTCGTGATGCAGTGGAATAATAATAATAATAATAATAATAATAATAACAACAACAACAACAACAACAACAACTTGGGCTCAGCTGGCTCCGGTTGTCAGCGCCCAGCAAGGGCCCCTGCCTGTGGACACAGGCGGAGATCTAGCGAGGGAGAAGTCGCACCCACGAGGAGTCTACTCCCTGAGGGAGAAAACCCCAGCAAAAAATCACTGGCGGTAGGGATAAAACGCAATCTATAGGGACTTTTCCCCCCTTTTTCACCCTTATTCCGAAACAAGAGGGAACTTGGGTCTCTGGTTTGTACCTCGTCACTCAGAGAAGCTTTGGAAAGCAGCCACTAGGTATAAGGAAACCTCAGCCTCATCTGGTAATGGGGTTGCTCCAGATGAGGAAAGACGACAACCCCATTATGATGGCATGTGCTACGAACCATCAGAAGAAGCCAAACGGAGAGACAACCACCATCAAGAGTCAACTGTTCGAAATGTTTCAGAGGCAACACAACCGTTGACCACCAGAGCAGGACTGCCTAGACAGCGGATACAATGGAATGTGGAAATGAACCAATTCCTACTGCGCACTTATTATAGAGTGACCCGCTGTGAAACAGAATTGACTTGCTATAGGCAGCTTCTCCATTCACGGTTCGTACAACAGTCTCCCTGTTACTGAACAGGTGTAGCTAGCCAAAGAGCGTCAATTATGCGAAATAACCTGGTACCACTTGCAAAAGGAGAACGTATTCTGCAAGAAGTGTCAGGAGAGAGAGAACAACACTCCGAAGATAATGTAATGCCATAACAATGGAAGAAGACGCACAATTAAATACCACCATTTCAGAGAGATCATGCATTTCCCATTAGATTGATGTAATGCAGAATGATGTAAAAACAACAGATGGATTTTGAGTTCAATAGCATGCTGACTAAATTCAATGGGTTAATGCCAGAAAAGAGATCAAGTGTACCCAAAAAATTAATATCATCCAAACTGAGATCTGATATCATGAACAACTCTGTTCTCCCATCAAAGATTGATAACATTAAATCTTGATTCAAATATAAATTTGCATTTATACAGTTCAGCAGCAACTATTGTTAAATTAAACGGGGGTAACCTGAAAGAAACATTTGCGAAGTATAAGCAGCCAAAATTAAAGAGAAAGAAACCTCCATGGGAAAGGAGATTAGAACAAAAAAATAAGTGTGTTGAAAGCTGACGCCGGAATAATAACAGCCTATATCAACAACAGAAATAAGAAACTTGAGAAAAAAAATGCACGCCATTGTAAAAGCACGCCGCAAAAAGTACAGTAAACATGCCCAATTTGATAAACCAAATAGCATACCATCTGAATATCTAGACTCGGTCAAACAAAAATTGAGCGCGTATGCAAAACGGTTAAGACGTAATAAAAAATGTCGGAAGAGAAAGGAGCATAACGCCAACTTCAAAAAAGACCAGAAAGCATTCTATAAGACTTTGGAGCATTCCATGGTCACGTGTGGGACATTTGTACGCATTTTCTATTTAGTTGTTACCGAATAAAAATTAAGTAAATAGTTATATTTTTCTGAATAACGGGTGAAACAAAGAGCAAACTATGACTTATTTTTTGACTTATAGAAAGTTGTTATATCTTTCTAATTTGTTGAGTAAAGTTACACATGCAAGATACTGAGACAAACTTGCCGTCAACTAAAGAAGAAATCGAAGGCTACTTGGGAGGTATATGGTTGACTGGAATTAAATATAATGCTGATGCAGGCTGGTTGGAAACAATTCGCAAATAAGCAGAAACGATTGTACCCATGGAGAGCTTCCAAGTTGATACAATAAAGCCTCTCCTTGCCAAACTAAAGAATTGGAAGAGCCCTGGAAGCGAAGAATTTATCAGCCTTTGGCTGATATCAGCTTTTGGCTGTAGAATTTATCAGCCTTGCATAATAAGTTCGTTGAATATATAAATATTTTATTGAAGAGTCTCAAAGCATTCCTCATCATTTGGCCACGTGTGACGTATCTCATACCGAAGGGCTTCAATAGTCCTATAACCTGTTTGAACACGTTCTACAAAGTCTCAACATCATGTGTGTCTAAGATCCTGGAAGATCACTGTAATGGTAACTATCCTAGTAGAACAACAAAAAGGATGTAAGAAAGGCTCGCTATGATGTAAAGAACAACTAATTATTGACTCAGTAGTCTTGAAACAAGCCAGTAATAAGCAAAGAAATATATTTGCAGAGTGTATAGATTATCAGAAAGCTTATGATTCGGTCCCACATGACTGTCTTATAGACGTTCTAATAATATACAAAATGCAACCCAAGTTGATAGATTTCTCTGCAACCCTAACAACAATGAGGAAGTCAGAAATAGTATTAAAAACCAAGCAGGTGAATATTATCACAAATAAAATTGACATCAACCGAGGTATCTTCCAAGCAGATTCTTTGAGCCCACTTTCGTTTTACTTGGCTATTAGATAAAGAGTCAGCACTACTCGTACAGACTTTTCCCATCTGGCATATATGGATGACAAAAAGCTGTATGCATCAACAACCAGTTCGTTGAAGCAGCTCCTCAATATCATCAAAACTTTCTCTGAAGACATCGGAATGTGTTTAAGTATAGATAAGTGTAGAACGGTTAACGTGGTACGTGGCAAATTGACGAGGGGTCTGGAATACGAGACGCAAAGAAGCGATCTTATTAAATCGTTAGAACATGATGAAGTGTATAAGTATCTTGGCATAGTGCAGTCTCAAACAACAGCCCACTCGAAAGAGAAGAAACATATAACCGTAGAATTCAAGGACCGACTCACATATGTTCTCAAGACATCTTTGAATTCGCGAAATCTTACCACTGCAATAAATACATACGCTATTCCTGTAATCACCTACTCAATAGGCTTAATAAAATGGATAGATATGTAAGAACTCAAATGACCCAATATCGATATCGTCTTCCTAAATCTGCTGTTGAGAGGATCAATCAACCTCGCGAAAAAGGAGGTCGAGGCAAATTACAAATATAACCAACAGTATTGACAACCAAATCTTTCTGATGAGAAAGAACTTTCTTGAGAGGGCAGAAACATCGACACTGCATAAGGCTATAGTAAAGGCTGATTTCAGTACCACTCCCTTAAATCTTACAAATGCTCAGTTTCAACCAGAGCACACAAGCCATGAAAGAAAACAGAAAACGTTTTTGAAAAGATGGAATTTCAAACTCATTTTCACAGAAATCTTTTGAGTTTTCTAGAAACTCTTTAGACATAATTTGAAGCACATGTAGTACTAATAAATGCAATAATGTTTACAAATATCCTGTATTGTAAATAATTACATGGAGAGATCTCAAAAGAATACATTTGTGTAATTTTGGAAAAACAGGGGAATACAGCAAAATAGAGATTATGACACCTAAACAGAACATGTAACATTATCTCTACCAAAAGTTTAAAGAAAAAAATTGGATCAATTTTTTAGAAATCTCTTTTTTAATGTTCTTCAATATTGCCCATACTTCATTTAAAATTGCGCGAAAACTACTAAAGTTTAAAAGAATATGTCTAATGTTAGTGAAAGAACTAATTACAGAGAACAAATTTCATTCAAAGAAAAAAATCTCCATCTTCAATAATGTAATTGCAGGAACAATGAAAAATCCAAACTTTTGCGATTTTTGACAGTTAAGAGTTAACAATAAAAATCGGACCGATGTCATTTCGTGTACTTTGTTCTATTCCTACAAGTCATTTGAAGAAAAACATTGGAGCCATTTTGAGAAAATGTTCAATATGTTCCAGGGGCTTCATGTAAAGTGACTCCAAAATTTGAAGAATATTTTTCAAAATCGCAGAACTTAGGGTCGACCCAGATCTACGGGGGAATATACATTTTGGAAAAAATCTTATTAACAAAATCCTATTAGGTTAGTGTGGTTTATGCGCTGGTCTTGTTCACTAACAGACAAATGGATTGACGGACGTTTTGCCGTAAACTAATTTTTCGATATGAAGAACCCATAAATCGTGGATTCAAATTACACAGCGTGTTAAGAGCAAGTAATTTACGACTTATTGGATTAAGATGTATCTGCCCTTTCTGTATCAAGGTCCCACAATACGAATGTTTCTGTCAAAAAATCAATTTTTATCGCAGAATTACATAACTTTCCCTATACTACTTATATTACTCTATATAACAGGGGTCCCACCAACTATTGGCCACCCCCATAACGTCTAAACAGTCCATAATATCGAAACGCAGTTTGCGTTCACGGGCCCTATGCTCAGAAAGGAACCAGAGGAACAAGAAGAAGAAGTTCGCGTTCAACAATGCGGAACTATGTGGCAAGTAATATGCCGTAGAGAAATCGTCTGTAATATTTTTAGTTTAAAAAGAAATTTAAGAAGAAACTAGAAATTTAATCGTCTTTGATTTTTTGAATGAAACTAAACATTTTCTCAACAGCAATCGATAGCCCATAAAAAGAGGAATACAATGATGTTCCAACTGTTAGTATTTTAATAGTAATTTGAGTATAAAATGAGACTTATATGGTATTTTAAATTAAACGGGCAATATTTCCTGTAGCAGCCCCCAATCTTCCCCTGTTGCCTTTGGGGAAGATGACCTTCGCTTCGCAGCACCAACTCATACGGGGAGAGAGGACTCTGAGACGGGCGGCAGCGCAAATAGTTTTGACTGAACGGATATAGGAACAACATCAAGTTTAACGAACAGAATGAAAGGTTTTTCCACTGATTCATCAGGATTGTTTATTTCTTTCCCTGATTGAAATTCCAAAGCACGAATAATTGAAATGAACGGTATAAATAAAATGATTGTGTAAGGAAGATACTAAGAAAGATAATTTTCAAATTTAACAAGAATTGAGCTCGATGTCTAATGGCTGTAAAAACAAACCAGTATTTTAAAATACTTCAAAAACAAGCAATCTTCCATTTGCACGAATAAATATTTTCACTATAATACCTCCATAACATCAAATTACAAAAAGGTAGAAATTTTGTTATTATTCCCCTTTGTAAATTTACAAAGTTAAAAAAACGTAGATTACAATAGAAAAACAGAAGAAAACTATGAACATAAATTATTAACTCAGCCCTGTGTTCACCATCGACAGTAATACACATCTGCAATCGTGTGTGCAAGAGCCGATGCACTGACTGCAGTAATTTGTGACGTAATACATCGATGCTTTGGAATTTCCGCCGGAAGGGAAGTTTAATTCTGATGAATTATTGGCAAAAAAGTGTCATTTTCATCGTTAATACTGATGTTTGTTCCTGGGTCACTCGTGACTAGGCCATGGATTGTGTAATTACACCTCCATTGCCACACCGCTCACTCTCCCCTCTCCCCGTAACGGTCTCGGCGCCGCGAACGCCATCTTCCCCACAGGCGACAGTTGGAACGGTTGCTACAGGAAATTAATGTCCATTTAATTTAGAATTCCATGTCAGAAAGTCTAATTTTGTACTGAAATTACTATCAAAATACTAACAAATGTTACATCATTGTATGCCTCTTTTTATGGTCTATTCATTGCTGTTGAGAAAAATATATAGTTCCATTAAAAAAATCAAAGATGATTAAATGTCTCGAAAACTAAAAATATTGCAGACGATTTCTCTACGGCATATTACTTGTCCCATGATTCCGCATTGTTGAGCGAAAACTGCACTTCGATATCATAAACCGTTTAGAAGTTATGGGGGTGGCCCATAGTTGGTGGGACTCCTGTATACGTACACATATGACAAAGTAATATGTTGCAGTATACTGTAGTTGGATACGTTGGTGACAAAATTTTAGTTTGCGAATCGTTTTGAAATCACATGAAATGTTGAAAATGACTTAAGCCTGAAAAATTATATTTTCAGATACACTGAATTCATGTTGTGTTAATTAAGGTTTAAATTATTTGAGTATACCTTGTAAATGTGACAAATAATGAAAATGATAATCAAAGCATAAAATCAATAATCTCGTAAAATGATCTCAAATACAAACACCTTCCCCACTGACCAACTCCTGTCCTGAACGCACCTTCAATCCAAAAGGACGGAGAGGTGAGACTGTGAATGTCTTCAATAGCAGATGAAGCGACGCAAGCAGAGATCACTGACGAACTGCATACAAACGTGCGGAACGGCAGAGATAGAAGCCACCCCGCCACTCGCCAACACGCCACGCACCGCACGCCGCCGCCCTCGCACTCTGCACCCACTCCTGCACTCCCATTCACTTCGCTCGGCGTCCGCCGCGAGCGCATTTCTACCGTCTGCGCCTCCGCCGCCGCGGGGGGCAAGGACAGCGGACTGCTCGAGTCGCGCCAGTGCTTGCCGTATGACCAATCTCTCGGCTGAGAGGTCTAGATCGAAATCTAATTCACTGCATACAACTTCTAATTATTCATACCCACTATCTCCTTGCTTTCTTATATTCCTAGTGAAGACCAAGACATGGAATGCAGGAAAACGCCTCAACATTTTGAGAGACATGTACGATCAGTGGGTCCCTGAAATCGAGAATCTTGTACTTACTTGCTATGCAACGTACATACATAGTAATGAGAATGTATTGTACGGCTTGATATTACGCATGGTTTCACCCACTCTCCAACCCCCGTTTCAGAGCAGCCGGGCAAGTTGCCGAGATCAACAATACTGAGAAGTCGGGTGCGGATCGTCCAAATAATGAAAATAAGGCCCGCAACCAAATTAATGGTTTCAGTTGTGGTCCTGGAGGCCTTGCAAGTTGTTCAACCCTGATCTAGAGGACAATTTTAGCAGCTCTGAACGGTAGTTTTCCGCTATCTCCTATCAACATCGAGGGGGATGTCGTAGCAGTTCCCGAATAAACAGGCCACAGACCGCGCGCGATATTTCCTTCCTCTTCCTTTCCCTGTCCTCACTCCTTACTTACGTGCACTTACAATTACGTGCATTGTACTACCAGCAATCCCAGGAGGAGGTCGGAACTTGTCTCGGTTGGGGTGGTGCCCCTGTTGTAGAAGATACCTGGATGGGGAAATCCAGCAAACCGATACCATAATTGAGGCGCCAGATCTCCTCATCTACTAGGGAAAGGACAACGCCACCTTCGTTAATGAAAACAAACATTACAATTATGGGATTAATAACCATAGCAGCTGACGCACATGAAAACAAGAAATCAATCGATCGAAAATATGAGTAGTTTTTCACGTAACTTTCGTGAAATATAGGTAAATTTCGAAAACAAAAAGAAAACTCAAAGTCGTGTTTTTTTAAATATTTTCTCGGATTGAACAAGGGTTGTTTAAAAAGATGGAGTAGGTTCCATTTTCGGTTATTTCTGTTCTTCAGCAAATTGCAAAAAAATAACACTGCAAAAGTAAAATATTTATCATAAAGTTTTATTACTTTCTCGTCTTTACTTCGTAAGAAGAGAACATGTGCCGGAAAACGGGGAATTTTCAACAGATCTGTTATTCCCGGGCCCTGGGAGAAGTCGCGCCTTGCCTACGGACGTAATGGGTGACGTGGGCAAAAACCGACTCCAGAGTTCCTTTCGTGCATTGAGGTCTTCTAACATTATGCATTCATTTATTTCGGCATTTAAATGAGTGTTACATGCTGAAATTCATTAATCTAGTTTTTTAATTAATAAAAATTAATATAATTTTTTAAATTCAAAATATGTCGATTCCTCAAACCATATATTTTTTCTTTCGTGCAATGCAAAAGAAGTTCATAAATATTCATAACTCCTACATTTTAAATATTAATTTGAGGATGAATGTGTAAATTTCAGTAACGAATTTCACATATAATCATAACAAAGTAACATTTTTTTAATTTTATATTTGTAACTTTCACTTTCACAGGATGCTTTTGCGTCCAAATTTCTTCGACTAATTTCACCTCTTGTTTTGTTAATTTTTTTCTGCAACTTCTGCTTCTAGAGTTTGTTCTGAATGCAAATATGGTCATAATTTATGTAAATATCAATTCTCATGGCAATTCGGTTAGTATTGATTTCAATAAGGACGAAGAGCGAATTCGATGCATACTTACGTCGGCAATTCTTGTTTCTGGCGGTATCTATAATGTCTTATCCACCTGAACCTTGATAGAGTTTATTTGGATTATGTCACAAGTAATGCAGGTTATCGCAAGGTCACCGTGGGCGATGCACCAGACAGTTCAGCTTATCATCACGGGTCAAGCGGAGCTTTGGGGCCGTCCATAAATTACGTAATGCAAATTTCGAGTATTTTCAATCCCCATCTCCCCTTGTACGTACTTCCCTCTCGCAGTGTAACGCTGCCTCAGACCCCCTCCCGCCCCCTTTAGCATTACGTAATTTATGGATAACCCTTTTGCTACTCCAGAGACACCGCGTGAAAAAAAGAAAAACCAGAGAACTGACAGACAGAATGATATCATGTGATGAGAAATGGATTTTGCAGATAAAAGATTAGAGGAGAGGTACTAAAATCACAAGAGTATACAATATTCTCAAGCAAAACTGTTCATTAAAAATAAAGCCTGGGGTCCAAATTCTCCCACGCGACCCCTTCCAAGTTAACAAAAGAGCAGATAAAAAGTGATCCCTATATAAAGTAAATTACGTACATAGTAACACGTTGCGTAGTAGCCAGATTCCATGTTTTGTGTATCCTTGATATCAAAAAACTCTATTGACGGCAGAACGTCCTCCGTCTGTGGCCAACGTTAACACCTAACCGGTTCAGCCGATTTTCTATAAAATTGATGTTCTTCGATGGATTTAAAGTAACTCGAGGCAGTCTGAGTTTGAAATGGATATTTTCATTTTTAAGGCTTCTTTACATTAAACCTTAAAACATTTTCGAAATTTTCACAAAAATGGCTCTAAAATTTTAGTTTAAACATTATCCTCGGATAGCGTATGGAAAAAACATTGAGCTCTTAAAGACTGCGCAGTCTCTTTTTCGATAAAATCTGTTTTCTCGAAAATTGCAAAACAATTTTTTTTTCGGTGTCTTCCTACACCTAATATACATTAGATTTCTAGATTGATGCTAACGGCAGAGCCATTGAAAGCCGGCTCTCTCACTAAATCTAAGTTGACAAACATGACTTCAATTATTTCTCATTATTGTATGATATATCATACGCTAATTTCTGGTCAATTAAAATCTGATTCTTTTGCAATACTTTGTGAACTTTATTTCTTCAGTAGACATCCTAAACGAAATATATAAGTAAGATTTTTCATTCTTGATTACCAGATGTTGATTTAGCCATGATCGCTAAGACATTGTATACTCCTGTGCGCGCACGAACGTGACAATAAACGACTATGCGCACAAATTTAATTTGGGCGTTACTGGGTTAATAATGTCAACAGCGCCTCATCGGCATTCTCACGATTTTTCTGCTAGCGTTTTTCACGGACGAATGGAAGGACGGACAGTCGTTTTGCCGTATCATATTTTTCGGTCAAGGACTTACAAAACGTTGATTCGGACTACACAAGGTGTAAGGAAATTATTTACTTTATTTAGAAAAAAATTATTCATTTTTTCGGTGTATGGGAACTATAATACGATTTTTCTGCCTAAAACCGCCTTTTGTCACTGCAGTATTACAGAACTTTCTACTGTGTATGTATTTTGCGAGAAAGTAAAAAAGAACGTTTCATATTGCTGGACAAATCATCCCTCTAGATTTAGACGGAAATAGTCATTTTAGAGTCTCACCTGGGAATCATTTCTAGAAATCCCCCCTTGTTTGATTACAGTGGCGTAAACGTAGGTTGTCATTTCTTACTGCCATACCCCCGTTCAGATAGCTGTGTGACGATATGAAAGATTCTCAGAGTACCAAGTGATTGCGAAAGTGTGCTTACATACGACTCCCGAGCCGATTGCTGTGTGACTGGGATGCAATGTCGCGTCCTTGCCTCTCAAGGCTGTAGTGACAGAGAGCATACATACATTTCACACACATACGCGTTTTAGAGATCCATGATTTCGGAAAGATTTTTAATGCGTTAAATGAGTTAATATCGTTCCAGTTTCCGACTATTCCTCTGGCTCTTTGTAAACAACTCTATCCACACATTGTTTTTTCAAAAATGGATTTCTCAATCGATCTGACTCAAATTGTCACATTCAGTCATAGAATTCGAAAGAAATGTTTCGATTTGTGAAGGTATTTTGTTTATAGTGTAAACCACGTTTTCAAAGTTTTCACAAAAACTGCTCTAAATTTGTTCTTGGCATTTAAAGAAATAGAACATAATATACTTATAACTGCAATAATTGCGCGCATGAAATTATCAAAAAATCGAGTTGTCAAGAAAATGAAATGTTTTGACGAAAAATCGTCTGTACCAAATTCACTCACACCTGGACGGAAGTTTAATCATCAATTAGTTAGGCTTGGAAGAAGCTATTGTGCTGTTTTGCGATGTTTTCTGCCTAGATAGACATTTGTTCCAGTGAATTGTGATAGTCTTTCACCTGTTATTTAATTTTCAATGAATAAGGTAATACCAACAGTTCTCGATTTCATTTTCGAAGCCGCTGCTAATTCTTGAGATTACAACATGCGTGAACTGGGAATCAGTCAAGATTCAATCCAAAGATATCGAGAAGATTTTGGCAAAAAGAAGGATACTAAGTTTAAATAACTAAAGGAAATAAAATAGGTCTTCATACGTTTATTGAGATGGTAAATTGCTGCTTGTAAACTGAAGTAATTTGGAAAAAGAAAATTATATTAATTTAGTCCATAAAGATCCCATTAAAGGCAAATATTTAGACAGATAGACGTGCTTGAACAAAATATATGGTGAAAGCGAAATACTAATTATCTTTTTAAGACACTAAAAAATGAAAAACTGAACACTATTATCGGGAGCTCGTTTAATTATTTATAATTTTATTGGAAGGAACTCGAACTCGACTATCAAAATCAGGTCACCAGGGGCTTTTACATCATGCGTGGTAGATGACAAAGGACGTTTACTCCTTTAAAATGTTTTTGTTTACACAGCAATTGGCTTTAAAAGTGTCTGAAGAGAACGGTCTGAAACGGTCGGAAAAAAACTGTTTCTTATGACTGTGAATGATAAAGCATAATTGTAGAGTTTATCGCGATGTTCTGTTTATTGAATATGCGCGTGAAAAATATATGAAGATATACGAAAATATTTATTTTTGCATCAAGAGCCTTATAAGGGTTCTAATGGGTTATAAGGGTTCAAAAGCCCTCGACCTTTTTGTCGCTCAGTCATTAGAACCATTTAACACCAGTGCTACTTACAAGCTTTTATTTTTCACTAAATTTTAATTATTAGATTTACTTATTTACTAATTGACTAGAAGTTAAACTTGATTCGTTTTTTTTTTAATTTTTCCCTTCTATAATTCCCTTTCATAATTCAATCTCTCCGTAAGAGAACAGCATAATTCAAATGTTTTATTCCCTCGTATCCACGCTCCTCTCAACGTAGGTAAGGTTGAAAAAAAAGATCCAAAGCAATTGTATTTTCCAGTAAAATATCTCTACAGTCGACGATTTCCTATTGCCGTAAACCCCGCTCCTATTTTCTCTCTTTCTCCTCTCTTTACTTTATTTATGTATTTTACCCAAACACCGATATTTTATTACACATTAGCCATCACGAGAAGGAACAAGAGGGTTCAAAGGAGAGCACCAACAAATTTATTTTGCATGTATCGTGGGAATGACTACCCGTACGGGAAACGTGGGAGCCCTTAGGGAGAGAAAAGGTAACTTTTAACTACTGTACTTTACGTATGAAAACACTTAGAAATAAGAGAACAAATATGAGATTTTTTCTTTATAAGCAGTGCAGGAAATTTCAGAAATGAATTTGTTGATGCCCTGAGCCACCTCTCCGGTTCAAGGCTTGCACTGTTGGGGCGAGCCTTGAGGAAACCCCGCTAGTGTGTGGCGCCGTCTGCTGGCAGGAGGCCGACGCCCCGGAGCGCCGCTATTGAATCGAATTGAATTGATGCCTTATTTTTACGTGGCGAGACTCAGGCCATGAGGCCTGCTCTTCCGTCTGACCACGCAAATTTGGCTACGCTCCTTTCACCAACTAGCGGAGAAAGAAGGTATATTATCTCGGGCGACGAAACAAGCGATTTGAATTTAGCTCAGAGGCTTCATTTAGGCTTGAGGATGCAGTAAATGTACTAACATGAGACAGCTGGCTTTACCCCTTTCCCCTCCGAAGGCGTACGAAGGATTTTTTCGCCCCTAAAAATCCACGGCTTCGATCGGGTTTGAACCCGCGAACTTGGGTATAACAGTCCGATACGCTAACCGCTACACCGCCGCCACGCTATCTCGCCAACATCAAAATAAACACGTCTGTGAGAAAGATCTTATCTGCATTCCTTAACGCAGGTGCAGTCAAAGATTACTAGCCTCTAAGCGAGTGATATTTCTTTAGATTTTTAAAGTAAAACATGCCCAAAATGGCGTTTTTCGACTATTTTCCTGTTGTCAACTTATTCAGCTAACAAGTCCCAATGAAAAGAAAAGAAAGGTTTTCGAAGAATTGTAATTAGCCATCTAACCTTGAATTTGCTTGAATTTCTAACGATTTCCAAAATGGAATGTTCCGTGCTTGTAGCTCCAAGTATCGTTCTACATTCAAAGTCTGTTAATGCCCGTCGTGTGGCTTTAATCACCTCGGAGACCTTCTCACATGAAAGACTTGAGTGCAAATGAAAGCTCTTTTTTTTCAGATTAGCCGAAGGTTGGTGTGCTTGTGTATTTGTAGTTCCATGAATGCTCTGCAAATGCACTGCTCTTTTATATCCATCGTACGCGACACTACTGCCCTTCTACTGCCATCTGTACATTTACATATTGGTATCCCACGACTTTTGTCACCGCACTGTATTTTATGAGCCTTTCTTTAATACAGCTTTTTTTGTAATGTCCTTTATTACAAATATGGATAATACTTTATTACAAATATGGAATCATGTTTGTCGTCTCCCTGTATTTTATGAGCCTTTCGTTAATACATCATTTTTTTCTATTGTCTTTTATTACAAAAATGAAAAATATTTATTACGTTACATGAATCATGTTTGTGACATTAATTTCAGAAAGTTTTACAAACAAATAACTCTTTTCTGGTGGATGGTAGGTTTGTAGAATAGAACATGGATTTCCCAAAAGCAAATGCTTTGGAGAAGTAATACGTTCAAATTTTATTTATTTATTTACTTATGTATTTATTGAATATTTTCATTTCATTTCAATTGTTCCCGTCGGGAGCTGGCGGCTGGCACGCATTCAACATCACTCAGCGTTCGCTCCGCACCGGTCATGGAACACTAACAATGGAGAACGTACATAAATTCGTTTATTTCTAAGTATAATTCCTTGTCCTTCCAAACAAATATGATTTATCTTATAAATAAGTAAAAAAGAACAACTAATTGAATATCAACAAGCCGTTTGCACCATTAAACCATGTTAAAGGGATACGATCCCCTCAAACAAGATTTTAAAATGGATTTGTAAACATTTCCTTCTGTTTGTAATAATAACTACAAATAAGACGTTAATGAAACAAAGGGCCACAATCCGAGTACAGAGGTGTACAAGGCCTACTTTACTCAGGCCCCGAAGCAAAATTGTCACGTGATCAAGGTAGTCGGTGATAGTTTGCTCCTGTGCATGTGGTTTTTCAGGATTTGAGAGTGGCCGTGCAGCGTTTTGTGGTGTTTGCAGCGTTCAAATCAAAATTGTTATATCAAGCGATTGTGCTTACTGTGTGATATTAATTACTTCGCTTTATGTGGTTGTTGCTTTCAGCTGAGCGTATTATGTTCCGGGCGTCTTTGTATGTACATGAAAGTAACTAAGGTTATAAAGCTAAAGTCGGAGATCTCACAGTGCCGGTAAAATTGCACAAACGTCTTCGTGACGCATATTTAGAATATCTAGCCAACTTTTATAATGAATAATCGTTTTGTATTTCACAGAAAGTGCTTTGTGGAATTTGATTCCTTTTTATTTCAATCAAGAGCGGATTCGACCGAGAACCGTTTATACCCTGTAAGTGTATGTTTCCTATTATAGGCTTTCATGATGTAGATTTTGTATATCTATGTTTCAATAAGCGAGATAACAAAAGTATTTGTGTCGTTTATGAACATTAAAAAACGTATCTAAAAGAAGAGTATCAACGTTATTTGTTTATGTAAATATCAACTTTATATACTTACGGTAGGCAACAACTAGATGTTTGATTTGATTTGATTTATTTGGTCCAAAAACAGTGAAAACTGTATATGACGTATGGGGGAGAAGATTATTTACGCGCGTTTTCTCAAGTCCCACAATCCCTTCCCAACATTTTAACTACAAATACGATGGTTGAAAAACGAATAAAATATAAAAAAGATATAACAATAAAATTTAAAAAAGCGCGAGATTAGTAACATTTGAAAAACAAGATATTTCTTTCCCGAGTTATAGAAAACATACTTGCAACGGTAAACGAAATGCAGATGCAATTTTTCTGCATTCAAATATGCATTTTCTGCTAACAAAATAGTAACTCACCCTCAGCTCTACTGGCCTTGGAACATCCGCAAGACCTGCTTGCGGATGATTGAAATATATCCATTTTAATTTCCTCAAAATCAATAATGATAGTTAATTTTGTAGATGTCTTGGTCAATTGTACATTGCCGAAAGATGCGCAGTTTGTAATCCAAGTTTTCTCTACTTGCCTCCCAAAACAAACCACGTTTGGCGAGGCCGCCGAAGCCAGGAGGACTTTCGACTACCGTGATCACGTGACTCAAAACTATGACGTATGCTTCGGGGCCTGAGTAAAGCTGGCCTTGAGAGGTGTACAGAAGACCTCATAATGAACATTCCACTAACGATGAGGTTTCTTAGCAAATTAACAAAGTGACAAAAGAGAGATTGCACTAAAAAGACACGATAAGACGATACAGCGAATTGCTGAAACTCATAGATGGTCCCTTTGAAAAACCTTCTGATTAGGAAGCGGATTTCTATGATTTTGCATTCTTTTCGTTGCTTCAGGGTATGGCTACATGATATTTATTTACATTTGGTTAGAATTGGATGCTATGTACTAGATTAAAGTGTTAGTGCATATTTGTGCATATTTGGTCAATTTTTCATGTTACTGCATATTTGTGTAATTATAAGCACATATTTTGCATATTTCGTTAAAATAGAGACCTATCTGTAAAACGTTTAATTTTTTCATAGAATCTTTTATATTTGTGAGCGTTCATCAATTCGAAAGAGCTTGTCGAAAGAGTTTGCGTCTGATTTTCTTCTTCTTTTCTATAGAAGATAAAATATTTGTGCAAATGTAGGTTCTTGATATATTTTTTAAACCAGACAGAAGAAATGCAACAAGACGTACTAGGTGAATACTAACTTCAGTTATTTGTCCTGCGAAGTAAGGTAGATTATATTACGTTTGCACTATGTCTTTTCATTCCAAGCATGCTTCTCTTGAATTTTATTAAGAAGGATTTATACAAGAAATATATATAATATTAATTGGATATTAAAGTGCATATTTAAGAATTTGTAAGTCATAAAAGCGTATTTTAAAAGCATATTTCAAGATTTTTTAGGACATTAAAATTTTCTCCTTCCTGATATTTTACAGAGGAAAAAATTGGGACAGTTTCGCAGTTTAACAAAGAAATTGTAAAACTGATCGAGAAAACTTCAAAAAAAAATTTTGCTACAACAGCACATACTTTTCCGCTATTTTTGTAAATTTGCCATTTTTTACGACGAAATTGATACCTGCGCCACTTTTTTAAGCCTCCTTGGTTCCTTCCTTCCTTGGTTCCCTCCTCCTTAAGGTTCCTTGTTCTAGGAATAAAATTGAAGAAAACATTCGGAGCGGTTTTTGAGAAAATGTTTTTTTTCATAATTCCATATATCTCAAGACGTAATTACGTAAAAACTACTCGTTTTTTTCAAAAAAATGTAGATGACTTTTTAATTGGCTAACAAATATGGCTCAAAATCCCCAAAAAATGGAGCCATTTTTGAGAAAATGTTGTTGAGGCTTCATATAAAATGCCCCCAAAAGAAACAGATCAAAATATCCGTTTCATACTCAGAAATACTTCAGTTCATTTAAATCGATCGGGGAATACCAATTTTGTTGAAAATCGACTGAACCTCTTAGGGGTTAGCGTTGATCACAGACAGACTGTCAGACAAATGGACGGACAGAGAGACCTTTGCCGTCAATCGATTATGTGATATCGAGAACCCACAAAACATGGATTTTGACTACACAACACGTTACAGGAAGTAATTTACTATATACAGGAACAATATTTATCCACTTCTTTTATCAGGGCTCAGCAATAACAGTTTTATGTCGAAAATTCGCCGTTTTCCGGTGCACGATTACAATATTTTGCCCTCTTACAAAGCAAGTGTAAGAAAGTAAAAATTGTCTTTCAATAGTTACCATAAATGTGGGAATAATTCATTGTTACTGTCAGAAAAGTCACGATAATATATAGTGCAATACACTACTACAAATTCTACCATTAGGAAGCCGAACAATTAAGAAAATGTCAAACAAAATGTACTTTGGGCGGCGATAGATAGCAGCTGGCACGAGTATGTGGCAATTCAGAATAGCTAACCCAGACCCAAGAAAATAGGAAATTAATAAGGGAATGTTTGTGCCATTCTGTAGCACCACTAGTTTGTATCCGTATGTTCAATTGGAAAATAATTGAAATCAGTTTTAAAGAGAAAATTTCATACAACTTTGTACGAAATTTTAACATTTCTTTCGAAACTAAGCAAGCAACAGCATTAAACTAGTGATGCTACTGAATGGCACAGACTTTCTCGTATTGGTTTTCTATTTTCTTTGGTCAGGGGTAGCCATTCTGACTTGACAGAAACTCTTGCCGGCTGCCATCTATCGTTGCCCAATGATTTTTTTGTACAGTTTCTCAACTTTTCGATTTTCGAACAATAGAACTTAAATATTACTTTAAGAATATTAAAGAAGAGTAAAATCTCGTCCTGAATGACCATTTTCATTGAAAAATTTGGAACCGTTTCTGAGAAAATGATGTTCAAGCGTTACTGTAAATGCGAAATTTGAAGACTTTTTTCACTGATGTTATTTGAGTTTTCGATAAACTTCATTTCAAACACTTTCACTTACAAGTGCAATAATGTATACAAACTGCTTGAAATGTGCCTATTAACCAAGAGATATAAAAGAGATATAAAAAATACACTTGTGTCATTTTTGAAAAAGCAAAAGAATACAGAAAAATTAAATTTATTTCATCTTAAGGGGGTAGCTACAGTTAAAACATACTAATATTTCACAAATTTAAAATTTTATTTGCTCCAAAACTCTTAATTCTTTCTTATTAAACTTTGCAAGTGTAAATATATTAATGTTGTGTCTGCCTATAAAAAAAGGGAAAGATTGTACAATAAAAATATATTAATGTTGTGTCTGCCTGCAAATTACTGGACCTACATAAGAATTATAAAGATTCACATACTGTAATTCCAAAAATTGATCTATGAAACAAAAATTCAGTTTTTAAATATGTTAATTTGCCATACAAAATGACGGCTGCAAAATGTGGAGGCACTTACTTTTTTAATGATTAATAACATTATTTTTTAAATTTTGCTAAAATTCTTATTTACATCTGTATAAATATACTTGGACTGCATCTTGTAATAAAAATAGCAATGATTGTAAATGAATTTGAATTGTTTGTTTTGTTTTATTTCTGACAGTCCAAATTGTATACATTTTTCACCTATAATTAATTATTTCTGAAATGTGAAGAGTGACTATGTTAAAAATAGTTAAATCTGTAGCTATGGGTAGCTGTAAGAGATACTGAAAATTTGAGAAAAAAGTTATTTGAAAAACCAATATAAACTTTCCTTTTCCAGATAATTAAGTTTGAAGATTTAGTAACATGTGTTGCATAAATGTGCAGCGCGTAAGTTAAACCCTCATAACTTCTAAACTAAAGTAGGGTAAAAGTATTCTTTTTTCACTGAAATTAAGATCAAAATATGCCCTTTTTAAACAAAAAAAAACAAACAAAAATTCGATTTTTTTAACCCATATAACTGTAGCTACCCCCTTAAACAGTGGAATTAACATTATTCGTACGGAAAGTTTGGTGAAAAATTTGATGCCTTTTGAGAAAATGTCGTGTAAAGGTTTCTGAAGATGCGGAAAGTTGAGCTCGTTTTCACAGAAAAGTGTTGAGTTTTCGAGAAATTTAACCTTCCAGCGGGCGCGCGTAAAATGTTCACATCAGCAGGCGCGTGTCGTAAATTTTACGACATTCAATGACTCTTGAAAAAATAGGAATTTTATGTCGCATTATAATATCTAAGAATGATATGTACTACCAAAAAAATATCCATTGATAAACGATCGTATTTAGTATCAAAAAGATCTTGTTCCGATCCAGTATCGTTCTGATGCTCATCTATATTTTCAACATTCGGTTACTGTCACTGTCACCATCCAATTCATGATCTTCCTCCGATCAGACAGCTCTTGAAGAATATTCTGATTCTCGTTCCCATGAATTCTTTATCTGGATATTTTACAGAAAATTTCGATTAGGCCAAATTATTATACAATATTTTAGAACAACAGCCGGCGCGCAGCGTAAACTTTACGTCACTATGCACTTATCCCGAATAGAGTGTTACAAAAACTGAATATAGCGTGCAAACTAAACAGTGTCTGCAGGAATGCATCACTAAAGATACCTGCAAGGAATACCAAGAACGCAGAAGTCTTTGACAACAATGAGTTGACTGCAAAACAAAAAAATCTGCTAGACTCGTAAAATTTACGACAGCGCGCCCGCTGGAAGGTTAAAGAACATGTTCACGTAAATGTAATAGCGTGAAGAAATCGGCGCTAATGTAAATATTCACGACGTGAGAAGATAGCCTTTTGAAAAAACAAAAAATAGAGTAAAATATATCATATCATTGCGTACATTTAAAACTATCCCTACCAAAAGTTTAAAATAAAGATTTGAAGCCGTTTTCGAGAAAATCTTGTTTTTGTTATTTTTTAATATTGCACATATTGCACACAATATTGCGCGAAAACAAACAAAATTTTCAAAAAGAAAGTGTACAAGAACTTAATGAAATAACTAATTTTAGAAAACAAATTTCATCTCAAAGAAAAATCTCTATCTTCAATTTTGTAGTTGTAGGAAGACGCCAAAAAAATTCAAACTTTTGCATTCATCGAAAATTCAGAGTTAACAGTGAAAAACGGACCTATGCGATATAACACTTCATAAATGTATTCTACTCTATTCTTTAAAAAATAAAGAAAACGTTTGGAACCATTTTGAGAAAATTTTGAAAATTTCTCTGGGGCTTCATGTAAAGTATCCCCAAATTCTGAAGAAAGTTTTTCAAAATTGCGGCACCTCCAATGGAGCCAGATCGACCGGGGAACATCCATTTTGGTAAAAATGGTATTTATGGTTTAGGCGCTAGTGTTATTCACAGACGGCCGGACAGATGGACAGACGGACGGACAGACGGACGGATAGACGGACGGACAGACGGACGGACAGACGGACGGACAGACAGACGGTTAAAGGTGGAAAGTATTGTTATCGTGCGCCGGAAAACGGACGGACGTTTTGAAAAGAACCACTTTTTCGGTATCAGGGAACTCCAAAACGTGTATTTCCGCTGAAATCTCGAAATCGATTTTCCGCAGTAATGCATAACTTTCCCAATACTACATATATTATTGCATCAACCTGATGTCACTGCAGTCCCTCTGACTGGGAGGTCCTAGGTTCGAGTCCCGACGGCGACAGGATTTTCGACACTAGCTTATCAGCTAGGTCGAATTCAGTCGCTGTCTGGAGGAGAATTCTAGCGGCCGGCTGCTCTGATCGGTAGTTTTCCGTGGTTTCTCAGATCAACACCAGGCGAATGCCGGAGCAGTACCCTAACAAACGGACCACGGACCGCGCGCGATCTTTCCTTCCTCATCCTTGTCCTATCTTCTGCCTCTTACACACACTTACACTAACATGCACTACACTACCACACATGCCGGGAGACCTGTCGGGAGCTTACAACTTGTCCCGGCTGGGGCGGTGCCCCGCTGGTGGGAGATACTTGGTTGAGGGAAAACCCCGCAAGTCGACGGTAGGTCGGCGCCAGATCTCGCCATCCAGCGGGGAAAAAGATCATCGCCACCTCCTGGTGAAAACACGCACTACACTTACGGGACTAATGACCTGAGCAGTTGACGCGCCCGGAAACATCAATCAATCAATACATACATATATTATTCCGTATATACGTGCTTATACGGAAAAGTTGAAAGTCAGAAAGAATACTTCTCAATTCAAACCTCTCGAAATTAGTACACCCTGGGAGGTCGAAAATTATTTTTTCACTAGTGCCTGGATAAACACAATATACCCAAAGGAAAATGTGTATGACCTTTTCCAAGGTAAAATATACTTGCCGACTGGACTATTTTCATTGTCTCAACAGAATGGCGTTGTAATGAAATTGTTTTCATATTGTGCAGCATGGCAGCGCGAGTGTGGGTTTGCGACGATTTGTTTAGAACTCACCTGTCATGTGCAACTATACTGCGAGTAACATTTCTGCCGACTTGACAGCTCCAGGCTGACAGGGGAGAGGGGGTTTCGTTATCCAATCAGAGGCTTCAAATTTTGATGATGTCACTACAGAGTTGCCGACGTTTACTGTACTTACAGCGTCTCCATCTGCTTTGCGCGTGTTGTGCAAAAATGTTTCGTTATTCCTTGTTTTGGCATGATTATAGAGTAAGGGACTGCGATAAAATTGTGTAACAGAATTTCATCAAATAAACTAGTGTCATTATTACAATTCTACCAAAAATACAATGAGCTAGACGTGTATGCATCAACAGCTGATCTGACGCAAGAACGAACACGTGTCTGCCGCCCGAGTAAGTGGCAACATCGCTCTCCCCCACTCCCGGCTGCAAAGTCGGCAGAAGTTTTGCTCGCAGTATAAGTGCGAATGGGTCGTATTTTTCTATCAGTTGTATAAACCTGAAGATGGGTACGACTTCTTTACAAACTTTGGGTTTTGTTAAAAATAATATAAATATAAAATATGAAATTATATATTCAATATAACGCAAAGTGTTTTTTTGGATGATATTTTCCCATCCATTGCGATTTTCCAATGTGAACTTCTAATAAAATAGTTAATTGAACGGCAATCAATAGTTTTAAAACAAATTATGAGAAACACTAGAGTAATCAGACCATCTTTTCTACATGCTATGTCAATCATAGAGGGATTTATGGTGCGAGACATAAATATAGAGGTCTATTGATCTCTCTCTATCTCTCTATCTCTCTCTCTCTCTCTCTCTCTCTCTCTCTCTCCATATATATATATATATATATATATATATATATGTGTGTGTGTGTGTGTATATATATATATATAGATAGATAGATAGATAGATAGAGAGAGAGAGAGAGAGAGAGAAAGGGAGAGAGATAGATCTACTGGTGCGATTACATTTTCTTTTCTACATCCTAGGGCGTAGGTGAAGGTCATGTTAATTGAGAAACGTCTCGATTATCTACAACGGGAGAACAGGCGCCAGAGATGCCATCTGTGGTCGTGGAGAATAACTAAACTACACACTCTGCTGGCAAGGTAGTCAAACGAAACGATTGTCCTTGAGACGATCGTCCAAAAGATTGCGCTGCGCTTCTAAATCATCAGGCAAACGTGGATTCCATAGTTTTTTAGACATCTTAGAGAACCTGTTTATAACTTGTTTTATCTTACTCGCTTGACAGTTGCCTAAACTGTACTTTCAGTTTCCAAATAAACGAATTTTCCACGAAAAATATAGGTCTCTCATGTTTCAAGTATCCTAAGTAGAATGTTTTAAACTTTTTACTTGAATCTGTAACATTTCGTTGGAGGTGCGTGGGTACCCACAACCTTGAGAAATCACAAATATTGTCTAATCGTGAAAGTCATCTATGTCCTCAAAGTTTCGTAAGTTGATCTTAAAAATATGAGATTTGACCGTATTCTGTGAAGGTTAAATAAAAGCGCTGAGGTCGCGAATGACACTTCATAAAGAAGAGCCTTGATTTTCCTTTACAAAACCACTCCCCCTCACCCTCACGCCTTCTCTCTCTCACATCCTCCGTATATCGCTCTCTCAATCCTTCCTTCTCTCTCTCCCACCCTTTCTCGCTCTCTTCCTCTTTCTCTTGCTTACTCCCCCTTCCTTGTTCGCTGCCCCTCTCTTAGTCTCCCGTGCGTTTGACCTCTCCTTCTATCGCCTCTTCCTCTTTTTCTCTCTCGCTCACTTTCTCTTTCTTGTTCTCCCACTTTCCCTCTCGCTCTTTGGTATCTCTCGCATTCGGTCTGCCTCTCACGCTCTCTCTTCCTCTCTGACCCTGTCCCTTTCTCTCTCGCTCTCTCCCATTGCTCCTTTCAATCATTATCTCTATTCTCTTACTCTCTTCCTCTATCCTTCTCGCTCTTTATCTCTCTTCGGTTTATCGCTTCCCTCTCGCTCCCTCTTTTATTCTCCCTTTCTCGCACTCTCTTCTTTCTTGCTCTCTTCCGCTTTTTCCCGATCTCTCTCCCTCTGAACCCAATTCTCGCTCTCTCCCTCTCCCCTCTCTCTCCCTTTCTTTCGCTCTCTCCCTCTTGGTCGCTCTTTATTTCTCTCTCGTTCTCTCGCGCTCTCTCACTGCCCATCTTTCTCTCTTTCACATTCGCTCTTTCTGCCACTATCACTTGCTCTCTCGCTCTTTCTCTTGCTTTTTCACTCTCGCTCTTTGTCTCGCTCATTCTCACTCACGTTCTTTCTCTCTCTCGCTTTCACTGACTCTCTCGCTCTTTATTGCTTTCGCTTTCTCTCTCTCTCGCTCGCTCTATTTCCCTTGCTTCCTCACACTCGCTAATTCGCTCGCCCTCTCTTTCGCTCACGCTCACTCTCTTTCACTCTCTCTCTCACTCTCTCTCTGTTTCTCGAAAGTGATGTTGAAGATGAATAAAAAGAAATGGAAAAAGAAAAAAACCTGAAGAAGGTGAGGAATGAAAAAAGCAGGAAGAAAAATGAAGAGGAGACAACGGAGAAGAAAGTGAAGGTGAGAAGACCAGGAAGAAGTAGCAGCTGAAAGAAGAGGAGAAAATGAAAAGAGTAGACGGAAAAGATGTTCAAAGCAGTAAAAGAAAAGTTGAGGAAAAGAAAACCAAGAAATACAAGAAGGAGTGGAAGAAGAAGAAAAAGTAAACAGAAGAACAAAGAAAACCAAAGTAAGAACGAGAAAAAGGGAGAAGAAAAAGAAAAGGAAGAGAAAGAAAAAAGGAGGGTAATGATGATGATGAAGAAGAAAGAAGGGAAGGGCGAGGAGGAGGAGAGAAAGGGGAACAAGAAAAAGAAAAACGAAGAAAAGAAAAAAGGAAGGTGATAAGTGCGAAGAAGTGGCCTTCTGCGTGAAAATAATAGTAATTTCATGGAATGTTAGTTCAAGTTAGTCATGATTAGATCGGGATTCATCGGTTGTTCAGCGATGCTGGTAACAATCGTTTGTAATATTTTAACACTCAGAGGGAGCAGAAATGGACGGCCATCGAAACCGTCGTAGTGTAAGGGTAGCAGTGGAAGACTGTCCACTTACCAGTGCACTATTGCACAGACAATTGACCACCCCTCATAACCACATTCGTGTCAGTTCTGTGCGCCTTAATACGGACCATCTAAGCCAGTGCTTGCCAACCCAATGCTCTGTGGCGTCTGCTCTCCTCCTCCGAACCGATCCGCGGACAAAAGCAAGTGCCCGGACGCGGCGGCCATCATACAGTGTTCCAATGATGGTACAGAAGTGGAGGGAAAAGGTTCGCTAGATAATTACGTTTTAAATGGTAATTATTATTTAAATGTACATAGATTATTAGCTAACTCACAGCAATATCGTTTATCGTAACCAGTACTGTAATTCCACTTCCATTTTTCCAATACATAACATTTTTGGAGAGGACAGTTTTAACTTTATAGTACAATAATATTTATATAATGTTATATAATTTAATATTTGTTCGTCCCGAAACAATAATGTTAACAAATAGAAATCCGGGAGTGGTCACGAGGGAGAATTTAGTTCCAGGCTTGATTGTTTCATGTACAGTTTCGTTTGAGAAAGTTGTATCCTCGTGGTTTTTTTAGTACCTCTTTCCTAATCTATCTGAAAAATCCTTTACTCATCTCGTGATTGCGAGCTATCTGTCAAGTCTCAGAAATTATTTTCATCTCGCGGGTTTCTCTGGGCTGCAAAGCTGCGCAATTCCTCTGAAAGTTGAACTTTTTAACATACTGCAGTTCTTTGGAACACACTAGACGCTTCGCCTTTGTTGTGGTTATCTACAAAAAGAAACATTTCTTCCAAACGTAAAGAAAATGAACGGGAGTAAATGAGCTCTCACGTTGCCTGAAACACATGCAATAGCTCACTGCCAAGGCTGTCGATCCTTCCCTCCCTCCCCCCTTTTGCCGCAGTGCTTCTACGAGCGTGAACAAGCCAAGGGGAACGGTACTCTGACGTCATTTTTCCTCCGTTGGCAAAGGCCGATCCTAGCTATTAAAACGACAATGTAATACTTTAACCCCCTTTGTTCACCGACTTCGATAGCACAGCAGCAACCCAGTTCCTTCTGCGGAGTCGTTGACCGGGAGGTCCTCGGGCTGCAGTTCTGGCGGTGGCGAATTCGCAACACGATCTTCGTCGACGAGTTGGAATCACCCCCAGCTTGGAGGAAATCCTTGCACCTGGCTGCTGTAACGGTAGTTCTTCGATCAATACCAGGCGACAGAAGGAACAGTAACCTAACAAATGGGTCACTTTTCAAAGTCTGTGCAGTATCTTTCCTTCCTCTTCCTTGTCCTATACTATCCTTACTTACACACACACACACACAGAGCCTCAATCCCTACACAACCTCATACGTCGAGAGACTAGTCAGGACCTTAGAGCGTGTCCCAGCTGTGGAGGCGCTTCACTAGCGGACGTATAAGAAAGGGATGGTTTCGTCATGAAATTTTCTCTTCAAATCTACATCAAAACAATGGTGTAGAGTTGTTCCAAATAAGGGAGTTTTACAAGTAATTTTAATTGTTTGCTTTGCTGCCGGATGCATCAACTGGTATAATCAATAGTCCCGTATGTTACATCCTCCGAGATGGAGGTGTGTCCCCCCGCTGAGTCCTGGCGCCGACATTCATGTCGGTTCGCGGTGTTCCCCTCACACTTTCACCTACTACTGTTTCATTTTCCCTCGCGTCTGGGCTACCTTTTCGGTTTTGCTCCATCTTTCCAGCTGTCATCTATTTGTGCCTAGAAGATATTTTCTCCATTTTCGGTCCTCTGATTGTAGATTTGAAATACCATGACTTAGGAACTAGGAATATTATGGAAAAGTAAAACCTCGTCCTACATGTAAATTTTCATTAAAATATTTCGAGCGTTTTTTTCTTTTTTTAGAAAATGTCATTTGAGCGTCTCTGAAATGCGCAATTTTGAAACATTTTTTACAGAAAACTTTTGAGTTTTCAAAAAAGTTCAGAGAAATAATTTGAAGAAATTTTACTCGCATATGCAATAATGTATAATAAATGGCCATAATG
Source organism: Acheta domesticus (assembly GCA_031308135.1). NCBI lineage: Eukaryota > Metazoa > Arthropoda > Insecta > Orthoptera > Gryllidae > Acheta > Acheta domesticus. The sequence continues at coordinate 261,527,487 of JAHLJT010000631.1, read as the reverse complement.
TAAATATTAACGATGTGAGAGATAAACCAAAAACAAATTTGTGTAATTTTTGGAAAATCAAAAAAATAGACCAAAATAACATTTGTCTGAAGTTATTAAATACATTTAGCACTAATTAAAAGTTTAAAGAACTAGTGATGCTATCACATACATTCTCTCATTATTTGCAGCTTCTCCGCAATATTATACTACTACATGACCCTGCAAATGTATTCCAATCGGAAATTTTTTTCCTCGGCGAAACTCAAGGTCTGTTGAGTTACTGCACCGTGCACTACAACGCCACATTTCGGAATCTATCTGCCCTACTCACACAGACCAACTCTTAAAAATCGAATAGTCTCTCCCATCATTTGCCGTCAGTCGATTTTTTTATATCAAGGACTCCCAAAATATGGATTCTGACTACACAATATGTTAGAAAAGTAATTTACGATATATAGTAAGAAGATTTATCCTCTTTTTCGTTACCAGGGCCCAGCAATAAGAGATTTTGTGACGAAAATTCGACGTTCTGCGGCGCACAATTACAACTTTCTCTTCTTACATCGTAAGGGTGAGTAAGTAAAAAAAATTGGAACCGTTTTCGAGCAGCTAAGCTATTATGCAATGAAAAACTCGACTTTTGTACATCGAAATTGCAGGCTACTATTTGGAAAGGTTTGTGGAGCTTCCGTGGAATACAGAAGCAAAATATTGTCTTTCGCCAGTGGCAGTGAACAGGCAGTGAAGTGCGCAGTGGAAGATGCTCCTCCCGCATGACGAAGCACAAGCGTTGGGACGCGAGGTCACGCCCGACGCCGAACGTACGTGACCAGCCACTCCGTGCGGCTCTGTATGCTACACACCAGCGAATAAATTGCGCGACTTTATCATTCGCGAAAACCGAAAGGAAGTTGTGGTTTCCGAATGTCTTAAAAACTCACATTCCAAAGTTCGCTTTCACAAAAACCTTAAAATGATGAATGAAATGTTCTTTCTAATTCAGAGCCAGGGAACCTATCTCAACTGTTAATGTGTGTTTGTGCTTGTGATAACGAATGATTGTGGAGCTTGTGAGGCACGCATGCGCTTGCGTGACACTCTCGAGATACAAGGCGGTGACTCGCTGTTACTAAGGTTGAAACATTCGATAAGTAGTGTGCGTCAAAATGCGTTTATCACCCTAAGGAGATACGTTTGCGACCTCTGTTACTAATGCTGGGAACCACTCTGTGTATTACGTTTCCTCTCGTGACGTCATTTGCTATCGCGTTCTTCAACACAAATATTGCATTTGTTCCTCAAAAACAATACAAACTAGTGATGCTCAACAGCACAAACTTTCTCGCATATTTGTAACTACTCGTTTTTTTCAGCACATCATACTGGCAAGCGTAAATAATTTCACATATAAATTGAACACACAGAACTAAATTTCATCCAATATATCGCATTATGAATGCATTCCAAATACGATATCATTACCTTATGTATATCTGTGTACATGTTCTTCCCGACTTTAATAAATTTGAATATATCGTTTTACTGAACGTGGAGAGTAGTGTAACACGTTAGATAAATCAAACCGGCTTATGTTATCTTTATTTATTTATTTATTTATTTGTCAAAAAACAGTAAAAACTGTATATGACGTGTGGGGAAAGAAATTTATCTGCGCACATTTTCTTGAGGGCCAGAATAAAAATAAAAAAAATAAAAAAACGAAAATAGAAAACGAAAAAATGAATTTAGAAAATAGTTATTTAGAAAAATAAAAAGATTGAACACTGTTTGTTCCCGAGTTATAGAAAATCAATTTCAACGGTAAATGAACTACAAGCAAAATACAACAACAAAACGTGCGCACAGTGAAGCTACATTTACGTCCAGAAGCAAAACAAGGGGCCATCTCAGTATTTGCTCAATGGATCAGGGAAACTGGACAAAAACCTGATCGAGATGGGGGTCATTGACCCGGAAGCTGAAGTACATTACTTGTTACAGACGTATTAAATATTTTTTAAATGTATAAAATACAAGCGTAAACTAATTCATTATATATCATTGTTTTGTCACAATAAACATTATTTTTCTTTTTGACGATCAGTATAGTCTCTAATTGTATAGAAACAGTTTTGCAGCAGAAAATATTTTACTTTTAACTTAAATTTGTTTATTGACTTTAATTGTTTAATGTCATCTGGCAATGCGTTTTAAAGTAACGTACATGTATTGTGTGTTGATTTCTTGTACTGAGCTGTTGATACTGACACGATGCACGTGATTTCTACGGCGTGTGTTGTAATTATAAATATCAATATTGCATGAAAATATGTTCCCTCCGTTAAGTAGGTCATTTTTGACAAATATTACAGATTCGTAAATAAATAGACAAGGCAATGGTAAGATTCCCAACTCAATGAAACAAGGCTTGCAGGGATCACGTGGAAGGCAGTTTTTCATTATTCGAACAATTTTCTTTTGCAATCTGAAGGTCTGAATACTACAGGATGAGCTTCCCCAGAATATTATGCCATATCTCAGGCGGGAAAGCACATTTGCAAAATAAACGCAACGTGCTGCATGAAGGCTGACAGAATTTGAAAGAATTCTGAATGCGTAACATAATGAGCTTAATTTAGAGTTTAATTCTGTTATATGTACATTCCATTTGAGGTTTGATTGAATTGAGAGACCTAAAAATTTAGTTGCCTCAACATCAGCTAATTGCATATTTTTCATTTTCAATGGAACATGTGATTTTCGATTTGAAATGCAAAAATGCATTAAAACAGTTTTTTCTTTCGTTAACAATTAATTTGTTATTATTAAATCAATTTGAAACTTCTGAAACCGTACTATTTACTGCTTCTTTTTTGCAAAGAACATTCGTGTCATCGGCAAACAGAACCGTTCTTCCATTTTTAATAGACGAGGGCATATCGTTTACATATAACAGAAAGAGAATAGGCCCTAAGATCGAACCTTGTGGTACCCCATGCTCAATTGGCAAAGAATTGGAAACATAAGTATGTAATGTCCTTTCGTGCCAGTATGGTATTTCTACTCTTTGAGTCCGATGTTTAAGGTACGAAGTTATCCAATCTAGGGCAATACCACGAATTCCATACGAAGGTAATTTTGAGAGCAAGATGTTATGGTCAATTACGTCAAATTTTACGTCAATCTTTTACATCAATCTTTCCCAATTTTTCTCAATCTTTCTCAATTTTTCGATCTTTTCTCAATTTCAATCTTTCCCAATCTTTCTCAACTTACGTCAATCTTTCCCATCATGTTGCCGTTCGACAATGAATATCTAAAATATCCACCGCAGCATTGTTGCGCAATTAACAAATGGGAATCTGGGTAATATTTATAAAATCTTGACCATTTATTTCTCCCTCTCTCTAAAATAGTTTTTTTAAATAATTCATGCAAAATTTTCTTTTCTTTTTCTAACTCAATGAAGTAATTTTGAAAAGTTATCACGTCAGCAATGCTGCGATGTCTCCTATTAAATGCTTGTCTCACTTTTCTCTTTGAACGCCGTATGGCCACATTAAAAATATTCTGAATCAGGATTACTTTTCAGTATTTTGCAAGGAACAAACGTATTTAAAGCAATTTTTACAATCAACCCCCACTGTACCTTCATAGTCTTTTTATAGTCTTCGTAGTTATTTCAGTCTGAAAATCACTAATTCAATTACCGAGACTCGCCGATGTACATTTTTGTGCAATAAAGCATTATTATTACTATTATTATTATTATTATTATTATTATTATTATTCCTCAATATCACGACTAAAGATGTTATGTGTCGGCTGAATATAAAATCTACTCCAGTTTGCAACCAGCTACCTAAGGAGTAGATCTAGGGACTGTCGGTGCCTCTACAATACTTTGCGCAAAATGTGGGCTGTTCCAAATAAAGCAATCTCATGCACTTCCTAGTCTTTCGAATTACCTGGGAGTTTGGACAAGTTCTTACACAAATTTTGCGGAACAAATCCCACAGCTCCGGTAACTATCGGGACAACCTGCGCTTTTACGCCCCACATTCGGCTGATCTCGATTTTCAAACTCTTGTACTCAAGACGTTTCTCTGCCTCCTTGGTAACGACGTTTTGATTGCAAGGTACAGCAACATCGACAAGTAAACACGATTTTTTCTCCAAACCCCGCATAACTATATCCAGTTTGTTTGCCGATATCGTGCAACCAGTTTGAATTTGTTGGTCGTACAATATCGTACACAATCCAACAGACGTCACCGGTTATTGGTGAGTGTTTGTACCACTTGGGGCATGTGTTTGGAACTTCGAGGGCGGTACAGATCTGCCAATGGAGGTAGCTACACACCCTGTCGTGTCAATTCAAGAATTCGGTCTTCGCTAGGATTGGACAAGCTGAGAATATATGATCAATGGTTTCTTCGTGTTCCTGGCAAATGGGGCATTTATCATCTTGGGAAATTTGGAGAATCGCTTTATCATAATGTCGTGTTCTCATGGCCTGATCTTGGGCAGCTATTATAAGTGCTTCAGATTCTGGCTTCATTCTTCCCCTTTTAAGCCACATAAATGATCTTTATTGGTCTGCGCTCTGTCCATTCGTTTCAAATATTGTCCGTGGAGTGGTTTGTCTCTCCTCGACTTCTTTAACATATTTTGTGTCTCGCATTTCATGTTAAGTAGCATCAGAAGTTCAGTGTCTCTGTCGTTCTGCGTGTCTTGCAATCTTGTTCGCAATGCTTCTTGCTACACTAACAATGTCTCTGTTTCCCAGTCTTCGGTCATATTTCATGATCTGCCTCATCAGAGGGTCATCTTGATGGCTGACTACATATTTTCCCATCCCGACTATTGCGTTGTGCCTGGAGGCCTCAATTTGTCTGAGGCCTCTTCCTCCTTCCTTACGTGACACGTAAAGTACATCAGCCTGAGGGTGGGAAACATGATGCATTGTTAGCAGTTTTCTGGTTTTACAATTTATTATTACTATTATTATTATTATTATATCACCTTTTCTCAGAAATTGGAGTATTTTTCTCTTAAGAAACTGCGTAAACGTTCGACGTTTACTTTTTTATGTGCCTCACTACCGTTCCTTTCGCCTTGGATCATCTAATCACGTTTGCTTGTACTTCTACCATTACTGCCTTGTGGTCGCTAATTCCCTGAAGGACGTCGCAAGAAAGGAGTATTTCTGGAGGTTTGACAAGCAAAATGTCCAAATCTGCGCTCTGATGCGTGTGTTTGTCGACTACTTATGTTAATCTCTGGTCCCTTACCAGTCGATTTACGCGCTTTTTCCATTTTCCTGTCGCAGACCTCTTCTTTTCAGTTATCATAGGGAAGGTTTAAGTCACCAATAACATGAACAGAACGACCGTTTCTATATTCCGCCCTATCAACTATTTCATCCAGAACTTCATAACCGTCGTACTTTTATAGAAAGAAAGAACTTCATTTGTTCTGTATTAGATATGTAAAATATTGCATTATTTTCATTGAGAATTCACAGAGGTATGGTGTTTTGTTGAGTAATACAATTTCACAAATAGTGTATAATACACAAGTTCAAATAGCAGATGCCTTCATTTTTGTTAAAAAGGTGAAATTTTAAGCGAATGATTAACTGTTAAGACAAAACATGTCTGTGTGTGACTATTTGTATATCTCATTTTACTATATTACGTGCTTTCTAAAAAAGAAAATAATGACCAGGAATATTTTTTAATTATATTTTACCCGACAAAATGCCTACCTTTCAGTGAAAAACCATTTTGTTAACCGATCCAGAGATTAGCAAATAGACAAACATTTGCAAAAACAATTGCAGTATGGGTGTTCACATCGTATAAATACACATTTGAGCCTATGAAAAGACAGTTATTATGTAATCACAAACGGATACTTCGATTTTAGATAGATTTAGAGTAATTAATGAAGAGCTTATCAAAAGTTCGTAGACTTACATGCTTTATTCAAGATTCGGTCCTAAACCATAATTAAATTTCCTAAAGTCATAATAGCTGAGTGAAGGGACATAACACAACATAAGAGTTGTCTATTTTTGAATAGAGAGGTGCTCCAGAATGGCACAGAATTTGGAATTAGTTGGAACCTGCCGCTCCTCTGAGCTGTGGTGAAGAGCACTTCGCGCATCGACCTCCTCGCTCCTGAACCTTTGCACTGTCGCTCAGGACTCCGTCATTCCGCCCGCGCGGCCTAGCTCATCGGTCAGATGCTGGCCGCTTTCCACGGCGCGACCCCGGGTTCGATTCCCTGGCGGGCAAGATTGTAATGTCCGTTTTCCTTGCAATGTCCTAGTATTTGTTGCTGTTTGATGAGACAACTCACCTCTCAGGTTGAGAAGAGCAGAATACGGCGTGGGGACGCCTTCGTGCTCACCACACGAGCCCCTCAACCCAAGGCCGCTGGGAGGCCCTAACCGTGAACGGGCTGTCGCGCCAAGTACAGACAGACTCCTTGACTTGCGCATTGCCCTTGGAGTGGGACTCGGTTCTTCAACTCTGATTGCTCACAGTTGTCAGTGAGGACAAAAGATTATGGAAGGAATATGGTGTACACGTAAAACACGAGGGAATCAGAATTCCACCCACGGCTCTAATTCATGTGAAAGGGAACCCGAATCACTTGATCGAGCTAATTGTAAACGTGTTGTGGTTTCGAAATATAATAATGTGAACACAACATAACATAATAACATCAAAAATATAACACGGATCTCTTTATGCATTCGTGGCCTTTAATGAGATTTGTAATATTAAATCTAGGTATCTGTTCATTCTACACCACTCGTTTCGCAGCAATTTACGCAATCACATTTCTTTGAGCATTAAAATAAACCAAAATCGCAGTTAGTAACCAACAATTTTCTGAGAACTAAATAATTTTACGAAAATATTGTAGAACTTAATATTTACAGTATGTATAGCTCTACCAATGCCGTGATAAATTTTCATTGTCAGAAAATGGCATCAGAGGCCTTCCATTTATCATGAAAGAGGAAAAACCTCAAATTCTACGTAATTTAGAACAACATTAGTACAAACTTTCTGTCCCAGCTTTGTGACGATAATGTCAGTTATTTATTTCCCACACGTAAGGGGTCATAAAGACTGCAAAAAAATCTAATATCAGGAAGTGCAAAATTTATAGACATTAATTCAGTGCCACTAATAATTCAGCATGCTGAACTTCTGTATATCTCTGTAAAACTTTTAAAAAATTATCAATTTTTCACAGCATCCTGTCAGGGAGGATAAAAATATGCAGTGCACAATAGACGGGAATAAAAACCATCAAATAGTCAACGATCTTGTGTACCAATATCCAATATTCAATTTATTCTTTACAAGGCAATTCTTTGAATTTAACAATACTGTCAATCAATTTCAAACCAAAGGTTTCAAAACTATTTACGCAAAAACTATACACAACTACACTTTTAAAATCGGTCGCAATACATATTCTTGAGATGTGAGATGATCCAAAAAAGATATATAAATGTTTATGATGTTTTTATCTACAATATTTTCAGGAAATAAAAAGTCTGTTACATCCTAAGAGAGTCTTCCAATTTTCGTAGTCATTACAAAATCTGATGATGACGTAATTACAAATAAATATAAAATAACGCAATACAATTCTTCCATACTTTGTCCAAAAGAATGAACACAAAAAACTGAAAAAATTGCTAAAATTGTTCCTTCAAAACTTGCTATTCTAAACAGTAGACTTCAATACAACAGCCTCCCAAAAACTTACATTTTCATCTTCAAAAGATATAATCGAACATTAAAAATTCCCACAAAAATGAAATTGACTAAGCATAATTGACACGCGAATAAAATCACATTAAATTGCAGTCCCACACAACTGCCTAAACACTTATTACTCCACTACTCGACATGTAGTAAAGACCAGAGACAGGAAGTTAAAACAACACTACATCTCCATTAAGAATTACACATATTTACATTTCCAATAGAGTAGAAAAAAATATACGATAATTGCAAACACAAACTATATACAAATGAATATCATTCAGAATTCAGAGATTACATACATTCACGAACAAAGTTAGTAGTACAATAAAACGATAAACAACTTCAGAAAAAATGGCGATAGTTAGGTTCAAAGATCGTACCCCACCCCACAATTATATCTGGCAGTTGTACTCTTAACATCGGATCCATTCGATTTTTCTGGGATATTATTCACACACGTCTTTTAAAAACATAAGAAGTCAGTTACATTCCAAGGAACTTTCTCAATGCCTCGTTATTTTACAACGATGCGCATGAAAGTAAAGATAATAGAATAACACAAAACTAGCCTACACAGATTTGTGAGATGAAATAAACAAGAACTAAAACTGATACAATTATTCGTAAAAACCTCCCAATAGAAAGGCTATCTTGATTGAATAGGAGTTAAATGAATTTCAAAAAGTCAAATGCCTCATCAACAGAATTAAAATACCATTATGAATTTCAACAAAAATAAAATATACTGAGAATATTTTACTCTGCATGAAATTACTACAAAAATGAAAACAATGAGAACTTTGCATATGCTCTTGTTTCTTTACTGAACAGATAGGAATGATAGGAGAGATGAACACAAAAATCGTTATCTCTATTAAGATTTTTTATATTTCGAATACAGTAAACATAAATATATTATAAAAAATAAATAACTTATTTACAAACAAATACTATTCACAACTCAGGGATTACATTCATTCATGTAATCTAAATCATGTAATCTAAAATCATTCAATACTAAAAACGATAATCAGTTCCTTTGTTAAAACAATTAGTCTTGCAAAATACAAAAAATGCTGTCATGAATCAAACCACTCAGAGAGATTATTAACCTTTCTAGAACGAAAAGGCCTCGTTAGTGGAAATACAGAAAATGAATGAAACAGATGATAACAATAGACAAGTCAATAACAACGTTTCGAAAAACCTAGATGCAAAGTGGGTTATTCGGAAAGGAGATTCCGAGCATTCAGAACCGAGGAGTGATGCGCGCCCAGAAGGGCTCGGGCGTCACGGAGATGCCGTTGACCAGCTGATCGATGGGCGGCAGCGCGCTGGGGTCCTGCGGCTGCAAGTCAAAGTGCTGCAGCAGCGCAGCCAAGAGGACGAACATACTCTGGCGCGAGAACGTCTCGCCGGGGCACACACGCTTCCCTGCGAACACAACACCACACCACACCGCACTTGAGCTCCCGGCCCAGCTCGCGTTCACACACGCGTGGAGGAAGGCAAACGACAACTGCACACTCACCTCCTCCAAAGGGCATGGTGATGTCCTTCGTGAGCTCTCCACGCTCGTCCAGGAAGCGATCAGGGCGGAAATTCTCCGGGTCGCCCCACAGCTCCTTGTCGTGGTGCATGGCATACAGGTTGCACGCCAGCAAGGTGTTCTGCGGCACAAACGACACTCGTAGACACAATTCCGCTTTGAAATCGGCGTCCAAGAAGACTCATTGTAAATACCCAGAAATGCCTGTCAGTCGAAAAGTGAAGCAGTCGATGACAGCCGCTTACCTTGGGGATCGCGTAGCCTCCGAGAGTGGTGTCCTCTAGGGCGAGGTGCGGAAGACCCATAGGAAGCAACGTGTTGAACCTCATCGTCTCTCGCAACGTCGCCTCGATGAACGGCATGCTGCAAAGCACGAAGAATAGCTTTGTCAGCAACACGAATGTGTGTGCATTTGAACGCAGTCGGAGGAGGGTTGCCACTCACTTTGGCCTGTCGTCCAGCGTGGGCAGTCTGCACTGCCCCACCACGTCGTCCAACTCCTTCTGGCACCTGCGCAGGACCTCCGGGTGGTGCAGGAGCGCCCTCACGGCGAACGACAGCGTGCTGGTGGTGGTGGTGCTGGACGCCAGGAGGATGTCTGCGCCCACGATCTGCAGCTGCTTCGCTACAAGGGGCATACAAGCACGCGTTACAAGCAAGGCGACGAGGCCGGCCGGCCGATGACGTGTGGTTTCGCAGCCGCTGCTTTCCTTACCGGTGAAAGAGAACTCCTTGCCGCGGCCCTCCTTGCGCATCTCGTGGATGTAGCGGTCGATGAAGTCCCGCAGGTGGTCCTCGGAGAAGTTGCCCTCGTGCTCCTCCAGAGCCTTCTGGACGGTGTCGGACATGAACTTGCTGTGGCGCGTGGTTTGGGCGGTGCCGGTGGCGTTGGGCGCGATCTTGTGCAGCCAGGGCGTGTAGGTGACCGCGCCGCCCAGCTGGTCCAAGTTGCGCACGAAATTGGCGGCGGCGTGCGACAGCTCGCGCAGGGCGCCGTACTGGTCGCGCGAGAAGCGCTGGCCGGTCATCATGGACCACACCAGGTTGACGAGGCCCGGGTAGAGCGCGGTGGGGAAGTGCATGCAGCCGTCCCGCACCGACAGCTCGTCCGTCCACTCGCCGCGCCCCAGCGCGATCAGCTCCTCCGTCTCCTCGCGCAGCGTCTCCTCCATGCTCTTGTAGCGCCGGCCGAAGCCGAAGTCGCGCATGTTGCGCAGCATGAAGCGCTTCTGCTCCATCCAGGCTGGCCCGTTGTTGAAGAAGATGCCGAGCTGGTCGCCGCCGGCGCGCAGCCGCGCTTGCACGAGGTCGGGGCGCGCGGCGAACTCGGGGCGCGTGAACACGTCGCGCACGTCCTCGTACGCGGTGGCCACGACGGTGGGGAACGGGCCCAGGTACAAGCCCAGCAGGCGCGTCTTGTAGCGCCGCGCCATGGCCAGCGTCGCCTTGTGCATGAAGCGGTAGTTCTGGAGCAGCAGCAGCCAGTAGCTGCCCCACACGGGCAGCCGCGGAGGGCCTGTGCACACGCCACCCCAAGCACGAATTAGAAACACAATTCACGTTCAAACCCCTCCTCGCTGGCCGAAGCAAAAGGCCTTCAAAAATTAAGAAAATTATTTTTAACACTATTTCTTGCCATGGGGGCTGATACTATTACAAGCAATTCATCAGATGTAACACACTAAACACTGTACGTAACGTGTGCAATCTTTAATATTCCATGTTACAAAATACGATCCTGGTGTTGTCTATTGAAAATTAAAAATTCCTATTAAATATAGAGACAAATACAACACCTGGCGTCTTTCAAATCAAAAGGTTAATAAATTAATTCAACTTTCTTTAAAGGTCGTTGTGTTATTCAGCTTGTACTATACAACAATTGCACAGTTGACGGCCAGACTTTTAATATATGACAAAAATGAGGCAAATTTAAAAAATAATTTGTTTACTCTGTGGATGATCAAACGAGCGAAAGAGAAATGTATCGCATTCTCACCTGGCGGGAAGTTCGGTGGTCGCTCATAGGCCTGGCGGTAAAGGCGAATAGCCAATATTGCGATGAATACTCCCAAAATCAGCGTCAGCATCTTTGTGAAGTGGTGGCTGAGATGTATCTAGAAGAGAAAAATACGAGTTGTTCAACCATGAACAATGTTATTACACAGGCTTACTTCTACGGTCTGTCATTTAAATTCTCCTCTAGAAGGGAGAAAATATTAGCTTATTTAAATCCCGGTGAATGTTCTATGTAATATAAAGGAATATGAGGGTTACTGTATATTTCATTTAGTTATTTTAAGTGGGACGATTCTACTTGCTTTTGTAGAGTCAGAAAACTGCCTGGAAAATTGTATCAAGCATTAGTTTAAAATAAATGAACAAAGAGGAAAAGTGGATAACTTGTTCGACAAAAATTACTTCCTTTCCCACAGAGTTTGACAAGCATTTCGCCGTGCATATGAATTAAATCAACATGATGTATTTTGAATGTTTCAAGACAATGAGTCATTACTTATCTTCATAGTAACTAAATGGATTTGTAAATAATCACGTATGTCGGAATTATCGTCTTATGAAAACTATAAACAAATAAATAATATCTTCGCACTCACAACAGGAGTGTCCCTTCGATGATCATACAATCATGATTCACATACAATATGTTTTTTAATATGTACTGGCATTATAAATATAAATTATTAAATTTATATATATATATATATATATATATTAACGTTTTACACATGTCAACAATGGACAAGAGTTTTAGAATGTATATCTCAGCCTAAAGGAATTACACTCCCAGTTACGATTATTTTTATTACTTTCCTCCTGCATTACGATTGATGATGTTATGAGTCGGCTGAATATAAAATCTACTCCAGTTTACAACCAGGTACCTCGGGACAGAGAGTGCTTCTACAATACTTTGCGTAAAATGTGGGCTATACCAAGTAAAGCTATTTCTTGCACGTCCCAATGTTTTGAATGATAGGGGAGTTTATCAAAGTTGTTACACATATTTTGCGGAACAAATCTCAGGTCTCCGATAACTATCGGGACGACCTGTGTTTTTACGGTCCACATTTGGCTGGTCTCGATTATTATTATTAGTAGTAGTAGTAGTAGTAGTAGTAGTAGTAGTAGTATTTTCGATTGTATTCTATATTTTATTTGTATTTCCGAAAATGAATATTTACTGTGTCATTTATTTACGTTTTCAAAATAATTGTTGGTATTGAATGAGCTCATAGTCAAATCATTATTTTGTCGGATTAGTCGTATTATATGAACGATAAACAATATCTCCCTCACTCTCCACTCAAAGAACCAGAGAGTCTTTTCGATGACAATGTAAGGCATACACAGGCACGAAATGCCGTATTTCCATAACGAAATCCATTTACTTGAAGTTAATACAATCGCATTATTAATATCTTGTGTAAATAGTACAGAAATATCGAAGTTATGTTTAACATAAGTAATTTCACAATGAATAAGAATTATAAACTATATATTAAACAAAAAAAATCCTCCGCGGGAATTGAACATGACCTGTGTGGCTTATGCTCCGAACAGTTATGTGTCTTTAGCGTACTCGCAACCAATAAGTAGTACTAAATGAACTTGCAATGTTGCACGTCTCCCGTTTTGTATTAATGCGGTTTTAAAGTTAAATTAAATCACTGATACAATATATATTCCCAGGTATCTTTGTAGAAAACTAAAACACAAATTTATAAATGTTCTATTAAATACATTTTAGATGAGACGTAATATTTCAGTTAATTAGTTATAATGTAGTGAAAAGAATATTGATATATACAATTTTATATTTCTTAAAAACACTAGAGAAATATGTCAATATACGCTTGCAAAAGTATTAGAACTGCATCTGTCAACTTACCAACAGAAATCTCCTGGTAACAGAGCTTTATGACGAGAATTCCTCTTGGAATTTTCTGAGGGCTGTACTGATCAAAGTGTGTCGACACTAGAATTATATAGGAAAACTACGCGAATCTTCAAGCCCCACTCTTCCTCGTGCGATCACGTGAGCGTTGTCATGTGATCCTACGTCATGCGCGTTGCGCCCGCCTATTGGGTATGCAAGACTGCTATCTCATGCGAAATGCTGCAGCACTTTTAGAGCGTGCAGTAGACTGCTTGTTCGGACTGTACTCGCCACTCCTATAACGTGGTCACGTGGCACTACCATGTGTCGTGAGCAGACATAGCCTCCGTGTTTTTCTGTTTTTTCACGTCTTTTCTGTGGAGGGTAGAGACGAATATTGCAAATAATAGTATGTTTTTAATCGATTTATTTATTGCCGCATCTTCAATGAGGTCATTAACGACACTTTAAATAGTTTACAATTTTCTCTAGGAAATATTCTTTTGGGGGTTCCACAGCTGCTTAATTTGTTTCGATTTAAATAGTACAGAAACACAGTTTATATAGGTTGTTTACCGTTCTCGTGTTTAGAATTCATTGTTTACATATTTCTTAATAGTGACATTTACAATATGGCCATGGAATATATTACTTTGGAGGTTAAGCCCTTTTATTCATACAAATAGAACTGTTAAACCATGTGACATATTAATAAAGTGTTTTATTGTAATATTGTCCAGTTTTGGCACGTTTTATTGAACGCATGCAGCCTGCGGTGCCATTCGTTGTGGCGCGCGAAAGGTTATTAAACTGACGCGAAAGTGCCTTGCATCCGTGTCGGGCGAGAACACTGCGCCTAGCGCACGCGCCCGGTCGGGGCAACATTAATTTTAGAATTAACGATTGTTTTCTAGCACAATCAACCCAAAGTTTTTCACTGCTTTTTGCACGGAAGAGGCCTGAATCTCCATGGTTCCATCTCCCCGCCCTGTTTCAGAGCAGCCGGGCAAACTGCCTTGATCAACAGCATGGCATCACGTGTGCATCGCCCGGGTAATGAGAATATGGCCCGCAACCATATTAAGGTTTCTGTTTTGGGCCTTGGGGCCTTGCAATTCGGACGTTCCTGTTGTATATTCATGACCAATTCTGTTGGACTTTGTGTTTCAAACGTAATTTTATATTAGTAGCTTATTTATGGAAAGGCAACATCATTAAGTGTGTAACGTTAAGCAAAATTGTACACTATCAGGAATGTCATTAAATCGAAGTAGTTTAATGTATATTACATTACTTGAATTACATGAAAAAGAACTTAATGTATTTGTACATTTAATATAATGGTTAAATTAAAATAAGCGCAGTCTAAAGTTGAGTTTTACCCGTTTCCCCTGTCTGGCATCGTTCACCTCATATATTCATTGTCACCTGTCCTTCAAAATCATTAATTCCTTTCTTCTAAAGAAGTTTGGACTATTGCATTGTAAAGTTATTAATTCGCATTGTTAAGTTATTTGGACTATTGTAAAGTATATATATAAATAAAACTTAATGTTCGTGCATGATAATTACTTTAATGTACATTTCATTAAAGTAATCGAGCAATTTTTGATAGTGTATTTAAAAAATAATATAAATAGATAAAATATCTCCATGTTTATTTTCTAATTAATGAAAAATAATAGTGAATCAACTTCGGAAGGGGGTGCAGAAGGTCCGTGAGCCGTCCTCGCTTTCGAACGCCGCTGCGTAGTACATGTTCTGTGGCGCTGTGGAGAAGCGCGCGGCGGCGGTTTCGCGGCTATGACTGGCGCGTTGGCGACGCATGATCGCGCCACGTGATCTCATGGCCGCAGTGAAGAGTACAGTCTCAACCAAGATATGCGCAAGCAGGCGCTCGGAATGTGCTGTAGCATACCGCATGAGATAGCAGTCTTGCCTACCCAATAGCCGGCCTAACGTAGTGTCACGTGACTACGCTCACGTGACATGACTAGAGGAAGACACCACGTGACATGACTACGCACACTGACTTTTCCATTAACGTGACTGTTAGTTTGCTTTCTTGTAATATTAATATTGCTGATGTTGTTTATCATGAACTACGCACAATTTCCAGACTTTCTCAATTTTTCAGCTTGTTATATTAATGAAAAAAATCTGTTTACAAATGAAACTTATTGTGGAAGAAATGCAATATTTTTTTGTTAGAGAATGTCTGGGCATTTCTGAAAATACTCGATTTCAGTTGACTTTTTATTCTAAAATTTCTCCGACTTCGAGAAAATTCATAAAGATTAATTTGAAGAATTTGGGACCACTAAGTACATTGAAAAATTAATTGCATCTTTGATGACTATTAATGGAAACCACGAAGGATACGAAAATTCGTTTATAATTTATTTTTAATTCAAAAGTTTTTATAAATAAAAATGTAAATAAAAATATAAAAACTGTTGAAAGGAATAGTTTTGTTAATAAAAATTTACATAATGTAGAATCAATCGAAAGGCTAATGGAATATTCGAAATTTTTAGTTTTTCCATTAGTTTCATACTTTTATGTCTGTTTTATATTATGTTTAATTTTGAATTTTTTTACGAAACAAGAAATGTATTGATCCCTTTTTACAACGTGCTCTTTACCTCTGATAAAGAGGCATTTATGTTTTTGAGTGATGTTTGTATATTCCAAGTTTTAAATGAAAGAAACTCTTGTATAACGTGAGTCAATGTATTATAAAAGTTTAAAAACTAGGTTCTGTTTTAGAGATAATCTTCCTTCCTGTTTTGAACTATTAGTGCTACAACAGCACATACTATCCCGTATTATTGGAAATGGCTACGTAGTATTGAAATATTGCACTTTATGCGCTACTAACATCTTAGCTATTATTTGAAAACGTCCAATTCAACCAAGAAGCAAACAACTCACTGTTTCCATTGCAGAGTTGCCAGAACTAGATTTAGATTTATTTAAACTGCAAATGGGTAGAACCCGGTGGCAGCTAATTACAAAAACATAAAAATACACAGTCTCTCAGTAACATAGAATACTAATACCAATAATAATAATAATAATAATAATAATAATAATAATAATAATAATAAGGTAATATAACTAGCAAATTATATAATAATTATAGTACTAATAATAATTGTAAAAGAGAGAAAAGAAAAAGAAAGGAAAAAAATTCTATACTCTAACTCCGCACTGAATGTTTATACAATCAGTATCATACTTCACTTCACTGCACTTCACTTCACTAAGACCTGAAAACATTTCCTTCTTTATTTCTCTGCTATACACTGCACGACACCTCACTTCACAATATAACACTTATGCATCGCTATATAACCCACTATTCTCCCTCATTTACTTTATAATATCCTAAATTAATTTCCTAAATTGTTTAACGCTTTGAGGAAAGGGTTCAAAGGTTTTTGCAGGCAATCTATTCCATTCCGTAATCGTTCGATTTGTAAAAGAAAATTTCCCGACATCCGTTCTCTGCTGTCTTAAATTTATTTTGTGCCTGTGATCCACTCTACTGATATATGTAGGAATACATAGCCGCCGATTAATTTCTTTCCAAGCTGAATGACCATTATAAGCTTTATACTAGGCGCAGAGTCTTGCTACTGATCGCCTGTTTTTGAGTGAATCCCACCCTGCCAATTTCTTGTCCCTGAAAGTAAATTTAGCTGCCCTCTGCTGAATTCTTTCCAGGTGTTTACACTGCATAATCTTGTGCGGATCCCAACAAATTGTTCCATATTCCATTATCGGACGAACAAGAGATAAATAAGCAAATTCCCTCGCGTTTGCCGTACTGTTTTTTAGGATGCGCATTACTAAGTGAAGAGATCTCCAAGCTTTCCCTACAACAAAATCTACGTGTTTTTTCCAACTTAATTTACTATCGAAATGAATTACGTGAATTCTACAACTACGTGAATTCTACAACGGCATAAAAATATAATATAAAAGTTTTGTAAACTTGTATTGGAAAAAGAAGCCTGATACCCCCAACAATATAGAAATGCATTTCATAGTGCCATGATAAGAGAAGAGTATTCTAAATTCATGCAAAAATACTATACTCAATACAAATGATACAGCATTTGGTGCGAAAACTAAATATGTTCATGCAAATATCAACATAAATTTGACAACTATAAACCCCTTTTTATAGCTCCACCAACTTGAGAATGATGTTTACAGGAGCTCGCCACCGTCTGTGTTTACCACCGAAACGACAGGGCTAGAGATAAAAGGATACTCAATTCAAAATTAAAATGGTACCGTGCCAAACTATTGCGAAAGAAACCGCGATGTATTTCGTTGCAAATCTATAATCTTCCCAATTAATATTTTAACAATTTAGACATGTCTTCATCTCATATTGCAATAAATAAATGTATACTTTTCTTGGCAAAACTATTCAAAATTTTGAAGCTAATTCTTTCGATGAGCAGTAACATTCATATAAATCGTTTATTTTAACTTAAGTAGTTTCTCAGAATATATACTGAATAAAATTCCTTTTTATGTAAGGAGTAACTACCACCATTATGAAGAATATTGCAGATACTTATGACAGTAAAGTTAATGTTTTGGTACTTTATTGCATACCTATCAAACCGTCTAAAGCCTATGGAAAAAAAGATAAATGAAGGAGAATATAAAACGTTTAAATTCAATGAATAAGTATTAAAAATTCAATATAAATAGAACTTTTTATTAAAGTCTTGTACTAGAACGGTGAAAAGTAAAGAAAGCAACGTAAAGGGACAAAAATAAAACAGTCAGTGCAAATCTTGCATGATGTGTCTCTGAAGTTATATTTTATCAGCTGATTCACAACCTCTATGAAGGAGGCCATGGTGATTCCTTAGGAGCAGTCTCTGAACTCGCTTCCCGCTCCTGGCAACTTTTGTTAGCTAAACTGACTGTACAGACCCGTATTTACACTGTTAGTTCCACGACGCGCCGCAATCGCAGCCTTCATTCTTCGCTTGGTCGAGTTATATATAGCTACATCAAGACATAACAATGACACATAATTCACAGAAACTCGTGATCGCGTAACGTAATTCCATTGTTGCATTCCCTGCATTGTTCATACTCCCTTAAAGAGCTAGCAATTCTTATTTCAAATATTTCAAAATTAATAATTTATAAAATATTAATGTGTAAATGTATAACAAAAGGTCGAATGTAAGAAACGAACAAAGAAAATATACAAAATTTCAAATTCTAATTTACGACGCATCTAGCTGTCTGAAGCGCAGTAAATTTGACAAAAATTTGAATTTTTTCAATTTTTTGAAAATCAGAGTTTTGAACCAATATGAGACCCACGCCATTGTCTTAAACGACCTGCATACTATCCAACATCAAAATTAAGTCAAAATTGTTGGAGCCATTTTTTTGAAAATGTTGAAAATGACCCAGGGGCTTCATGTAAAATATCCCCCAAAATTACAATATCGGTTTCAAATTCAAGGGACCATGAGATCAGTCAGATCGATTGGGGAACATCAATTTTGGAGAAAATCGGCTGAACTGTTCAGTCGTTAGAGTTGTTCACAGACGGACAGACGTTTTGCTTTCAATTGGTTTTCGATATCAAGGACCCACAAAATAGAGATTCTCGCTGCACCACGTGTTAGGATATTTTTTCTTCATTTAGGAACTGGATTTATTCACTTTTTCGTTACTAGGGCTCTGTAATAAGAATTTTTTGCCATACTATATTATACTATACTATACGTATGTGTAATATATGAGGAATTCCATTAATTAATTTAAGTCTACATATTATTACAGAAATGAAATAAAATTAAAAGATAATTGTTTAGACAAATATGAAACATGTGAACCGTTTTTCTTAAAGAGCTAGGAATGAAATAACTATTCAAACTGCTCAGGTGGCTAAGATACCCGAGAGGTTCCAAAAGTTATAAAATATATATATAAATTTTTGAAATGCATAGCTTTTGTATTGTGATATGCAAAACATGGGGTATTGAAACAGTTGACGGGAAGTGCTGGGAGAAGCTTGAAATGTGATGTGTACGCGGTCACTGGGGGTTGTTATGGTGTCATACAAGCAGGAAGGACAATACAGGGCCGAATATTTGTTACCGGTTGAGAGTCCGCGGTTGCCAGGGGGGTTGCTATGGTGCAGGGCGGGTAAATAAAAACAATTTGATACCACGTTAAGAAAGCGAACCAGTGGTCGACGCGTGATATATCCCGTTTGAATACGAATGAGAACTTTCGATACTTACGGTGACGCGAATACCAGAACATTTTGTTAATTCAGAGAAGGGAAGAAACCACGGAAAGTAGTAGAATTCTTAGCATAGCAGACATTAATTTTTTTGTTTGATCGTACACAGTTCGCGAGTAGGCGCCCATCAGGGACGCAGAGTAGGGACAGTCATTTAGATGTCAGTTGGATTTAGGTGATAAGAGGAAAACGCCGTTGGTATTCAAGAAAGAAGCAAAGATACCAGGTCCCGGTCTGCGATTAGAAGAACGAAGACGTCGCGCGGAGGTTCATCTGGACTGATTTCTCCAGGGCGACATCCGACATCGCCAAGAGAGCTCAGGGTACCATTTTATTAAATATCAGAAGTCATGGCCATAAAAAATTCAGGCAAAATTAAATAATACGTTCAAAATAACGTTGATCGAATAAATTAACTTTTGTTATTTGAAAAAATTAAATATATGGGTATCATTGTTCAACCTGACACGTAATTTAGTGCCCACTTTCTCGTTTTCACGGCTCGGGAATTAATTTTTTTCCGCCGAAAATTGGCCATTTTTTTGCGCCGCATTACATAACTTTTCCTATACTACGTATATCACTCCGTGTATACGTACGTATACGAGAAAGTAATAAGCATCAAATTTAAACAATTTAATTGCTTTTGCAATTTGTTTACATTATTGCATTTGTCAGTGGATCTGCTCCAAATCACTTCCAATGATTTTTTTTTGGAAACTCAAACTCTGATACAGAGCTTCAAATTTCGCATTTACAGTAGCGCTTAAACGCCATTTTCTTGAAACAGCTCCAAATTTTCAACGAAAATTGCCATTTAGGGCCAGGTTTAATTGCTTTTTTATATTCTTAAAATAATTGTTTTGTTCTATTGGAACATCGAAAACTTATGAAAATGTCGAAAAAATGTAGGCGATAGATGTAGTCGAAAAAATGTTGGGCGGCGATAGATGGCAGCTGTCAAGAGTATTGGCAAGTCCGAAAAGCCAGCCGAGACCAAACAAAACAGAAAACTATTACGGGAAAGTCTGTGCCTTTCTGTAGCACCACTAGTTTATTTTTGTGTTAATTTTCCTTTGTAAATAAATATATTAATGTCTTTTATAAATAAACTATTTACATGTTTCTGGAGTGCTTATGTGTTTCTCAAATGAAAATTTTTGCTTTGAAAGCCTTTTTTCAAATCAGCGTTTGAGTGCGTATTGCGGCTTATTGTTCTACACTTTTGGTGCTTTTTACAATACATTGACGGATGTGTCAATTAACAATGTGCTAAGATGTATACGTTTATAGTATACTAATCATTGGAAAGTCGTTTTTTTCACAAAGATATTTTACAGATTTTAATTCGCGATTAGTGATAAAATTTGTGAAACCTGCTTAAAGAAAAAAAAATTGTTATAAAAATAGTTTCCAAAGGATTTTTCCCCTGTAGAGTAGGCAATATTGCTATCTTATGCGGAATGATACAGCACTTTTAGAGCGGTGCAATTCACTGCTTGTTCGGACTGTACTTGCCATTCCTACCATTTGTTCACGTGGCTCTATCACGTGACGTGAAAGACATGGCCGCCAGTCTTTGTGTTTTAATTGTTTATTTTCCTCTCGACGGTAGAGAGACATTCGTTGTAGGGAACAATATGTTTGAAAGTAATTTGTAGCAATATGTTTAAAAGTTAAAAAGTAGATTTGAAAGTAATTTGGAAAACCAGCATTAAATATTAATACATTTCTTAAAAGTACGTTAGTTTGATTGTACAAAGTGGGTCTCATTGATTGTACAAAGTAGGTTTCAAAGATTATAATGATTTACTACATTTTCTTTTACTTCTTATACATCTTTTCATCTTGAAAAGCTATGCATGAAATATATTGTAACATTTTTTAAACTAACTAATTGCCATGAGAATTGGGCTCCAGAAAAACAATTCCAAGTAAAAATAACTTTACGTTAATTAATTGTACGTTGCTGGGCTGGCTCAGTCGTTTGGGCTCGGTTTTAAGTAACATTCCGCATAGCTGCTCTGCCAATTGCCACACGCCATCCGTACAGAATAGAGCGAAATTTGAAAGTTTGCTGATACCAGTTGCTAAATTAAGAAATAAAATCCCCTAACACGTGGTGTAGCCAGAAACTCTCTTTTGTGGGTTCTTGATACCGAAAAACCAATTGAAAGGAAAAGGTCCGTCTGTCCGTCTGTGAACACTGCTAGCGCCTATACCATACGTACGATTTATTCCAAAATGGATATTCCCCAGTCGATCTCATTCTAGTCGAAGCTTTGAGATTTTGAAACCGATTCTTCAAAATTTGGGGATACTTTATATGAAGCCCCCCGGGGATTTTCAAAATTTTCTCAAAAACCTATGCATAGGTCCAATTTTCACGGATAACACTGAATTTTCGAAAATTGCAAAAGTTTAATTTTTTTTGGCGTCATTCTGGAACTACAAAATTGAAGATGAGATTTTTCTTTCAAATAAATTTTTTTGTCCAAAGTGACTTCTTTGAATAAGGTCACGTGCATTTTTTGAAAATTTTAGTAGTTTTCGCGCAATATTGCGTGCAATATGTGCAATTTTAAAAAATTACAGAAATTACAAAGATTTTCTCGAAAAAGGCTCTAAATGTTTTCTTTAAACTTTTGGTAGGGATAGTGCCTAATGCACGGAGAGAAATGTTTAGTTCATACAATTAATCACGTAATAGATTCAACTAAACAGTATAGTAGATTTTCATAGAACAAAGTGCTTAGTCGAGTTCACGAAACTGCTGTTTAGTTAAACACACTAACGCACGTATAGTAATGTTAACTAAACAGGTCGTACCCGAGACGAATGGCATCTAGTGGAGAAAACTAAACGAATCGTTGCGTTGATGAATACATTGAGTACTATATACTAAATAGTGCAGTGAAAATAACTAAAGGAAACGTGAAAGGGAATACTTTCTTTCGGTCCCTCCAAGCAGGTAGCAACTGGGTTTCCGCAGCGGTCACCCATCCTCCGACCCGCTGACTTGCACTTCTCTAACTTCGGTTACCTGATAGACCCTAGCCTAGCAGAGCAGCTATGGAAACAAGCTGCTGGCTATGGGCTGTCGACGGTATTTCTACCATTAATTTAGAATATAACATAATTATTGAAAACCAGTAAAATACTAAACTCGCCATTTATGTAGAATATAATGCTATATACAGCGTTGAATTCTCACACTTCAGACGAGTTCTATAGCCATTTCAATTGGTCAGGTTGCTGAGAACGCGCGCTTACTAAACAGTATTTAGTAAACAGTGCTTACTAAACAGAGTTTAGTAAGTGTGACGACATGAAACGTAGATCTCACCAAATTATTTTATCTACGAAACAAGAATAGTACTATTGACAATTCTCTTTGTTCATTCACTCACGATTATGAGTTGTTTAATGTACTAAACCAAACTAAATCATGTTTAGTGAATCTTACTACACGAATAATTGTATTTACGATACGATCGCTTACTAAACTTATTTAGTACATTCCACTACAGCATTTCTCTCAGTGTGTATTTTATGAGATGACGAAACGCCATATTGCTCTATTTCTTTGTTTTTTTCAAAAATCGGAAAAATGTAATTTTTTTGCATTGTCTCGTCGTTAATATTTACATTAGCTGCGATTTTTCCACATTATTATATTTATGAGTACATGTGCTTTAAATAATGTCAAGTAAAGTTTCTCAAAAACACAACAGTTTTCTGTGAAAAGAAGCTCGAAATTCCACATTTTCAGAAACGCTCAAACACCATTTTCTCATATATGGCTGCAAATTTTTTCTTCAAACTTTTGTAATAGTGCTAATTATACTCTTTAATATGACGTAAAGTTTATTTTGAGTTATTTTTTTTTGTTTTTTCAAATATTACATAAATGTAAATTTTTTGAAAGATCTCTCACATCTTTAATATGCACATTACCAGCAATTTGTAAAGATTTTTATATTTGTGAGTGTATGTGCTTCAAATAACTTCAAATAAAGTATTCTGAAAACTCAAAAATGTTCTGTGAAAATAAGCTTCAAATTTCGCATTTTAGTAGCGCTAAAACGCAATTTTCTTTAAAACGGCACATAATTTTTAAAAGAGAATTTCCATTTAGGACTAGGTTTTTGAGTTCTTTAATATTCTAAAATTAATATTTCCTTTCTACCAATAAGAAACCGAACAATGAAGAAAATGCAAAAAATATACTTTTGGTGGTAATTGAAGGCAGCTGGCAAGAAAGAGTATGTGGCAATTCCAAATAGCTAGCAAAGACCCAAGGAAATAGAAAACTAATACGGGAAAGTCTGTGCCATTCCGTAGCACCACTAGTTTGTTTGTGAAAACATTGTTTTTTCTTAATTCGCAACCCATGTCTAGGTACTTGTTTTTGTTATTGCAATTTGTTATCCGCGTACCTTTGTCTCCTTTCATGACAAACGTGGCTGGCATGAGTAGGCAGCAGAGGGGAGGGTAGCGTCATGTCGTAAGCTGCAGCAACTTTCGTGTTTTGTGATTTTCCTAATCAAGAGTTTGGGCGGGCAAGTGCGCTCACATGTCGGAATCTTTTCGCGCTGCGCAGGGCGGGTGGGGTGGGGTTGGGTGGGCAGAGCGGGCAAACAAAACGTCTCAGTAGTCGATTCTGTCCAGCATGCTTAAGAAACAAAACTGTAATAATGATGTTGCGGAAGTTATGAGGTTTTTTGGTTTGTTTTTCGCTTTTCTATCAGCAACATAACAGTAATTACTGCTTTTGAAAAGACGTCTCAGAGAGAAATCAAAGATATCTCCTGAAACATTATCGCCAAGCTCGTCTTTAGTTATAACAATGATATTATATTATTATTATTATTATTATTATTATTATTATTATGGCATCTGCATATTAAACAAAAAATAAATATTAATAAAATTACTACAAAATTTAATAAAATATAAATAATTAGTAAATTAATAATTATTAAAAATAATTAACAAAGAATAATAATTTTCTAGTAAAAGACAAAAAACTGACCTTCCAGTAAATAAGGCTATATGAAAACTATTTGTCAAAAGATAGGCGTTCACTCTTTTCAGTGTGGTACAGTCATAGTACATTTAGAGTAACAAATTCAAAATAAGTGCTTTCTCTTTCTTCCAACTAAAATTAGCTCCATTTTCTGAGCCCTAAATCTGAGGGCAAGCATCGGGGGATTGCTAAAAGTGAAAGGGGCGTTGTGGGAATTTCGCGCGTTGCCAAATTACCAAATCAAGAGGCGGTGTTTCCAGACATGGGTTACAAGCGAAGTTAATGATCCAGTGTGTGTGTGTGTATGTATGTGTGTGTGTATGTATGCATGTGTATGTATAAATGGAAACAATGTATGAAGATGTGGAACCCCTAACACTGATATTTCGTAAAGACAATTGTGAACTATTTAAAATGTCGCTCATGACCTCGAAGATGAGATAATAAATTAGTCGAAATAAAAAGAAACGTATTATTGCTTCTGCATCATCAACATAAACGAAGCGCTACAGGGACAAAACACCCGTTGGCGACTGTCTCTGTGAGGACACATGGTAGTGCCACGTGACAGGAGTGGCGAGTACAGTCCGAACAAGCAGTCTACTGCGCCGCTCTGAATGCGCCGTAGCATTGCGCGTGAGATAGCACTCTTGCCTACCCAACGGGCGCGCGCGACGGCCATGACGTAAGGTCACATGACGACGCTCACGTGATGGCTCGAGGAAGAGTGGGGTTTCTTAACTCTCAAAGTTTGGCTATATATTTCTAATGTCGACACATTCTGATCAGTACAACTCTCTGAAAATTGGAAGAGGGATTCTGATCTTAACGCTCCATAACCAGGAGATTTCTATTGGTAAGTTGACAGATGCATTATAATACTTTTGCGATATGATACGAACATATTCCTCAAATCTTTTTAAAACTAATAAAATTGTATATATTAGTAGTTATTTAAAACATTATAATTGTTTAATCGGAACATTTCCTGTCAATCTAAAAAATATTCAAGGAAAGATTTATAAATTTGCGTTGTAATATTCTACAACGGTATATGAGAGAATATAGATAGTGTCAGGTTTTAAACTTAACTTTAATACCGAATTCGTAGACAAAGGAAGGCAAGCAGCTCTGCAAGGTCATTTAGAACTATTTGTGTGCGGATACGCAAACGTCGCACTAGGATGTTGGGAGTGGAAGCCAAGCAGGTCTCATTCAATTCTCGCAAGGGATTTTTTAGTTTGTTTTTTATTTGTTTAATACATTTTTATCTTTTTTATGTATTGTGAAATTCATCATTTAAAACATAATTCCGACATTTTGAGTTATTTACACAAGTTATTAACAATGCAATTGTATCAACTTGAAACGAGTTGATATCGTTATGGTATCACGGCATTTCGTGCCTTACATTGCCATCGAAAGCATTCCCCCGTTCTTTGAGTGGAGAATAAGCGAAAGATTGTAGTTTACATTAGACGGCTAATCTGAGATAAGGTTTGATCTGAATATAAAAATTCATTCAATACCACAAATAATTTATAAACGGAAATAAATCATACAGTAAATCTGCATATTCCGAAAAAGTCACAATTAAAAAATAGAATACAACCGATAATAATAATAATAATAATAATAATAATAATAATAATAATAATAATAATAATCGTAGCTGAGAGTATTACTCCTTAGGTTGAGAAATACATTTTATTACATTTGTTACTGTAAATGTTGACATGTGTAAGATGTTAGAAAATGTATTAATTAAATTCCATAATTTATAATTATAAAACAAGCACACGTTGATAAAAACAGCACATTTTGCTTAGGTACACTTGTATGGTCATCGAAGGAAACGTCCAGTTGTGTGAACAAAGATATTATTTGTTTATAGTTCAGATAATGGGGCAATTCCGACATAGGTTGTTATTTTCAACACAATTTACTTTCTATAAAAATAAGAAAATGGCCATCGTCTTGAAACATTCAAAATACATTACCCTGATTTAATTCATATGCACGGCGAAATGCTTGTCAAACTCTGTGGGAAAGGAAGTAATTTTTGTCGAACAAGTTATCCACTTTTCATCTCTATTCATTTATTTTAAACTATTCTGACTACAAAAGCAAATAGAATCGTCCCACTGTAAAATTACAAAATGAAATAAATAGTAACCCTCATATTCCTTTATATTACCTAGAACATTCACGGGGATATAAATGAGCTAATATTTTCTCCCTTCTAGAGGAGAATTTAAATGACAGACCGTAGAAGTAAGCCTGTGTAATAACATTGTTCATGGTTGAACAACTCGTATTTTTCTCTTCTAGATACATCTCAGCCACCACTTCACGAAGATGCTGACGCTGGTTTTAGGAGTTTTCATCGCAATATTGGCTATTCGCCTTTACCGCCAGGCCTATGAGCGACCACCGAACTTCCCGCCAGGTGAGAATGCCACACATTTCTCTTTCGCTCGTTTGATCATCCACAGAGTAAACAAATTACTTTCAAAACACTGTTTTGCCTCATTTTTGTGATGTATTAAAAGTCTGGCCGTCAACTGTGCAATTGTTGTATAGTACAAGCTGAATAACAGAACGACCTTTAAAGAAAGTTGAATTAATTTATTAACCTTTCGATTTGAAAGACGCCAGGTGTTGTATTTGTCTCTATATTTAATAGGAATTTTCCATTTTCAATAGACAACACCAGGATTGTATTTTGTAACGTGCAATATTAAAGATTGCACACGTTACATACAGTGTTCACTGTGCTGAATCTGATGAATTGCTTGTGAATAGTATCAGCCCCTATTGCAAGAAATAGTGTTAAAAATAATTTTCTTAATTTTTGAAGGCCTTTTGCTTCGGCCAGCGAGGAGGGGTTTGAACGTGAATTGTGTTTCTAATTCGTGCTTGGGGTGGCGTGTGCACAGGCCCTCCGCGGCTGCCCGTGTGGGGCAGCTACTGGCTGCTGCTGCTCCAGAACTACCGCTTCATGCACAAGGCGACGCTGGACATGGCGCGGCGCTACAAGACGCGCCTGCTGGGCTTGTACCTGGGCCCGTTCCCCACCGTCGTGGCCACCGCGTACGAGGACGTGCGCGACGTGTTCACGCGCCCCGAGTTCGCCGCGCGCCCCGACCTCGTGCAAGCGCGGCTGCGCGCCGGCGGCGACCAGCTCGGCATCTTCTTCAACAACGGGCCAGCCTGGATGGAGCAGAAGCGCTTCATGCTGCGCAACATGCGCGACTTCGGCTTCGGCCGGCGCTACAAGAGCATGGAGGAGACGCTGCGCGAGGAGACGGAGGAGCTGATCGCGCTGGGGCGCGGCGAGTGGACGGACGAGCTGTCGGTGCGGGACGGCTGCATGCACTTCCCCACCGCGCTCTACCCGGGCCTCGTCAACCTGGTGTGGTCCATGATGACCGGCCAGCGCTTCTCGCGCGACCAGTACGGCGCCCTGCGCGAGCTGTCGCACGCCGCCGCCAATTTCGTGCGCAACTTGGACCAGCTGGGCGGCGCGGTCACCTACACGCCCTGGCTGCACAAGATCGCGCCCAACGCCACCGGCACCGCCCAAACCACGCGCCACAGCAAGTTCATGTCCGACACCGTCCAGAAGGCTCTGGAGGAGCACGAGGGCAACTTCTCCGAGGACCACCTGCGGGACTTCATCGACCGCTACATCCACGAGATGCGCAAGGAGGGCCGCGGCAAGGAGTTCTCTTTCACCGGTAAGGAAAGCAGCGGCTGCGGAACCACACGTCATCGGCCGGCCGGCCTCGTCGCCTTGCTTGTAACGCGTGCTTGTATGCCCCTTGTAGCGAAGCAGCTGCAGATCGTGGGCGCAGACATCCTCCTGGCGTCCAGCACCACCACCACCAGCACGCTGTCGTTCGCCGTGAGGGCGCTCCTGCACCACCCGGAGGTCCTGCGCAGGTGCCAGAAGGAGTTGGACGACGTGGTGGGGCAGTGCAGACTGCCCACGCTGGACGACAGGCCAAAGTGAGTGGCAACCCTCCTCCGACTGCGTTCAAATGCACACACATTCGTGTTGCTGACAAAGCTATTCTTCGTGCTTTGCAGCATGCCGTTCATCGAGGCGACGTTGCGAGAGACGATGAGGTTCAACACGTTGCTTCCTATGGGTCTTCCGCACCTCGCCCTGGAGGACACCACTCTCGGAGGCTACGCGATCCCCAAGGTAAGCGGCTGTCATCGACTCCTTCACTTTTCGACTGACAGGCATTTCTGGGTATTTACAATGAGTCTTTCTTGGACGCCGATTTCAAAGCGGAACTGTGTCTACGAGTGTCGTTTGTGCCGCAGAACACCTTGCTGGCGTGCAACCTGTATGCCATGCACCACGACAAGGAGCTGTGGGGCGACCCGGAGAATTTCCGCCCTGATCGCTTCCTGGACGAGCGTGGAGAGCTCACGAAGGACATCACCATGCCCTTTGGAGGAGGTGAGTGTGCAGTTGTCGTTTGCCTTCCTCCACGCGTGTGTGAACGCGTGCTGGGCCGGGAGCTGAAGTGCGGCGTGGTGTGGTGTTGTGTTCGCAGGGAAGCGTGTGTGCCCCGGCGAGACGTTCTCGCGCCAGAGTATGTTCGTCCTCTTGGCTGCGCTGCTGCAGCACTTTGACTTGCAGCCGCAGGACCCCAGCGCGCTGCCGCCCATCGATCAGCTGGTCAACGGCATCTCCGTGACGCCCGAGCCCTTCTGGGCGCGCATCACTCCTCGGTTCTGAATGCTCGGAATCTCCTTTCCGAATAACCCACTTTGCATCTAGGTTTTTCGAAACGTTGTTATTGACTTGTCTATTGTTATCATCTGTTTCATTCATTTTCTGTATTTCCACTAACGAGGCCTTTTCGTTCTAGAAAGGTTAATAATCTCTCTGAGTGGTTTGATTCATGACAGCAGCTTTTGTATTTTGCAAAACTAATTGTTTTAACAAACGAACTGATTATCGTTTTTAGTATTTCTTTCCGTGTACATGAATGTATGTAATCTCTGAGTTGTGAATAGTATTTGTTTGTAAATAAGTTATTTATTTTTTATAATATATTTATGTTTACTGTATTCGAAATATAAAAAATCTTAATTGAGATAACGATTTTTGTGTTCCTCTCTCCTATCATTCCTATCTGTTCAGTAAAGAAACAAGAGCATATGCAAAGTTCTCATTGTTTTCATTTTTGTAGTAATTTCATGCAGAGCAAAATATTCTCAGTATATTTTATTTTTGTTGGAATTGATAATGGTATTTTAATTCTGTTGATGAGACATTTGACAGTTTAAAATTCATTCAACTCCATCGTCAGTTCAATCGAGGTAGTCTATATATTTGGAGGTTTTTACGAATAGTTTTATCAAATATTTTAGTTCTTCATTCCATCTGTCAAATCAGTGAAGGCATGTTTTGTGTTATTTAATTATTTTTACTCTTACCTAAATTGTCATACAATTACCACAAATTGGGGAAGTTCCTTGGCAGGGTTACAATATGTCTTCATTTCTCCGGAATACCCCTTCTCTTCCTCTTTTTGAGGCTTGAAAATCTGTCCGGATACATTTTAGAAGAACGGACAGAATGTTCTCTTTTTTATTGGAAATATGTTCGCTTTTTTCAATCTTTGAGTCAACGACATGATAAAATTTTATTGCTGTATAAATAAATGATATTTAACTTCAACTATCTCGTCTGACAACCGACAAAATCTATTGATTAATTATATCTACATTTACGTCTACAACTGTATCTACATTTCTCCTTAAAATGCCAGAGTTCTGCCACTTGCTCTAAGGTGTTATATTTCAAGCACGGTGCCAAAAAGAAAAGCCTTCTACAATGGCATACAAAAGTTCAAAGCAAAGCAAAATTTTAATAGTTAAGGGAGATTTCATCATCCACCAAATACCTCTCGTATAAGAGTGGAAACGACAGTAATG
Source organism: Acheta domesticus (assembly GCA_031308135.1). Taxonomy (NCBI): domain Eukaryota; kingdom Metazoa; phylum Arthropoda; class Insecta; order Orthoptera; family Gryllidae; genus Acheta; species Acheta domesticus. The sequence continues at coordinate 261,496,968 of JAHLJT010000631.1, read as the reverse complement.
ATAATGAAATAGACCTATTACAATACTTCTTAAATAAAAGAAATGGACTTGTTAGTTCTACATTAAAATAGTATAGTAAATAGTATAATACTTTAAATAGTATATTACTTTCTTTAAATGTATTTCCTTTCGTAAGAATCTTCCTTTCTATCATATGATCATCACGACTGATAACAATGAGAAGCATTCCAAAACATTTTGAAACCGTTGTGTTCCCATTTTGCAAACGGATAGCGCAACAAAAAAAGCGGGAAATTCAAATTTATCTTTCCCGCAACATTACAGTACTTTCTTCATACAGCTTAAGTAGTAGCGAGAAAGTAAAATTTGGGCCGTTTTGAGAAGGAGTTCGGGCGTTTCCGAAATTGAGTATTTTTCAGCCAAATTTCATAGAAAACGTTTTATTTCTTTAAATAATTCAAAAGAATTCACCTTGTTCTTCCAAATCTTTTTCCAAAGCAGTCGAATTATGTAAATTGTATGCTTTTATATTTCTATGTTAATTTTTCCTTCTAAACACATATATTCATTTTTTCGTAAATAATAAACAATTTACACGATTCTGGAGTTTTTTATGTTTCTGCAATGCAAATATTTGAACAGAAAGATTTTTTTTCATACCAAAAGGTTTGTTTTTTTTCAATCACCTTTTGACTTCTTATTTTGGCTCAGCCACTCGGAATATCAAAGGAGTTCGTAAGACAAAATATACTTAAAATTGTCTTAAGAGCTTATTTTCAAAGTTTTTACACACTATAGGAACAAGAAAACCCCACATTAATGATATCAAAGAACCACAAAAATAAAGTTTCTGTCTGCACATTTCGGGTCAACGCCAACAGCACTTTTCACTGCAGCATTACCAGATGTACTCTCTACTACACATTATATTACTGCTTTATAGGTAATACAAGGAAGAAAAAATACGTAATCATTAAAATGGAGTGTGGATCGTGAAAAACTAAAGGTACTATAAATGCATACTTTCTCGCATTATTTCTAAATTTCCAATTACACATTATTTTCAAATTTGTACGAAAATTGAGAGAGTTCAACCAATATAAGACCGCTGCCATTCTTTTATGCATCTCTTCTTTCTTTCATGAAAAAAAATTGAAAAATATGGAGCATTTTTACTTTCTCGCCTTACGAATACTTCCTAAGAAGAGAAAGTTATGTAATCGTGCGCCGGAAAACGGGGAATTTTCGCAAGAAAAACTCTTATAGCAGGGGTCTGGTAACAAAAAAGTGGATAAAACTTGTTGCTAAATTTAGGAAAAAAATCCTCTATCTCGTGGTGTAGTCAAAATCCACGATTTGTTGCTTCTTCATACTGCAAAATCGATTGACGGCAAAACGTCCGTCTGTCCGTCTGTGGTCAACGCTAGCGCCTAAACCGTTCGGCCGATTTTCTTCAAAATTGATATTCCCCGATCGTTTGTACTCGTCTGAAGGCCTCTGGAATTTGAAACTGATATGTTAGTATTTAAGGGTACTTTACATGAAGCCCATTTTGAGATATTCAAAGTTAAAAGAAAATGGCTCCAAATTTTTTGATTATATTTTGTTGTTGAATAGTGCGAAGAACGTTGAAGGGAATGACGTAGGTATCATTTTCGTTGATAGGCCCATTTTTTTTAAAATTGCAAAAAACTGTTTAAAAACTGCAAAATTGAAGATAGAGATTTTTGCCTCAGACAAAGTCGATTGTACAAAATTAGCACTTCAAATAAGGTCATGAACCCTTTTTTGGAAAAACGAGTAGTTTTTGCGTAAATTGCGATTCAAATTTACAAAAAAAATTCTCAAAAACCGCTCCTATTTTTTTCTTTAAATTTTCTGCACGTGTGTAATAAGGGACGGTAAATATATAAATAAACTAGTGGTGCTATATAATGTCACATACTTTCTCGCAGTAGTTATTTTTCAAATGTCGATCAGCGGATAAATTATTTGGAATAAGCCGTTCACCGCTGCCTTTCTTGGTCATGTTTGAAAGACACGTTTTTCGCATGTCTTTCAAACATGACCAAGACCGGCTTTAACTTGACAATTTCCGGCTTCCTAATGATAGTACTGATACAAGTACGTTTTGACTAAAATATAAGCAGTTGGTCCGCATCTCGGTCCCGTAGCGCTGTTGGTTGATGCACTTTCGGGTTGAGATATTCAATAAGGAAGAAGCCGAGTTCGTTCCCCAGAGGGGGATTTTAATTTGATGAATGTGATGTTGCAGGAAAAAACATGTAAGAGTGTAGATACTTTATTGAAAATCATTTGAAGTACTTCTATCCACGAATAGAATCAATGCAGATAAATAGACAGGACTTGTCTGTGTTTTCCCTACCTGCATCTTTTAAACTAGTCAAATCAACCGTTGTCTAGTATAGATCTGTATGAACCAATTTAAGTAAAATATGAGTATTTTAACGTTAAATTGCAATACATTATAACCAGAACGCATGCAATGAACTTACAATCCCTAACCTTTCCGAAATTATTATTACTTTCTAGCCTTACGAATACTTCGTAAAGCGGTTCACCGCTACCTTTCTTGGTGATGTTTGAAAGACATGTTTTTCGCATGTTGACCATTACCGGCCCCTAATGATAAAACCGATACAATTACGTTTTGACTAAAATATAAGTAATTGCAATAAATGTACTGGAAAAGTTAGTATATATTTGTTCAAATTTTTAACTTTTAACCATTTTTTACTTCTCTTCTTGGATTTGTAAAGCGTATTTACAATCGTATTACTTGTTTCTATTCTTTCATCGCTCATTCAGTTCTATTCTTCCATGGCTCTGTTCGACACAGGCGGTGTTGGTGTGGCGTTGTGGTATAAGTGCCGGTTCGTTCACTTTGAGTATGGGATGTCGGGTCTCGGTACGGAAAACATTTGCTGGTATAATACACTTTTGCTGGTTTATGAAGTAGTGGAATAGCAATAAGGACCGTATAGAAGCAGAGCAAGAAAGTATGTGCGTTGGAAGCACCACTAGTTTTCTTCAGAAAATGCGCTGGAAAGGTACAGGGGGCCTTCCTTACGAGTATACGTATATGAGAACAACAATCTTAATTAAGTCATTTACTATCATTACAGAATTTACCTATTCAGTGTAAAAGATGCCAGCAATTTGGCCATATGCAAGCAAATTGTCATTTAGACCCATATTCTGTTAGCTGTTTACAAGATAATCACTATACAAATTGTTCTCTCCCAAAACTACTTCTACTACTCAAGTCGTTAATTCTGGTAGAAATCAAACTGTTAATAATAAAGGTTGCAAAACATATAAAGACTTACTTCTTTCTAATAAAAAGCATACTTTCAATATTCCAATTAAACCCACTGCAAATGTTGGCAACACCACTCCTAATTTACATGCTCTAAATTTCCTTCTATTGTGCACTACTTCTCATCCATCTCAACACAACTTTACTACTACAACTAATACCAATATCCATTGTACTCACTTCCCACAAAAATACTCTAATAACAATGATTTCACTTATTCCTACATTACCAAAAATTGCTCTCACTTACACAATTTTCAAATTTAATATCATATATTGTACAACAAATAATTTCTTCATTTATTACTAAAATTACAAGTTTAATTGAAAACAGCTTGACAAATTTACTTCACGGTTCTTAAGATAAATATCATAACACTATTAAAAAGGAATGCAAATGGTCTAAAACGACAAAAAAATTATTTCAGTATTTTTTAAAGATACATAACATTGACATAGATTGTATTAGTGAAAAACATCTAATACTAGGAGAAATATAACACATAACGGATACAAAATTTACAGAAATGATCATATCTCTGCACATGCTCTTAGTGGTGTAGCTATACTAGTTAAAATTATTATACCTCATCAACAAACGTTTTCCCCTATTTCACTAAATTTAGAATGTTTAGCATTAGCTATCAATATTAATAAAATAGATTTTAATATACATGCAGCATATAAACGTAATAAAGTATTTCTATCTATAATTATTATAACATTTTTTCAAAATCCAAATTGTTTATTTCTAGGTGATTTTCATTCTAAACCACGTGGGGATGTAACAGTACAAACCCTCAAGATATTCGTCTACTCCAATACATTACACACAATAACATTGAAATGCATGCTCTCTCCATACACACATACTATTCTTCTCATAAAAATATGTTATCGATATTCTAGACACCATCGTATCAAAAAATTTCCACAGTCTAATTTTTCAATCACCAATCCTGAAAGTCAATTCTGACCATCTCTCTATTCAATCTCAATTACTACATACTCATTCAACATCAAATAATGTACATAATGATTGGGAACGTTTTAGAAAATTTATGAATTATAATTATAAACTTCTCAAAAACTTAAACACTATTCAAAACATTGATAATGAAATTGAAATATTTACTAAGATATTAAGACTTTCTTTTTGAAAATCAATTATCTATCTCAAGCCTTACATTTCAGATCAACATCAAGTACCTCTAAATATAATTAACTAAATCAAATCAAAACATAACTTATGAAGATTTTGGCATCAAACACTTAGACCAGACATCAAACATAAAATAAATAAATTATCAATAACAATTAAATCTCGTGAAGATAAATACACAATAGCCAAGTATTAAAATTATATAGAACAAATTCATCCAAACAGTAGAGCAATGTTGACTACTATACAAAAACTGACTCAATCATTTACTCCTATTCCACCACTTAAATTTGGCACACACTATGCACAATCAGACTCTGATAAATCTAATCTAATAGCTGATCAATTAGAAGACACATTTATTACCAATAATTAACCAAGATTGTAGTGACAAGATTGAAAGGTATTTATCCTCACCTAATTTTACAATTCCATCAAAAATTAAATATATATCTCCCCACGAAATCCTAAAGATAACAAAGAATCTAAAAATTCATAAAGCCCCGGATATGATAATATTTCCAACAAAATACTTAAAGAATTGAATCTACCTATTTTAGCAAAATTAACTAACATCTTTAGTTCCATGCTTCAAAAACCATTTTTCCCCAAAACCGGGAAATTAGTATATATACTTCCCATTTCCGAACCCGAAAAAGAACTTCACTCTCCTACTAACTATCATCCAATTAATTTATTATCTTCACTATCCAAAACATTTGAAAAATTGTTATTGGAATGATTAAATTATTACATTCTCTCAAAACAAGTTCTTCCACATTATCAATTTGGCTTTAGAACTCACTACTCAGTCACTCATCAGTTATTTAGTTTCGGAACTAATTGCAAATGGTTTTCATATTTGTTTGTATGAAAAAAATGCAGACACCAACGCCATCTGTGTATGTTTCAGTGAACTCTTTGAACTGGGAGGAGGGCGAGTCGCCTGTAGAGGCAATGCAATGCCAGTGCGTTATCGGACTTCTTTTGATGCAGACGTTTGTGAATTCTGTTACTTGTATATTTAAGATTAGTAATAAAAAACATTTACACAAAACTAATTAATAATATTAAAGAACACACTATTCGTATATTTCTTGATGTTTCTAAAGCATTTAATAAAGTTTGGCATCAAGGTCTTCTCTTCCAGCTACACGTTATATCTATTCAACACACGAAAAAACTTTTTTACTGACCACCTTTTTGCTGTTAAAATTCATACATCTCTTTCTTCACAATGACCGATAGTATCAGGAATATCTCAAGGATCCACACTCTCTCCTTTGCTTTTTAACATATACACATCTGACATTCCTTCCTCGCCTTTTATTACACTTGCCCTTTATGCTGATGACACTGCTTTATTCTCAACTCACAAAATCATTCTAGATCAAGGCTAGAAATGGACTTTACCAACTGCACTACAAAAATATATGAAATGGACACAAAATTGGAGAATTGGGGTAAACCCTTCTAAAACTCAAGCCATAATCTTTACTTTTTGTAGACCAATAAATCCACCTCCATTAACAATAAATAAGGCAAATGTTCCCTGGGTGGAAAATAACCTTCCAGTTAAATATTTAGGTTTATATACATTTAAAAGATAGGCATGGAAACACCATAGGCTTTATTCAAAACATAGCCAATTCAACTTACTACAAAATTTCTAAGTTATATCCTTTACTCAATCACCACTCTAAATTAAATATTCACTGTGGCTTGTTATTACATAAATCAATAATTCATCCATTCCTGTCATATGCATGCCCCGTTTGGTGCAAAGCTTCTACTACAAACATAAATAAAATACTAACAAAATAATAAAACAAATTTTTAAGAAAATTGCTAAAAACCTGAATGGTTTTATTTCCAACAAACAAATACACCGTGAACTTCATATAGACAAAACCAAACACTATATCAATCTTCAAACCATTAATTTTTTTAAAAATTTACCTTCTGCTCCCGCTTCTCAGAACTATGAACGAAAATGTATTTGTTATAAATTGCATTAATTTCAAGCCTAAAGTAAGTAGTAACTACTTTTTTTTCAATAAACTCTACATGATATATTTTAAAGAGCAGATTTTTTGGAAACGACTTTGTCTAAGGAAAAATCTCTATCTTCAATTTTGTAGATTTGAAATATTAACATTTTTTTCGAAAACAAATTCACTGAAAATGGGACTAGCACCACATTTTTTTAAAATTACTTAATAAATATGAGATTAAAATTTTAAGAAAAAATTTGCAACAGTTTTTCAAAAAAAAATGTTTAAAACGTTGCCTTATTTCGCGCAAAATTAAACGAAAATTTCTCATGTTTTTACTAGATCTTACTTCAACGCCAGGTTTTAATGAAAAGATTTCCTTCAGGAAAAAATCTCCATCATCAATATTACAGTTGTAGGAAGACACCCCATATGAGTGCACTTTTGCAATTTTCGAAAAATCTGGTATTTCAACAAACATGAGACCAGCACCATTCTCTTAAGCGTCCTTTACGCTATTCGATGTCAAAGTCTGAGAAAAAAAAATTGAAAATATCTTTGAGGCTTCATGTAAAGTACCCTCAAAAATGAAAATAAATTACTGTTTAAGCTCCCAAAGCCTTGATTTAGTTTAGTTCGATTGGGGAATATCAATTCTGTAGAAAATTCACTAAACGGTTAATGCACTGGCGTTGACCACACACTGACAGCCAGACGGTCAGATAATCGACTTTTCGATACCAAGGACCCATAAAACAGGGATTATGGCTACACCTCCTGTTAGTGGAAGAATTTACTACATACAGCAACAGGATTTATCCACGTTTTCGTTACCAGGGTCAGGCAATAAGGGCTATTCTGCCGAAAATTCGTCGTTTTCCGGCGCAAGATTACATAACTTTCTCTTCTTACGAAGTAAGCGCGAGAAAGTAACTAGTGGTGCTACAGAATGGCACAGACTTTCCCGTATTACTTTTCTATTTCATTGGGTCTTCGCTAGCTATTCGGAATTGCCACATACTCTTTCTTGCCAGCTATCATCTATCGCCGCCAAAAGTACATTTTTTTGCCATTTTCTTAATTTTTCGGTTTCGTATTGGTAGAACGAAAATATTAATTTTAGAATATTACAGAACAAAAAACCTAGCCTTAAATGGCAATTTTCTTTTAAAAATTACATGCCGTTTAAGAGAAAGTGGCGTTTTAGCACTACTAAAAATGCGAAATTTGAAGCTCATTTTCACAGAACATTTTTTAGTTTTCAAAATACTTTACTTCAAGTTATTTGAAGCACATACACTCACAAATATAATAATATTTACAAATTGCGGATAATGTGCCTATTAAAGATGTGGGAGATCTTTCAAAAAATTTACATTTATATAATTTTTGAAAAAACAAAAAAAACTCAAAATAAACTTTACGTCACATTAAAGAGTGTAATTATCACTATCTGTTACAAAAGTTTCAAGAAAAAATTTGCAGCCATATATGAGAAAATGGCGTTTGAGCATTTCTGAAAATGCCGAAATTTGAGCTACTTTTCACAGAAAACGGTTGTGTTTTCGAAAAACTATACCTGACATTATTTAGAGCATATATACTCGTAAATATAATAATGTGAAAAAATCGCCGATAATGTAATCATTAACGACGTGAGAGATAAGTAAAAAAATTTACATTTTTGTAATTTTTGAAAAAACCAACCAATAGACCAATATGGCTTTTATGTCATCTGATAGAGTAAATTTACCACTATCCCTACCAAAAGCTTAAAAAAAAAGAGCCGTTTTTGAGAAAATTTTGAAAATCCCCGGGGGGCTTCATATAAAGTACCCCCAAATTTTGAAGAATCTTTTTCAAAATCTCAAAGCTTCGACTAGAACCAGATCGGTTGGGCATTATCCATTTTGGAAGAAATCGTACGTATGATTTAGGCGCTAGCAGTGTTCACAGACGGACAGACGGACACACGGACAGACAGACAGACAGACAGACGGACAGACAGACAGACGAACAGACGGACAGACGGACGTTTTCCTTTCAATTGGGTTTTCGGTAACAAGGACCTAGAAAACAGGGTTTCTGGCTACACCACGTGTTAGGGGATTTTTTTTCTTAATTTAGGAACTGGTTTTATCCACTTATTCGTTTTCACGGCCAAGCAATTAATTTTTTTCGGACGAAAATTGGCCATTTTTTCGCGCAGCATTACACAACTTTTCCTATACTACGTATATCACTCCGTGTATACGTACGTATACGGGAAAGTAAAAATAAAAATTTTCAATATTCCATTAACCTTTCGATTGATTCTGCATTATGTAAATATTTGTTAACAAAACTATTCCTTTCAACAGTTTTTATATTTTTATTTACATTTTTATTTATCAAAACTTTTGAATTAAAAATAAATTATAAACGAATTTTCCCTTCGTGGTTTTCATTAATATTGTCATCAAAGACGCAATTCATTTTTCAATATACTTAGTGGTCCCAAATTCTTCAAATTAATCTTTATGAATTTCCTCGAAGTCTGAGAAATTTTAGAATAAAAAGTCAACTGAAATCGAGTATTTTCAGAAATGCCCAGACATTCTCTAACAAAAATATATAGCATTTCTTCCACAATAAGTTTCATTTGTAAACAGATTTTTTTTCATTAATATAACAAGCTGAAAAATTGAGAAAGTCTGGAAATTGTGCGTAGTTCATGATAAACAACATCAGCAATATTAATATTACAAGAAATCAAACTAACAGTCACGTTAATGGAAAAGTCAGTGTGCGTAGTCATGTCACGTGGTCTCTTCCTCTAGACATGTCACGTGAGCGTAGTCACGTGACATACGTTAGGCCGGCTATTGGGTAGGCAAGACTGCTATCTCATGCGGAATGCTACAGCACATTCCGAGCGCCTGCCTGCGCATATCTTGGTTGAGACTGTACTCTTCACTGCGGCCATGAGATCACGTGGCGCGATCATGCGTCGCCAACGCGCCAGTCATAGCCGCGAAACCGCCGCCGCGCGCTTCTCCACAGCGCCACAGAACATGTACTACGCAGCGGCGTTCGAAAGCGAGGACGGCTCGCGGACCTTCAGCACCCCCTTCCGAAGTAGATTCACTATTATTTTTCATTAATTAGAAAATAAACATGGAGATATTTTATCTATTTATATTATTTTTTTAAATACACTATCAAAAATTGCTCGATTACTTTAATGAAATGTACATTAAAGTAATTATCATGCACGAACATTAAGTTTTATTTATATATAAACTTTACAATGCAATAGTCCAAACTTTTTTAGAAGAAAGGAATTAATGATTTAACCATTACATTAAATGTACAAATATATTAAGTTCTTTTTCATGTAATTCAAGTAATGTAATATCCATTAATCTACTTCAATTTAATGACATTTCTGATAGTGTACAATTTTGCTTAACGTTACACACTTAATTATGTTGCCTTTCCATAAATAAGCTACTAATATAAAATTACGTTTGAAACAGAATTCCAACAGAATTGGTCATGAATATACAACAGGAACGTCCGAATTGCAAGGCCCCAAGACCCAAAACAGAAACCTTTATATGGTTGCGGGCCATATTCTCATTGCTCGGGCGATGCACACGTGATCCCATGCTGTTGATCAAGGCAGTTTGCCCGGCTGCTCTGAAACAGGGGGGTGTTTGAACCATGAATGATTCTGGCCTCTTCCGTGCACAAAGCAGTGAAAAACATTGGGTTGATTGTGCTAGAAAACAATCGTTAATTCTAATATTAACCTGTTTTTACATTGAGGGTTGTTGCCCCGACCGGGCGCGTGCGCTAGGCGCAGTGTTCTTGCCCGACACGGATGCAAGGCACTTGCGCGTCAGTTTAATAACCTTTCGCGCGCCACAACGAATGGCACCGCAGGCTGCATGCGTTCAATAAAACGTGCCAAAACTGGACAATATTACAATAAAACACTTTATTAATGTGTCACATGGTTTTACAGTTCTATTTGTATGAATAAAAGGGCTTAACCTCCAAAGTACTATATTCCAGGGCCATATTGTAAATGTCACTATTAAGAAATATGTAAACAATCAATTCTAAACACGAGAACGGTAAACAACCTATACAAACTGTGTTTCTGTACTATTTAAATCGAAACAAACTAAGCAGCTGTGGAACCCCCAAAATAATATTTCCTAGAGAAAATTGTAAACTATTTAAAGTGTCGCTAATGACCTCACTGAAGATACGGCAATAAATAAATCGATTAAAAACACACTATTACTTGCAATATTCCTCTCTACCCTCCACAGAAAAGACGTGAAAAAACAGAAAACGCGGAGGCTATGTCTGCTCACGACACATGGTAGTGCCACGTGACCACGTTATAAGAGTGGCGAGTACAGTCCGAACAAGCAGTCTACTGCACGCTCTAAAAGTGCTGTAGCATTTCGCATGAAACAGCAGTCTTGCATACCCAATAGGCGGGCGCAACGCGCATGACGTAGGATCACATGACAACGCTCACGTGATCGCACGAGGAAGAGTGGGGCTTGCAAACTGGCACAGTTTTGCTATATAATTCTAGTGTCGACACACTTTGATCAGTACAGCCCTCAGAAAATTCCAAGAGGAATTCTCGTCATAAAGCTCTGTTACCAGGAGATTTCTGTTGGTAAGTTGACAGATGCAGTTCTAACACTTTTGCAAGCGTATATTGACATATTTCTCTAGTGTTTTTAAGAAATGTAAAATTGTATAGATCAATATTCTTTTCACTACATTATAACTAATTAACTGAAATATTACGTCTCATCTAAAATGTATTTAATAAAACATTTATAAATTTGTGTTGTAATTTTCTACAAAGATACCTGAGAATATATATTGTATCAGTGATTAAATTTAACTTTAATACCGAATTAATACAAAACGGGAGACGTGCAACATTGCAAGTTCATTTAGTACTACTTATTGGTTGCGAGTACGCTAAAGACACATAACTGTTCGGAGCATAAGCCACACAGGTCATGTTCAATTCCCGCGGAGGATTTTTTTGTTTAATATATAGTTTATAATTCTTACTCATTGTTAAATCACTTATGTTAAAAATAACTTCGATATTTCTTTACTATTTACACAAGATATTAATAATGCGATTGTATTAACTTCAAGTCAATGGATTTCGTTATGGAAATACGGCATTTCGTGCCTGTGTATGCCTTACATTGTCATCGAAAGGACTCTCTGGTTCTTTGAGTGGAGAGTGAGGGAGATATTGTTTATCGTTCACATAATACGACTAATCCGACAAAATAATGATTTGACTATGAGCTCATTCAATACCAACAATTATTTTGAAAACGTAAATAAATGACACAGTAAATATTCATTTTCGGAAATACAAATAAAATATGGAATACAATCGATAATAATAATAATAATAATAATAATAATAATAATAATAATAATAATCGAGACCAGCCGAATGTGGGCCGTAAAAGCACTGGTCGTCCCGATAGTTACCGGAGACCTGAGATTTGTTCCGCAAAATATGTGTAACAACTTGGATAAACTCCCCTATCGTTCAAAACATTGGGACGTGCAAAAAAATAGCTTTACTTGGCATAGCCCACATTTTGCACAAAGTATTGTAGAAGCACATTCTGTCCCGAGGTACCTGGTTGTAACCTGGAGTAGATTTTATATTCAGCCGACTCATAACATCATCAATCGTAATGCAGGAGGAAAGTAACAAAAATAATCGTAACTGAGAGTATAATTCCTTTAGGCCGAGATATACATTCTAAAACTTTTGTTCATTGTTGACATGTGTAAAACGTTAATATATATATATATCTATATATATATATATATATATATATATATATAAATTTAATAATTTATATTTATAATGCCAGTACATATTAAAAAACATCTTGTATGTGAATCATGATTGTGTGATCATCGAAGGGACACTCCTGCTGTGTGTGAGAAGATATTATTTATTTGTTTATAGTTTTCATAACACGATAATTCCGACATACGTCATTATTTACAAATCCATTTAGTTACTGTGAAGATAAGTAATGCCTCATTGTCTTGAAACATTCAAAATACATAATGTTGATTTAATTCATATGCACGGCGAAATGCTTGTCAAAATCTGTGGGAAAGAAAGTAATTTTTGTCGAACAAGTTATCCACTTTTCATCTTTGTTCCTTTACTTTAAACTAATGCTTGATACAATTTTCCAGGCAGTTTTCTGACTCTACAAAAGCAAGTAGAATCGTCCCAATGTAAAATAACTAAATGAAATAAGTAGTAATCCTCATATTCCTTTATATTACATAGAACATTCACAGGGATTTAAATGAGCTAATATTTTCTCCCTTCGAGAGTAGAAATTAAACGACAGACTCTAGAAGTAAGCCTGTGTAATAACATTGTTCATGGTTGAACAACTCGTATTTTTCTCTTCTAGATACATCTCAGCCACCACTTCACGAAGATGCTGACGCTGATTTTAGGAGTATTCATCGCAATATTGGCTATTCGCCTTTACCGCCAGGCCTATGAGCGACCACCGAACTTCCCGCCAGGTGAGAATGCCACACATTTCTCTTTCGCTCGTTTGATCATCCACAGAGTAAACAAATTACTTTCCAAACACTGTTTTGTCTCATTTTTGGCATATATTAAAAGTCTGACCGTCAACTGTGCAATTGCTGTATAGTACAAGCTGAATAACACAACGACCTTTAAAGAAAGTTGAATTAATTTATTAACCTTTCGATTTGAAAGACGCCAGGTGTTGTATTTGTCTCTATATTTAATAGGAATTTTCCATTTTCAATAGACAACACCAGGATTGTATTTTGTAACGTGCAATATTAAAGATTGCACACGTTACATACAGTGTTCACTGTGCTGAATCTGATGAATTGCTTGTGAATAGTATCAGCCCCTATTGCAAGAAATAGTGTTAAAAATAATTTTCTTAATTTTTGAAGGCCTTTTGCTTCGGCCAGCGAGGAGGGGTTTGAACGTGAATTGTGTTTCTAATTCGTGCTTGGGGTGGCGTGTGCACAGGCCCTCCGCGGCTGCCCGTGTGGGGCAGCTACTGGCTGCTGCTGCTCCAGAACTACCGCTTCATGCACAAGGCGACGCTGGCCATGGCGCGGCGCTACAAGACGCGCCTGCTGGGCTTGTACCTGGGCCCGTTCCCCACCGTCGTGGCCACCGCGTACGAGGACGTGCGCGACGTGTTCACGCGCCCCGAGTTCGCCGCGCGCCCCGACCTCGTGCAAGCGCGGCTGCGCGCCGGCGGCGACCAGCTCGGCATCTTCTTCAACAACGGGCCAGCCTGGATGGAGCAGAAGCGCTTCATGCTGCGCAACATGCGCGACTTCGGCTTCGGCCGGCGCTACAAGAGCATGGAGGAGACGCTGCGCGAGGAGACGGAGGAGCTGATCGCGCTGGGGCGCGGCGAGTGGACGGACGAGCTGTCGGTGCGGGACGGCTGCATGCACTTCCCCACCGCGCTCTACCCGGGCCTCGTCAACCTGGTGTGGTCCATGATGACCGGCCAGCGCTTCTCGCGCGACCAGTACGGCGCCCTGCGCGAGCTGTCGCACGCCGCCGCCAATTTCGTGCGCAACTTGGACCAGCTGGGCGGCGCGGTCACCTACACGCCCTGGCTGCACAAGATCGCGCCCAACGCCACCGGCACCGCCCAAACCACGCGCCACAGCAAGTTCATGTCCGACACCGTCCAGAAGGCTCTGGAGGAGCACGAGGGCAACTTCTCCGAGGACCACCTGCGGGACTTCATCGACCGCTACATCCACGAGATGCGCAAGGAGGGCCGCGGCAAGGAGTTCTCTTTCACCGGTAAGGCAAGCAGCGGCTGCGGAACCACACGTCATCGGCCGGCCGGCCTCGTCGCCTTGCTTGTAACGCGTGCTTGTATGCCCCTTGTAGCGAAGCAGCTGCAGATCGTGGGCGCAGACATCCTCCTGGCGTCCAGCACCACCACCACCAGCACGCTGTCGTTCGCCGTGAGGGCGCTCCTGCACCACCCGGAGGTCCTGCGCAGGTGCCAGAAGGAGTTGGACGACGTGGTGGGGCAGTGCAGACTGCCCACGCTGGACGACAGGCCAAAGTGAGTGGCAACCCTCCTCCGACTGCGTTCAAATGCACACACATTCGTGTTGCTGACAAAGCTATTCTTCGTGCTTTGCAGCATGCCGTTCATCGAGGCGACGTTGCGAGAGACGATGAGGTTCAACACGTTGCTTCCTATGGGTCTTCCGCACCTCGCCCTGGAGGACACCACTCTCGGAGGCTACGCGATCCCCAAGGTAAGCGGCTGTCATCGACTCCTTCACTTTTCGACTGACAGGCATTTCTGGGTATTTACAATGAGTCTTCCTTGGACGCCGATTTCAAAGCGGAACTGTGTCTACGAGTGTCGTTTGTGCCGCAGAACACCTTGCTGGCGTGCAACCTGTATGCCATGAACCACGACAAGGAGCTGTGGGGCGACCCGGAGAATTTCCGCCCTGATCGCTTCCTGGACGAGCGTGGAGAGCTCACGAAGGACATCACCATGCCCTTTGGAGGAGGTGAGTGTGCAGTTGTCGTTTGCCTTCCTCCACGCGTGTGTGAACGCGTGCTGGGCCGGGGGCTCAAGTGCGGTGTGGTGTGGTGTTGTGTTCGCAGGGAAGCGTGTGTGCCCCGGCGAGACGTTCTCGCGCCAGAGTATGTTCGTCCTCTTGGCTGCGCTGCTGCAGCACTTTGACTTGCAGCCGCAGGACCCCAGCGCGCTGCCGCCCATCGATCAGCTGGTCAACGGCATCTCCGTGACGCCCGAGCCCTTCTGGGCGCGCATCACTCCTCGGTTCTGAATGCTCGGAATCTCCTTTCCGAATAACCCACTTTGCATCTGGTTTTTTCGAAACGTTGTTATTGACTTGTCTATTGTTATCATCTGTTTCATTCATTTTCTGTATTTCCACTAACGAGGCCTTTTCGTTCTAGAAAGGTTAATTATCTCTCTGAGTGGTTTGATTCATGACAGCATTTTTTGTATTTTGCAAGACTAATTGTTTTAACAAAGGAACTGATTTTAGTTTTTAGTATTTCTTTCCGTGTACATGAATGTATGTAATCTCTGAGTGGTGTATAGTATTTGTTTGTAAATAAGTTATTTATTTTTTATAATATATTTATGTTTACTGTATTCGAAATATAAAAAATCTTAATAGAGATAACGATTTTTGTGTTCCTCTCTTCTATCATTCCTATCTGTTCAGTAAAGAAACAAGAGCATATGCAAAGTTCTCATTGTTTTCATTTTTGTAGTAATTTCATGCAGAGTAAAATATTCTCAGTATATTTTATTTTTGTTGGAATTCATAATGGTATTTTAATTCTGTTGATGAGGCATTTGACAGTTTGAAATTCATTCAACTCCATCGTCAGTTCAATCGAGGTAGTCTTTATATTTGGAGGTTTTTACGAATAGTTTCATCAAAAATTTTAGTTCTTCATTCCATCTGACAAATCAGTGAAGGCATGTTTTGTGTTATTTAATTATCTTACTCTTACCTAAATTGTCATACAATTACCCCAAATTGGGAAAGTTCCTTGGCAGGGTTACAATATGTCTTCTTTTCCCCGGAATACCCGTTCTCTTCCTCGTTTTGACGCATGAAAATCTGTCCGGATACATTTTACAAGAACGGACAGAACGTGCTCTTTTTTGTTGGAAATATGTTCGCTTTTTTCAATCTTTGAGTCAACGACATGATAAAATTTCATTGTATAAATAAATGATATTTAACTTCAACTATCTCGTCTGACATCCGACAAAATCTATAGATTAATTATAGCTACATTTACGTCTACAACTACATCTACATTTCTCCTTAAAATGCCAGAGTTCTGCCACTTGCTCTAAGGTGTTATATTTCAAGTACGGTGCCAAAAAGAAAAGCCTTCTACAATGGCATACAAAAGTTCAAAGCAAAGCAAAATTTTAATAGTTAAGGGAGATTTCATCATCCACCAAATACCTCTCGTATAAGAGTGGAAACGACAGTAATGATAATGAAATAGACCTATTACAATACTTCTTAAATAAAAGAAATGGACTTGTTAGTTCTACATTAAAATAGTATAGTAAATAGTATAATACTTTAAATAGTATATTACTTTCTTTAAATGTATTTCCTTTCGTAAGAATCTTCCTTTCTATCATATGATCATCACGACTGATAACAATGAGAAGCATTCCAAAACATTTTGAAACCGTTGTGTTCCCATTTTGAAAACGGATAGCGCAACAAAAAAAGCGGGAAATTCAAATTTATCTTTCCCGCAACATTACAGTACTTTCTTTATACAGCTGAAGTAGTAGAGAAAGTAAAATTTGGGCCGTTTTGAGAAGGAGTTCGGGCGTTTTCGAAATTGAGAATTTTTCAGCCAAATTTCATAGAAAACTTTTTATTGCTTTAAATGATTCAAAAGAATTCACCTTGTTCTTCCAAATCTTCTTTTTCCAAAGCAGTCGAATTATGTAAATTGTATGCTTTTCTATTTCTATGTTAATGTTTCCTTCTAAACACATATATTCATTTTTTCGTAAATAATAAACAATTTACACGATTCTGGAGTTTTTTATGTTTCTGCAATGCAAATGTTTGAACAGAAAGATTTTTTTTCATACCAAAAGGTTTGTTTTTTTTCCAATCACCTTTTGACTTCCTATTTTGGCACAGCCACTCGGAATATCAAAGGAGTTCGTAAGACAAAATATACTTAAAATTGTCTTAAGAGCTTATTTTCAAAGTTTTTACACACTATAGGAACAAGAAAACCCCACATTAATGATATCAAAGAACCACAAAAATAAAGTTTCTGTCTGCACATTTCGGGTCAACGCCAACAGCACTTTTCACTGCAGCATTACCAGATGTACTCTCTACTACATATTATTTTACTCCTTTACAGGTAGGTATACAAGGAAGAAAAAATACGTAATCATTAAAATGGAGTGTGGATCATGAAAAACTAGAGGTACTATAAATGCATACTTTCTCACATTATTTCTAAATTTCCAATTACACATTATTTTCAAATTTGTACGAAAATTAGAGAGTTCAACCAAAATGAGACCCATGCCATTCTTTTATGCGTCCCTTCTTCCTTTCATGAAAAAAAATTGAAAAATATGGAGTATTTTTACTTTCTCGCCTTACGAATACTTCCTAAGAAGAGAAAGTTATGTAATCGTGCGCCGGAAAACGGGGAATTTTCGCCAGAAAACTCTTATAGCAGGGGTCTGGTAACAAAAAAGTGGATAAAACTTGTTGCTAAATTTAGGGAAAAAATCCTCTATCTCGTGGTGTAGTCAAAATCCACGATTTGTTGCTTCTTCATACTGGAAAATCGATTAACGGCAAAACGTCCGTCTGTTCGTCAGTGGTCAATGCTAGCGCCTAAACCGTTCGGCCGATTTTCTTCAAAATCGATATTCCCCGATCGTTTTTACTAGTCTGAAGGCCTCTGGAATTTGAAACTGATATGTTAGTATTTGAGGGTACTTTACATGAAGCCCATTTTGAGATTTTAAAAGTTAAAAGAAAATGGCTCCAAATTTTTTGATTATATTATGTTGTTGAATAGTGCGAAGAACGTTGAAGGGAATGACGTAAGTATCATTTTCGTTGATAGGACCATTTTTTTTGAAAATTGCAAAAAACTGTTTAAAAACTGCAAAATTGAAGATAAAGATTTTTGCCTCAAAGTCGGTTGTACAAAATTAGCACTTCAAATAAGGTCATGAACCCTGTTTTGGAAAAACGAGTAGTTTTTGCGTAAATTGCGATTCAAATTTACAAAAAAATTCTCAAAAACCGCTCCTAATTTTTTCTTTAAATTTTCTGCACGTGTGTAATAAGGGACGGTAAATATATAAATAAACTAGTGGTGCTATAGAATGGCACACACTTTCTCGCAGTAGTTATTTTTCAAATGCCGATCAGCGGATAAATTATTTGGAATAAGCCGTTCACCACTGCCTTTCTTGGTCATGTTTGAAAGACATGTTTTTCGCATGTCTTTCAAACATGACCAAGACCGGCTTTAACTTGACAATTACCGACTTCCTAATGATAGAACTGATACAATTACGTTTTGACTGAAAGATAAGTAGATGGTCCGCATGTCATCCGGTAGCGCGGCTGGTTAATGCACCTTCGGGTTGAGATCTTTAATAAGGAAGATGCCGCGTTCGAACCCCAGAGGGGGATTTTAATTTGATGAATGTGATGTTGCAGGAAAAAACATGGAAGAGTGTAGATACTTTATTGAAAATCATTTGAAATACTTCTACTCACGAATAGAATCAATGCAGATAAATAGACAGGACTTGTCTGTGTTTTCCCTAACTGCATCTTTTAATCAATTTTTTAACTCTGTTATTCGATTTCTGAAGCGTTTGACATGTCAAATCAACCGTTGTCTAGTATATATCTGTATGAACCAATTTAAGTAAAATATGAGTATTTTAACTTTAAATTGCAATACATTATAACCAGAACGCATGCAATGAACTTACAATCCCTAACCTTTCCGAAATTATTATTACTTTCTAGCCTTACGAATACTTCGTAAAGCGGTTCACCGCTAGCTTTCTTGGTGATGTTTGAAAGACATGTTTTTCGCATGTTGACCATTACCGGCTCCTAATGATAAAACCGATACAATTACGTTTTGACAAAAATATAAGTAATTGCGATAAATGTACTGGAAAAGTTAGTATATATTTGTTCAAATTTTTAACTTTTAACAATTTTTTACTTCTCTTCTTAGATTTGTAAAGCGTATTTACAATCGTATTACTTGTTTCTATTCTATACAAGGAAGAAAAAATACGTAATCATTAAAATGGAGTGTGGATCATGAAAAACTAGAGGTACTATAAATGCATACTTTCTCACATTATTTCTAAATTTCCAATTACACATTATTTTCAAATTTGTACGAAAATTAGAGAGTTCAACCAAAATGAGACCCATGCCATTCTTTTATGCGTCCCTTCTTCCTTTCATGAAAAAAAATTGAAAAATATGGAGTATTTTTACTTTCTCGCCTTACGAATACTTCCTAAGAAGAGAAAGTTATGTAATCGTGCGCCGGAAAACGGGGAATTTTCGCCAGAAAACTCTTATAGCAGGGGTCTGGTAACAAAAAAGTGGATAAAACTTGTTGCTAAATTTAGGGAAAAAATCCTCTATCTCGTGGTGTAGTCAAAATCCACGATTTGTTGCTTCTTCATACTGGAAAATCGATTAACGGCAAAACGTCCGTCTGTTCGTCAGTGGTCAATGCTAGCGCCTAAACCGTTCGGCCGATTTTCTTCAAAATCGATATTCCCCGATCGTTTTTACTAGTCTGAAGGCCTCTGGAATTTGAAACTGATATGTTAGTATTTGAGGGTACTTTACATGAAGCCCATTTTGAGATTTTAAAAGTTAAAAGAAAATGGCTCCAAATTTTTTGATTATATTATGTTGTTGAATAGTGCGAAGAACGTTGAAGGGAATGACGTAAGTATCATTTTCGTTGATAGGACCATTTTTTTTGAAAATTGCAAAAAACTGTTTAAAAACTGCAAAATTGAAGATAAAGATTTTTGCCTCAAAGTCGGTTGTACAAAATTAGCACTTCAAATAAGGTCATGAACCCTGTTTTGGAAAAACGAGTAGTTTTTGCGTAAATTGCGATTCAAATTTACAAAAAAATTCTCAAAAACCGCTCCTAATTTTTTCTTTAAATTTTCTGCACGTGTGTAATAAGGGACGGTAAATATATAAATAAACTAGTGGTGCTATAGAATGGCACATACTTTCTCGCAGTAGTTATTTTTCAAATGCCGATCAGCGGATAAATTATTTGGAATAAGCCGTTCACCACTGCCTTTCTTGGTCATGTTTGAAAGACATGTTTTTCGCATGTCTTTCAAACATGACCAAGACCGGCTTTAACTTGACAATTACCGACTTCCTAATGATAGAACTGATACAATTACGTTTTGACTGAAAGATAAGTAGATGGTCCGCATGTCATCCGGTAGCGCGGCTGGTTAATGCACCTTCGGGTTGAGATCTTTAATAAGGAAGATGCCGCGTTCGAACCCCAGAGGGGGATTTTAATTTGATGAATGTGATGTTGCAGGAAAAAACATGGAAGAGTGTAGATACTTTATTGAAAATCATTTGAAATACTTCTACTCACGAATAGAATCAATGCAGATAAATAGACAGGACTTGTCTGTGTTTTCCCTAACTGCATCTTTTAATCAATTTTTTAACTCTGTTATTCGATTTCTGAAGCGTTTGACATGTCAAATCAACCGTTGTCTAGTATATATCTGTATGAACCAATTTAAGTAAAATATGAGTATTTTAACTTTAAATTGCAATACATTATAACCAGAACGCATGCAATGAACTTACAATCCCTAACCTTTCCGAAATTATTATTACTTTCTAGCCTTACGAATACTTCGTAAAGCGGTTCACCGCTAGCTTTCTTGGTGATGTTTGAAAGACATGTTTTTCGCATGTTGACCATTACCGGCTCCTAATGATAAAACCGATACAATTACGTTTTGACAAAAATATAAGTAATTGCGATAAATGTACTGGAAAAGTTAGTATATATTTGTTCAAATTTTTAACTTTTAACAATTTTTTACTTCTCTTCTTAGATTTGTAAAGCGTATTTACAATCGTATTACTTGTTTCTATTCTATTCTATTCTTTCATCGCTCATTCAGTTCTATTCTTTCATGGCTCTGTTCGACACAGGCGGTGTTGGTGTGGCGTTGTGGTATAAGTGCCGGTTCGTTCACTTTGAGTATGGGATGTCGGGTCTCGGTACGGAAAACATTTGCTGGTATAATACACTTTTGCTGGTTTATGAAGTAGTGAAATAGGAATAAGGACCGTATAGAAGCAGAGCAAGAAAGTATGTGCGTTGGAAACATCACTAGTTTTCTTCAGAAAATGCGCCGGAAAGGTACAGGGGGCCTTCCTTACGAGTATACGTATATGAGAACAACAATCTTAATTAAGTCATTTACTATCATTACAGAACTTACCTATTCAGTGTAAAAGATGCCAGCAATTTTGCCATATGCAAGCAAATTGTCATTTAGACCCATATTCTGTTAGCTGATTACAAGATAATCACTATACAAATTGTTCTCTCCCAAAACTACTTCTACTACTCAATTCGTTAATTCTGGTAGAAATCAAACTGTTAATAATAAAGGTTGCAAAACATATAAAGACTTACTTCTTTCAAATAAAAAGCATACCTTCAATATTCCAATTAAACCCACTGCAAATGTTGGCAACACCACTCCTAATTTACATGCTCTAAATTTCCTTCTATTG
This sequence comes from Acheta domesticus, assembly GCA_031308135.1. Classification (NCBI taxonomy): domain Eukaryota; kingdom Metazoa; phylum Arthropoda; class Insecta; order Orthoptera; family Gryllidae; genus Acheta; species Acheta domesticus. The sequence goes on along the minus strand of JAHLJT010000631.1, from coordinate 261,475,031 downwards.
TGCACTACTTCTCATCCATCTCAACACAACTTTACTACTACAACTAATACCATTCATTGTACTCACTTCCCACAAAAATACTCTAATAACAATGATTTCACTTATTCCTACATTACCAAAAATTGCTCTCACTTACACAATTTTCAAACTTAATATCATATATTGTACAACAAATAATTTCTTCATTTATTCCTAAAATTACAAGTTTAATTGAAAACCGCTTGACAAATTTACTTCACGGCTCTTAAGATAAATATCATAACACTATTAAAAAGGAATGCAAATGGTCTAAAACGACAAAAAAATTATTTCAGTATTTTTTAAAGATACATAACATTGACATAGATTGAATTAGTGAAAAACATCTAATACTAGGAGAAATATAACACATAACGGATACAAAATTTACAGAAATGATCATATCTCTGCACATGCTCTTAGTGGTGTAGCTATACTAGTTAAAACTATTATATCTCATCAACAAACGTTTTCCCCTATTTCACTAAATTTAGAATGTTTAGCATTAGCTATCAATATTAATAAAATAGATTTTAATATACATGCAGAATATAAACTTATAAATAAAGTATTTCTATCTATAATTATTATAACATTTTTTCAAAATCCAAATTGTTTATTTCTTGGTGATTTTAATTCTAAACCACGTGGGGATGTAACAGTACAAACCCTCAAGATATTCGTCTACTCCAATACATTACACACAATAACATTGAAATGCATGCTCTCTCCATACATACTATTCTTCTCATAAAAATATGTTATCGATGTTCTAGACACCATCGTATCAAAAAATTTCCAATTGTCCAATTTTTCAATCACCAATCCTGAAAGTCAATTCTGACCATCTCTCTTTTCAATCTCAATTACTACATACTCACTCAACATCAAATAATGTACATAACGATTGGGAACTTTTTAGAAAATTTATGAATTATAATTATAAACTTCTCAAAAACTTAAACACTATTCAAAAAATTGATAATGAAATTGAAATATTTACCAAGATATTAAGACTTTCTTTTGAAAATCAATTATCTATCATAAGCCTTACATTTCAGATCAACAACAATTACCTCTAAATATAATTAACTAAATCAAATCAAAACATAACTTATGAAGATTTTGGCATCAAACATTTAGACCAGACATCAAACATAAAATAAGTAAATTATCACTAACAATTAAATCTCGTGAAGATAAATACACAATAGTCAAGTATTAAAATTACATAGAACAAATTCATCCAAACAGTAGAGCGATGTAGACTACTATACAAAAACTGACTCAATCTCCTATTCCACCACTTAAATTTGGCACACACTATGCACATTCAGACTGATAAATCTAATCTAATAGCTGATCAATTAGAAGACACATTTATCACCAATAATTAACCTAGATTGTAGTGACAAGATTGAAAGGTATTTATCCTCACCTAATTTTACAATTCCATCAAAAATTAAATTTATCTCTCCCCACGAAGTCCTAAAGATAACAAAGAATCTACAAATTCATAAAGCCCTGCATATGATAATATTTCCAACAAAATACTTAAAGAATTGAATCTACCTATTTTAGCAAAATTAACTAACAACTTTAATTCCATGCTCCAAAATTATTTTTCCCCAAAACCGGGAAATTAGTATATATACTTCCCATTTCCGAACCTGAAAAAGAACTTCACTCTCCTACTAACTATCATCCAATTAATTTATTATCTTCACTATCCAAAACATTTAAAAAATTGTTATTGGAATTATTAAATTATTACATTCTCTCAAAACAAGTTCTTCCACATTATCAATTTGGCTTTAGAACTCACTACTCACTCATCAGTTATTTAGTTACGGAACTAATTGCAAATTGTTTTCATATTTGTTTGTATGAAAAAAATGCAGACACCAACGACATCTGTGTATGTTTCAGTGAACTCTTTGAACTGGGAGGAGGGCGAGTCGTCTGTAGAGGCAATGCAATGCCAGTGCGTTATCGGACTTCTTTTGATGCAGACGTTTGTGAATTCTGTTACTTGTATATTTAAGATTAGTAATAAATAACATTTACACAAAACTAATTAATAATATTAAAGAACACACTATTCGTATATTTCTTGATGTTTCTAAAGCATTTAATAAGTTTGGCATCAAGGTCTTCTCTTCCAGCTACACGTTATATCTATTCAACACACGAAAAAACTTTTTTACTGACCACCTTTTTGCTGTTAAAATTCATACATCTCTTTCTTCACAATGACCGATAGTATCAGGAATACCTCAAGAATCCACACTCTCTCCTTTGCTTTTTAACATATACACATTTGACATTCCTTCCTCGCCTTTTAGTACACTTGCCCTTTATGCTGATGACACTGCTTTATTCTCAACTCACAAAATCATTCTAGATAAATGCTAGAAATGGACTTTACCAACTGCACTACAAAAATATATGAAATGGACACAAAATTGGAGAATTGGGGTAAAACCTTCTAAAACTCAAGCCATAATCTTTACTTTTTGTAGACCAATAAATCCACCTCCATTAACAATAAATATGGCAAATGTTCCCTGGGTGGAAAATAACCTTCCAGTTAAATATTTAGGTTTATATACATTTAAAAGATAGGCATGGAAACACCATAGGCTTTATTCAAAACATAGCCAATTCAACTTACTACAAAATTTCTAAGTTATATCCTTTACTCAATCACCACTCTAAATTAAACATTCACTGTGGCTTGTTGTTACACAAATCAATAATTCATCCATTCCTGTCATATGCATGCCCCGTTTGGTGCAAAGCTTCTACTACAAACATAAATAAAATACTAACAAAATAATAAAACAAATTTTTAAGAAAATTGCTAAAAACCTGAATGGTTTTATTTCCAACAAACAAATACACCGTGAACTTCATATAGACAAAACTAAACACTATATCAATCTTCAAACCAATAATTTTTTTTAAAATTTACCTTCTGCTCCCGCTTCTCAGAACTATGAACGAAAATGTGTTTGTTATAAATTGCATTAATTTCAAGCCTAAAGTAAGTAGTAACTACTTTTTTTTCAATAAACTCTACATGATATATTTTAAAGAGCTGATTTTTTGGAAACGACTTTGTCTAAGGAAAAATCTCTATCTTCAATTTTGTAGATTTGAAATATTAACATTTTTTTCGAAAACAAATTCACTGAAAATGGGACTAGCACCACATTTTTTTAAAATTACTTAATAAATATGAGATTAAAATTTTAAGAAAAAATTTGCAACAGTTTTTCAAAAAAAATGTTTAAAACGTTGCCTTATTTCGCGCAAAATTACACGAAAATTTCTCATGTTTTTACTAGATCTTACTTCAACGCCAGGTTTTAATGAAATAATTTCCTTCAGGAAAAAATCTCCATCATCAATATTACAGTTGTAGGAAGACAACCCATATGAGTGCACTTTTGCAATTTTCGAAAAATCTGGTATTTCAACAAACATGAGACCAGTACCATTCTCTTAAGCGTTCTTTACGCTAGTCGATGTCAAAGTCTGAGAAAAAAAATTGAAAATATCTTTGAGGATTCATGTAAAGTACACTCAAAAATGAAAATAAATTACTGTTTAAGCTCCCAAAGCCTTGATTTAGTTTAGTTCGATTGGGGAATATCAATTCTGTAGAAAATTCACTAAACGGTTAATGCACTGACAGTCAGACGGTCAGATAATCGACTTTTCGATACCAAGGACCCATAAAACAGGCATTATGGCTACACCTCGTGTTAGAGGAAGAATTTACTACATACAGCAACAGGATTTATCCACGTTTTCGTTACCAGGGCCCGGCAATAAGAGTTATTCTGCCGAAAATTCGTAGTTTTCCGGCGCAAGATTACATAACTTTCACTTCTTACGAAGAAAGCGCGAGAAAGTAACTAGTGGTGCTACAGAATGGCACAGACTTTCCCGTATTACTTTTCTATTTCATTGGGTCTTCGCTAGCTATTCGGAATTGCCACATACTCTTCTTTGCCAGCTACCATTTATCGCCGCCAAAAGTACTTTTTTTTCCATTTTCTTAATTTTTCGGTTTCATATTGGTAGAACGAAAATATTAATTTTAGAATATGAAAGAACACAAAAACCTAGCCTTAAATGGCAATTTTCTTTTAAAAATTATATGCCGTTTAAAAGAAAGTGGCGTTTTAGCTCTACTAAAAATGCGAAATTTGAAGCTCATTTTCACAGAACATTTTTTAGTTTTCAAAATACTTTACTTGAAGTTATTTGAAGCACATACACTCACAAATATAATAATATTTACAAATTGCGCCTATTAAAGATGTGGGAGATCATTCAAAAAATTTACATTTATATAATTTTTGAAAAAACAAAAAAAAACTCAAAATAAACTTTACGTCACATTAAAGAGTGTAATTATCACTATCTGATACAAAAGTTTCAAGAAAAAATTTGCAGCCATATATGAGAAAATGGCGTTTGAGCATTTCTGAAAATGCCGAAATTTGAGCTACTTTTCACAGAAAACGGTTGTATTTTCGAAAAACTATACCTGACATTATTTAGAGCATATATACTCGTAAATATAATAATGTGAAAAAATCGCCGATAATGTAATCATTAACGACGTGAGAGATAAGTAAAAAAATTTACATTTTTGTAATTTTTGAAAAAACCAACCAATAGACCAATATGGCTTTTATGTCATCTGATAGAGTAAATTTTCCACTATCCCTACCAAAAGCTTAAAGAAAAAAAAAAGAGCCGTTTTTGAGAAAATTTTGAAAATCCCCGGGGGGCTTCATATAAAGTACCCCCAAATTTTGAAGAATCTTTTTCAAAATCTCAAAGCTTCGACAAGAACCAGATCGGTTGGGCATTATCCATTTTGGAAGAAATCGTAGGTATGATTTAGGCGCTAGCAGTGTTCACAGACGGACAGACGGACACACGGACAGACAGACAGACAGACAGACGGACAGACGGACAGACGGACAGACGGACAGACGGACAGACGAACAGACGAACAGACGGACAGACGGACAGACGGACGTTTTCCTTTCAATTGGGTTTTCGGTAACAAGGACCTAGAAAACAGGGTTTCTGGCTACACCACGTGTTAGGGGATTTTTTTTCTTAATTTAGGAACTGGTTTTATCTACTTATTCGTTTTCACGGCCAAGCAATTAATTTTTTTCGGACGAAAATTGGCCATTTTTTCGCGCAGCATTACACAACTTTTCCTATACTACGTATATCACTCCGTGTATACGTACGTATACGGGAAAGTAAAAATAAAAATTTCGAATATTCCATTAACCTTTCGATTGATCCTGCATTATGTAAATATTTGTTAACAAAACTATTCCTTTCAACAGTTTTTAAATTTTTTTTACATTTTTATTTATCAAAACTTTTGAATTAAAAATAAATTATAAACGAATTTTCCCCTTCGTGGTTTTCATTAATATTGTCATCAAAGACGCAATTAATTTTTCAATATACTTAGTGGTCCCAAATTCTTCAAATTAATCTTTATGAATTTCCTCGAAGTCGGAGAAATTTTAGAATAAAAAGTCAACTGAAATCCAGCATTTACAGAAATGCCCAGACATTTTCTAACAAAAAAATATTACATTTCTTCCACAATAAGTTTCATTTGTAAACAGATTTTTTTTTTCATTAATATAACAAGCTGAAAAACTGAGAAAGTCTGGACATTGTGCGTAGTTCATGATAAACAACATCAGCAATATTAATATTACAAGAAAGCAAACTAACAGTCACGTTAATGGAAAAGTCAGTGTGCGTAGTCATGTCACGTGGTCTCTTCCTCTAGTCATGTCACGTGAGCGTAGTCACGTGACACTACGTTAGGCCGGCTATTGGGTAGGTAAGACTGCTATCTCATGCGGAATGCTACAGCACATTCCGAGCGCCTGCCTGCGCATATCTTGGTTGAGACTGTACTCTTCACTGCGGCCAGGAGATCACGTGGCGCGATCATGCGTCGCCAACGCGCCAGTCATAGCCGCGAAACCGCCGCCGCGCGCTTCTCCACAGCGCCACAGAACATGTACTACGCAGCGGCGCTCCACTGCGAGGACGGCTCACGGACCTTCAGCACCCCCTTCCGAAGTTGATTCACTATTATTTTTCATTAATTAGAAAATAAACATGGAGATGTTTTATCCATTTATATTAGTTTTTAAATACACTATCAGAACTTGCTGGATTACTTTAATGAACTGTACATTAAAATAATTACCATGCACGAACATTAAGTTTTATTTATATATAAACTTTACAATGCAATAGTCCAAACTTTTTTAGAAAAAAGGAATTAATGATTTTGAAGGACAGGTGACAATGAATATGAGGTGAACGATGCAAGGCAGAGGAAACGGGTAAAACTCAACTTTAAACTGCGCTTATTTTAATTTAACCATTGCATTAAATGTACAAATATATTAAGTTCTTTTTCATGTAATTCAAGTAATGTAATATCCATTAATCTACTTCAATTTAATGACATTTCTGATAGTGTACAATTTTGCTTAACGTTACACACTTAATTATGTTGCCTTTCCATAAATAAGCTACTAATATAAAGTTACAATAGGAATATACAACAGGAACGTCCGAATTGCAAGGCCCCAAGACCCAAAACAGAAACCTTAATATGGTTGCGGGCCCTATTCTCATTGCTCGGGCGATGCACACGTGATGCCATGCTGTTGATCAAGGCAGTTTGCCCGGCTCCTCTGAAACAGGGCGGGGAGATGGAACCATGGAGATTCAGGCCTCTTCCGTGTACAAAGCAGTGAAAAACATTGGGTTGATTGTGCTAGAAAACAATCGTTAATTCTAAAATTAATCTGTTTTTACATTGAGGGGTGTTGCCCCGACCGGGCGCGTGCGCTAGGCGCAGTGTTCTCGCCCGACACGGATGCAAGGCACTTTCGCGTCGGTTTAATAACCTTTCGCGCGCCACAACGAATGGCAACGCAGGCTGCATGCGTTCAATAAAACGTGCCAAAACTGGACAACATTACAATAAAACACGTTATTAATGTGTCACATGGTTTTACAGTTCTATTTGTATGAATGAAAGGGCTTAACATCCAAAATAATATATTCCATGGCCATATTGTAAATGTCACTATTAAGAAATATGTAAACAATCAATTCTAAACACGAGAACGGTAAACAACCTATATAAACTGTGTTTCTGTACTATTTATATCGAAACAAACTAAGCAGATTTTGAACCCCCAAAAGAATATTTCCTAGAGAAAATTGTAAACTAATTAAAGTGTCGCTAATGACCTCACTGAAGATACGGCAATAAATAAATCGATTGAAAACACACTATTACTTGCAATATTCCTCTCTACCCTCCACAGAAAAGACGTGCCAAAAACAGAAAACGCAGAGGCTATGTCTGCTCACGACACATGGTAGTGCCACGTGACCACGTTATAGGAGTGGCGAGTACAGTCCGAACAAGCAGTCTACTGCACGCTCTAAAAGTGCTGTAGCATTTCGCATGAGATAGCAGTCTTGCATACCCAATAGGCGGGCGCAACGCGCATGACGTAGTATCACATGACAACGCTCACGTGATCGCACGAGGAAGAGTGGGGCTTGCAAACTGGCATAGTTTTGCTATATAATTCTAGTGTCGACACACTTTGATCAGTACAGCCCTCAGAAAATTCCAAGAGGAATTCTCGTCATAAAGCTCTGTTACCAGGAGATTTCTGTTGGTAAGTTGACAGATGCAGTTCTAATACTTTTCTAAGCGTATATTGACATATTTCTCTAGTGTTTTTTAAAAATATAAAATTGTATAGATCAATATTCTTTTCACTACATTATAACTAATTAACCGAAATATTACCTCTCATCCAAAAAGTATTTAATAAAACATTTATAAATTTGTGTTGTGATTTTCTACAAAGATACCTGAGAATATATATTGTATCAGTGATTAAATTTAACTTTAATACCGAATTAATACAAAACGTGAGACGTGCAACATTGCAAGTTCATTTAGTACTACTTATTGTTTGCGAGTACGCTAAAGACACATAACTGTTCGGAGCATAAGCCACGCAGGTCATGTTCAATTCCCGCGGAGGATTTTTTTGTTTAATATATAGTTTATAATTCTTACTCATTGTGAAATTACTTATGTTAAACATAACTTCAATATTTCTGTACTATTTACACAAGATATTAATAATGCGATTGTATTAACTTCAAGTCAATGGATTTCGTTATGGAAATACGGCATTTCGTGCCTGTGTATGCCTTACATTGTCATCGAAAGGACTCTCTGGTTCTTTGAGTGGAGAGTGAGGGAGATATTGTTTATCGTTGATATAATACGACTAATCCGACAAAATAATGATTTGACTATGAGCTCATTCAATACCAACAATTACTTTGAAAACGTAAATAAATGACACAGTAAATATTCATTTTCGGAAATACAAATAAAATATAGAATACAATCGAAAATAATAATAATAATAATAATAATAATAATAATAATAATAATAATAATAATAATAATAATCGATACCAGGTGAATGTGGGCCGTAAAAACACTGGTCGTCCCGATAGTTATCAGAGACCTGAGATTTGTTCCGCAAAATAAGTGTAACAACTTGGATAAACTCCCCTATCATTCAAAACATTGGGACGTGCAAGAAATAGCTTTACTTGGTATAGCGCACATTTTGCGCAAAGTATTGTAGAAGCACTCTCTGTCCCGAGGTACCTGGTTGTAACCTGGAGTAGATTTTATATTCAGCCGACTCATAACATCATCAATCGTAATGCAGGAGGAAAGTAATAAAAATAATCGTAACTGAGAGTATAATTCCTTTAGGCTGAGATATACATTCTAAAACTTTTGTTCATTGTTGACATGTGTAAAACGTTAATATATATATAATTTAAATAATTTATAATTATAATGCCAGTACATATTAAAAAACATCTTGTATGTGAATCATGATTGTATGATCATCGAAGGGACACTCCTGTTGTGTGTGCGAAGATATTATTTATTTGTTTATAGTTTTCATAACACGATAATTCCGACATACGTGATTATTTACAAATCCATTTAGTTACTATGAAGATAAGTAATGACTCATTGTCTTAAAACATTCAAAATACATCATGTTGATTTAATTCATATGCACGGCGAAATGCTTGTCAAAATCTGAGGAAAAGGAAGTAATTTTTGTCGAACAAGTTATCCACATTTCATCTCTATTCATTTATTTTAAACTAATTCTTGATACAATTTTCCGAGCAGTTTTCTGACTCTACAAAAGCAAGTAGAATCGTCCCACTTAAAATAACTAAATGAAATATATAGTAACCCTCATATTCCTTTATATTACCTAGAACATTCATCGAGATATAAATAAGCTAATATTTTCTCCCTTCTAGAGTAGAAATTAAATGACAGACCCTAGAAGTAAGCCTGTGTAATAACATTGTTCATGGTTGAAAAACTCGTATTTTTCTCTTCTAGATACATCTCAGCCACCACTTCACAAAGATGCTGACGCTGATTTTGGGAGTATTCATCGCAATATTGGCTATTCGCCTTTACCGCCAGGCCTATGAGCGACCACCGAACTTCCCGCCAGGTGAGAATGCCATACATTTCTCTTCGCTCGTTTGATCATCCACAGAGTAAACAAATTATTTTTTAAATTTGCCTCATTTTTGTCATATATTAAAAGTCTTGCCGTCAACTGTGCAATTGTTGTATAGTACAAGCTGAATAACAGAACGACCTTTAAAGAAAGTTGAATTAATTTATTAATCTTTTGATTTGAAAGACGCCAGGTGTTGTATTTGTCTATATATTTAATAGGAATTTTCAATTTTCAATAGACAACACCAGGATTGTATTTTGTAACATGCAATATTAAAGATTGCACACGTTACATACAGTGTTTAGTGTGTTAAATCTGATGAATTGCTTGTAAATAGTATTTGCCCCCATTGCATGAAACAGTGTTAAAAATAATTTTCTTAATTTTTGAAGGCCTTTTGCTTCGGCCTGCCAGAAGGGGTTTGAACGTGAATTGTGTTTCTAATTCGTGCTTGGGGTGGCGTGTGCACAGGCCCTCCGCGGCTGCCCGTGTGGGGCAGCTACTGGCTGCTGCTGCTCCAGAACTACCGCTTCATGCACAAGGCGACGCTGGCCATGGCGCGGCGCTACAAGACGCGCCTGCTGGGCTTGTACCTGGGCCCGTTCCCCACCGTCGTGGCCACCGCGTACGAGGACGTGCGCGACGTGTTCACGCGCCCCGAGTTCGCCGCGCGCCCCGACCTCGTGCAAGCGCGGCTGCGCGCCGGCGGCGACCAGCTCGGCATCTTCTTCAACAACGGGCCAGCCTGGATGGAGCAGAAGCGCTTCATGCTGCGCAACATGCGCGACTTCGGCTTCGGCCGGCGCTACAAGAGCATGGAGGAGACGCTGCGCGAGGAGACGGAGGAGCTGATCGCGCTGGGGCGCGGCGAGTGGACGGACGAGCTGTCGGTGCGGGACGGCTGCATGCACTTCCCCACCGCGCTCTACCCGGGCCTCGTCAACCTGGTGTGGTCCATGATGACCGGCCAGCGCTTCTCGCGCGACCAGTACGGCGCCCTGCGCGAGCTGTCGCACGCCGCCGCCAATTTCGTGCGCAACTTGGACCAGCTGGGCGGCGCGGTCACCTACACGCCCTGGCTGCACAAGATCGCGCCCAACGCCACCGGCACCGCCCAAACCACGCGCCACAGCAAGTTCATGTCCGACACCGTCCAGAAGGCTCTGGAGGAGCACGAGGGCAACTTCTCCGAGGACCACCTGCGGGACTTCATCGACCGCTACATCCACGAGATGCGCAAGGAGGGCCGCGGCAAGGAGTTCTCTTTCACCGGTAAGGAAAGCAGCGGCTGCGGAACCACACGTCATCGGCCGGCCGGCCTCGTCGCCTTGCTTGTAACGCGTGCTTGTATGCCCCTTGTAGCGAAGCAGCTGCAGATCGTGGGCGCAGACATCCTCCTGGCGTCCAGCACCACCACCACCAGCACGCTGTCGTTCGCCGTGAGGGCGCTCCTGCACCACCCGGAGGTCCTGCGCAGGTGCCAGAAGGAGTTGGACGACGTGGTGGGGCAGTGCAGACTGCCCACGCTGGACGACAGGCCAAAGTGAGTGGCAACCCTCCTCCGACTGCGTTCAAATGCACACACATTCGTGTTGCTGACAAAGCTATTCTTCGTGCTTTGCAGCATGCCGTTCATCGAGGCGACGTTGCGAGAGACGATGAGGTTCAACACGTTGCTTCCTATGGGTCTTCCGCACCTCGCCCTGGAGGACACCACTCTCGGAGGCTACGCGATCCCCAAGGTAAGCGGCTGTCATCGACTCCTTGGCTTTTCGACTGACAGGCATTTCTGGGTATTTACAATGAGTCTTTCTTGGACGCCGATTTCAAAGCGGAATTGTGTCTACGAGTGTCGTTTGTGCCGCAGAACACCTTGCTGGCGTGCAACCTGTATGCCATGCACCACGACAAGGAGCTGTGGGGCGACCCGGAGAATTTCCGCCCTGATCGCTTCCTGGACGAGCGTGGAGAGCTCACGAAGGACATCACCATGCCCTTTGGAGGAGGTGAGTGTGCAGTTGTCGTTTGCCTTCCTCCACGCGTGTGTGAACGCGAGCTGGGCCGGGAGCTCAAGTGCGGTGTGGTGTGGTGTTGTGTTCGCAGGGAAGCGTGTGTGCCCCGGCGAGACGTTCTCGCGCCAGAGTATGTTCGTCCTCTTGGCTGCGCTGCTGCAGCACTTTGACTTGCAGCCGCAGGACCCCAGCGCGCTGCCGCCCATCGATCAGCTGGTCAACGGCATCTCCGTGACGCCCGAGCCCTTCTGGGCGCGCATCACTCCTCGGTTCTGAATGCTCGGAATCTCCTTTCCGAATAACCCACTTTGCATCTAGGTTTTTCGAAACGTTGTTATTGACTTGTCTATTGTTATCATCTGTTTCATTCATTTTCTGTATTTCCACTAACGAGGCCTTTTCGTTCTAGAAAGGTTAATAATCTCTCTTGAGTGGTTTGATTCATGACAGCATTTTTTGTATTTTGCAAGACTAATTGTTTCAACAAAGGAACTGATTATCGTTTTTAGTATTTCTTTCCGTGTACATGAATGTATGCAATCTCTGAGTTGTGAATAGTATTTGTTTGTAAATAAGTTATTTATTTTTTATATTATATTTATGTTTACTGTATTCAAAATATAAAAAATCTTAATAGAGATAACGATTTTTGTTTTTCTTTCTCCTATCATTTCTTTCAGTGAAGTATAGAAACAAGAGCATATCCAAAGTTTTAATTAATTTCATTTTTGTAGTGATTGCATGCAAAGTAAAATATTCTCAATATACTTTATTTTTGTTGGAATTGATAATGGTGTTTTAATTAGATTGATGAGACATTTGATCTTTTGAAATACATTTAACTCCACCTATTCAATCGAGATAGCCTTGATATTTGGAGGTTTTTACGAATTATTTTATCAGTTTTAGTTCTTGTTTATTTCATCTCACAAGTCTGTGTAAGCTTGTTTTGTGTTATTTAATTATTTTTACTCTTACCTACATTGTCATACAATTACCACAAATTGGGGAAGTTCCTTGGTAGGGTTACAATATGTCTTCTTTTCCCCAAAATACCCCTTCTCTTCCTCTTTTTTATGTATGAAAATCTGTCCGAATTCTTCTTTACAAGAACAGACAGAATGTTCTTTTTTTTGTTGACAATATGTTCGCTTTTTTCAATCTTTGAGTCAACGACATGATAAAATTTTCAGCCCAATTTCATAGATAACTTTTTATTTCTTTAAAAATTCAAAATAATTCACCTTGTTCTTCCAAATCTTCTTTTTTCCAAAGCAATCGAATTATGTAAATTGTATGCTTTTCTATTTCTATGTTAATTTTTCCTTCTAAATACATATATTCATTTTTTCGTAAATAATAAACAATTTACACGTTTCTGGAGTTCTTTATGTTTCTGCAATGCAAATGTTTGAACAGAAAGATTTTTTTTTTTCAAACCAAAAGTTTTATTTCCTTTCCAATCACCTTTTGACTTATTTTGGTTCACCCACACGGAATATCAAAGGAGTTTGTAAGACAAAATATACATAAAATTGTTTTAAGAGCACATTTTCAAAGTTTTTACACACTATAGGAACAACAAAACCCCACATTAATGGTATCAAAGAACCACAAAAATAAAGTTTCTGTCTGCACATTTGGGTTCAACGCCAACTGCACTTTTCACTGCTGCATTACCTGATGTTCTCTCTACTACATATTATATTACTCCTTTATAGGTATGTATGCAAGGAAGTAAAAATACGTAATCAATAAAATGGAGAGTGGATCATGAAAAACTAGAGGTACTATAAATGCATACTTTCTCGCATTATTTCTAAATTTCCAATTACACATTATTACCAAATTTGTACGAAAATTAGAGAGTTCAACCAAAATGAGACCTATGCCATTCTTTTATGCATCCTTTTTTCCTATCATGAAAAAAAAATTGAAAAATTTGGAGCATTTTTTTCTTCAGAAAATGTGTTTGAAAGATACAGCGGGCCTTGCTTACGAGTAAACATATATGAGAACAGCAATCTTAATTAAGTAATTTACTTTCATTACAGAACTTACCTATTCAGTGTAAAAGATGCCAGCAATTTGGCCATATGCAAGCAAATTGTCATTTAGCACCATATTCTGTTAGTTGTTTACAAGATAATCACTATACAAATTGTTCTCTCCCCAAAACTACTTCTACTTCTCAATTCATTAATTGTGGTAGAAATCAAACTGTTAATAATAAAGGTTGCAAAACATATAAAGACTTACTTCTTTCTAATAAAAAGCATTCTTCCAATATTCCAATTAAACCCACTGCAAATGTTGGCAACACCACTCCTAATTTACATGCTCTAAATTTCCTTCTATTGTGCACTACTTCTCATCCATCCCAACACAACATTACTACTACAACTAATACCAATATCCATTGTACTTACTTCCCACAAAAATACTCTAATAACAATGATTTCACTTATTCCTACATTACTAAAAATTGCTCTCAGTTACACAATTTTCAAACTTAATATCATATATTGTACAACAAATAATTTCTTCATTTATTCCTAAAATTACAAGTTTAATTGAAAACAGCTTTACAAATTTACTTCATGGCTCTTAAGATAAATATCATAACACTATTATAAAGGAATGCAAATGGTCTAAAACGACAAAAAAATTATTTCAGTATTTTTTAAAGATACATAACATTGACATAGATTGTATTAGTGAAAAACATCTAATACTAGGAGAAATATTACAAATACACGGATACAAAATTTACAGAAATGATCATATATCTGCACATGCTTCTAGTGGTGTGGTTACTCTAGTTAAAACTATTATACCTCATCAACAAACATTTTTTCCTATATCACTAAATTTAGAATGTATACCATTAGCTATCAATATTAATAAAATAGACTTTAATATATATGTAGCATATAAACCAAATAAAGTATATCCATCTATAATTTATAATAACATTTTTCAAAATCCAAATTGTTTATTTCTAGGTGATTTTAATTCTAAACCATGTGGAGATGTAACAGTACAAACCCTCAAGGTATTCGTCTACTCCAATACATTACACACAATAACATTGAAATGCATGTTCTCTCCATACACACATATTATTCTTCTCATAAAAATATGTTATCGATATTCTAGACACCATCGTAACAAAAAATTTCCAATTGTCCAATTTTTCAATCACCAATCCTGAAAGTCAATTCTGACCATCTCTCTTTTCAATCTCAATTACTACATACTCACTCAACATCAAATAATGTACATAACGATTGAGAACTTTTTAGAAAATTTATGAATTATAATTATAAACTTCTCAAAAACTTAAACACTATTCAAAAAATTGATAATGAAATAGAAATATTTACCAAGATATTAAGACTTTCTTTTTGAAAATCAATTATCTATCACATGGGCGTAGCCAGGTTTTTCATTAGGGGGGGACAAACAACATTAATACGAAAATATATCAATTATATATCAATACGATATATAATTTATGTAATTCGATATATAATATTAAAAATATATCAATTCGATATCGATATAGATGTACACTCGTACATCTATTGATGTAACATCGACTTGCCATAGATGTATACTTCGTATTGAGTTGCCTTAGGAATATCATTTAAGGACAATATTAATAAACTATGAAGACATTTTTTTTAAAAAAAATTATATATTCAATTACACTAGTTTATTAATGATATAAAGAAAATACACATTATAAAATATATTGGAAGACTATATAAAACAACTAACGAACTGTCAAACTAAAACAAGTTTGCGTGGATTTTTTGCAAATCTCTCAAATATTTCTTTGAGATATTTCTCTTCTTTTCCTATTACGAATTCCCTATGTACACTCATTAAACATAAACCGTTTAGTCGATTTTCTGTCATTGTTGATCTTAACCAAGACTTTACTCTGCGTAAAGTACTGAATGATCGCTCTACAGTACAAGTGGTGCACGGTAGAGCAAGAGAAATGAGTAGCGCTTTTTTTTGTTTCGGGATAAAAAATGTCGGCCTCTTTAACTAAATCTGCCATTTTAATATCTTGTAATTGTTCTTCACTCAAATTTCTTTTGCTCCACGTGGAATACCATAATTCAGTTTCGGAATTCAATCGTTGTAAATTGTAGAATAATTCAAATTCTTTAGATTTTTTTTCGAAATCATCAATTGTCATCTTCATCATATTTTGAGGATGAAGAATCAACAATGAAAACGCAGCTGAATGATCTTCTGAAAAACGACGTTCCAAAGATGATACGAGAGAATCTAAATAAGGAATTATTAAAGATCTTCTCCAGTATTCTTCTTTATTGGATGCTGGAGGATTTGAACGATGCTTTTGTTTATCGACAATTCTAGGTAGTAATAGTTCCAGTCCACATTTTTCAGCTATGCTCTTTGCATTTTCCATGAGTACTCTTGTAATCTGCTCAGGATCATTACGATGACTTTTTATTACTCCAAGAATTCTTCGGATATGCTCTGAACATTGCAACAAGTCCAAAGCTTTGGACTGCAGAGCATTCACCACCGGTTCCAATATCGCAGAATATTTTGCAATTAAAGCCACAGCAACAACAAACTTACCTGTAGTTGTAGTTGCATGAAGTTGGAATGCCGTTTTCCTAGTTTGATTGTTTCCTATGAGTGATAATTTTTGCAGAGCTGATATTATATCAGTAAAATGATTGTTAAAAACAGAAATACTTTTGTACTTTTGAGACCAACGAGTTTCGCAAAACATAGGAATATTCGGGATATATACTGCGATTTTTGTAGGAAGAGCTCTCAAGATAACTCAAATCCCATCTTCGCGATGGAATATGTCACGGCATTTCGTATCATTCACAGTCGTTCCGCTAGATTTCGCACGATCGCGACCGTATGAAGCAGTGCTTGCGATCATGCGACTTCTACCGGCAAGACCGAGAAAAGACGCGAAATGCCGTGACATATTCCATCGCGAAGATGGGATTTGAGTTATCTTCAGAGCTCTTCCTACAAAAATCGCAGTATAGTTTCGTCTTAATACAGACTCTCGAAAAAATGCAATAATGTCTTTGACTGTAGAGATAGTATTTCGTATTTCTGGTACATTATTCAAGTCATTAACTACAAGATTTAATTTGTGCGATGCACAATGAAAAAACTTAGCTTGTTTATACTTTTTTTGTAATATGCTTTGTACTCCGTTTTCATTGCCAGCCATAGCTGCACATCCATCATAACCTTGACCTACACATTTTTCCGGATCAAGTCCTTCCTTTTCCAAAAATGTGTCTATTGCTGTTGCAATTGTATGAGCATCGAGAGCTTTAAGTTCAACGAAGCCAACAAATTCTTCCCGAATTTTCATCTGTTTTTCATCAAAAAATCTTAAACCAATTGACAATTGCTCTTTCCCCGATATATCAGCTGTCTCATCCGCTAGTACACTAAATGCGTATGCTTTTTTTGCGTCTTCTATTATATCATCTTTAATGACAGCCCCGCACAAACTAATAATTTCATTTTGTATTTGAGGAGACATATATGTTGCATTTTTTTTAGCGTTAGATTCATCAAAATGTTGCTTCAAGTATTTATCACCAGCTTCAATTCGAAATTTAATTAAATCCTGAAACACACCTCCAGTTTGAACTTTTCCTCTTAAAGGCAGATCATGGGTCCCACAAAATAAAATTGTGGAGATTATTGATTTTAAAATCTTACTATTTTCTTCTATAATTTTTTTGTGGCCGTGTAATAGTTGCACATCAACTGGAGCATTAGCAGTAAAATCTCTGGCCGCAGTAACTGCAGTTTTGTGCCAATGATTAGAAGAATGTTTTTTACAATCTTCATGTAAATTTTTATAGCGTGTAAAAGGCTTTATCATAAATGATCCAAGAATACCTTTAACTGAACCAATGGGTGGAGGAAAGAGGACAAAAAATTTACAAAGACCGCCTTTGAGTGCTTTCGAATATACAAGCCAGGGTGAATATGTTTGTATCCAAGCATGCTTAAATTTTCTTTCGGAGGGTTTTACATCTTTACTAAAATCATAACTCATGGGTGGAATCCAACAAGATTTTAGAAGTGTAATTTTTTCTTCTGGTGTCATTTGAGAAGAACGTCCAATCCATAAACCCAAATCATTTTCGAGAGGATCATCCATGTGAGGTTCAATTGATTCATTAGGCAGATAAGTGGATGAAGGTCCTGGTTGAGGTTCTGTACAATTAAGTGTTGATGTACATATAGCTTTATTTTCGTCACTTTCATTTTCGGTTTCATTTTTATCCTCTGGTTTTCTTTTTTGATTTCCTATAAATATATAAAATATTCGACATTAGAAATTTGTACAGAAAGATCAAATAGCAATTTTAAATGTCCTTAATAATTACAACAAAAATATAACTAGTATAGGCAGAATCCAACAAGATTTCAGAAACATACTTTTCTCTTTTGGTGTCATGTGAAAAGATCGTCCAATCTGTAGACCTAAATCATTTTGGAGAGGATCATCAATGTGAGGTTCAAGTGATTCATCATTACTTAGATAAGAGGATGAAGGTCCTGGTTGAGGTTCTGTACGATTAAGTGTTGATACAAATTTTGCTTTCTTTTCGTCACTTTCATTTTTGGATTCATTTCTTTCCTCTAGTTTTCTTTTTTGATTACCTATAAATATATAAAATATTCTACATTAAAAATGTCTACAGGAAAACAGATTTTTATGCTCTTAATAACTGCTATTCTAGATTTAGAAATACTTAAAATTACTTATACTTTGTGTTTAGATATCACAATACTTACTGATCAAAAATTTTCTTATGTCCATAACAAACTTTTATCTATATTAAGAAGAATATAGCAGAATGTTCAAGTGTAACTCCAACACTTAAAAGTAAACCCTAGACGGGAACTTCTAAAACAGAATATTCCAGAGAAATTAAAATTACGAAAATAATATTATTATATTAATATAATACAATTATATTAGTATATTCTTTCAAAATATTTTTACAAAAATTACGCTTTTATAAAAATATGAATGTATTATATGACATAATGTTTCATTTTCTCAGATTAAAACAAGGTTTTGCTGTAACTTAATGTATAAATATAATGTGCACAATGATTAACTGGTTTTTGTAACAAAAAAATTGATTTAGATTGATTTTAGATTTATTTCTAATATTGATTTAGGTAATTATAACAAATTAATCACATTTTTTTCGAAAGAATTTTTTCTACGAAACAACAAAAAAGTTATTAGCAGTTTTCTTTTTATGAATTATTTATTTGTCTAAATTTAGGAAATTTAATTCAAAAGAAATAAAAAATATTAACAGGTATTTGGTCCAATTAAAATTACAATAATGTCCTCAATCCATACACATAGCAATTCATACCATTTCATAAGCTCATTCTATTTTATGAAATGTGCAACAGAAAATTCAAGACAGATTTTGCATTTGTTTCATAATCGTCGTTCTTCATGAATCATGCTTATCTAAGAGTTGTTTTTGGTAGTCATGGAAAAATCATTGATTATTATAAATATTATTTTTTATGTCTCGTAAAAGAAAATTATTTTCTGAAATACTATTAACGTTTATTCTAGAAGGATAGTTCATAATGTAATGTTTTACTCACCGTGGAGCGTATGTAATATTTCAAAAAGCACTTTATATGTACTGCTGTTGACTCTCAATTAAACACAATAATTAAACAATCCGTATTTTCATACGTAAGGTATATCAATTTATGTCACGTTCACTTGTTTCAGACGATCGGGACTAAACTAAGAAACTAACACAATTATTGCAATAGGACGGTGATCGGTGTTGATTTAATCTTATCTCAAAATCTGTAGAATTCAAAAACATTGTACATTTTGAGCGAGTGTGATTCATGCTGGGCTGAATGGCTGATAAAATTGAATACGAAAACTCCAACGCTTCATTTTTACCTAATAACTTAAAAATAAATTAAGATTAATTAAAAATGATTACATTTTTAGTTAGATATTTTTCTTTACTGTATATATATTAAAATTCTATCATATAACATATTTTACTTAAGTAAACCAAATCTTTTTCTTCATATATAAATATAATAAAATCATACAATTTTTGATTGATGTTTTATACAAATTTTATAAATTTCTGAAGTTTTAGGGGGGGGCAACTGCCCCCCCCTGGCTACGCCCATGATCTATCATAAGCCTTACATTTCAGATCAACAACAATTACCTCTAAATATAATTAACTAAATCAAATCAAAACATAACTTATGAAGATTTTGGCATCAAACATTTAGACCAGACATCAAACATAAAATAAGTAAATTATCACTAACAATTAAATCTCGTGAAGATAAATACACAATAGTCAAGTATTAAAATTACATAGAACAAATTCATCCAAACAGTAGAGCGATGTAGACTACTATACAAAAACTGACTCAATCATTTACTCCTATTCCACCACTTAAATTTGGCACACACTATGCACATTCAGACTGATAAATCTAATCTAATAGCTGATCAATTAGAAGACACATTTATCACCAATAATTAACCTAGATTGTAGTGACAAGATTGAAAGGTATTTATCCTCACCTAATTTTACAATTCCATCAAAAATTAAATATATATCTCCCCACGAAATCCTAAAGATAACAAAGAATCTAAAAATTCATAAAGCCCTGCATATGATAATATTTCCAACAAAATACTTAAAGAATTGAATCTACCTATTTTAGCAAAATTAACTAACAACTTTAATTCCATGCTCCAAAAATTATTTTTCCCCAAAACCGGGAAATTAGTATATATACTTCCCATTTCCGAACCTGAAAAAGAACTTCACTCTCCTACTAACTATCATCCAATTAATTTATTATCTTCACTATCCAAAACATTTGAAAAATTGTTATTGGAATTATTAAATTATTACATTCTCTCAAAACAAGTTCTTCCACATTATCAATTTGGCTTTAGAACTCACTACTCAGCCACTTATCAGTTATTTAGAGTTGCGGAACTAATTGCAAATGGTTTTCATACTAAAGAACACACTATTGGTATATTTCTTGATGTTTCTAAAGCATTTAATAAAGTTTGGCATCAAGGTCTTCTCTTCCAGCTACACGTTATATCTATTCAACATATGAAAAAACTTTTTTACTGACCACCTTTTTGCTGTTAAAATTCATACATCTCTTGCTTCACAATGACCGATAGTATCAAGAATACCTCAAGGATCCGCACTGTCTCCTTTGCTTTTTAACATATAAACATCTGACATTCCTTCCTCGCCTTTTATTATACTTGCCATTTATACTGTTTATTCTCAACTAACAAAATCATTCTAGATAATTGCTAGAAATGGACTTTACCAACTGCACTACAAAAATATATGAAATGGACACAAAATTGGAGAATTGGGGTAAACCCTTCTAAAACTCAAGCCATAATTTTTACACTTTGTAGACCAATAAATCCACCTCCATTAACAACAAATAAGGCAAATGTACCCTGGGTGGAAAATACCCTTCCAGTTAAATATTTAGGTTTACATACATTTAAAAGATTGGCATGGAAACACCATAGGCCTTATTCAAAACATAGCCAATTTAACTTATTACAAAATTTCTAAGTTATATCCTTTACTTAATCACCACTCTAAATTAAACATTCACTGTGGCTTGTTGTTATACAGATCAATAATTCATCCATTCCTGTCATATGCATGCCCCATTTGGTGCAAAGCTTCTACTACAAACATAAATAAAATACTAACAAAATAATAAAACAAATTTTTAAGAAAATTGCTAAAAACCTGAATGGTTTTATTTCCCACAAACAAATACACCGTGAACTTCATATAGACGAAACCAAACACTATATCAATCTTCAAACCAATAAATTTTTTTAAACTTTACCTTCTGCTCCCGCTTCTCAGAACTATGAACGAAAATGTGTTTGTTATAAATTGCATTAATTTCAAGCCTAAAGTAAGCAGTAACTACTTTTTTTTTCAATAAACTATACATGATATATTTTAAAGAGCTGATTTTTTAGAAACGACTTTGTCTAAGGAAGAATCTCTATCATCAATTTTGTAGATTAGAAATATTAACATTTTTATCGAAAACAAATTCACTGAAAATGGGACTAGCACCACATTTTTTTAAAAATTACTTAATAAATATGAGATTAAAATTTTAGAACGGTTTTTCAAAAAAATTGTTAAATTTGTTCAAAGAATTGGTCGGCCCGACCGGGATTCGAACCCGGGCCTTCTGGTTTACGCCCAGCTGCTCTGACCAAAAAAAAAATTGTTTAAAACATTGCCTTATTTCGCGCAAAATTACACGAAAATTACTCGTGTTTTTACTAGACCTTATTTCAACATCAGTTTTTAATGAACAGATTTCATTCAGGAAAAATATCTCCATCTTCAATATTATTAGTGTAGGAAGACTATTATATGTAGAATATTATATGAGTGCACTTTTGCAATTTTCGAAAAATCTGGTATTTCAACAAACATGAGACCAGCACCATTCTCTTAAGCGTCCTTTACGCTATTCGATGTCAAAGTCTGATAAAAAAAATTGAAAATATCTTTGAGGATTCATGTAAAGTACCCTCAAAAATGAAAATAAATTACTATTTAAACTCCCAAAGCCTTGATTTAGTTTAGTTCGATTGGGGAATATCAATTCTGTAGAAAATTCACTAAACGGTTAATGCACTGACAGTCAGACGGTCAGATAATCGACTTTTCGATATCAAGGACCCATAAAACAGGCATTATGGCTACACCACGTGTTAGAGGAAATATTACTACATACAGCAACAGGATTTATCCACGTTTTCGTTACCAGGGTCAGGCAATAAGGGCTATTCTGCCGAAAATTCGTCGTTTTCCGGCGCAAGATTACATAACTTTCTCTTCTTACGAAGTAAGGGCGAGAAAGTAAAATTGAGGGATATTCGAGACATAAAGTTCAAATTTTAAAAATCTGTCCGTTTTTACAGGAAATGATTTAAAGGATACAAAACAGCAATTGTTTCTCAAAATTTTATAAGAAGAAATATTCGGTGCCGAGTAACACAAATTATTGGCAAATTACTTACAGATTTTGGCATTTGTATCTTATCGTGATCCACGTGAAAAAATTGACTTACTACCGCAGGAACACGGATAACGACCATTTTAAGATATTGTTCACGAAATAACTCTATTCCTCCTCTCGGGGGCTGTGCTCTCAATCCCTTAGAGCAGTGCTTGCCAGCTTTTTCTCACGTTTTCTAACGGAATTATCAATTCAATAACAACACGAAGGATTATATAATAGAACATACATCATTACATAACTCAAAGCAATATCTGGTTCTTTATCATAATCAGAACTGTAATTCCATTTCCATTTCCCTATTAGATAACAATATATTTTAGAGAGAGTGTGTGTGTGTGTGTACACACACACACATTCATATATATATATATATATATATATATATATATATATATATATAGATGATAGATAGATAGATAGATAGATAGATAGATACATAGATAGATAGATAGACAATTCTAAGCGTATTTTGTCTAATAAAATACGTAGATATTCCGAATGGTTGAGCCACTATTAGCACTCAATAGTTTGGTTCTAAAAAAATGATTTTTAGGCAAAAATATACATTATGGAAGCATAGAAACACTCCAGAAACATGTAAATTGTTTTATTATTTACAAAGGAAAAGAATATATTTGCTCAGGCAGGAAAATTAAGTGAGAAATAAACTAGTGGTGCTACAGAATGGCACAGACTTTCCCGTATTAGTTTTCTATTTTCTTAGGTCTTCGCTAGCTATTCGGAATTTTTTGCCTTCTTGCCAGGTACTATCTATCATCGCCAAAAGTACATTTTTTTGCCACTTTCTTAATTTTTCGGTTTCTTATTGGTAGAACAGAAACATTAATTTTAGAATATTAAACAACACAAAACCTAGCCGTAAATGGCAATTTTCTTTTAAAAATATGTGCCGTTTACGAGAAAATGACGTTTTACTAAAAATGCGAAATTTGAAGCTCATTTTCACAGAAAATGATTGAGTTTTCAAAATACTTTATTTGAAGTTATTTGAAGCACTTACACTCACAAATATAAAAATGTTTACAAATTGCGGATAATGTGCATATTAAAGATGTGACAGATCTTTCAAAAAATTTACATTATATAATTTTTGAAAAAGCAAAAAATAACTCAAAATAAATTTTACGCTATACTAAAGAGTGTAATTAGCACTATCTGTTACAAAAGTTACAAGAAAAAATTGCAGCCATATACGAGAAAATGGCGTTTGAGCTTTTCTGAAAATGCCGAAATTTGAGCTACTTTTCACAGAAAACGGTAGTGTTTTCGAGAAACTTTACTTGACATTATTTAAAGCATATATACTCGTAAATATAATAATGTGAAAAATCGCAGATAATGTAAATATTAACGACGTGAGAGACAAGTAAAAAATTTACATTTTTGTAATTTTTGAAAAAACCAACCGATAGACCAAAATGGCTTTTATGTCATTGATAGAGTACATTTATCACTATCCCTACCAAAAGTTTAAAGAAAAAATTTGGAGCCGTTTTTGAGAAAATCTTGTTTTTGTAATTTGTTAAAATTGCACATATTACACGCAATATTGCACGAAAACTACCAAAATTTTGAAAAACATTTACATGACCTTTATTAAAGAACTCAATATGCAGAACAAATTTTATTTGAAGAAAAATCTCTATCTTCAATTTTGTAGTTGGAGAAAGATATCGAAAAAATTCAAACTTTACAATTTTCGAAAATTCAGTTATTCGTGAAAATCGGACCTATGCCATGTTAAAAAGTGTATTTTACTCTATTCATACAAGAAATTTAAAGAAAAATTTGGAGCCGTTTTTGAGAAATTTTTGAAAATCCCCGGGGGGCTTCATATAAAGTACCCCCAAATTTTGAAGAATCTTTTTCAAAATCTCAAAGCTTCGACTAGAATCAGATCGACCGGGGAATATCCATTTTGGAAGAAATCGTACGTATGGTTTAGGCGCTAACAGTGTTCACAGACGGACGGACGTTTTCCTTTCAATTGGGTTTTCGGTATCAAAGACCTAGAAAACAGGGTTTCTGGCTACACCACGTGTTAGGGGATTTTTTTTCTTAATTTAGCAACTGGTTTTATCCACTTATTCGTTTTCAGGGCTCGGCAATTAATTTTTTTCGGCCGAAAATTGGCCATTTTTTCGCGCAGCATTACATAACTTTCCCTATACTACGTATATCACTCCATGTATACTTACGTATACGGGAAAGTAAAAAGCAGTCGAATTGTATAAATTGGGTGCTTTTTTATTTCTCGCTTAATTTTTGTTTCTGAATAAATATGTTGATTTCTTTTATATTATAAATTCTTATATATTATATTCTAAATTATAAACAATTTATATGTTTCTGGAGTGTTTCTAAGCTTCTATAACGAAATTTTTGCCTAGAAATCAGTTTTCAAACCAACTTTTGGGTGCTTGTTGCGACTCAACCATTCGGAATATCCACGTAGTTCATGAGACAAAATATGCTTAGAATTGTGTTAAGAGCTTATTTTCCAGACCCCGAACGTACCCCAAATTTACACACAATATAGTCCATGGTTTTTGTCATGGATGACAATGTCAGCAGTTGGCTAATAGTGTCCCAATTCACCATCGGGGAAATAATTACAAAGCCCATTCGTTCAAAACCCTATATCACTGATTGGTGGTAGTTGGCTCAGTAATAAGGTAACCAATCGTCCTCCTTTAAGGAGGACTGTCCTTCTTTTGTAGTTTCTGTCCTTCCTCGAAAAATGTCCTCCTTCCTGCCCTCCTTTTCGATATTTTAAAACTTGTTACTATTTGAATTGAGAGATGCCGCGCCGAACTTATTTCACGTCACGTGACGGAACAGTTCGAAAAGACGCGATTAGTGTTGACAGATCGGGAAAATTCCCCCGTTTTCAGTAGTTTCATCTTCATTATTTCAGATTTTTGGAGAAAAGAGAAATCAAGATTGAATGTTAATACTCTAGCTACAGCACTTACACTAAAATTTAATATGAACGATACCTACTTCTTGCTCCGAAATTTTCAATATATTGTTAAAAAATTATATATCGACAAAAAATATTCATTGAATAAAAAAATACTCGTTTAATTAAATAATTAAAAGGATTGAAATCACAATTAGTGTATTTTTGTTTCAATTAATGGAATGTTTCATTTGGTTACGTTGAACTTTTTTCTCAATTTTTACTTTCCCGTATACGTACGTATACACGGAGTGATATATGTAGTAAAGGGAAAGTTATATAATGCTGCGCGAAAAATGGCGAATTTTTGGCCGAAAAAAATTCATTGCCGGGCCGTGATCACAAAAAAGTGGATAAAACTAGTTACTAAATTAAGAAAAAATCCCTTAACACGTGGTGTAGCCAGAACCCTGTTTCGTGGGTTGATATTGAAAACGAATTGAAAGTATTGTAAAACGTCCGTCTGTCCGTCCGTCTGTGAACACTTCTAGCGCCTAAACCATAAGGACGATTTCTTCCAAAATGGTCCCTCCTCGCGGTCGATCTGGTTAGAGTCGAAGCTTTGAGATTTTTAAAAAGATACTTCAAAATTTGGGGGTACTTTACATGAAGCCCCCCGGACATTTCAAAATTTTCTCAAAAACGGCTTCAAATGTTTTCTTTAAATTTCTTGTAAGAACAGAGTAAAATACAATTATTAAGGTGGCATAGGTCCTATTTTCACGGTTAACTCTGAATTTTCGAAATTTGCAAAAGTTTGAATTTTATTCCGCGTCTTCCTCCAACTTCAAAATTGCAGATAGGGATTTTTCTTTCAAATAAAATTTGTTCTTCGTAGTGAGTTCTTTCTTTAAGGTAATGTACATTTTTACTTTCCCGTATACTTACGTATACACGGAGTGATATACGTAGTATAAGGAAAGTTATGTAATGCTGCACGAAAAAATGACGAATTTTCGGCGGAAAAAAATGCATTGCCGGGCGCTGACACCGAGAAAAGGGATAAAACCAGTTGCTAAATTAAGAAAGAAAATCCCCTAACACGTGGTGTGGCCAGAAACCCTCGTTTGTGGGTCATTGATACCGAAAAACCAATTGAAAGGAAAACGTCCGTCTGTCACTTCACCCGGCACGGTCTCCACATGAACCTTGCTGGAAAACATGCAGTCGGTGAAAAGCTTGCACAATACATCATCAACTCCAGTCCTACGCAGCCTCCTGCCAAAAATCCATCCCTTTCACCTTCCTTACGTTCCCCACCACCCACCCTTATTCTGAACCCTCTTACCCCCTCCTGTGAACCTACTCCCGTTTCTTCCATTCCCACTACCAATGACGCCTCTATTTCCTCACAACCTGTGACTGCTGGGACACATTACAACCTTCGACCACGCACTCGAGGTAAAAATGGAGTCAATATATAGCAACTACAGTCAGATGCAGCCAAAAAAACATTCGTGTAGGTACTTGCAAAAAATAAAGATATTGCACCATAATGTTCAATCCCTTTCAAATAAAACTGAGTTTATCGAGGCAGCTCTACAGAGCGATTTAAATCAAATGGATGTTCTTTGCTTTACAGAACATTGGTTATCTCCTAATGAACTTAGCATTTTCCAAATTCCAAACTTTTACCTCGCAGGCTATTATTGTAGAAAAAGAGAATCTCATAAAAGTCCTGCATGTGGAGGTTCTTGTATTTACGTTAAAAATAATATTGATTCTATCTCCTTGACGGAATTCAATGAGTATTCCGTTGAAAATGTTTTTGAAATTTCTGTTGTACATCTTCCTGTGCTAAAAATGATATTGCTTTGCATCTACAGGCCTCCAACAAAGAGAGCTGCAGATTACATTTTGTTCTTAGAAAAACTAGAGATAACACTTATCAAAGTCATCAATCGCTCTTTTGAATCCATTGTTGTATGTGGAGATTTTAACATTGATTTTCTGGTCGAATCTTGCGGGAAAGAGCAGTTTCTTAACTTAATTAATTCCTTCAATTTAGATATTACAATAAAAGTACCTACACGGATCACAGTAAATTCAAAGAAGGCAATCGATCAAATATAATTAACAAAACCGCTACTCGACATGAAATTGAAACAAAAGATTTAGGATACAGTGACCACGATGCACAAATTCTTACCATTATACGAAATGCGAACAATGACACAATAAATAATACACGTATGAGTAGAGTGTTTTCTAAAAGTAAAATAAAATTATTCATTGATTACTTGCTGCAGGAGTCATGGGACGCAGTTTATAATACTATTGATACAAACGATAAATATTATTCTTTTTTTTCAACGCTTTCATTTCATTTTAACACTTGCTTTCCTCTTCAGGAAAGAAAATTAAATATTTCACGCAAAAACAATTCTTGGATAACACAAGGGATTAGAACATCATGTAAAAACAAACGAATTCTTTCTTTCATTTCTAAGCATCATAACGTATCTCAAGATTTCCTCCTGTACTTTAAAAAATACAAATCATTGTTAAGAAAAGTCATAAGGCAGGCTAAAATCATGAAACACGATCAGGATATTTTGAACTCAAATAACAAAACAAAGTCAACGTGGGATTTAGTAAAAAATGCGACCAAACCAACTAGAAACCTTGTAGAGAATGTTGTTTTAAAAGATAACGATAGAGATGTGAACGATCCGGCAACAGTGGCTAGTCTCTTTAACCAATACTTTTCGAGAATTGCTGTCGATCTCACTAAGGGTTTTCAGCCACAAAATTCAACATCTGACGTTTCCCTAAAAGTCTTAGACACTATGTTCGTTTCCGAAACCTCTTCCTATGAAATTCTCAAAACAATCGGTAAATTAAAAATAAATATTCGGCCGGTTTAGATGAATTTCCGGATTGTTTGTTAAAGACGTGCGCGCCAGTCATTATACACCCGTTAACTCACATATTTAACGCATCCTTATGCACCGGAATTTTTCCAGATATTTTTAAAACAGCTAAGATTAAGCCGCTCTTCAAAAAAGGCAACAAAAATGAAGTTCAAAATTATCGGCCAATTTCTCTTTTGTCAGTTTTTTCAAAAATATTAGAGAGACTTTTTTATGTACGAATGGAAACCTTTCTCAATAAACACGACGCGTTTTCAAATTGCCAACATGGATTCCGGAAATCAAAATCTACGGAAACAGCCATTTTTTCTTTTCTTAAGGATGTTGCCTCATCATTGGATCAAAACGAAGCAACTATTGGAATATTTTTAGATCTTTCAAAAGCTTTTGACGTCATTGATCATAACATTTTACTTTCAAAATTACCTTCGTATGGAATCCGTGGTATTGCTCTAGATTGGCTATGTTCGTACCTTAAACAACGATCTCAGAGAGTAGAAATACCTTACTGGAATGATGGAACTTTATGTACACACCTTTCCGGTTCTTTGCCAATTGTACGAGGAGTCCCGCAAGGATCGATTTTAGGCCCTATTCTCTTCCTATTATACGTAAATGACATGCCCTTAGCGATTCGAAACGGAAGAACAGTTCTCTTAGCGGATGATACAAATATTCTTTGCAACAAAGAAACCGTAAATAGTACAATATCAGACGTTTCAAATTGGTTCCGTAATAACAAATTAAAAGTAAATGAAAATAAAACAGTTTCAATGTAGTTTTCCATATCAAATAAAAAATTCTGTACTCCATTGAAAATGAACGGTGTGCCATTGACTGATGTTAATGTAACAAAATTTTTAGGTCTATCAATTCAGTCAAACCTCAAATGGAATGCCCACTTAAATGAATTGAACACAAAATTAAGCTCATTATGCTACGCGTTCAGAATTCTTTCAAATTCCGTCAGCCTTCATACAGCTCGTTGTGTATATTTTGCCAATGTTCACTCCCGCCTGAGATATGGCATAATATTTTGGGGAAACACATCTTATAGTTCACAGACTTTCAGATTACAAAAAAGAATTGTACGAATAATAAGCAAATCCAACCCACGTGATTCTTGTAAGTCACTCTTTATTAAACTAGGAATTTTACCATTACCTTGTCTCCTGATTTACGAATCAGTAGTTTTTGTCAAAAATGACTTACTTAAGGACGGGAATATATTTTCAGCAAACGCCGATGTCTATAAGTATAACACACGACGTAGTAATCATATTCACCAGGTGGCAGTATCAACAGCTCACTACAAAAAATTCACATACAATTCATGTACATTACTCTACAACACTTTGCCAGAAGACATTAAACGATTAAATTCAATAGAAAAGTTTAAGTCCCAAGTAAAATCTTTTCTGCTGCATAACTGTTTCTATACAATTCGAGACTATACCGAGCATCAAAAAGGAAAGTAGCATTAATTTTAACAATGATAGTTAATGTAATTATTTATCATTTGGACTGTATAATTCTAAAGAACCTGTAACAAGTATTGTACCACAGTTTCTGGGTTGATGGCCCCCATCTCGATCAGGTTTTTCGTCCAGTTTCCCTGATCCTTGAGCAAATGCTGAGATGGTCCCTTGTTTTGCTTCTGGACATAAATGTAACTTCATTATTTGTGCACGTCTTCTGAATTTCAGTGGGAAATATAGTTATTCAAATTATCGTTTTTCATATTATCGCGGCAAAAAGTATTATTCTTTCATGAAGAACATGAGGGTTCAGGGCAGAAATTTATAGCTAATTTACCTTTGAAAATATATTTTATTATATAGGAGCGAATATTTTGTCAACAAAACTCGAAAAAAAACTCTCTTTTCTGTATTCAAAATTCGACTAGAATATGGTTTAGGATAGAGACCACAGAATTATGAAAACGTGCACAAAATTCACTTCTCCCCATAGCTCGTCATACGCAGTTTTTAACTGTTTTTGACGTAAATAAATAAATAAATAAAATAATTGTCTGTCCATTCGTCCGTCTGTGAACACTGCGAGCACCTATACCAGGGGTGCCCAAACCTACGCCCGCGGGCTCAATGGCGCCCGCGAACCGTTTTAGATGTGCCCGCTGCACATAAAAGTCGCCGCGGCGCTGTGCGATTGTAAAGGTTTTCACTTTTTGGAGAAGTATTTATTTTTTGGTAAAACGTTTATTTTGGCAACAAAGACGCATGTTCCTATGTGAATGTGTGAAGTAAGATATTCACCAACGATTGTCGCGTAATCAATGTTAATAAATATTGCCAATTTATTTTACATAAAAATATAAGCAACGATTTTCATGTTTAAATTGTATATTTTTAATTAAACATTGGTTTTCCACATTTTGTGTATTATTGCCAATGTCCAACTACAAATATACCTTGAAAAAAATTAATGGTGCCCGCCGCCTCATTAGCATTATAGGATGTGCTCTTAAGTGCAAAAAGGTTGGGGACCGCTGGTCTAAACCGTAGGTACAATTTCTTCCAAAATGCATGTTCCCCGGTCGATCTGGTTTGAGTCAAAGCTTTGAGATTTTCAAAAAGATTCTTAAAAATTTCGGGGTCCTTTCACGAAGCTCCCCGGACGCGCGATTTGGCTGCGCCAATAGCTAAAACTGAGCGGGGGCGGACCCGCGTGATCTCTCGGCCGAGGGAGGGGAGCGCGGGCGACAAGTCCTTCGTTCTGATGTGGGCGACGCAAGGGACTAGTTTTCTGACGAAAGCGGCGCGACGACCTTGATCGTTCCGACGAGGGCGACGCGAGCGAGGGAACAGGAAATTATTTTCTCTGCGTAAGCGCCGACTCGCATTGCTGCCGCCGCCGCCGCAGCCACGGGGCGCTGCGTTGCCGCCACTGCCACCGCGCCGCCGCCCACCGAGGTGCCCGGGGGAGCACGGACCGAAGTTAGTTAGTTAGTGCCTTATTCTACGTGGCGAGACTCGGGCCGTCAGGCCCGCTCTTCCGTCTGACCACGCAAATTTCGCTACGCTCCTTTCACCACCTAGCGGAGAAAGAAGGTATCTCGGACGACGAAAGAGGCGATTTTGAATTTACCTCAGAGGCATCATTTAGGCTTGAGGATCTTTTACGTGCAGTAAATCTACTAACATTCCCCTCCGAAGCAAGGCGTACGAAGGATTTGTTCGCCCTTAAAAATCCACGGCTTCGATCGCGTTTGAACCCGCAATCTTGGGTACAACAACCCGATACGCTGACCGTTGTACCATCGAATCCGCACACCGCACGTGGGACGATCACCGAGAGAGGCGGACGACACGAGCTGGGAGGCTCGATCACGGCCTTGTGCTGTGTACCGGTCATTGCCGCGGGCCGCCCCGCCCCGCCGGCCTGTGACGGGGAGGAAGCACGACCGTCGCCGCCCGGGGCCACCGCAGCGCTCGTCTGATTGGGCAAATGCCCGAACGATGACCCGTAAGGGCCCTGAATAAGTTAAGCTAGCTACTTAAGTTAGTTTTAAGAACCAAAGTGTAGTAGTTAGAGGCTTCACCTCAAGACAGACATGGATTAAATCCCCATGTTTAAAAGCACTGAAGTGTTTCAATGCCTACTGGATGATAAGAGCCGGCCACGCACGAGCCCCATCCAAATTTCAGCCGGAGCGGACGAAACCAAGCAGCCGGCGGGCAATATACCTGGGTAAGTCGGGTCACCCTGGGATCCACCTACCCCTGGCTTCGGGGAGCAGGGGGAGGTGTTACAATATGGTTGGCTGACTACTGTGGGACCACGAAGGGAGATGTTCCAATACGGAATATGCCGAAAATCATTATCACTTCCTAGGAACAGAATGGGTAGACAGAATGTAAGTCAGGACGAGTAGTATTCCATTTAGAGTTGGATAGCCAGTTACTGATTTTATTCAAAATTATAACTAGTAAAATTATTACTACAAAATGGCACAGACTTTCCCTTATTAGTTTTCTTTTTCGTTTGGTCTCGACTCGCTATTCGGACTTGCCACTACTCTTGACAGCTGCCATCTATCGCCGCCCAAACTACACTTTTTTGACATTTTCTTAATTTTTGGGTTTCCTAATAAAAGAACAGAAATATTATTTTACCAATATTAAAAAAACGGTAAAACCTTGTCCTAAATGGCAATTTTCGTTGAAAAATTTGGAGCCGTTTTTAAGAAAATGGCGTTTAAGTGCTACTGTAAATGCGAAATTTGAAGCTCTTTTTCACAGAAAATTTTTGAGTTTTCGAAAATCTTTATTTGATGTCATTTGAAGTACTTACACACAAATTCAACAGTGTTTACAATTGCTGAAAATGTGCATATTAACGGTATGAGAGAACTTTCAAACAAATTATATTTGTGTAATTTTTGAAAAAACAAAAAATACACCAAAATGAACTTTACATCATAAAGAGTGTAATTAGCACTATCCGTTCGAAAAGTTTGTGTTAAAGTAATCAGTATATGTGTTAAAAGAAAATTTAATACAATAAAGTTGATAGACTCTCAAAAGTAAAAAGTTGTAAGTTCCTTTGAAAACGGTATGAAGTGTCTCGTCTGCAACCTGTATGTATGATTATTTTGCTCCAAATAAAAGTGTTCAAATCAGTTTATAAAATTCTTTTCAAGTTGTAAAATCTATCAGGTTATGGGTCCAGATGCGCGTTCGAAGATAAATAGACACTTGAAGATATCTTCTTAGAATCGTAATTGACACAAGACTGGCCGATGTGGAAACGCAAGATACGAGATTTGCTGGATTACCACGAAGGAGCTTTAGATGCAATCGACCGCTAAGCTGAGATGAAAGATCACAAAGTGACGTCTGATTTGTATCGAAAAGCAAATAGCTATGTCATGTCTATGATTACAAGTGCAGTGACAGACGTTGTTTATCAGAAAATCATGGACAAGGAAACGGCACATGATACGTGGAAGGTATTAAAGCAAAATTTCGAAGCGTCTTCCAAGGATCAACTGTTTAAAATACGTACAGATTTCTTTGCATTCAGTTGGACTCATGGAGAGGATGTTTCAACACATATTGCAAAGTTGACAGATTTGTGGAACGAGCTAAATAATGGGCTTAAGGCGAAAGAAGAAAATGTTTTACCTGATTTGATATTAGTATGTAAAATGTTACATATTTTGCCAGCAAGTTTTGATTCATTCAAATCAAGTTGGATGTTGCTAACTAAAGATTTAACGTTTGATGAATTAAAAGAACAGTTATGCATGTTTGAAAGAAATTTCACAAAAGGTATTGAAAAAGTCGAACAAGAAGCTTTAGTAGCAAAATCAAGTTCAGAAGGTAAAGTAACTAAAAAGAAGTTTAAAATTAAAGGTGTACGGTATGTCATTCTTGCAAGGCGACAGACCATTGGATCAAACATTGCAAGAAATGGATTACTGATAGAAGACCATCTAAAAATGCAACCGAGAAGGATGTAAACAAAACTGTGAATGTAGCATTGTTGACAAATTTTAGTGAGGCTTGTTCTATTAAAGTGGATGTGAACAACTGGTGGATTGACAATGGTGCAACGAAACATATAACAAATGACTCTAAGTATTTTGTTCCTTTTGAATCATTTGAAAGTCCATACAGTATTAAGGCTGCTGGACAAGAAACTCTAGATGCATCAGGAAAAGGATTAATTCGGATCTTGTCAACAATTGAAAACAGAAATGAAGAAATGACTTTGAGTGATGTCTGACATGTACCAAAAGTTTCTAAAAATCTATTTTCTGTTTTAGCTGCTCAAGATCGTAACATGAATAGTAAGTTTGAGTAAAAAAACGCGTTGTGTTAAAAAAATAATTAAGTGAAACTGTGTGGAATTCGTGAAGTGAACGGCACCTTATACAAGGCAGAATTTAAACCTTTAGTACCAGAATATGGTGCTAGTGTAAATCTTGCAGTTGAGGTTAAATCTGACCAACTTCAACTTTATCATGAATGATGAGATCAAGACAAACCACATGTCAAAGCAAAGCTCGAAAAGGAATTTAATACTGAGGTTAAAACAAGAGCTGACATTTGTGAACCATGTATGTTTGGAAAGGCACTTCGTCTACCTTTTGGTATAAGAGAAAAATCATTGAAGCCTGCTGAGTTGATTTCGATGGATGTGTGCGGACCTTTTGATGAATCATTCCAGAAGAAGCGTTACCTTGTTTTGTTTGAAGACAGTTACATGAAATTTTGCTATGGTTATTTTGTTACAAAGAAGTCAGAGGTCAGTGAAATTCTTAAAGATTTCCTCATGCATTCAAAAACATTGGGTTATGCAGTCAAGGAGATGCTGAGTGACAATGGCAAGGAGTTTGACAATAAAGAGGTCAGATCTATTCTGCGTTCAAACGGGATCACAAAGCGACTGACAGCCCCCTATACTCCTGAACAAAATGGCATTTGTGAGCGGGATAATAGAACTGTTTTTGAGATGTCCAGGACTCTGAAGTATTCAAATCCAGATGTAACTTATCCAGAAGCAATTTCGGGTGGAGCCAGTTAACACAGCTATCTACATTTTAAATAAAACAGGGAAATCATCTTTAGAAGATATTAGTCCTTATGAGTTGTGGATCGGGAAGAAGCCTCGAACGAAACATCTCAGGATCATTGGCTCAACATGTTATGCTCATATTCCAAAACAAGTACTGTAATGAATTACAAGTGTTAGATGTCCCCCACAATCTTAAATATTTGATTTTATACAGGTTTGATAATGTCATAACGACACAAAGGTACAAAAACTTTCAAGCGGCAAGCTATTAATGAACGAGACGTCGCGATTGGCCGACGCGCTCGCGATAGTGAGGTGGGGCATGAGAGCTTTTTAATGAAAAGACAGTTGAAGCTCGCGGCCGCGCAAAATCAGCGATTTGTGAGAACACGAAATCCGAATGGGAGAAGTAATAGCACGTCAAAATATGACGGCGCTAATTACTCTGCGTAAAATGAAACTTGTTTGACGAGAATCGAACCAGGGAAACGCGAAATATTAAAAGCATGAAGTGTTGATATGAGAACAATGTGACGTCATATGTGGCAAAAGGAACCTTTTGGCGTAAGTAATATACTGAAAAGATGTATAATTATATAAACTAGTGTAGTAGAGAGCCCCGAAGCTGAACTAATGCTTGCAGACAGTGACATGAATTTTAGAGGCCCCATTAAAGAATTAAACAGGTATTTTATGCAAACATGCCGAAGTCACGTGACTGAAGCTATGTAACAAGAGGCAAAATATTAACATTTTACAAATAAAACTGTTGGACTGATTTAAAGGATAGGAAATATCGAAAATAATTTAGAATAATTATTACGAGGAAGAGGAATGCCCAGGAAAGCCGCAATAAATAAATAAAACGTAAATTAGTGATACAAACAGAGTTGATCGTCAATTTGTTTTGGCCAAAACTTATAAAAACTCGCCACAACAATAGCTTGTTTTGGCCAAAACTTATAAAAGCTAGCCACAACAATAACAGTCAGAACGGTAGTTTTGAACACGAGAGGACGTGTTTTGCGTGTTGTGTTAGGTAGAATATTTTGCGGAAGATTTTTTTTTTTTCAATTTTGAACTTGCGAGCAGT
This sequence comes from Acheta domesticus, assembly GCA_031308135.1. Lineage (NCBI taxonomy): Eukaryota > Metazoa > Arthropoda > Insecta > Orthoptera > Gryllidae > Acheta > Acheta domesticus. Next base: position 261,438,636 of record JAHLJT010000631.1, on the reverse strand, counting down.
CAGAACGGTAGTTTTGAACACGAGAGGACATATTTTGCGTGTTGTGCGAGGTAGAATATTTGCGGAAGAATTTTTTGTAATTTAATTTTGAACTTGTGTGAAGTTAGAATAGTAATTTTGAATACGAGTGAACGTGTGTTACGTATATCGCTAGACGGTGGATTTTTCGGAGAGAAGTTGTATTTTAATTTTGAGTTTTTGTTACGTGGAAATGTGTTTTCGTGTGAAGGTAATAATATTGTGAACCACTAATATTTTTGTTTGCGACTTTTGTAGTTTACGTGACTGGAATATAATTTTTGCACCATAAATTATTTGGGCGAATAACAGATAGGCGGACATTATTTCGGCACAAATAGTTTGCATTAACATAAAGTTGTGTTTATACGAATGGTGAAATGCGATCAAAATGGCGGACCTCACGGCAACTTCATGAAGGAGCTGTTGGCGGCCATGCATCTCGTCCAACTAGGAGGTATTTGAAACAATTCATAACGCGAGAAGAACGACCTGGAAAATCCTGAATAGTTTCAATTGTAAGAAGATCAAGTAATGTTTTTAGATCTAAGATTAATGTTTAATTAAATTATTTCCGGCCGAAAAGAAAGGTTTAAGGATCCAAAGAATAAATAAATCAAATATTCAAAGAGTAGTTAAAAAATATGGGAGTGATCAAAGAATTTAGATATTTTGATTAAGAAAAAGGTCTTTAAAATTGATAATTTTGTTTCATGAGAATTCACAACAATGAAGTGTCGCGAAAGTTCGCGCACAGTTTAACCAGAAATATGTATAATTAAGCAAATGTTTAAGAACCAGAAATTTAGCCACAGACGGCAGGTAAGTCCAGCTACGTCGGTGTGACCGAGGCGGACAAATATTGTTGTACAAATATGTTGTGTGTTCCATGCAAAAGTGAATAAACAAAAAGGGGGATGAATTTGGTCTCTCTATTTAAATCTACATTACGCTGTGTCTTGTCACGTCATTACAACCATTCTCATTTATGAAATTGTCCCCGGGAAAGGGTGTTTCAAAGGGGCTCATGCGCGCGACCTTATCTGTATAGAGGGAATCGTGCTTCCACGCTCCAATAAATTTAAAGTGCGGAACAATTGTTAAGAAACAGTAGTAAATAAGAGGTTCCCCGCATTTTGGCAGCCCAATTTGGGCCAGATATATTAATAGTAAATAAAAAGGGCAGGTAGGAAGGAAGATGGACAGAAAAACCACGAGAGGGCATCTGATTGGATATGATGGCGATGAACAATTTAGGATCTGGATAAAAGAAAGTCAGAACGTTGCTCTGTCCAGAGATGTGCTATTTGAAGAGAAACTAGGATGCTGTATTGAACAGGTCAAACTACCGTTTCGAGATGCTGAAACAAGAAAGGATGATCATTGTGATGCGGAAAAAGAAGAGTCTGACAGCGATGAAGATTCTCAAAATGAAGATTGCTCAGAGGATTATGAAACTAGTATAGATATAGAGTTTGACGGTGGTTTTCAGAAGTTACATAAAGAGAAATAAGGGGTTAATTTGAGAAATCGTTCAACTTTAAAAAGGCCAAAGTATCTCAACGAGTATGTAATGACGTCAGAGGACTTAACAAGGTAGCTGAAACTTACGAAGATGCACTTAGACATGAAGATAGTGTTGAATGGAAAAGAGCAATGGACAAAGAGATGGATTCATTGATGGAAAATGAAACTTGGAAACTTGAAGATTTACCGAAAGGTGCTAAGGCAATACCGTGTAAATGGGATTTCCGGCTGAAGACAAACGCAGACGGTACTATAGACAAGTATAAGGCTCGGCTTGTTGTCAAAGGTTTTAATCAGCGTGAAGGTGTTGACTACACAGAAACATTTAGCCCAATTGCAAAGATGACAACTATTCGTTCTTTTTTGAGTGTTGCTGCAAGTAAAGGCATGCATCTTGCATAATTTGATGTATCAACAGCCTTCCTATATGGAGAACTCAAAAAGACAATATGGCACAACCAAGAGGATATAAAGATGGCACCAAGAGAATCTGTAAATTAAAAGGGAGTTTATACGGCTTGAAACAAGCACCAAGGTGCTGGAACAAGCGCTTTGAAAACTTTTTGCTTGGTCTTGGTTTTAAGGTGAGTCAAGCAGATCCATGTCTTTATATTAAAAATGAAAAAGGCAGAGAGCTAATGGTAGTTCTGTATGTGGACGATGGATTAGTGGCAACTACTGATGAGGATGACTTGAAGATGTTTTTTGAAGAATTGAAAGCACAGTTCAAAGTCACAACAGAAGCTGCAACTTATTTTCTGGGTTTACAAATTCAACAAGACAAGGCTTCTGGTATCAAAATTTATCAGTAGACATATGCCAGAGACATCTTAAAGCGTTTCAATTTTGCTGAATGTAAAGCTGTATCGACTCCAGTGTTGAAAGTTGCAGATGTTTTACAATCAGGAAAAGATTCTGAAGAACCAATGTTTCCACATAGAGCTGTCGGAGCATTAATGTACCTAATGCTTGGCACTAGACCTGATTTCGCTTTTTTTGTGTCTTGTCAAAATCACTTGAAAATCCCAAAACTGAAGATATAGAAAGACTGAAAAGGGTTTTACGTTTTCTAGCTGGAACAATTGACTATGGAATTTTATACAAATCCGAGAAAGGTGCAACCTTTCTGCTACAGTGATGCAGATTTTGGAGGCTGTTCGAAGACTGGTCGATCAACATCCGGGGTTGTTATCAATTATACAGGACGAGCTATTTCATAGTTAAGTCAGAGACAAGCTATGGTGGCAATGTCTACAACTGAAGCTGAACTGGTTGCTGCAAATGAAGCTATAAAAGAAATCATATGGTTAACTCGGGTATTCAGTGAAGTTACCAAGTTGTCTCAAGTTCCAGTGCTACAGATTGACAACTCTGCAGCAGTAAGGTTGGCGCAGAACCCGGAGTTCCATCATCGAACCAAACACACAGCAATCAAGCATTTTAATGAAAAGCTTGGTGAAAGACAACTTGGGGTGCAACAAATTCCAACCGAATACCAGGTGGCGGACATTATGACAAAGCCGTTACCTAAAACACGTTCGAAGATTTTGTGTAATAAGATAGGACTCTTGTAACACCATTTTTTTGTAAATTTTCATTTAACAAGGAAAAGTGTTAAAGTAATCAGTATATGTGTTAAAAGAAAATTTAATACAATAAGGTTGGTAGACTCCAAAAAGTAAAAAGTTGTAAGTTCCTTTGAAAACGGTTAGTAGAATGAAGTCTTTAGTGTTCTGTGGTATGAAGCAGAGAGTATGAAGCGTCTCGTCTGCATCCTGTATGTACGATTATTTTGCTCCGAATAAAAGTGTTCAAAGTAGTCTGTAAATGATTTTCAAGTTGTAAAATCTATCAGTTTGAACAAAAAATTTAGAGCCATTTTTGAGAAAATGGCGTTTGAGCGTTTCTGAAAATGCTGAATTTTGAGTTAATTTTCACAGAAAACTATTCAATATTAGAGAAACTTTATTTGACATTATTTAAAGGATGCGTACTCATAAATATAGTAATGTGAACAAATCGCCGTTAATATATGAACGACGTAAGAGACAAGTCAAAAATATTACATTTTTGTAATTTTTGAAAAACCAAAGAATAAGAACAATATGGCGTTAATGTCATCTCAAAGAGCACATTTAGCACTATCTCTACAAAACGTTTAAAGAAAAACTTTGGAGCCGTTTTGAGAAAATCTGGTTTTTGTAATTTTTTAAAATTGCAAATATTGCGTGCATATTTTTTTATCATCTTCAATTTTACAAGTTACAATTGTTTCGCCAAATGGCATAGTTTAGATGATATAAACGGAAAACTAAAATAGGGCGAATTCAGTACCCTCAAAAATATATTGAACCGCTGAGAAAAAAAACTTCGGAATTTTTTCCTGGGTCAAGTTTCTTTTGACTAAACTACTTTCCCACCCACCCGTCTAGAGGTGTCTTACCCCTGTGTATTATTTTCCCCATTGTAAATGCCCAGTAATAATGTATACCAAGTTTTGTTGAAATGATATTGTTCCTACATTGAAGAATTAAGCTGGAACACGAAAACACAAACATAGCCATGTTTTATTATTACTAAAATTTTCGGCAATGGGTACATTTATGAGGCAATGCTTACACTGGTGATGAAATAAATAATAGTATTACTTTTAGTAATTATTGTATTTATTATAAGTCTATTAGAAACTCACAAGAATGTGTATTTTCGAGAACTGAAAAAAGAACGTCTATTCGAAAATCTGTAGCTCGATTGATAATAGGCTTCGAAAAAACCGTTTCATACGAAGGTTGTAGGAAATTTTAACCTTTTTAAAATTGATTTGGATCATTTTTCTACAGGGCGCAATGTTAAAGAACTATATAGATAAAATCGAAACAAGTAAAAAATACCGTTTTCTGGGTCTCGCGGAGTTAGCACAAGGTTTGGAAAGTTGAAATCTTGGGGATTTACCTAGTGCCTGCTTTACATACAATTTATTCAAAGAAATAGTTACGTAACGAGTCCTTAAAGAGTAAGAGGACGAGTAACATACAATGTTTTTTGTTATTTCTAATTTTTCTAGTTATTAAAAAGAAACATTTAACACTTTCATGAGTTACGAATTGCCATTACTCTCGATGTTCTGTAGCGTGGGTTGACACAGGTTCTTGGTAGTTTCTAAATAACAATCGCAGTGCGAAGGAGAGCAAAGTTAAGGGGGAAAAGGACGAAGAGGGCAAGGGCACAAAATAGGAAATGGGACAAGGGGACAAACGGAACAAGGGAGACAATGGAACAGTGGGGCAAGAGGCAAAGTGGGAAAATGAGACAAGGGACGAAATGGGATAGGGGGGACAAAATGGAACATGGGGAAAATTGGACAAGGAACTAGTGGAACAGATGGACGTCGGGACAAAACTGGACAAGGAGCAATCGGAACAGGACAAATGGGGCAAGTGGGACAAACTGGACGAATAGGGACAAAAAGACAAGGGCTAAGTGAGACAAAAGGAACAATTTTATCCCGATTTATGAACACTGGTAAAATCTAAACCCAAGTCCGCTAAAATATTTTCACGGACTCTCGAGCATTTTAGCGGCCGTTGCTATGGACGCGTTCTTTAGAGGGTTGGTTGCTGAGGAGCTAAGCGCTTCTTAAACGACGTAAATAACAAAAACGTTTTCATGACCACCTTTTTCAGTACCTACCGACTGGACTAGTCTTTATGTCGTATTACAAAAGTTTATTTACTGCACGTAAACCAAAATTAATATAACATAAACCCCTTCATATTACTCCATTTTGCTTGTCTCACAAAAGCCACTTGTCTCGTAAATAATTATTTCTGAATGTAAGATGGATTCTTTATCTATTAGAGAATATCTCGCTCAAATCACCTTAACTTAGTTTTAATTTTAGTGAATTGCTTACATTTTATTACAGTATGTTTTAGGATTCTGAATTTTGGAAATTAAATTCCCATCATTGGATGCAGCTGCAACTCCCAGTTCGTAGGGACACCAGCCGCCACACACATGTAAGAGACGAGGCCCGTTTGTTTGGGTCCTGTTCCGATATTCGCTTGGCGTTGATTGGAGGAATAACGGAAGACTACCGATCAGAGCAGCCGGCCGCTGGAATTCTCCTCTAGACAGCGGCTGAATTCGACCTAGCAACGTGGCGAGTGTCGAAAGTCGTGCCAGCGTCGGGACTCGAACCAGGGACCTCCCGGTCAGAGGCACAGGTTCATTCCCTTAGCCACCTCTCCCGGTGGGACGAAGGACATGTTGGCCTCCGGCAACTCAGAAAAAATTTATTCACGGTCCGGCCTTAACGAAACGGCTCCTCCGCAGCGTGGCGCGTCGTGGTAACCTGCCACCCTCCGACAAGAACGCAATAAACAATGCGAATTCACATGCCACTCGGAGCGACGGGTCCTTTACATTCTTGCATAATAAAGCTTGACAACGATGATGCACTTCGCAAGTTGACTGAATAGTGATTCGAGACGCGTCAACTGCTAAATGTCGATAGTCCCGTAAGCGTAGTGCATGTATTTATCGCTGGAGGTGACGGTTATCTTCCCCCGCTGGGTGGCGAGATCCGGGATTTTCTCCAACCAGTTATATCCCATCAACGTAGTACCGCTCCCACCTGGACAAACCGTAGATCCCGACAAATGTGGTAGTGTAGTGCGTGTAAAAGGGTGTGCATAAGTAAGAAGTGAGGAAAGGACAAGGAAGAGGAAGGAAAGAACGTGTGCAGTCTGTGGCCCGTTTGTTAGGGTACTGTTCTGGTATTCACTTGGTGCTGATCGGAGGAATCACAGAAAGCAACTGATCAGAGCAACCAGCCACTGAAATCCTCCTCCAGACAGCAGCTGAACTCGACTAAGCTAGTGATGAAAATCCTCCCATTGTCGGGACTCAACCTAGGACCTCCCGGTCAGAGGCATTGCAATGACACGTGAGTGAGAGGCATTACAGTGACGGTTGCAATGATTATTCGACAAACAATTTTAAATGCAATTTTGAACAACTCTTTCAAAATTATACCTTTTACCTTTCACTGACCAAATAACAATAAATCTTATTTCAATGACTTCCAAAATACTTTTTCCATGGAAATGAAAAGAAATAATGAAAATTTTATGTCTTCCCTGGTCTCTCACCACCTTGATCCAAAATGGGTTACAAATTATACATTTAGTTGGTTGTATTTTCCGTCAAAAGTACTATAGAAGAATTGCTGCTTAGAACATACGGACATAAATGAAACAGCTAATCCTCAGTCTATTAATGACAAGATTTTTATTCATGTAGGTTCTATTGATTTTTATAGCATTGAGGTACGCTCAATGAACAACAAGTAACACAATATTTATAGATTCATTTCCTTTCTATTTTCATTTATTAAGTCTTTATTTTGTTAATACACAACCAATACATACCAACATACAAATCAATGTACATACATTCTCCCTAGACCCAATATTTACTTCATAAACTTTACAGACAAGTGTACATTCATTATTTACAGGGTAGAAAAATCAGTCACAACTGCACTTAGGGCATACTACTAAATACAATACTCCTTTCTTTCTTCACATACACCAGGTAAAATTCTTCCACCATGAATTCACAACTTAGATCTTCAACATGAACTTCCAATAACATCTGAATGGTAAGAGTCCAAATGGTGTTGCCAATGATATCAACAGCTACATAAATGATTTGCTTTCTTCAAATATTAAAATATAAACATTTAAAAGGATCCCTTTCCTTTTGTTAATTTGACTTCTGAATTGTAATGCATACAGTGTTTCATAGAATATGACAATAAGTAATTCTTGAAGAAGAAAACGAAATTTTCAATATATATATTCCCCAACTAAAAATGAACTAAAACATCAACGAAATAACTTTCAGCCTTATTATTCTATCACAAAACCTACAGTATCTTCAAATATGTTACAAGACTTGATCATTAAAGTTTATGAAACCCTTGAAAATTTGAGTGCATTTTTGTTCACAGTATACAAATTACTTTTGTTCACTTACTTTGAAAAAATTGAAGATATACTTGAAATAAAAACTTTGAAAATTACTTATGAAAAATATTTGACATATGGAAAACATTGACCTAAAATATTCACATTTATCCAGAAGAATGAAGAAAGAAAATTATTCAATGTCTAATTAGAAAATAAGATAGAACCAAGGGTGAACATTAGCATTTTCACAAAAATATATTTACTCGCATAAAAATAAAGAAGGAAACATCAAACTGAAAAATATGCAATTAAAATATAAATGAATTGAATAATGACAGTTCCTAAAATTTGCCATCATACTATATTGCAAAATTGACATAACAAAACCAAAAAAATTTCATTAAATTAATAAAATGACTCCAAATTATTCCAGTATTATAGCAAATGCTGAAGGCAAAATGTATCATAACAAAAATGTCTTATAAAATTTAATACTGAATTAATCCTGAAAAAAAAATTAGTTGATCAAGAACATTCTATATAATCTCCCTCATTTGTTTATTGTATGGAAGTCATAATAGAAAAGCAAAAGTTTCAGTTACACTAGACAACAATTGCTTGAGAATTTGTACAAGTACAAACTTATCATATTCATGAAAAGCAAATTACAGTGTTTTTATTATTATTTTTTTTTAATTGATCTAAATATAACATTGTTTTCACTCCACAACTCTGTTGTGAAGTCCCCAAAAAAATTCACAGAGATGACATTCTAAAATCTCTCTCAACATTTTGCCTATAAGCAGCAATGATGTGCACCAAATTCCACAATTGTAACAAAATAGAATCCATCACATGATATAAAAGTACAATATTAATTAACTTCCCATAAGTTCTGCTTGAGCACCAAGGTATTTGGTAGAAAAACAAAACCTTTATTTCTGAAAACTATGAGTTTTTATAATTAAATAAACAAATTCTTCATTTTGCAAATTGAAAAATTAGTGAGGTGAAAAGTGAGTAATAATTGCATTTAAACTCTACATAAAAGGGCAATAATTACTTCCTAATAAAAGTAATGTACAAAAAAATGCCAAGAAAATATTATTTCTAGGCTCTCTTATCATTCCCATATTTTAGAATTATAATCACAAACAAATATTTTTAACCCTATATGTTTCATATCTGAAATTAAAAACTTCAAACCAAATAACAAAAGAAATATTATCATAATGTAGTTCAAAACAATAAAAAACAGTTAAAGAAGTTTCTACGGGAATAACAAAAAAACAAATTGTAGTCTGATACGATAAAGTCTGAGAAACATTACAAAACATTAATCTGAAATATTTTTCCCCATTTAAAATAACAAGTGTAATAGTGCACCTATATCTAAAATTAACAGTAAAGCATCAGCCAAAAAATGTGCTTGGAACTCTTACCAAGTATGAAGAATATAATAATTCCTCTCTGCATTTTTCAACATTACCCAACATAATAAAAACTAAAAATCAACAGAGAAATCAGGACAGTATGTTAAAACTATTTCAAATGGTATGAGGGTTTGGGGGACTAAAGTGGTTGTTCAAAAGATATAATAATATAGTGATGTGTAGCTGTTGTGGAATGCATGGAATTGAACCAGACAGTAAGATATCTCATTGAATGTTCCATGAATAACAGGTAGTCTCTTCAATAAAATGCTTTTTGCTCATTGAAATTCTTTTCACAATGATTGCGAAGCTTTAATCCAAATTTAGTTTTAATAATTTAATCCACGAAAAGTTGCAGATAAAAACTCCACAATATCCATAAATCACATAATAATTAGATATTGACTTTATTAAGTAAACGTAACTGTAATGTTTTTATTAATTACAATTGTCAACTCGGAACATTTTACAAAATACTGATACAATGAAAAATAATTTTGTATAAATTCAATGACAGATATTTGTTTTCAAAATATTGCCAATTAAAAAGGTTTTAGAGAGGAATATTCACAGTAGTATTGAAGAGCATGATAAAGGTACCTAATTGTACAATTCAATTCAACCTGTAAGATTCTTTGCTCAGAAATGTTTTTTAAAAAAATTTAAATCTTTAAACAATAAATTTGCTTCTTTATATTGTAATAAGAATAAATCTTTGGCCAATGGAAGGAAAACAATCATTTGGAAATTATTTTCACTAAATACTGAAGGAAAAAACATCAGGTAATTCATCCAAAACCATCTGCTTGGTAACCATTTGGTTCTTAGTATTTCTACAAAAAATGTATGCTTTTTTTAGCTGTTTGCAAACAGTACAAACAAACAATCAAGTGAGCCAACATAAGGCATGTCGATTCAAGATAAAATAATACTGTAACAAAACTAAAAGAACAATATTTAACATGTTTCAAATCACGAGATTATACAGAACACCAAAAAAAAAAAATCTCAGAACCAAAAATGGACAAAAATTATCTCAGACACTAACTTCTTTAAACATTAATTTTTTAAAGAACAATGCATTCATGAAAATGAATAATGAAGATGTTTTATAACTAATCAATAAGAAAAAGCCAACATCCAAGGAGTAAAAGAATTGGAACTGAGCATTGTTCACTACTTAGAAACAAGGAAGACAAACAGCACCCATTCTGCACTAAGTTGCAGGTACATAATGTAAAGGAAACTACTGAGACAACTTTTGCTAACTTACAGACTCAGTAACAACGAACCAGCAAAATAACCAAAGAAAAAAATGTTAGGGAAAAAGAAAAGTAGAGGCGAAAAAGTATATGAGAGCTTGTCTATCATACTAATGGTAGTATTGAATGTTTTAACAGGAAATACCAATATACCCACAAATTCATAAATTTTTCTACAGTATACATCAAAATAAAATACATGAAAAATCATTCAGGATGGATAGGTTCCAATTGCAAAAATAACACAAATATCTCTCTCGTATATTTATCAAAAAACTATTCAATCTGATGCAATCATTTTTACAACATTCCTTTTTATTACAACATTCTTCTTAGGAAAGTTTAAAAAATTCTTAATGTATATAACATTTCCTATCACTCACAGGGAACTGTCAACTCACTGGTCAATATTTCTACACAACCACATGGAAAAAGTCAAAACCTAGCAATAAATAAGTATTCAGTAAATCAAACATATTGTTCAGTAAATTTTACACAACACTAAAAATCTGTGGTTCAGGGAAAGAAAATTTTTTGTTGGGAATGTCCTAGGAATACGTTCTCTCTATATTTGCCACTCTGTATTTGAAAAGCCACCAATTAAATAAAATGATTCAGAGCATTAACTAATGAATATCAATGTCACAGCCATTTTCTAATATTGTTAGCATGTGAGCACTTAATATCCTGGCTCTTCTGATATATAATTACAAACATCAAGTGCACATCTGAAGCAGATGGATTATGATGACACCTCTTAGCGTATCATTTTTCACATGTTTGGATTAAATTGGCTACAGCCATCCTTAATAAATTTAATTAAAAATTATAGAAATGATAATTAACAGCACATTTAAAATTATTTCATTCAGTACCTTTATCTTATCTTCTGAGCAAGAGTAACTATTACTAATGAGGATATCTCTTCTTTGTTAACTGGGCTGAATTGTGAGGTGCAGAAAACTGACTAACATCAGCTGGGTTGAACATGAGTGGAGCACCAAAAGACTGCTGAGTTCTCTAAAACATTTAAGAAAAATAATACAATTATTTCATTGGTTGAATATTGAAATGAATTTATTAATATTGGTATTATCAACAAAATAACATATATCAACTTCAGGAGCTGTGAAAAAACAAAATCCTTAATACAAATGTCAATCTTATATCCTTCAATAATAATAATAATAATAATAATAATAATAATAATAATAATAATAAATATAATAAATAGTAACAATTTTTGTTATTACCATTACTTTTCTATTTGATTTCTCTTTTCTAATAATATTATTATTATTTATATTATAATTTTAATGATAAAATTTTCCATGGTTTTAGTAATTAGAAAAAGTCACATCAAATCTCAATGAAAAGGTTAATTGGTTTAGAGAAAACTTGACAGTCATTTTGCACAAAGAGCTAAAATTTATGTTCTTATCAAATAAAAACTGAAAGTACACTTGATTCCAATTATGGTGAACTTCAGTGGACCAACATACAGGGTGAGTCACGTAACTTTAGCACCTCCTGTAACTTTTGAACGGTTGAAGATATTGCAATGCAGTTTTCACGGAAGTGAATGAGGGAATGGGGCTAATTGATATGTGTATTGATTTCTCTTTTATCACTTTTATTTTACGAGATATTTGAGGTATCTTTGTTTTTTCAAATGGGATTATACATATTTTTTCAGTCTATCATAACAAGCGTAAAAAGACGAATCCAAAGATATAAATATTGGTATGTGTTAGATAAGCATTTTTTGAGTAATTGTGATTTTTTGCGACTAGTGTTTAACGGATATTTTCATTGTAACTGTCAGCCCCATAAGGTCACGCAACGCTCCCCCAGCAAACGCGGGGTCGGGAAGGGGAAGGGATTTTAGTACTTGAGGATACGAAAAATATTCACAAAACTGTTGCATTGTTTCCTGAACTCTACTTTCCATCCTGATCCATTTTCAGATATTTTGTGTTTCTTAGGGATTGAAAATACGGATTTGTCTTAAGTATTTTTTATTGAAATAAGATTATTTCTATCCCTAAGTTATTATCATATTCTTATTAGCATTGAAATTGTTTGCTCAAAATACGCAATATTTTTTGTACAGTTTTAATTATTTATTCTTATTGTGCTTTGTTTCAAGATCCCATTAATACGTATCTTATGAAATCCCATTAAATGGAGTTGAGGTTATAAACAATTTTATTACAATACAAACTTATGACAAATCCTTATTTTCCATCCTTTAATTCCTTCAATCAAAGAAAGGCGAAAATCTGAAAATGCGGAAGGATGGAAAGCACAGTTCAGGAAAAAACTGCAATGGTTTTGTGAATATTTGGAATACTATGTTTCGTATTTTCAAATAAGATCCCTCCTCTTCCCATCCCTTCGCCGGGCGCACGTGTGCTGGTGGAGCGCTGCGTGGCCTTGTGTGGTGGACTAATCAAAACGTCCGTTAAACTCCGGTCGCAAAAATCAAAATTAATCAAAAAAATGCTTATCTAACATATGACAATATGTACATCATTGGATTTGTCTTTTTACGCTCGTCATGGTGGACTGAAAAAATATGTATAGTTCCATTTGAAAAAACAAAGTTACCTAAAAAATCTCGTAAAATACAAGTGATAAAATAGAAATTAATGCACGTTTCAATTAGCCCCTGTCCCTCAGGCACTTCTGTGAAAACTGCATTGCAATAACTTCAACCGTTCAAAAGTTACAGGAGGTGCTAAAGTTACGTGACTCACCCTGTATTTGGTTCATTCTATTACAGGTCTTCAAGACTGATTTTCTTACTACAGAGATTCAGTAAAAACATCAAAGCACTGCAAATTTGACATTTCAACATATTCACTTAGCTTCACAATACTCATTATTACTGTTTGCTGAGTACAGTTTATTATTAAAACTCTTTGCGGATTCTTCTCCAAAGTCTGGGCTTTCTTGACACTTGAATCTGCAATGTCCACATACCAAGTAATTTAGTAGCCTCAATACTCTTGTATGACTCTTGCTCTGTTGGAAGACACTTTTATTTGTGTCCTTTTTGACATCATACTCATTTTCTTCTGTACTGGAAGAAACTGCATTAACAATGCACTTCCACAGCAATTTCACTGCATTAACAACGCCCTAGCCAGATAGGATATCACAAGTTTTCATCACACAGTCAATTTTTCACACTGGGCAGAGTTGCCACAGATGAGCTGAAACAATTTCATGAGTGGTATGTTCTCTCAGTTCCTCTCATTCCCTATAAATGTTACAAAAATAACTCAACAGAACCTTCACCAGCAAACTCTTAACCTTCCGAGTACCAGTCTCAATGGAAAGTAAAATACCATGGGGGTCCTTTCGACACCCCATTTCCAATTTCACTTTTTTATATCACTCTTTCTTGGGCACATTTAGCAAAATCCATTTTGAATTGAACTTGGTTGCAAGGGAAGCAATACTGAATGAGAAGAACAAGCTTTGAATTAGGCTCCTAATTTATAGGACCCTCATTTTTACAACAATACAACTAAGGGATAATCACTTCTGAGAACCACATCTGTGTTTACACTTATTAGAAACGCAATATTATGAAACAAAGCCAAGCAGTTTATTCTGAAAACAATTACAGAAAATACCACAGAGGTCTTGCAAGGACCCCAAGCAAACTTTTTAGGAATCATTACATAATGTAAGGTATATATAAATGTATTCGATGAAAATGTAAATGAAATAAGATAAAAAATACACTGAATAAAAAACTCGTTAAGCCACAATTACATCCGTTCGGATTTTTAATGAATTTCCGTAAAGTTTCCATGAGACTGGGGTCATCAACGAACCCATGGTACTCAGAGGGTTAATGTTATTGGAATTCACGATCCTACAGAAAAATTTTTTTTGCATGTACTTATTCCAGTGTTCTGTGTAGTTGAAGTAGAGAGTTCATTATAATTGAATCATCTCGTGTTTATTTGTAAGTGTATGGATTGAAATCAGTTTGGTTCACAATATCCAAAGCAGACTTAGGTCTTTGTTAACATTAAATAAAAAATATACTAGGAACAAAACTATAATAACTAGTTTCTTATTAACTTTCATATTACTATTTCACCTTACACTTACATATCACAAACATTTCTGAGTTATGTTGTTAAAATATTCTAAAAACTTATAGATTTGATCAAGAGTTCTCAAATTGCTTGCTTATTAAATGGGCAGTTTTGTCTGAGAATCCATTTGCTGGTGATTTCTAAAAAATTTTTGGAAATAAAGCTAACACTTTGAAATATTACTAGCTGAAATATTATTAGAAAATACTGAATGTGCTCATTATGGACTAAATTGTTTCATTTTTGTATTTAAATAACTAATCATACATTATTATATTTATATGAATTTAATAAATTAATTCAATTAAAAAAACTAACTGCAAAAAGAGCAATGGGTCCATTATGTGTTTCCAAATTAATAATAAGAAAGCATGACAACAGTGGAAAATCTATTTTTTGAGGTTAAGCACCACTTAACGTACATCCAAAATCCTATTATTTAATGAGAACTTTGAAAGCTATTTTCTCAGCACAGCACTGTCATGTGTAAATAAACCCTTTTCCATAAACCACCCCAGTAACCACAATTACTTATTCACATTGCTCATTTGCAATGCGCACAGAAATTGAAAGAAACCTTTGCAGCGTCAACCAAGTGAGAGGTCTCATGTGGTTTCATTAGAAATTTTTAAAAAGATATTTTTAAGAAGGCCTTTAAAATACTGAATTAATTAAAATAAATATTTAACTGAATTAATTACATTTTAAAAATAATTAATTTGTTACAGTATTGTAAAACAGTACTTTATTTGTTGTTAAGCAGTGAGCAAGCTACTTTTTGGAAAAACATTTTGTGTGGTTTTGTGAAGCAGCAATTTTACAGCTCCAAGTCACTAATTTTAATTAATTTGAAAATAAGTTTTTCATGGAAATAAAAAAATTCCAGACTTTTCCATAACTTTTCCAGAGAATATCAAAGTCTCTGTAATTCTCATTTTGCAACATTTGTTGACACCTGTGTTTCCAGATCAACTGCCAACTCAAAAGTCTGGTGCAATATTATTAGAAAACAATTTTCAATGAAAATCATTCTTCTGAGATAAAAACTTTGACAACTGTTATATTAAAGACACCATTACACAGTGATACACAAGCACATGCACTTCCTCCCACATCTCAAGCACATGCAAACAACATGCAGATACAAACTCAACTGAAATTACACCTGAAAATTTCATCTTGTAAATTGCTTTGGAACTTCATTCTTGTGAAAATGTCCTATTTACAATTGTTTTTGTGTAATTTTTAACCAACATAATTTGTAAATATAAAACATACTTAGAAGAACATCTGATTTATTACTATACACATACCACATAATGTATTTTACCTTGTACTGTAAAACTTTCTCAATGCAGAATCTGAGGGGGACAGCATATTTTCCACATTAGATAAGATTCCACTTCGTACAAATAATGCAAAACATTTGCCACAATCGCAGTTTCTGATGACATTGGGTAAATTTCTGCATTATACACATTCTGCATTGAGCAATTTTTACTGTGCATTTGCAAAAAGCATTAATTACTATTTTCTAAAAGACCTGTTGTCTCTTCCTATTTTCTATGTTTGCTATAATAATGTTCAATTTCTCCATCACAGAATAATTAAACCTTGGAATTTTTTTCATCTCAAAAATATAAGAGGCCAAAAGTTAAAAGTTCTGGGAGCTAATAAACAAGAACAAATTATTTCTTGCCGACAAATCTTCTTTACAACTACTGAGTGAATTTCTGCGTACTGTTTTCACACACTGATTTATCAAGTTAAAATGTGAATCTTTTGATATAACCACATTACTTCATTATTTCGACTAACAGATACCCAAAGGGAAGTCTACTGTTTTCTCTTTTGATGCAGCATATTCAATAATTTATAAAATCTTCAAGTCAATTAATGATGATTATCATACTTCATGGAAACAGTAACAATGAACTGAGGAACAGAAGACGATCTCACTTAACAGAAGAAGAACATATGTAAGAAGAGCTGGCAGTGATCAAAATTTGATGTTACAGTGCATTAGCAATTTTTGAAGTACCTATTACCTTTAGTACAAACTCCATTTTCATGTTTTATATTAGTTTTATTTGTTCTGTTATTTATTCTTGTTATTTATTTTGTGATCTGTCCTACTGATCACAAACAAAATAATCACAAATGGAATTCTCAAGTACAAAAAGTAAAGAAATTACCAAAAATATATAATATATAAAGCAAGACATGACTTTTTTCAAAGCACTTTATTTCATTAAATTTATCAATTAAATGAAATGCTTTTGCAGTATTTTTGGAAGCTTCACTGCAGTTATACGTGTAACCATGTGATGTACAGAGACCTGATTTTTATTAATTGCATATTTTTTGTCTTTCTAGTTACTATTCCCAAAATTGTAATCTTGGCGAATTGTCACCACCCTAACCCAATATCCAATATTTTCATTACGTACTTTTACATATTTGGGACTATAATACATATTTTACATATTTTGCTATTTTCACAAAATACCTTTTTATTCTATCAATTTTCTTACAATTTTTTAACGAAAAGTAGTGTTTATAAACAATCAGCATTCTTTCCTACACATCTACCGCGTGCTGTCTATTTCGCTGTGTGAAGACACAGTCAGATGTTCTCACAGTCCGGCACATCTGCTTCAGTTATCTCAGTGATGGGAAGTGCACAGCACAGACTAAGATCATTTCACCTTTAGGTATGAAAAGAATCAATGACCCCACATTTCATGATCTTTAACATTCATTTCTGAGAATCTTTGGGAATCACCGATGTGTAACACTTTGATGAGAGTGCCGCATACTGCAGAGATTGTTTTCTGGCTGTAGATTATCGCTAGTTTGTACAATGGCTTGTACTTCATTTACTCTGACTGCTAACTTTTGTCCTGGATAGCAATAGATGAAGCTTTAACTACTGAAAGGAAAGTCATATGATGCAAAGTGTGCATCACCATATGCTCTCCAAATGATTTTAGAAATGTTTGTATTATTTTTATATAAATGTGTTTTACAATTAGGTATTTTAATATTATACATTCTATCTGACTTTACATATTTATTACATATTCTTACTGTTTTCATTACATATTTATGTACATATTTTGGCGTTTCATACTGCATATTTTTCTGGTTTCTAATGATGTGTAAGAAAAATTTTATTAAAGTATTCAAGAAGAAAATAATACAAAACCATTTAAGATACTTTTGGGAAAAAAAAAGTTTAAGCAATATACTGTATTGAGTGTGACTGCACAATTCTACTCGGAAAGAAGATACAAGAAAAAATACAAATTCAACTATTATCATCAGTTTTAAAACCACAATACATGCTTGACTTCTGAGAGACCATACGACTGGAGGTGAGGTTTAAATTAATACAAGTCAGGGTTGGGGAGGGAAAAAGAATATATATAGATAGATAGATAGATAGATAGATAGATAGATAAAGAAACTGGTATTTAACCCTTGTGTCAGTTATATTTACATATAACATGTTATATATCCTGTTGTATAAAATAAAAGGTTCCTGTATGTGTGCTTTCGTGACTTTGTTTCTTATCTATTGTAGCGTTTACGTACGTTTCACTAAATTTGATCAATAAACAGTACAGAACAAATTTTGTTTGTTTGATATTCAACGT
The DNA here is from genome assembly GCA_031308135.1 of Acheta domesticus. Classification (NCBI taxonomy): domain Eukaryota; kingdom Metazoa; phylum Arthropoda; class Insecta; order Orthoptera; family Gryllidae; genus Acheta; species Acheta domesticus. Next base: position 261,420,644 of record JAHLJT010000631.1, on the reverse strand, counting down.
TATGTTTGTTTCAGTGTTTATATTATAAATTAAAGTTGTTCTTCTGTATGTATAAAGCCGATTGGCATTAAAAAAAAAAAAAGAAAAAAAAAAAACCTAAATGGGCAAGATGCTGTCTGGAGGACTAATACATTCTTTTGATAAAAGATGATGGTTGGCAATTTCCATCTTGACACTATAATTGAAATAATGTTGTTCTTTTGTTTATTACATATGTTGGTTGTCAAAAATGGTAGGCCTTGCATTTTTGTGGGACTAATGTGTCCTCTAGTGTATGAGAGAACTCTGGGTGATTTCTGTTTTGTCAGAACCACGAGGATTGTAGGAAGGGGAGTCATCTCTGGTGATGGAGGCATGGTGGAGGTATGAGCAAACAGTATTGTGAAACAGGGTTTATAGCCCGTCTATATTTAGAGCAACAATGGGACTCAAACTTTACAAGGACTTACTTTCTTTTCTACGATCTAATGTCAAAAACACGTGGCCTGCAAGACGGAATGATGAATTTGCTGCTTTGAGGAACATGTGGGAGAAACTCAATGGACATTTGGAAAAGCTATACCAAACTTGAACAGACATTACTGTCGTCACAATGCTAATGCCATTCTAAGGCAGATGCCCATTCAAACGATACCTACCATCAAAACTAGGGAAGTATGATATGATGGTGTGTTAGCCTCGTGATGCTAGAACTCCCTATCCTCTAAATGGTTTGCCATACACCAGGAAGGAAAAGAGTGAAAGGGCACTTCCAGGTTTAAGTGAAACAATAGTTCAAACTCTCCCAAAACCTTATCAAAGAACTCAAAGTAATGTTTCGTTTGACAATTGCTTAATGGACAAGACCTTTACAGAAACGAAAGGTTCGATAGTTCGAAAGGACAAGAAATTCATTCCTCAAGAATTCCAGCCCCACAAAAGTCAAGGGAATCTTCTCTGATATCTTACGTTTCAAAGCAAAACAAAGCAATCGTTCTTCTTTCCACAATGCATTACACAGATACTTGCACAGTAGTCCAAAGTAATAAACCAGAAATAATATTTCATTACAATTCCATGAAAGGTGGAGTTCTTATGGAGCTCTCAAAGGTGGAGAGCTCATACACTCACACGACAAAGAAAAACAAACACACGTGTGCTTCATGGACTGTCTGGATATTGCTGGAGTGGCAGCATTTGTCATCTGGTCCAAATGTGCAGCTAACATGGAATACGCAGAAACATCATGCTCGAAATTTATTCTTACATGAGATATCACAGGCCCTCATTCAACCACACACTGAAATACTGTAAGACTCCAGCAAAAGACACTTTCAGCTCCAAAAGAAGTTGGACAAAAACTAAATTCTACTGCATCTTCCCAGATGAGTAGTTCTACACTGCTCATCATGAAGGAAAAAAGGATATCACTTGTGTCCTTACGCATGAGGTGTAAATAATGAACAAATTTAATCAAAAGATGTAAATTCATTGCGAAGAAAACTTCAAACTAGCTCAAAGTGTGTTGCGTGTCTTGTAAAAAAATGTTACATTTGAACATTACTTCTTGCTTTATTTTGATTAATTATTTATTATCCATCATTATATTCAAATCCTACGACAATTTAAACAATACATGTACAAAAGTTGAAGAAGAGAACAGTGGAAAGCACAGATTATACAGCAGTGTCTGGTGGATATGTTACAAAAGTACCTTGTCCGGAGAAGGGTTAATGAAATACTACAAGCACCAGGAATCACAGTAAACCCTTCTTTCAATCATTTTTTGGCACTAATAACTAAAAAATAAACTGACAGCACACTTTACTTTACCACTAATACAGTAATTTTGAAAAAAGAAAAGAAAAAAAAATCACTCAGAACTTCATCATAAAACAGAAATAGAGTACATGCCAACTTAGTGCAATTTCTCGCATAATAAATCCTCGAATAAATCCTTCCCAAAATAATGTTTATTCTCAGTTAAAAACACACATATGCTCATACTTCCATACCCATACTCAAAATAACTAAAATTACTTTTATTCTGATTCATTTTGCCTCCCCAAAGTTGCAATATTGCAATGTAATATAAATTGAAGATCAAATAAAATCACACAATAAAGAAAGCCAAACAGCAGATAAGAAGAGTTAATTCTCTCATCTCTTATATAGAAAATATGCGTTTGATCCATTTGATGCACAATATTGGGAACTTAATATCACATACTTAATGCACAACATGCCTCAAAATCTGATTTGTTTTAATTCTAATATGCAAAAGAGAAACACCATGCGTAACTGGAATCCTACACCCTAATTAATCTTCTTGCATTGTGCATTGTACTGCATGCATTGTGTAAAAGAATATTGCAGAAAATTCACAGTTCATATCCTAACAAATCCACCACACAGTATCTGGCACCTCATCTTGGAAAGATGAATATCTTCAATAGAGCTGAATATTTTTACAATTCAATATTTTACACTTTCTTGCAATTTTAACATTCATTAAATTTTCCTTAATGCCTACATATTGTGACCAGAAAAGAAGGTCCTTTAATCATGATAGAACATACCTTTTTATTATTATTATTATTATTATTATTATTATTATTATTATTATTATTATTGCTTTCGTTTTGAATAATAAAATTGAAAATATGGAGCCAATTAAATGTTCATAATCACAAATTTTTAAGTTCAAAATTCACTTTATCTTAATTATTTTCTTCTTGCTAACTTCTGTGTTAGCAGAATATAATATTCTTAAATAGTTAGATATTAATTATCTTTAAGTGTTAAGTATATCTTGGCAATAGATGCCTACAAGCTGTCTGAATGCAGAAATGAGGTCATGTCTGAAGGAGTTTTTCCCATTTTTGACAATGAACATTACTATACTCATGAGACTCACCCATCTTTATTTGTATCTAAATGAAATATGTTCTTTACAACTTCAATTTGTGGGGAGTAATTTGAGAATACATTATTGTAATTTTCAATAATGCTGAAATTGGTTACCTCAAATTAGTCACAGATGTCAAATATTTCCAATCATTTACTTTGCATCACTTTGCTGTTATTATCAGTTTGTATTGTCAGCCAATGGAAAATAACAAAACGTGGTCCATCCGTTCAATGTGTGTTTTTTGATTTAAGATATGCAAGTGCAGGTGGTTTCCTTTCATTTAAGATGATCAAGTAAGATATGTGTCTCTGAAGGAATGGTGTATGATGAAACTAAATCTGTTGTTACCAACTCAAACAATAATCAAATCACATTCATAATAAAATTTCAATTTCTTCTAATAGAAGTTTTTAATCAGGAATGTTATTCCCAGTATTAGTCTTGGTCTACTTTATGTGCGTTAATGCAATGCTCTTTGTTGATGCCCATGTTGTGTGCAGGTCTAAGCCCATATGTAAACACAAGACATAGAATGTAATGCTTATTCTCTCTCACTTGAAAGAAAGAATTATCTAAAATGAAATTATAATTTTGCACTGCCTACAAAGCTCACATTACACTTCTTTTGTACGTTTTTTGTAATTTCTCAGCAAGTTTAAACTATTCAAGAAACAATATTAATTTTTGAGGACCAAAATTAAGATACAAATGTTTTTAAAATTTAACATGTATACTTTCCACTTATTGAATTTTTTTCTCTGCCAACTGCAGCAATTTGTACATTCATCTGTAATTTTTATGATACTTTTGTAATGCCCAGGAAACTACTACCATAAATAATAAATAATTGATTAAACTGAAAATACTGAAACAATCTGATGAATTTCTTTTTTCAAGATTAATGATTGGATTAGTTTTCATATAATTTTTTTCTTGAAATGTAGTACGATTAATTCAATATTCTGAATTTACAATGGTTTTGAACATAATGAAACATTTTTCTGTATAAATGTATGCATATTAGAATTTTTAATAATTTTTATTAGTTACTTTGATACCATGGTATCATATATTAAGCTGCCTATGCATACTAAAAAATAAAATGTGTCACTATTAAAACAGAAAAGTCCATTATTAAAAATATATTAGAGAAACATTAACAAATATGAATAACACATCAAGAAATTATAGTCTATTTGTTTTCACACCATTTGGAAACAACTTTGCCCAGTGAACTTACTTCCAATTTGTGGTACTGAACTATTCACATTCATTTTCTTTGATTATTGGGTAATACAATCTCAATTTACTAATTTTTTTCAATTATAGACTACTTCTTCCCAAGGTACAATACATTCATTCCTTAAGATCAGATTAAAATTTTTAGTGAGAATATTACGATTCCATGCATTTGTTCTTTTAATTTCAATGCAGTAGTGGAAAAATAACTGATTGTTAATAACGAATTTCATGCAATATTTTTATTTCATTTTCCAATTTCATAAACTTCTTGAAGGAATGAAACTTCCTCATATAAAAGCATACAAGTTGCAATATAAACTAAATTTCATCAGCAATGTATTCAAAAGGCAAATTCTGAACCTCGAAAGTACAAGACATTAGATAAAAGAAATTTCACAGATATGGATGAACTTCAAGCAGAACAATATAAATATACTATGGAAGGAAACTGTACTTTTTATTCTTGCTTTACCATCTCTCAAGACTGGCACCTGAAGCAAGCAGAATTGGAAAATTATGCATTGATGAATATGGTCTGAAAAATCACCAAATGCCAACAATAATTCTATCACAGATTTCATCAACATGTTCACTGATCTTCTCAATTTAATGAATAAACTCTGTATGTTATTAAGGAAAAGGGACAAATAAATTTGAAGATTACATGCAAAACAAGAAAGTAACTATACTTACATAAACCAACAAAGGGTATGAATCCAAACGTAACTTTCTTTTTATTCTGCAAGTATTAAAAATGTAAGGTTCAAGTATAACTTCACGTAGACAAAGTAAGAAATTAAAAATAAGAGGTACTTCAGATATTTCTGGTCATGACAAAGCAAGATACGGATATCAACGAAATTGAGAGATCAAAGAGTTACAAAACAGATTTTCTGACATATTGAATCTTAAAAATAACCTAAGAAAGATATCAAATGCAATGCTAATATAATAATATTGACTTTATGACTACACTTATTTCACAAATTCCATACTTTCTTTTCTTAAAAATCAGGAACAAATTAATGAACAAGAAAATGATTGTTTCAGTCTGTTGAAGCGAACAGAAAATAGAAGCTCTTGATGGAAATATTTTTCAACTAACAGTGGAGTATATCATCCAAGAATTTAATGGATAAAAAGACAGCAAAACCAAAAAAAACAAATAGCGAGTTACATGTATGGGAAGGGGGCATGGGTGGGGGAGAATGGAATGTGCGCATTCAAAGAACACACAGAAACTTGTTTATAAACATAACTCACCAAGGATGACAAAGATTTCTCTGTACTATCCCTTCATTAGTTTAGTATTATACGACTTAAATTCATGATGATGTAACAAATTTGATTCCTTCTGATGAATGTTCAATTATGTTAGACTTTAATTAGGATTTTAACTCTACTAATAATTAATATCCAATTTGAACAACACAAGATTTAATATATTATCTATTCATAATGTCCTCAATCAACATCTCTCTCTCCTCTCTGTTCACTCAGACTAAAAAAAATAATTATACACTTTATGATTGGTGAAAATTTCAGTCAAAACTATTTGGCACATGTCATTCAATAATGTTTAGTTTGTTTACAAGGACTTTTCTTCCAACAATTATCTCCCTCTTTAAAAAATATTTTCTCTACATGATAGCAAATGAGATACACAATACATGCCACGCTCACCTGTTTTCTGCGTGCCTCACGCTCTATCTGAGGGGCCATATATGACTGCACTTCCTTTGATACTGAACTGGTAGAACTCCACCTTGATAACTGCAGCAACACAATACCCAGTAGTAAACAAGGAAAACACCATATGCAAGCACAACCTTCCATGCCACCACACCTTGACGCAAGCCAAAAACACTATAAAAGCACTACTGGGCTCAAAACACAAAAGGGATATGATAAGGGGAGTGCAAGATCCACTGGCCATACTAAGAAAAATATCAAATAAAGAAAATATTCCAAGAATGCGTCAAGATTTGGTCATTCTGTTAACAAGACAACGAAAAAGAGAAATCGCCAATCACACCTAAAACTCAAAACAGAGATAACACCAAAGCTAAAGGCAGTGTGAAGAAAAGCTACCTACTAAGCAGTGCACATTAAGCAGGAAAAAATGAACATATGAGCTATGGAGGAATGAAAACAAAATGAAATATGCAACTTACCGTATAGAAAATGAGTTACTATTAAATTACTACAAAAAAAAATATAGAAATTTGAAGATAATGGAACATCATACCTATTTACTTTTAATCAGATCTTATCCAGGGGTGGAAAAACTCTTCAAAGCTTTTTCCAAAAATCTACACTCTCATTAAACAAGTGCACAAGTTTTGAAGGAATATTACTGTTCTGGCTAGTACAAATTAGAAAACCTTTAATCATGTAATAAAACTGAAAAGCTACACCTAATGTTATTTTATACAGTAACTAAAATATTTTAAAATGGTAGAACTTCCTTGTAACATACATTCCAATGCCTAGTTTCAAAATAAGTTCAAAGAATTCAAAGAAAACACTTCATCAACAAATCAGTGAGAACTTCAATTCATTTAGTTACACCACAAAAGAGCTATATATTTAAAGTAACTACGTGAACTCAGAAAAAACTTAAACTGAGTGATACATTGTACATCTACATCACAATTAGTATTCCCTCAATTACCTTGTCCAAAACAAGATTTTTAAAAGTTAAAAGTAACAAGAAAACGTGTGTTAAGAGGTATATAATTATGATGATGATAATCTTACATCATTGTTTATTATTATAGTATTGTTCCTAAATAACCTCATGAACAAAGGCAAGGATTCTTCAGAATCATAACTCTCAGTATTTATAAATTTTTATTAAATGAAGAAAAAGTATACTAAAATTAAAACAAAGAAAATTCACAAACTTCAGGAAATTTTAACAAATTTATTACAGACACTATGTACCGAAATATTACAAGTCTTCAACAACGAGTGCACTAAAAGTAGCACAACATATTTTATGTTCAATATAATCAAATATAACTAACACTTTGTACTAAGTGATAAAAGAGAAGAATGATGACTTCAAGCACCTGTAGAAAGTTCTTATCAACTTACTACTAATTTGGAAAATAACATAAAATTCTGCAGAAATCAGACAAAAACACTAACACTCTCTATTTCCTTGGTACACAATAAAAGAAATTAGCTTATGAGAAACAATAACAATAAATTTGTATTTATTGTAATTGTTTGAAATTGATAAACTGACCTAAAATAATGTTGCACAGCAACTACAATTTACATTCAATAAATGATCTGCAACATTTATTTTCAACAGCTTTTGCATGTTCGCATTGTTCAGTACAATTTGAAATATCTCTGTGTACTTAAAAAAAAATTGAACTTTTAATTCAGGAAAAATATTTGAAAAATATAGTTTCATCAATCATAAAAGTAAGATTTTTTCATTATATTATGCAAAATAAAAAAATATAATCAAATACACAGCTAGAAATTTTCTCATTTTGTCTACCAAAGAAGATATTGAATTTTCAACAGAGTAAAATAGATAATTTCAATGCCTAAGTGTATCACACTAGAACTGCCATACAACATTACAAGAGATTGTGATATATTAAAACCACATTCAACACAAAAACATCCTAATTTTTTCAAAGTTCCTCTTAATGTAACAGTCATTTCAAATTCAATCACAATTATTTACATTTTTACATTAAACTTACACCTCAAGTGAAAATTCAGTAGTGTAAGTAAAAATTACATAGATGGTCTGAACACGTTACAGCTGATTAGTGAATGGCCCACTAAACAAAAACTACAATACAAAAAGACAAATTTATACAACCTTGTTCTCCTTCAGTCCTCAGCCTGCATGCAACAAAGAGGAGGGGAAACAACATTAAAACAGGTAGAGCATTCACAATTGAATAAAGCAGTGATTCTTAACCCAGTTGAATTCTGATTTATTTTGTTAATAAAAAAGTTCCATAACATCCTTCTCATGATATATCAGACATAAATGAGCAATAGAAAGAAACAGAACAACTCCAGTACCTGTCTACTGCCATTCAAATACCTATCATCACCCTTTCAATGAAATTCCAAATTAATTCTTCAGCAAAATATTTTTTATTTAACATCTAAGCAATGCCTTAATGAAACATGAGACTTCAAGAACAACTTTTTCTGACAATACTTAACACATATTGACTTCTCCTAAATAATCTTTCATTATTTCACAGAGCATTTTCCTGAAGTCTGCTCTGTGGAATACTGATTAAGAACCACTGGTAATGATATTTCTAAGAGGAAGTCAGGAACAGGAAAAGACAAAATGCATATTTGGATAATGTTCACGAAAATCAACATAGTGCTGTAATTAAAAAAAGACAGAATCATCCAGGTACATATTGCTTTTGAGAGTGATAAAACGTAGGTTCAAATGAAAGTTCTTTAAAGAATTTTCCTTTATACATATTTAAGAAGGTAAATTTTAAAATAATACTTTTCAGAGTTCATTAATGTCGTTTAAAATAAATGAAAAATATCCTCCATCTGAAGTACCTATTTATAATTATGAAGACCATTGACTCACCATCATAAATAGCCTACATGACAAGGTTACTTTCACTAATCACTTACCTCAGAGCCTTCCGCTCCCACATTTTCAGCGGCTGCTGTTAAAAAATCCACAGGCATGTTATCATCAGTGTGAACTGAAACAAATGCGTTCCATAATTAAAGGCAGCAATTGACAATTAGCAATTCAATTTTCTTTTTTTGAAGGGAAGTTGAAAATATTTCAACAGAACATCTAATAACTAATTAATTACCTGGGGCTGGAACAAAAAAGTTTGCTGGATTAGAATTAGTCTGGGCTGAAACAACAGGAGGGAAGATTTCTGGTGCTGGAACAGGCTGAGTAGAATTTTTAACTCCTCCAAAGACATCCACATAATTAGCCCTGGATCCTGATGGAATGAAAATAACTAATGTGACTGAACTAAATAAAATTGTAGGTAAGTAAAGAAAAATTGTTTGCATATTGTCAACTTAACATAAACACATTTTAGTTTTTAAGCACGAAGAATCATACCTCTACTTCTGTTCATTTTATACATATTTTGTCCAGAAGAAGGAGGCATTTTGACATCTCCATTACTTGTAGTGGAAGACATGATATGTGGAGTAGATGATGGTGTTGGAATTTCTGCCATTTTTGGCGGGGGAGGCAAATCACCACCATCATCATCATCATCAGCATCAGTGTTCACCCATCTTTGCTTTTCTGAATTCCATACAATCTGAACGCGGTAAGACCATATCAGTCACTGCTCAAACATTAACTGTAATCCCTCTAGCAAATATGAATTTACCTTTGGTTCCTTATCATCAGGCAAAATCATTTGGTTCTTTGGGCGTAAGGAGAGTTTGTTCCATAGACCACCAAACCAAGAACTACGAGCAGGAGCCGGTGCAGTCTTCTTTGGGGGGTCTTTTTTGGGTTTTGACTTTGTCGCAGCAGCACCTTGTGCCTTGAGGGCTGGTTGATTGGTTACCATAGGGGCACGATGCTCTCCAGAAGGTCTCTGCACACAGTACATGGTAGGCCAGGCCGCCAGTTATTCTCAACACTGGGCAATCTAAGCCATTTCCACTGGCTACATTACACCATTTTAATACTAACATATATTTTCAAATTGAATGATGGTAATAGGTAAACATTATCTGATGTTAAAGTTCAATATCTACATAGCAAGCTTTGTTTATTTCAATATGCTGTATAAACAGAAGAGAATATGCTGTCTGACTACATCACATTCACACACAGTGCAAGAGAACAAATATTCTAACAGTACATGACTTTGTACTGGACAATTCTACAAAATTTTTATTAACATACACACACACCCATAGCAAATAATTTAAATGTGCAACAAATTTCAATCAGAAATTTGTTCACATGTCAAAAAGAAGTAATGCTACTGTTAATATATTCATGGAAACATGAGCACTCAAAACAAAAGATAATTTATTACAGAGAAATATTTACCCAAAGCTGGGAAAGAAAGATTTTGCTGACAGGGATTTTTTAAGAATTATTGGAACACCTTCACCCATCTCGCTACACCACAGATAGGCATGCTGTGCATCAAAATTCAATAGGAAACAATTCCTAAAAATATAATGGAAAGGGACAGACAAGAAGAGGCTGAGTAACAGAGATGCACAAATTCAAATATGCAAAGTATGCAAGACAGTACAGGAAGGCAAAATGATACAACTGCTTTGTTCACAACGTTAATACATTAAATCATAACGTTGTTTCAATGACAATTTCCCTCAAAAAAAAGTGGTGATTTCTACACAATTAATGTATATTCAGAATTCATATATTCCTGTAAATGTATTGGTGCCAGTGAACAATGTCATTTTAAAGAAAAAGACTTTAAAAATAGCAGCACTCTACTCTAAGTTACAATTCACTCATATTATTACCTTTATATATTCTGTACTGAATCTTGTACTTCAATAACCTGAGTTCCAAACTGGTGGATGACTCTTCATAAACACACACACAAAAAATCAACAAATTGAAAATATAACAGGATTGTAAGAGACAGCAAAGAAAACAATTCTGGTCAATACAAACAGTCAAAAATCATTTATTTAAAATCTGTATACATAACAATACACAGAGAAGGGCATGACTGGAAACTGTTCACATAGTACTTTTTTAAAAATATCTAGACAATTCAGTAACAATGAGATAAAATTTAGAGCACAAAGTATAGTGATGTAGCATATTTAAGGCATTAAATGAGCTTTCACAATATATAAATTTTGTACGTGTACTTATAAACATATGCTATGTAATATCAACATTACAAATTGTAGAAATCAGATATAGCTGTCTGAACCTTGTTGATTTTTAAGAGCCAATTTAATTTAAAATTTAGTAATATTAAGCCAAAGCATAACAAACGCAAAGAAATATCTTTGAAACTTTCAGAATGGAACTTAACATAAAGAATCACAGATAAAAACAATGATTCACTCAACCATGTACTGTCTTACAAACCACCTGAAACAAACCCACCTAAAACACTCATCTACTTGTATGACAAATGCATACTAGTCTGCTGCCTCCAGCACAAATGCATCTATTTTTGTGCAACTACATTAGCATTAATACATGGTACCCCTTGAACAAAGTATTTACTCTTTAAACAATAAAATTTGGTTAGATGGTTTATCATGCTGGCAAATTTGTACTTTAAGTTGTTCATGTCTGATATTATTGCTTTTCGTATATACCAATTGAGCACTTTATTTTGAAGAGCATTAACAATAATCCTAATAACATCTAAGAGCACATTACTGGCATGATAAAATTTATTGCTGTATACATTTTCTTAATATATTCCTGAAGGCACAACTACAGATAGGGACAGAGGCACAATGCCAGATTCAAGTCTTTCCTATATTTCCCCAAAGGCAGCAACTTTGTAATACTGCTCAAGATCCTATTCTCTTTCAGCTCATTATCACAATATTATTGCTATAGTTTTCATAAATTGTTTGTAATAACAGCATTTAAATCCTTGAATATTCAATGACAAAAGAACTTTCTTCATCTACCTTCTCTAACTTTAATTCTATCTTTACAACTCTCAGCTTCAAACTTAACAATACACACACTAGCAACAACCTACAAATCCTCTTCAATTACTGTATTTTATCTGTTCTGTTAAACCTACACGATGACAAGTCAGATTTCTCAATAACTGGTCCTGCTACATGGTTACTAAGTGCTAATGCACTAGAACTTGAACAGGGAACATCTATTTCATAGGTCTGAGGTGGTACAACGTTTGCCAATGGTTCTCTCTCACCCATAACTGGAGAACCAGTTCTCTTGCTCAATGGCATGTCGATAGGAAATGTACCATTGAAGATCAGTGGTTTTGAACCTTTTATAATTGATGTCCGTTCTCCACTCCCACTGTCCCGGCCAAAGAGACTATGCTTCAAATTAAGTAACAAACGGCTTCCTCGAGAACCACTCCATGCATCTACTGTGTCACAAATGACATCAGATCGTTTTTCCCAAACAATTAGTGGGGGAGAACGAGCTCTTTGTTGCTGATATGACAATGGCTCCTGAATAGAACTTCTGCCACGTCTTTTATGAGCATCTCCGATACAAGAAATAGGTAGTGCCTGTGATGCTTTTTGATCATGAGAACAATCTCCCTTCTTCACAACAGTACCACTTGCTCTCTTTTTACATATGTTATACGACTGTTCAGAATTCCTTAAGTGAAATTCCTTTTGTGAAGATACACTTTTTCTGGAGGAAACAACTTGTGTGTTTTGAGAATCACACAATAATTCATCATCACTGCTAACCACAGGATTTGATTTTTCTGAATTTGAAGTGTTTCTGAAAGTCTTCATGGCTGAGCAAGACTTTGACTCTCTTTCATTCTGATTGACAACACACAGCTTTTTTGAGTTTTCAAAGTGGCATTTCAAAATATGGCTTGATATTTCATTATACATTTTAGGAGCTATGTTTAGACAATTTCCATTTGATATTCTCTTAAAAACATTAATGTTTAAGTCTTTATTACATTCTTCTTGACTGGGAAGGGTAAAAGAAAGTGGGAGCATTTCTGATTTTTTGTGATAAACACTAGGCACACTTTTATCTGAATCTGAAATGAGATTTTTGTACATGGGCACAACTCTTTCAGAATATAACTTCATACTTTTTCCTGAGGCACAAGTTTTTATATTATGTGGGTCTACGGCCAAAGAGTTTTTATTAGTACATAGGCTGTCGTAAGAACCATTACTTTTTAAACTGCTTCCTCTCTTACAATTTACATTGCTGTTGTCAAACCTACAAAGTGCTTTACAAGAATATGCACTACAGGAATTACAGTGTGTCCTACAGTTACAGCAGCTGAGAGTTCCACCTTCACCATCACCTTTACCACTAACACTACTATCACGTCCATCACCAATGCCTCCTCCATCACCATCAACATGATCCTCATCATGATCACTACCACCATCACCATCACCCAAAAAAGGAGTGTTGAGTGCAGGAAACGATAATGTACAAGCAAGGCTGGGGGCTACACTCAAGTCCACATGACCACCCCCATAACAGGTCTTAGATTTGACACCTAGCTCACATCTGCTACTTTGAGCAAGCTTCAGGGTTCCTTGAGGAAGGCGGCAGGTTGTCAGCAGTGTACTTACAGGATCAGCCGTCACTGAGCACTAGTGAGCCGCAGAAGGCAAGGGGACAAAAGTAAACACGTGGATTACTACTACACTTAACACACACATTCTAACTAAACAGCTGCTCCAAAAGGAGCATGTGGGAGTGATAGATGATCCATTACATAGGGGCATGACCACATTGCATACTGAGTGAAAGAAAAATGCAAGAGACATTCAGCTTAATATCAACACTAAACAAGTACGGGATAAAAATAGAGTGAATTAGGATGAGCTGCCATATCTGTAAGGACAATTATGCAAAGGTATTTCATAAAGCAAAAAGCAAACGAGCAAGAGAAGACAGTAGAAACAAATTATCATGAAGGGAAAAGTAAACTAATACATATCCACATTCCAATCAAACCGTGGTAAGAATTAACTGCTCCAAAGTGGCCAAATCATCCTAACACAGAAATCAATTTGTCCCATTCACTCAGTATGCAGGAGACCACACTTAAGGCCATGCTTACCCATTCTCAATCAGACAACAAGCCCTCCACTGTATGTATAATATTGAAATTTGATCTGCAGATCCATCAATACATCTCATAACTGTTGTTGCAAATTCTTTTATAAAATTATTTTTCAAAATTTCGATCAGAGAAAAAGTGATTTTTTAAGAATTCTCAAATCTGCATACATTTAATTAACACATTTCTTGTACATCTAAGCAAAGTATAAAACCTAATTATGTACCAAAAAATAAATACCTAAAATAAATTGTTTAGATAAATAATACCTAAAAAATTAGTATTCCAAGTAGCTCCTATATTTAAAAAATAATGCAAAACTAAGTCCACAAAGACACCCCAAAAAAATTATAAAATATGCATTAAAAAATCTATAAATCTCTCACAGGAGTATCTACAATTTCAGAATATGTGTTAAACAAATGCATACAGTACAGAGACTCTGAGGAAACTAAATTTACGTGATGAAACTGCATGTAAAGTAGTTCAAACATGAATAAACACAAACACTCAAATTTATGTTCACATTCAAAGTTCCTGTTACTTCATGTCAAAACCAAATTCTAATAATTCCATCACATAATTTAGCTCAACTGAATACAGTACATGTTGAAGATTGCCAGGAAATCCTATAAATGTCACATCAACAAATTTAATTTATAATATTTAAAGATAAAATGCAAGCTAAAGTAATTAAATACATACTTATACTGTATAACAAAAATATAAGATGGAAACTGTTTCAAAGATAGTACAATACTTCTAAAGATACAAGCATTCAGAACGTAAAAACATGTTAGCAATCTACACTTGTGAGCAAAAAATGCCTATAAATGATCACAAAGAAAAAATATATAGTGGAACAAGCAAATATCAGCCAGGATGATAAAATAATTACTGTACGAAAAACTATAGAGGGATGAAAACCATTAAAGTAATATTTGTAAGATTAAGAGTTTTGAATTTCCAAATGAAAACTTTAGGTTAAGCAATCAAATTAGACACAATGTTGTCAAGTGAACCTAAAAGTATTTTTACTCATATATCTAAAATAATTCCAAGAACATTAAACCAAAAAACTACAGAAGAACATCAATAACTTGGATTCTTTAATACCCAATGTAAATTTTCCTCAAATATTAAAAAAAAAAACAAAAAAAAAACACTTCGATAACTCCAATTTTGGCTACCAATAGTACAAACCTTAAAAGTTTTAAGGTGGATTTCCCCCCCCCCCTCCCACTGAAGATTGAAATACAAGACACTAGTTATTGAGTGCTGTTTGTGGCTTTGTGGCTTTCTTGTAAATGCAGAATAAAAGGTTGCAAAAAATCGATTCAAATTTCTTAATATCCTTCCCACTGGCGAAATTTGATAACCAGAGTACATGATGCACTATCAAATTCTCAAGTTTCCCTGCATTATACAGTCCCATCTTACAAAGCATGGTCTAGAAGAGCATGAATTATATGTGTTGATGCTCTATTTGTGTAAGCCTCTTCTGCATATTACTTCAGGCAATTTGTTTTCCTTCAACACTGTCTATTAATTATGAATGTTTCTACTTTTAATTATGGGCATTTGTAACTAGATGCTCATGCCAGTTTTCATAAGTCAGTCTGAGCTTTCTAAATCTGAAGTTCCTTTTATTTTTCAAGGTAATGAATAAGTTAAAACAGTCAAGAGTTCAAACTTTCTTCTTCTTTTTCTTTCTTTTTTCATTTCCCCCCCTTTTTTTTCTTTTTCATTTTTCATTTTTTGATATTCTAATTATAAAGATTTTACTAAATTTGAAGACTCCTAAATGTGTATTCTAAATACAGTATATTTGGAAAACTTTAAAGAACTCAAACTGAAAATAACTGAGAAAAGATTAGCTACTTTACAGGACAGCTTTTTAAGAGTGGAATGACTGTGTCAAGTCTCCTTAGTTCTGAATAGAATAATGAACTTGAATTTGTATAAAATAATTTTAAATTTCACAACTTTAAAATGGTTTAAGGATGTTTGATGTTTATTTCAGTAGTTAAACAGAATTATGTATTTCAAAATTCATTAGAAACCTCAAATCTGCAGAAACAAACAGTGGCATTAAAACAAACTTGAGAATCTTTCAGATAATCTCAGAAACATTCTCACCATGAAATAATAATACACCTTTCATGTACATATCCCGTTATCCAATACTACACCACCTATTTGCAAAATCAATTTTAGATGGTTCTCTTCCATCTGTCTGGAAAAGGAGTTTCATAATTCCTCTTCATAAATCTTATGATCATTCAGATATAAAGAATTATACACCAATCTCAAAATCAAGCAGTATACCAAAATTATTTGAATCTATCATAACAAACAAACTCGGTTTCTAAAAAGCATTCTTCTGGATGAACAGCATGGTTTTAGACACTAATATTTGAGACATTTAGAATTAAATTCACAGGTTGATACAATTTATGCAGATTTCTCTAAAGCAGTTGTTACCATCAACCATAATATACTAATAAAGAAACCGTGTCACTTAGGAACACATGGAACCTTCTTGAAATGTATTGAAAACAAATTAATATGTATAGATCTAAATAATCAAATCAATCATCTTCAAATATAAATCATTTGTTTTGAGAGACATAATGGAACAGAGAGACATACCTCTGGTGTTTCTCAGGGATCCCACTTGACCTTTTATCATTATCATCATCATCATCATTTCATTTGTAAATTATCTTAAATTTAAACTTTCTACTTGCTCATTTTTTAAGTATGCGGATGATTTGAAGTTTTACTCTGAAGTTAAATCATTCAATGACTGCTTAAAACTTAAAGAGGATTTTGATTTATTGGTTTTATGGTGTGGAACACACAAACTAAATCTAAATATACAGAAATGTCAATGAAAATTGTCAGAATGTCTGAAATGTCTGAATGTCAGTCTCAATCTCTGAAAAAATATACAGAAATGTTTCTTTCTAGAATGAGAAATATAAAATTTACATGTGCAATTAAAAAAATTAATATACAAATATGAATATAGATATAATCGTATGAATATAGATATAATCATATGCCTTTTTAAACAATACTAATAATTAGTACATTTCACGTTTAAAAATCATATATGGGAGTCAACTTCTTGCTACATTAAAGCATTGCAAGGAGCCGGTGTGTGCAAGGATTCCCTGAAGTTTTGCCCATTTGCATTTAACAACTCATATTTAACTGAATACATGGTAATTAACACATTTGAAATTTGTTCAAGTTCAATTTGCTATCCTTAGAGAGATTTTTCATGCTTCAATATTCATTCCTTTTTACTTTCTTGCTACTACTTATATAGTAGAGAAGATATTATAAAATGCTGCACAAAAGCAGCAAATTTTCGGCAGAAAAATTCTTATTACAGGGCCCTGGTAATGAGAAAGTGGATAAATCCAGTTGCAATATTGGCCAGGTTAAATATTTTCATTGTTAACTTGTCTGGATATGCACAGATATTTGTGTGGCCAAACCATACCTGTAAGTAGAAGGGCCTATTTGTGTGCGAGTTGTGTGTTTGAATGAACAAGGCTGAAATTTGTTTTTGTGAGCAACGGGAGTGTGTTCACATAAGCATATTCGTGCACATGCATATATGTATGTATGGGCATAAATACAGATGTATGTGTCCATGAGCGTATAACATTCCTGGCAAAGTTCTGAGAAGGCAATTTCAATATGGCAAGATGTACTATATCATACTATATCAATATTTTGTTCTTTCTTAATTTTTTTAAATTTTACTCCATTCTGAAAAAGCTGTCCTGTTAGAAAAATGCAATATGCACTTTCATGCAAGAATTTATTGGCTACCTAGATTGAAACTTAGTGGTACTTTCCAACCCTTTCCTTTATTAACTCAGAAATAAGTAACTAAATGTATTTTTAAATTATGTATTTGCTTTATGTTATAATATTTGTATAACATACAGAAATGATTATAAAACAAAAATACAAACAAATAATAAAAGGGACCCATTATTGAAAAATATATTCAAAATGAGAATGAACTCCAACATGCAAACAAGTGAATCTGACACACAATATTGTAATACTTTTCTTCCCAAAGCATGTTTTAAATTCCTTGTAGAACAGTAAAGTTATGGTCTAGTAATATCAATCATCAACTCTGTCACATTCAAAAAGAGCATTCAATAGCCTTTCACTATATATCCTGGAGTGACATTAGTCAGTCAAGAAATGAGATTCTTTAAAAGACAGAATTATTGTGTGTCTGGATTGGAAATGGTAAAATATCGAACAAACAATAATAAGCAAAGAATTTCTGTCAAGGTTTAGATAAGTATTTACACAAGAAAGATATATAAAAATTTGTACATAATTTTAACTAATGAACACATTGTGAATAGTCTTACCTCTATAGGTTGTTTATTTGAAGTCTGCGCTTGATATAAGCCAAAGCCTGATGACTGATCATCCTGTGTATTTCCACCATCTCTGGAATCAACAGTACTGGGCTGGAAATCCCATCCCATATGGGCATTCTGTGGATGAGCCTCTTGTTGAGGATGGGCTATACTTGAATTTTCAGTAGATAATCCATTACCCCAATTATTCTGAGGCCAATATGGTTCCCCATCTTGCCTCAACTCTGAACCAGGATGTTGTTCTCCCTGATAATCTGGAACATAATTAAAAAAGTATCAGTAGATTCAAAGAGAAACAAATGTTTAAGGGATATGGAGAAGGGAATTTTTCTTGGAACAAATTCCCTATTTCAGTATTTATTTAGTTAATTTTTTAAGTAATTTTTCGGTTAAAATTTGTAAATTCAAAGTACACACAAAAATTGAGCAAAAAGTAAAGCTGTATTTGTTTTTGAGAAATAATTTCTAGTTTTATAGCTCTCTCAGAATTTTCCCTGACTTCTAAAGATTCTTCTACAAATTTCCAGATTTTTCTTGGTTTTGCATGTTTTCCAGAAACTGGCCACACTACAAATTTCTAGGGCATGAAGGGAGACCCTAGAGTGACAAGGGTAACAAAGGTCCTAAGGAAGCAAAAAGGGTGACCACTTTTTGCCAATGAACATGCAATTAACAAAGTTACATGTGAGATGTTCACTTCTGATTGGTAGACAACTTAGTGTCCACAAGTGCTTGGTAGGTCTACGTTCTGCTGCTGTCAACAAGATTTCCTGTTCCTGCTAAACCTAAGTGCAAGATGATTTGTCTATTAACCCTTTGACTGCTACAACTGTGCCTACAGCGAGTCATGCAGTATGTGCAATATGTATGGCCATCCATGCCACTGTGTGCTGAGCCTGCAGCTCGGGCTGGGCTCCACCATGTCAGCCTGCGGTACCTTAAGAGAGTATGTAGCAAATCCAATCATAACTGAAGGCAGACACAGAAAAACTTCGAACTCAGCCTCTAAAAAGCAAGTAGCAAAAGATGAAAGAAACATGAGTTAGGTAGGACCTAAGAGACTTCAAGAGTTCCAGCTTTTCACAGGACTGATAAAGTATACAGCGATAGGAAAGCATCAGTGCAACCATTAATTTCTGTTTGTGAAGCAGTCTCTGGTAAGAGAGAGACACTTCCTAACCCTCCTTGAAGCTCACTCTAGTGATGCATACACAATTGAAGAAACCAACTTCAGGCATTCCTACATAGAGGGCACTGAACCAGACAATAAACATTAGATTTGTACCTAAACCCCAAACTAACTCTTAGAAATGCGAGACTAGCAAACCAGAATAGCATTAATATGTCAAGTTAGTCTGCTGAACCACACATTGGTACCGCTAAAATCATCTCAGGAATAATTTGGCCCTCGCAAAACACAATACAAGAAAGAAAAAGGCCTAGCGTCTGTACACGTCCGCAGGCTCCCAGCAACAGCTCAACTGCACACACCAACATGTCCAGAGCTCACGGACAGACATTTTCTGTGTCAACACATCCAGAGCAGTCAAAGGGTTATTCAAGAGCAAACATCAGAGACACTTCATTTAGTAAATAAGTTAACAAAAGATTTTGCACATTTGTACATCTTGTTTTGTCTTGTAAGTCACTATAATCAAAAACAACTTTATTTTTCGACATTCCGTTAGCATTATAACAAATGGATATTGTGCACTTTTGTAATAATTAGAGTAACTTTTTAATTAAAATGGGGCCAGGCTGCAAAAAAGCCTAAATTTAGGAAAATACTAATGAATAGAATAAAATATACGGTTGTTAAATAAAATCAGAGATTTTCAAACAAATTATTTGGTTTAAATCACTAGTTAATTCTTAAACTGTATCCTTCACCACATAAATACTACTCTAAATACAAGGTGCACATGAACTCAAAACTCAAAACATTTTTACATTTGCTTTAACCATGCAAAATAGTTCACAAGCAGATCTAAGAATGTCAGAGAACAATTCACTTCACAGATACATTACACCTACAATTCAATTAAAATTTTTATCACAAGGAATAAAAATTTGCTTTACATCATTTTTAACTTTCCAGACAGAAAAGCACAATGAAAAGTAGTAGAGATGAAAAATATATACAATCTTTTTGAAATCCAACTAAATACAGCAAATTTTATTTAATAAGCAAACTTAATGCACATTACCAAGATATTTTCACTACAAGATGAATATTTACAAGTTGCTTCATATTTCCGCAAAAATTCAAGACTTTTTTAATTAACTAATAATTTATTCATGATTTTCAATTGAAGAAGAAAGATGGGAGCAAACATTTGGAACAAGTTTGAACCATGTCAATTTTAAGTAATGCTAAGAGAAAAACCTAATGTTTAAACCTTGAGAGCTCCATCCTGGTTGTATGCTGTACGGCACTCCAGACTCAGGTAAATTTGTAACTCCTTGTTCTGAAGAAATCTGAGATGCATCACCAAAGCTAGTCTGAAACTCTGATTCCCCTTGCAAGGAGGATGGCAATTGTTGTGGCATTTGTTGTTGTTGTTGCTGTTGTTGTTGATGATGCTGCTGCTGCTGTTGCTGTTGCTGCTGCTGCTGTTGTTGATGTTGTTGAAGGGAAGGTGGTGCTTGTGAAAACTGAGACTGTTGCAGTTCTAGGGGCAGTTGTTCTTGATGTTGTTGAGGCCATGTCTGCAAAATGTTCTTGTTACAAAATTTGTTTATTGCCCTATCTGGGATATACACCTAAGTATTGCCTTGTTGGTAGCACAGGAGAGTTTAAAAAAACAACAAATGTTAAAAGTTTTTTTTGCTACAAATCCTCACCATTACACCACAGTAAAAATATCTGTTTTACTTGAAAACAGAACACTAATGGTCACATTTAACAACTGGTTACTTTACCAAATTCCTACTTAGTAACTGCAAAATAACCAAATTTCTCTGAGAACACTGAACACACTTTTCCTTTATCATTAAGTTTATAAACTCAATGTGCAAAAATTAACTCAACTTGCAACATGAACTTGTTTCCATTTAAACAAGGCAATTTCCTAAACTACAATTGAAAAATAAAAATAAAATAACAATACTGCAACTCACTTCTTGCTGAAGAACATTAGATATCTGAGGTTGTGCAGAATCTCCTTCAGACATGCTAAGATTAGATGTTGAACCAAAACTAGGTCCATCTGGTTGTATAGCACCTGACTGTAACAAAATAAATACACTTGCATCATAATTGTTGAAGAAAATAATACAATGTGTAAGGTGACTCTAAATCTCCTTTTCTTTTGACAAATATTCAGATTTTCAGTTTCAGTGTATACTTTTAAATCAGTCAACCTGAAAAACCTTGAAGAAACCTGTCAAAATGTAAAATTTGAAACAATTTTGTTTGAAATATTGTGATAAAAATATTAAAATTAATTTAATAATTTGTTACTAAACTCAGAGTTTGAACACTTAGCACACTCAAGTTTGATTATTTTATTGTTAGTAGTAAAATTTGAATTTTGATGTGGATTTTCAAAACTTTCACTTTTACTAAAAAATTATAATTAAACACAACCAAAAAAATACATATTAATTACAAGTGAAACGTAAGGTTTATACTTTTAACCCTTTAGCAATAACCTTATTAAAATAATATATATATATATATATATATATATATATATATATATATATATATATATATATATATATTTTATATAGAAGCACTAGTTATTGCACTCCAAGGCAATAACAATTTATCAATAATGTTGAAACTTTAATACTTACTAAACCTTATTAAAATAATATATATATATAATAATATATAATATATATATATATATATATATATATATATATATTTTATATAGAAGCACTAGTTATTGCACTCCAAGGCAATAACAATTTATCAATAATGTTGAAACTTTAATACTTACCATATAATCCTCCAAAACATTTCGCAAATGAATCAACCATGGAAGTTCTTCAGCATCTCCATCTGCATCGGGTGTGTATGACACATCATGAATTTTAAGCCTGTTTCCTAAATCAAAAACCTGCTGCATAAAATCTATTGAATATGAACTAGGCCGTGCAGTTACAGTACGTGCAATTACTTCCACATATTGCAAAGCTTCCTTAGGCATACCAGCTTCTACTAAACGTTTTGCATATAACAGCTTATAAACCTGAAAACAAATATAAATATTTCATCAACACCAAACATAAAATAAAATGTGGTTCACTGCATTATAATTACAAAATTAAACTTATAAACAAAGGAATACACTACATCAATAAAATTAAAAATAAACAAACTCTTAGTAGTTTTTTTAACAATATAACACAGATGTACTCTGACAACTAGGAAACTTTAAAAAAAAATTGATGTTAAATTATGGGTTAAATAGTTGAAGGAAGAGCTACAAGGAGTGCCCAAGAGAATAATCACTACCCAGAGGGTCCACGAGGAGAGATAAAATTTTTATTTGAACCTCAGTCCAAAAAGAAGTACCATATTTATCCAAATATAAAAGAGTTTTTTTCTCGAATATCTCATTTGAAAAATACATGATCCTATTATATTCACAGATTAAGCATGGATTTGTTATTCCATTGCTTTTCCAAGGCACAAAACTAGTAAAAGCTGACCGAAGAATAAGCTTCAAAGATGATAAAATATCACACTTTTCTATAATACATAATTATATTCGTGGTCGTATTCTTGGCATCCATATCAAATTTGCCGGGTGATCCAGCCTGATATTTTTGAAAGGGCCAGTAAATACAGAATCTCATCCAAATGACAATGTATCAATTGAAGCATAATGTGAAATGAATAAAAATTGTTGCCGAGATTTTCTGCTTTTCTGCTTTTTGCAGGAGATGGAAATGAAAAAAAAATAACACTGAAAGAAGTTCTTCGATTGTTCTACATTGATAGAAGTTTTATGACGCCTTCTACATCCATCCACAAAAAAGGATGATAAACATTTTCTAAGAAAAAACTTTCTGCTATCTCCAATGATGCCAGCAAAATGAGGAAGCAGAGATGTCAAATTCACAACTCAATGTAATTAACTCAATCACATTGTCATTAAATGTAGTGAATTTCAAGTACATTTTGTTGAAGAATGTGAAAGAACTGTTAAAGAATGAGAGGCCATGAATAAGAGTGGGATCAAGAAGAAAATCTGGTAAAACAGATGGGAATGTTCTTAGGTGATGCCATTTGAAAGCCTAAGAACACAAATTCAATCAGAGGGGCTAAAAAGTCAAGAGGACATCGCAGTGTGGGAAGAGGATCAAAAGAAACAGTTATACATGTGAAGATAAAGAGGTGAAGGTGAAGATGGAAAAGAAGATGAAGAGGTGAAGGCGAAGGTGAAGATGGAAAAGAAGACGAAGGAGAAGAAGAAAAAGAGAAGAAAAAAACCATGATTATGATGATTTTATGGAACAAGAAAATAGTGTTAGCTCAGGCATAAGTGATAACATTCTCATCTACAAGATAATTTTCTAGTCAATTAGACAATGGTTGATAATATTATTTTACCAAATGGTAATTTTATTTTGACCAAATGGTAAGAATTGGTTAAAAATTTAAAATATTCACAGAAAACCGGTTCAAAATTGGGGGGGGGGAGGGGTATCTTATATTCAAAGTCGACTCACCATATTTACCTGAATATAAGTTGACTGAATATAAGACAACCCTGTAATTTTGACAAGGCCTCCAGATATATTTTTAAAATTTTTAATTAATTCTCACTATAGTCAAAATAAAATTATAACGCTCGTATTTGGGCAAAAGGGTATATGTCAAAAAAATGTAGTATTAAGTTAAGTGTGGTAATTTTTCTTTTGTTTTAAAACTATACTTTAATTGTTTGAAAGTAACTTTAAACTAACCTAATACTATTTACCTAGGCATATTTACCTACGTATATGCAAATTAAACAGTGGATGCCAAGAATATGACCGCGAATATAATTACATATTATATACACACAATATTTTTACCGTCTTCACAATTTATTGTTACATTTATGAGTTTCATTACATGGAATGGCAATGTAAACTTAAGACCCTAACTGACTAAGCTTAATATGCAAATATAAGAACTCTGCATTTTTCAACTGAGATATTTAGGTAAAAAACTAGTATTATATTCGGATAAATAGGGTACTTTGCCAACTATTATCAACTATTAAGAAGAGTCTAACTTTCTGAATAAAAGAAATAAACACAATAAAAAAAGTTATAAGAATTAAATTTCAAAATAATTATTCATCATTCTAATACAATTAATTTTAGTAAGCAAAACAAAATTCTTTGTTGGTTGTTTTTGAAAGAATCCCCTTAGGGCTCAGGATCAATTATTTTCAGATGTGACTAAAAATAAAGCACACTCAAATAAACCTTAATAAACAGCTAAAGATGTATATAACTACCATGCTACCATGCATACAAACTATATTACTGGTTCTACCTCTTTGACATTAATTTCAAATATCTCATTTATTCTAAGAATATATGAAATTAATGTGAATATATACGTGCTATATGTATGTGTTTATATTTTGTATTTTTGTGACTAGTGTTTAACGGAAATTTTGAATGTAACAGTTCGTCTCACAAGGTCACACTGCGCCCCACCAGCAAACGCGCACTTGGAAAGGGAAGGGATCTTGGTGTTTGAATGCATAAAACATATTTCAAATATTCACAAAACTGTTGCAGTTTTTTTCTGAACTCTGGTTTCCATCCTCCTGCACTTCAGATTTTTTGTATTACTCAAGGATTGAAAATACCGATTTGTGATAAGGAAAGACCGGATTCCCATGTAATTGCATCTTTTGTTTGCTAACTTGGAATTCGATGAAACTCTGACAGAAGTTTGAATCATAAAACAGACGTTATTTTAGTACTTTCTTTATTTTGCACAAAATTGCACGTTGGGGGGGTTACTGCACGTTGTGGGTAATGCGACTTGAAAATTGCACATTTGGGGACTTTACTGGATAAATTTGCAAGATTCATAGTTTTATTGCATAAAATATAATTTCTATATTATCAATTTCTTTTAATTTATCTTTTATTAAAATTTCATTTAAGAAAAATATTTTATGACATAACCCGGCAGAGCATTTGGGTGGTCTGTGAAACCCAAGTGCCATTTAATTTGTACCAATTCTACATTTTGTTGCCCTATGAATTGAACGTCTCTACCTTTTATGAGATATTTTGTAAGGGATTTGCAATGTTACCACAGACTAGGTTCGCGGGCCTCAGATGCGGCTATTCGGCTGACGCTCTGATTGAGGTCTATCTTCCCAATCGCATCGTATATCCTTTTTGTCAGTCTTCGCTGAAGTTACTTGTATGCACGAGTCACATTTGATTTTATGTCTGAGCACGAAGCTTAGTGACAAGTGCACTGCATCTCAAATTGATCGAATTTCTACGAAAAGACATTGCCCTGCATGACATGAGAGCGAATTAACAGTTTCTGACTTATAGCTGCGTACACACGTACATCACAGTAAGGCTTGGCACACAGGCAAGTATAAATGTACAACGAATTGTTTCCTGACTGAAACATATTACTTGATAAAAGATATAGTACTTTCTTAGAAAATAATGTGGTAATATACATAATTGTAAATTATAACAAAAACAATTACGAACATTTCTTCTGTAATTTAATTATTTTTTTTATTTCTGAAGGCACAGATGCATTTTTTATTTTTGTATTTTTATGCTAATGTAAATATGTGTGTGAATAATATTTAAAATGTAAATATGGTTTGTTTAAACAATATGTACAAACCTAATTATAATAAAAACACTATAACCCTAATATTTAATTCACCTTAAATATCACATTCAAAATATAAAATCAATTGATTAGTGGATTAACTAGAGTTTTAGGCTATATAACACCATTTTTTCAAATTTTGATGTTTTTATTGCATGTTTTTGCACGTTTTGATGTTTTTACTGCACGAAAATCCAGTCTTTAGTCACAAGCGATATGTATTGAAATATGATTGATTGTTATTTCAACTTCATTTAAAGGGGTGTCATACCATAGAATATTAATGGGATCTTGAAAACTAAACATAATAAGAATAAATCATTGTTCAAAGAATATTGCATATTTTCAGCAAATATTTTTATTGTTAATGAAAATATGGCAATACTCTATGAAAAGAAGAAATGCAGGAAGATAATGTCAATAACTAAAATAAAAATATAGTTCAAAAATATTAAATAAAGAATGGAAAGCAGAGTTCAGGAAAAAACTGCAACAGTTTTGTGAATATTTGGAATGTTTTGAATCTTCAAATACCCTTCCCTTCCCCGAGCGTGGGTTTGCTGGTGGAGCACTGCAGGATCTTGTGTGGCAGACTGTGACATTCAAAATATCTGTTAAACACTAGTCACAAAAAAAATCAGAATTAAAAAACAAGAAGAAGAAGAAGAACAACAACAACAACAACCCCACGCATATCTAACATGACGACAATATGTATATCATTGGATTCGTCTTTTAATGCTCATCATGATAGACTGAAAAAATATGTATAGTTCAATTTGAAAAAGCAAAGTTACCTCAAATATCTCATAAAATACAAGTGATTAAAAATAAATAATACACGTATCAATTTGCCCCATTCTCTCATGCACTTCCGTGAAAACTGTATTGCAATAACTTCAACCATTCAGAAGTTACAGGAGGTGCTAAAGTTACGCGACTCACCCTGTATGTGTGTGTGTGTGTGTAATAGACAGATAGATATATAGATATAGATATATACACACATATAAAAACATATTCTGTAAATACAATTTCAAGCAAATAAAATAACTTCATTTATGAAATAGTAAAAAGTACAAGAAATCCACAAAATTGAAAATAATTAATAAACTTCTTCCATTCAGTTATTTTCCTTTAATTTTCTGAGAAACATTCTAAAATGTTAAACATCATATGAATAAATACCTGAAACTGAGGGACATCAAATTCAGGATCTGCAAGTTGACAAGCATAAATATATACTTCTGTCATCTGAATAGCTTCATTGTTTGCAAATATGTTGAATGGCTTGGTATGAGAAGATCCTATAAGGACCAATTTTGAGGCCTTTTGGTTATAAAATCCAAATTCCAATTGCGCCATCAAATAACAGAAATGTGCAGCATAAAGACAACCCCGTGATGCTGAAACATAATTAATATTTTTTTACTTAACCACCCTGGTATTTTAAAACATGAGAAATTTCAGTGTAAATATATATATGTGTATATAAAATTGTTATGACGTATAAATATTAAAATCTGATTTTAGACAGGAGTGGTGTAAATACTATTTTCTTAAAAACCACATATTCATGCTGTGTTAATGCAGATGTTTACTTCATCTGCATTATGGTTTCTGCGTTATTGAAAGCTTGGATGATTGTTGCTTGCTACAAACTAACTTAGATAAATTATCTCAATGATGCTCACTTAACGGTGTGTATCTTTATGTCAATAAATGTAAGGTGGTGAGCTTTCTTCAAAAGAGTGACCCAATCACATTTTTCTACACTCTTTCTGATTTTCCTCTTCAACACGTGCAAATTATTAAAGACCTTGTGATATTCTTTGATGGAAGGACCTCTGTGGATCACATTGATTACATTGTTAAAAAAAGGTAAGCGACTTCTTGGATTTGTGAAGAGAAATAGTAGTGACTTTTCTTTCTTGTCAACATTCATTACTTAGTATGGCACTTTAATAAAGCTGATTTTAATGTAGGCTTCACCAGTATGGTCTCCTCATTATGATACTCACATTATGTGAATCAAAATATTCAGCATTGATTTTGGCATACAAGGCTTTTAAATTTCATCCCCAGAATCCCTCGTATGTGCATCGTTACAATAAGTTAGTTCAATTTACCATCTTCAATTCATCGGAATCCCACAGAATTTATAATAATGCATATTTGTTATACAAGTATTAATTATGATTTGAGATCAACATCCTCCTTTAAAATTACATCACATAGTACCACATACAGCCTTTTTTCACCAGTTTACAGGTTATCAAGACTTGGCAACAATTCCAGATTTCCTCCATTAAGTTGTACTTGTGTCAATGAATTTAAAGACCTGTGAGATCTTTTTTAAATAAGGGGCCGTCCATAAATTACATAACGTAAATTTCCAGTATTCTCAATAACCCCTTCCCTCCTTGTAACGCACATCCCTATCTCTATGTAACGCAGTGTAACGCTGCCTCAGATCCCTTCCCTCCCCCTTTAGCGTTATATAATTTATGGATGACTCCTAACTTAATTACATACGCATTTGTCAATCAAACTTTTGTATCTTGGACTTAAGCCTGTTGTTTGTATAAATAAATAAATATGTCAATGAAATTAAAGTAAAATATTCAGATGTGGTCACCCAACATCAAATAACTTTCTTTGCCGTTCTAACATTTTTAATACCCAGGAGAAGCAGAACTATAACTGAACAAGTCATGAACTTTCAAAGATTCAGCTATGTTTGTGCATTCAGATATGTTTCTCAAAAGGCATTAGAGATTTGAGGTGTAGCAAAATTACATCACATCTGTTGTTTTAGATAGCCCAGGTATGCCTAAGATTTTACAAGATCTTAGGTTCTTTGAATGAAAGTGTTCACTTTATAACATTTAGTATTTGACATTAAAAAAACTTTGAGAATATACAATATTTTGAACTCTTTGAAGAACAATGAAAATTAATTTGAATTTAGTTCTATAAAATTCTTATCTTCAAACATCCAAGCGTGTAAAATATACCTTTTCATTGTGCCTCGTTAAGAACATTCTCAAAAATGTGGAACTCCTTGCATTTTGATAAAATTGGAGCAAACAAAAGAAACAGCAATGTAAAAATTCCTGTTTTTCCCCAATTTCCCAATTTTCAAAAGTTCTCCAATTTTTCTCACATGTGATAACACATCACTCGCAGAAAATATTAGTGATAAATGTCTCGTGTCACCTAATGAACACATTCCAGCACTAATAACATTAACAATAACACCGGCTAACAAAAAAAAGGTTTCAAAATACTTTTTACATCTTGAAAGATGGATTTTATAGTTGGGGTGCTGAATCCATATCTGAACTATTTTCATCACCCACAGTTTAATCACAATTTGATCTAGTGAGATATGGGAAAATATGTTACATATGCAATACAAATGAGAAGTAAATGACTAGAATTTTATTTAAACATAGAAGATTGCTTTATATTCTTACCATTACATTCTACAAGGGCTTTATATGTCCATTGAAGTATATTATCTTTATCTCTTTCCTTTAAAGCTCCTGATATAGATATTTAGCTTTTTCTCCTTCATTAAAAATCCCAATTTTTTTGAAAGTATCCAACTTATTGGCAACAATAACTTGATCTTCTTTGTTATCTAGAAACTTATTAACGTGTTTAAATGCAATCCATGCTTCTTTTTCATTAACTGTCATATTAAGTTCAAATTGGGAATCAAACATTTTTTTACTTTCCCGTATACTTTATATACGTATAGTATAGGAAAGTTATGCAAAGCTGCACGAAAAAACGGTGGATTTTCAGCAGAAAAACTCTTATTAACAGGGTCCTGGTAATGAAAAAGTGGATAAATCCTCTTGTTCAAATTAAGAAAAAATAATCTCCTAACATGTGGTGCAGTCAGAATCCCTGTTTTGTGGTATCCCTTGATACCGAAAAACCAACTGAAAGCAAAAAATCTGTCCATCTGTCTGTGAACAACGCTAGCTAGTAAACCGTTCAGCCGATTTTCTCAAAAACTGTTACTCCCTGATCAATCTGACTGATCTAGTGGCACCTTGAATTTGAAACCAATATTTTAATTTTATTTATTTATTATAACAGGCAATCACCCAATTACATATACATAATGTAAAGAATGATTTGAGTCTATTAAAAAAAAGAAAAAGAAGATTTATGGATACTATATAAGTTTCAAATTTTTGAATGATATTTATCATGTAAAATCATTTAGTAATAAAGTTCTCGCTTGATCAATACAATTTTTCGCAATATGGTTGTCGATATTTAACTCATTCATAAGTTTAGACATTCTCCATAGTGGCCCATATAAAAATTGGTTTGTCTTTGTATATGGTACTACAAACGTAATAGGTTCATTTATTCGGAGATTTTTCGTCGGTACTTTCCATAATAATTTGGCATGCAGATATAAAGAATCAATTTTATCATCCAGCAGATTTAATAAGAACTTCACTTCAACAAATTTTCTATAAGATTTTAATGAGCTAATATTTAGCAACACAGAAACTTAGCTATAATCATGACTGATTCTAGGAGAGGGTAATCCCAATATCCATGCTACAAAATTAAAAAGTACTGGAGAGTACTTTACACTACTAATTTTGAAGAGTACTTTACATGAAGCCCCTGGAACATTTTCCAAATTTTCAAAATAATGGTGCCAAAAATTTGGACTAAATTTTGTTGTTGGATAGTCATTTAAGAAAATGGTATAAATCTCATGTTGGTTGAAAATTCTGATTTTTCAAAAATTGAAAAAATTCAAAATTTTTTCGGCATCTTCCTACAACTACAATTGTGAAGATACAGTTCTTTTTCTTAATGAAATATGTTTGTAAAAAACAGGTCTTCAAATAAGGTCATGTTCAATTTTTCAAAAACAAAAGTATTTTTTGCAAAAAATTGTGTTAAACAGACAATTTTCTTCTACAATTTCCTTACAAATATAATAGCCTGCTCTGAATTGACTGCGCTTCGTTTTTGTTGGTTTCTTACAACTACAATTTTGAAAATACAATTTTTTTTGCAATGAAATGTTTTTATCAAACTATATCTTCATATAAGGTCATTCTTAATTTTTTGAAAATATGAGTAGTTTATGAATAATTTCGTGACAAATATAACAGCCCACTGCAAATTTACTGCACTTCAGACAGCTGGATGTGTCATAAATTAGAATTTGCAATTTTGTATATCGTTTCTTTGTTTGTTTCTTATATTCGACCTTTTGTTATACATTTACATATAAATCTTTTAGAAATTATTTATTTTAAAATTTTTGAAATAAAAATGACTAGCTCTCAGAGAATATAAACAATGCAACAATGAAATTCCGTTTCGCACTTGTGAATTTCTGTGAATTATGAGTCATTGTTGTTTCTTGATGTAGCGGTATGAAAAGGAGTTAATATTCAAATTTATGTTGATATTTGCATGAAAATATTTAGTTTTCGCACCTAATGCTGTACCGTTTATAGTGAGTAGAGTATTTTTGCAAGTTTTTAGAATACTCTTCTCTAATCATGGCCCAGTGAAATGCATTTCTATATTGTCCAGGGTACCAGGCTTCTTTTTATAATACAAGTTTACAAAACTTTAGTACCATATTTTTATGCAGTTGTAGAATTCACATAGTTCTGACAACACTGCAATGGAAACAGTGAGTTGTTCGCTTCTTGGTTGAATTGGACATTTTCAAACAATAGCTAAGATGTTAGTAGCAGAAAGTGCAATATTTCAATACTACATAGCAGTTTCCAATAACACTGGAAAGTATGTACTGAATTAGTACCACTAATTTCTAATATCCCAACTGAGATATCCTTACATTTTGCTTCAGATAATGGGGGAAACTTTTCACAAAGGTATTGGAAACACTGCCCACCCATAGGTAAGGCCTTCACAAATTGTTTCATGAGGTCTAATCATGAGGTTTCATGAGGTCTTTATCATCTTAATACTTTCTCATTGTAACTTCCTGCATCTCATACATTTCTAGAGACTTGCGATGCATTTACCTAGCTATAAAGAGAAAATATTAAAATGTGAACAAATGGGCGATATAGCATTTTAATGTTATTTTTGGAATCAACACACTTAAAACGAGTTTCACTCTGAATGGGCTCTTGTATAGTGCAAAATGAGCATCAACTTGTGCTCTCCAAATGATTTTTAAAACGTTTGTATCATTTTTAAAATTTTTTAGGAAAGTTTTCGTACATGCAATTTTGTATTAGGAGAAAGTCCTTTAAAATTAGTGTATTTTAATGTTACATATTGTATCTGATTTTACATATTTATTACATAGTTTTACTGTTTTCATTTTATATGTATGAACATTTTTTGACATCTCATTCTACATATTTTTCTCCATTCATCATTATTCTACAATTTTTTATGTGCTTTTATTACGTGCATTTTCACACAAAAGATATGCACATTGTCCCTTCTTTAAATATTTATTTTCAATAACAGTTGTCCGTGCTTTTCAGAAAGTATGATAAATAACATTTATCTTAACACACAATATATTTTGGTTTACATTTATTTTCTTACAAATATTCATTTGAATTTTTTGTAATTAGAGTTAACAGTTCTCTTATATTGGATTCTCTAACACTATGTAGAAATGTGAGTTAATGTTTCCTTGGAAATCAATGCTTGTGTAACTGCAGTTTCTGTTTACATGTCAATTTCAAAAAGTTCGTAAAAATGAATAAATGTCTCTTTATAATACACCAACCAGTGTGTTTGACCCAACTCGCTGCATTCGCACGAAGTTTTCTCACCCCTGCTTCCCACCTATGATATGAGTGACTTCGCTAACCTGATATTGCCGCATGCCCCAAATCTTTGCAAAGGCCATTCGCATGCTAATTCGTCTGACGGCCCTGATTCAGCTGAACACACACAGTTTTTGGCCATTGCCCTGTGTAATCATAATCATCAAAGAAAAAGTACCCTCAAGATGCTAAATGATTATACCAACCACCAGCCTTGTCAAACAGAAAAATGTCAACACTCATCTACATTATTTCAGACAAATTTCTTGTTAATATATTCTTACCAAGAGTATCGCCCAAAGTGATGATGGCTCTGTGTTCAAGATCAGGTTGAACCGAACTGTTTGAAAGAATCATGGCTAAGTGAGGTTTCCAATCACCCCATCTTTCATCTGCACAACACTGGAACAAATTTCATGTGAACTGTGACTCCTTTTCACACATTATAAGCAATAACTTATTGTAAAACAACCTACAGTAACAGCTGCTGGAAGCCTTCCAGACATTAGTTGATAGAGTGTTTGCAATGGATCATTAAGTGTTAGTCCATTTGCAAAACGAGTCATGACATTGGCATACGTCCTGCTGCCCAATTTGGAAGCAAGAAACAAGGCATGGCCCCATAACCCATATTTCATGGCCCATTCTGGAAAAAAGAATACTCAAATTATCATAATTAACATAACCACAATCCCTAGGTTTTAATTTTTCAAATGCATATTACAACTCTATTTAAATTAGCATTAAACGATTTAGAAAATGTAATAAACAAAACTAGATTTCTGGGTAATTATTATCAAATTATCAATAATCAGTAATAATAACACTAATAACACTATTACCAGAGCTACCACTAATAATACCTAATACAATACAAGACATTTAACAAATAAAAAAAGTAAGACATTATCCATACTGTTTTTATGAACCGTTTTAACACCAATAAAAAATTCAATACACTTCAACCTACCCAATGCTTCATGGGTGTTACCATAAAGCAAATATTCTCGAAAAGTATTAGCCAATTCCTCTTCACTTAGAGTTTTTGAGTTCACATGTTTTATTCCTGAGGTACCTTCTGACTCTGCACCACTAACAGAAGCAGGAGATACAGATCTTACACTAGGTGTAGATGAAACTGGCAATGATGCATTTACACTTCCACTTTTTGGAACCTCCCGTGATGGTGAATGAGACAACAGTAGCTCAGCAATGTCAGTTCCAACCACCATCTAGAAAATTATGTATTACATAACTATTCAAACACATATTACAGTCCAACTTCTATCAAAAGCAAAACAGGTCTCATGTTATCAAAGTTCACAGGAGATTTAATTCAAAAGAGGAGAGGGAAGGGATGGCTCTTGATTTTCTGTGTTGATTCAGCCTTATGGCAGCAACTTGAAAGCTACTGCATTTTTGGTATATTATACCCCGTAAATAATGAAAAATTGTACAGAAATTCAATTTTTGTTGTTTTTTTTACTAAGTCATAACCACTGATCTACACTTATGATGAAACAATCTTATTTTTTATAATTTTAATACTTATGAAGAAGCCATTCATTGAAGTTGTAAACCTCTTTTCAAATTGACAGTAGTGTTTGAAACTGACAGTAGTGAAAACATGAAAAAATAAAATAAAACTAAGAAAAATTAATAACATCAAAAAATAAAGATGAAGAAAAATACAAGAGAAATAAATCTAGAAAAGAATATACGACTATGGAGCTTTCTAGCATAGTATAATGAAATTTAAGACCATTTTCTTGAAAGTTAACTTTTTAAATGTCAGTAAGTTGAAACATCATATAACCAGCTCTACATAACTGTGATTCTTTCCTTGTCATAAACTAGAAATATAGGATTGGTGAATGACCCAAAATGAAATATTTGTACACATTACTTCATAAAGAAAATATACTCTTTGATTTTCTGAACAAAAAATTGTTGAAAAACATAATGATGTATCATTCAACAACTGTTTCAGTTCAAACACTAGTTCTGTATTTTCTATCATCTGTATAATCATCTGTATTTTCTATCATCTGATAACTGAATGGAAGAAATGAAAATAATAGTTTTAGCCTGTTTTTCTAATAAAGTTACCTCCTAAACCAAATTTTAGATAACCTTTTTCCCTTAATGTTTTTGTATTGATTATTGAGATACTGAATAAATATCTACAAGAAAAAAATAACATAAAACAATATTTTAAAATTTTGCATGCTTGGGGTATAATATACCTTAATGTCAGAAAACCTTTGGGAATATTAAGAAATCTCTGGTATTTCACTGAACAAACCTCATTCGGACAAATATACCACTATGCAGCTTTTAATGTGTCAGCCTCAATATTCACAAATCAAATGTTTATGTTCTCATTACAGTAATCAGTCAATATTTGTCAATTGTTACAATAATCAGTCGGTCAAATTGAAACAACCAATCATCAGTTTGACAACTTGAGTTTTTGTATTAAGAAAGAACTCCACAAAATGTTAAGTTCCTTGCTATTTTATTCATTGGAATACATTTACATTAGACCTCCTCATATCTGTCATAAAAACATCCAACTGTTTACACTTCTTCCCTTATTTTGTGCTTAATATGAACATGAGCTACTGTGAAGCACAACAAGAACACTCAGTGAGCTAATGATGACAACAAATTAACTTCATTGTTACAAATTTTGGATGACTTTTTGGTAAAATTTTTAAGTGGTAAACAAAAACAGGGACTTTTTACATGGTAGTCTTCAGAGGGATTCAAAGTCACTCTCTTTATGCTCCGTAAACATTACAGAAATGTGATGTACTGCAATACATTCAATACAAAAATTTAAGTTCAATAACAACCAATACATAGACAGTGGTGAATCCATTCTAAACTATCTAAAGCCCAAGAGTAGGAGTTAAAAATCAGAACGAGAAAAATAGGAAGATATCAATTGAGATTTATGTTAGTAGAACATACCCCGTTTTGTCGAAGTAGCAGCAAAAGCAATCGCCATAACAGAACAACAGAATCACGTTCCAGAATATTAGGATCATGCTCAGCTACATTTATTTTCCGAGAACAAAAATTCATCAGAGACTTCTTATGAGTAACACCTCTGAAAAATTATCAAGAAACACATACCAATAAATTAGAATATAAATTTTACTTTCTTACAGGAACACAACAAAGAATGTTCTTCAAATTTTGAATTAATGTTTTTTTATTCTTTAAACACAAATATAATTAAAAGCACGAAAATCAAATATACATCTATATTACTTTATAAGAGGTCCTGGAAACGTTGTCAGCTCAGCATCCGGAACAAGCACATGACGTAAGTCATGTATCTCCACAGTTGCTGACTGCCCATCCAGAGGATAATGAGGTAAAATTTTGATGAAATGCCCACTTCCAGAAAACAAACCTAAAACATTTGTAAAAATGCTTTCAATTTGAAACAAAACAAAAACAGGTACATTAGTAACTACAATACATTACATTTACCTTTAATGTGAGCTGTGGAGAATTTGGCAGGAGTGAGCCTTTGTGGTGTTGTAGAAGTTGTAGTTTCCTCCATCACTGACATATTGTGCTCAGCACTTCTGTCAACACAAATATTTCAATAAGTATATTTCAGTTCCTGTAATTTCAATGAAGATGTCACAGCCATCACCCAAGGAAAAGAGATGACATTCCAATCACCAATTGCATTAAAACTTGTAACTGAAACATTAATTACAAGGCAATACCCATTCCAACATGCTCTAGTGAAATATCTTCTCTGACTATGAAGTTGTTCCTAAAAAAATTAAAGGAATTACTTTTCTGTAATTACTTCTATTTTTTAATATTTTTTCAGTTAATTTTATGTTAATTAATTATTGGTACCCTTAAACATACAGCTGAAATTCTAACTAACTATGTCAACAAAAACGCAACAATCCAACAAGGAATTTCAATTCTGTCAGCAAATCTACTTATCCACATTCTTATCATATCAGGTCAAACTCGCCCACAAAAGCACAGCAAGTCGAACCACAATGTCCTTGTTGCAGTATCCGTAATTACTCATACCCAACATGAAAATGAGTTAACAGTTCATTTGTATAGGAAGCACAAGCTGCATGGAATATTTGAGTTCTTCAGGAGATGAAGAAGAGGAGACTTGCATTTAAAAGGCACATTGGAAGAATAAGAAAAAACAAAACCACGAAGAAAGTATTCCCATTTTAAGACAAGAGAAAAAAACAAGTTCCTTGGGTGAAAATGTTTGCAAAATTGCAGGAAAATATGGAATCAAGGAAGAAGACCTCAGAAGCATTAGTGTACAGCATAAAAATTTTAAAGATGTAAGATCAGCTTAAAGAGAAATCAAGAACTAAAAGGGGATACTCAGAAGCAGGACAGGCAAGGTTGAGCCAAGATTGAAGAACTATTGATGAAAGAAAGAAAAGAATGTGAGAAAGGAACGAAAAGCATAAATGCTGATCACAAATTGCAATGGAAAATACAATACTTATTGATATCTCTAACCACAGTAATAAAAGGAGCACTTAAGCAATGAAGTAAGAAACAGCGTTTTTATCTTGTACTGACGTCCAATATTATTTCATGTACTTTAATCAAAATATATTACCGTAGTTTAACATATTACATCACAAATTATTCTTTTCATCCACACTTATCTTACACATATTCTCTTCTCTTCCTATTAGAGATCGAAAGAGCACATGGATTTAACAAGAATTATAACACATTCATTCCACCAAGAAATATTCATGACACAAAACGGGTATTTTTAATTCTCACACAGCAACTAAACTTTCATATTAGCCCTCAAATTCTGTTTCTCATTTCTATACAACAACAAATGATGTGATTTCATTTATGTACTTTTTTATATTTTTCCCCATAAACGAATTACCTTTTATAACAGTATTACTTGGAAATGATTATGGAAGATTTAGTATGACAATTGATCTTTTTTTTGAATTTACATTGCAGAACTTTCTCCATTCCCAAGCAATTTACAGTAGGTAGATGGCAGTTTCTTGACAAATGAACTTTACCCTTTTTGAGCCAAACTATACCAGTCACTTTTAATAGGAATTCGATAAAAAAGTACACATATATAAAGGTAAAAAACGAAATCAAGGAAGAAGATATATTCATTGCACACCTCTAAATCATTTTTCCAAGAAACAAAAAGTAGGTTTATCTGCAATAAATGAAGTGTATCAATTATTAGCTGAATAAAATTTTAGGTGTTATTTTTTATAGAACATCTCATCCAGTGCATATGAAATGAAATTCCGGGCACTTTTGAGTGGTAGGGAAATTAGACTGTGGAGTGGTAATTTTCCCAATAAAATGAAAGTTATCTGACAGAAATTAGAATAAGCCAAGTGTTTCTAAAGAGATTGCCATCAATTAGAAATAAAAGCATATAAAAAAGAAAAAAAAGTCAAAGAAGAAAGCTGCTACTTATGCATCTGGATGGCAATAGGCAACTTATGTGAAGATAAAAATGTAATTCACAAATGTGGTCATAGAGTCTACATATTTGCTCTCAATGATTCAAGATATGACATACATTTTTTAATGTAAGTTTGTGTATGTGTACATACAATGATAATATCTTTTTACTTGCAGGAACACCTGAAGCATGTTCAATTAGTTTCCTTCACATTTTCCCATTTACATTTCCCAAGATGAAAAAGCAACAAGATGTCAGCAGAACTTTTGACATTTGTGAGACAAGGATTTCATCAAATGCTATTTTTTTTCAAAGAAAATAGATTCAGAAATTCATAAAATTTACAGTCTCTGAGCATGTATTACCATGTAACATGGTTAAGAAGTGAGCAGCAAACTTCAAACTTGGTAAAACTGCAACCTATATACGTATTGCTGACAATTGAAAATCATGTTGGTTCCAGAAACTAGTTATTCACAATGATGATTTCTACAATAGATTTATTTAAATCCAAAACCTAGCAAATAATCAAGATACCGATATCAGAGAAGCAAAATGAAGTAACCTTCTAAAAACCTAGAGTGAAGGAACCCTGTGAAATGGGTTGATGGGAAATTAATGAAAATGAAACGAAATGGATGCCAGAACATTTCAATGTATGAGAAACATGAAAGTGATGTGACAAGAGGAGGGAGCTGGTTACCAACTGTACTACAATAACCCCAAATCAAGAATAAAAGAGAAGAGTTAATTTTAGTTGACTGTAAGCAAAGAAAATTCAGGGCTCAACTGTTCACAAGTAAAATTTTGACATTAGTTATACAGAATAGATAAAGTTAGTTATATAGGACATTTTTAATGTAAATGCTTTGGAAAGTGCTCAAGCAAAAATCTAACATGAGAATCATGAGGCAAATAGTGGAACGATTCTGCTCCTCACAGAGCAGCATTTCCTTTCATATCACACTTTATAAACACTGAACCAGCTTAGTTTTAAATCAATGGATCTAATTAATTATTTTCAAAACTACAATGTGTTTTCAATATCTCCTGATGCATAAATACAGATTGTGTAATGAAATGTATATAGTTAAATCTATCAAAGCATATTATAGTTAATTCATGAATCCCTTTGAATACAGATGAAATGGCTAGCAAATGAAAGAAAAGTTTTCTAAATAATAATGATACAAATATTTAGTGTTTAAGAAAAAGATTATGGAACTTTCAAAGTTGTTTGAATATCTTTCTAACCAACTAGTCTTTGTTATTAATTGTAACTAATTTATCAAGAATAATAAAGCATGAAATTAATTTAGAAAAATGTAACATTTTTGTAAATTAATTCCAATAAAATTCCAAATTCCAATTCCAATTCCAAATTAATCCAAAGTACTATAATCATATTATGTATTAATCATGGATATTTTAATCTTTCCAAAAAAAATCAGTACATTGTTTGTGATCTTTTAAATGAGAAAAATAAAAACCTTTACTTCACCTCTTATAAAAAAGGTTTTAGTAGGTGGTCATGAGACATGCTATCTAAGGCCTTTAATTGGTCAAGAAAGTGGGGTGCAGACTTTTTAGATTAATGAAAAGTATATGAGTAAACTTTGCAAACGCTGTACTTTTAATCAGCAATTACTCCTTTATTTTGTATAGGCCTTATTACACTAACTTTCAAGACATCTTCAAAGTGAAAATCCTTCAGTGTGCAATTTATTGAATAGTATTTTATTTTATTATTTTTATTAAAGCTGTTTTGCTCTTTTTTGGAATGATAATTGACACACATCAGGTGATTTACCATTTACAAAACTTTTAAGTTGTCTATTTCAATGAGAGTTGCTAGTAACAAGAAAGATTTCATCACCTACGAGATGGTATCACTGAGATGAATTGGACTTCAAACAGAATCTGCATCTACAAAATTATTATTTAATTCATTGTGTATTAATTTTTGTCTTTAATTTATTGTTTATGTCAATAATAATGATAAAATCAGTGAAATTAAATAAAATCGGGTGTGTTCATATTCTAGAGCTCCAACAACCATTTAAAGATGCTAAGACCCTTTGGTTGATCTGTTTGATTGATTGATTGATTGACTGACTAATTAATTTTTAATTTTACACACATACAAAAATAACAATAGTCCAACATGACAAAAATTTATGAATTTCAACTTTTCAATTATTACTATTAATGCATTAATCATGTTAAAGTTATATGTTATATATTTATTAAAAATATAATCAGGCAAGCATAAAATAATAGTAATTTCCTACACTATTCACTGATGTTTATTACTGTAGAATTTTGAAAATTACACCAATTACCACAGGAAAACAAACTTTTACACAATAAACTATTCATTTGGTTAAAATCTTACAACAGTAATATCACTAAACAATAATTCAATTGACATTTTCATGAAACCAAAGCAAACGAGCACAAAACCAAAAATAACATTTCCTTAATAATACCTTCCATTAAATTTGTCGATAACAATCTCCAATTACTATTTTGGTAATAATAACAATGATAACGACAATGACAAACAATGCTGATCTACACGTGTTGAACGTTCCATGCAAAACTCACTAACTAGCCAAGCACAAATTAACGAGCTAAAAAAATTAACACTAATGATAACTGTATTTATTTTACTATAGAATGAATTACAAGAAGTGTCTACTGGAGAACTGATCAACATAATATAATCAATCTACTAAATTGTTCTATCACTACCAGATAAATAAAAAATGAGAAGGAACTCCAACGCTACAAATTTCCCCTCTCACCTATGGTTGTCATAGTCTCCTGTTAATGAACTTGATCGCTGCTGGTAGTAGTAATCATATGAATGGAGATACTGAGGATGTTGGTATCTGAAAACACAACTAGAACTGAGAACGCAGGTTGCATAAATGGAATCGGGTACATGGATAGGTACTGCAATTTTGATTCTAACAATGCACTGAATTAAGTTTTCATGATATGACCATAAAACCAAAACTCTTCCATAATTTTGCATCAACCCTTTAATAGTTATACACTTAATACAAACGAAAATTTGTATTACAAACATGGATCTCCAAATTAAAACACACATACTGGGTTTTAAAAATAGCTTCAAAATAACACAGTAAGCTTCAATATTTTAAGAATGGTATCAAATCTAATATCTGCAAATAACTGATTATAAACAGAACTTTTTCCATAAATGCCACCAATGAACTTGACATGAGGTTAATAAAACATAAAAAAGATCACCACAATCTGATGTTCTATAAATAATAATAATAATAATAATAATAATAATAATAATAATAATAATTTTAATAATTGCTAATTCATTACTAAGCAAAATCGATACGTTGACTTTGTGCCCCAGCAGTCACTTGCAAAATCAATACTACACTATCACTTGAAAAATCAATACTTTCCACTGTATCTTTACAATACATTCCCTTTACAACAAAGTATTCAAGAAAGTTAAAACAATGTTGTACCTCTGAGGAAGTCACGAGGTTCCTGCCAAAATGCAAATGAAAACGTCGCATCTGGTCAACCAACACAACAATCACAATTATTAATTAATAATAGTAGAGGTATCAATCACAAAGTAGTTTATTACAATATAAATTTAATAAAATGAAAACACAGCTTGGTACCTCCTTAGATATGTACTTACACTCACTTGTTACATTTCCTTGGGTATGTACTCTATATAAATTATACAGTGTTGATTTGAATTTCTTTGTTTATTCACATGCTAAATATTTGTGTTCATTCATTTTCAATATTGTGGAGACACTGAAGATGGGATGAAGTTCCAAAACACATATATGGTTGTGTTTTCATTTTCTTAAATTTATCTTGTAATAAACTACTTTGTGGTTTTTATCTCTACTACACTTAATTAATAATCAAGGATTACCACAACATATCTGCTGCCACCACGGAATAATCTCAATATTTAAAAATAGATATATACAATGTTAAAACAGCACAATTGAAGGGTTTTTAAAAACACAGCCTTAGTCCAAAAAGTGAGATGTGGGGATACTAGAAATGTTGCCGGAACTTCATAGCTGCTGTTTGCTGACTGTGTGAACAAAATCAGCCCCTGTCCGTAGTTATTATTTCGAAAAGTTTGATAAAGTGAGTGTTTTTGGTAAAAGAACCATAGTCCAGGGTATTTTTTGGTGAAAGAACCATTATCCTATAGATGTAAGTTTTCTTCATGACTATTTCTCAAGCACAGCTCATCTCAATCTGCAACAAGTGATAATGTTTGTTTTGCAAATGTGGTTATTCTGCATAACCAGTACTTTTGTTCTGGAAGTTTGGTGATAGTGTATAATCTGTTCTTATGGCATATATGTCCTTGGAGTTGTGAATCTGAGCCAGAAAGGGAGAAAGTAACAGCTAAAAAATGGATTCCGTATCAGATGTAGAAAGAACAGAGTGGAAGAGATGAAAGCCAAAGAAAGAGAGGAAAGAGGATGGAGTAAGAGCAAAAAAGTTAAAGGAGAAGCACATTTTAATCACAAAGGAATTTTCAGAAGTTGTCTAAATATTCTCAGACACCTGCTAGGAGAGATTTGTATCTAAATTTGTCATCAATGGCAGATGCTAATGTGGAAAATGAAAACGCTGGTAATGATGATAACAGCAGTGATGAAGAACAGTAAGTTGGTCTATAATATTCCAAATTGATTATGTGCTTTACGTCTTGCATTATTCCTTCAAATATTGTAATATTACTCCCCCATATAAATAATTCTGAGATACAAATTTCTCAATTTTTTGAAAACAACACCATAGTTCATATACACCCCACTTTAACCAATA
This sequence comes from Acheta domesticus, assembly GCA_031308135.1. Taxonomy (NCBI): domain Eukaryota; kingdom Metazoa; phylum Arthropoda; class Insecta; order Orthoptera; family Gryllidae; genus Acheta; species Acheta domesticus. Next base: position 261,377,327 of record JAHLJT010000631.1, on the reverse strand, counting down.
ATTGCCACAAAACAGTTCAAGCTTGAACTACACTTAAGAATTCATAAGTATTTACAGTAGCTTGAGAAAGTGCACAACAATTTTCATGTTTCAAATGTCTACAAATTTCGTCATGGAATGTTTTTTTCGTTGTCCTGAAAAGTTGTGTTTTTGGACTAGGGTTGTTTTTTTTAAAAAAAACCTTCAATTCTGAAATGTTTGCAGCAATTTCATTGTTTCACAATACTTACAATGTAATAGTTATGTACTCCTAGACATGAAAGATGGAAGGGATAAGCAGGACAGGTAGGTTTAGACATACAGGGCTGTTTAATAGACAACTGTGAAATATACCTGGCCCAATGCCAGGTAATCAGCTACTTCAAAATATAATTAAACCAATCCCCATACAAAGCCAGGCAAATGCTACAGAGAACAAATTAAAATGCTACAAAATGTAAGAAGTTTAGATAAAGCTCCTGAAACAATAGAGGGAAACAATGTTCATGAGATTTTGTGATACAGAAAGATTTTTTTTACATTCTGCCAAAGCAACTCAGAAATCCAATAGGATGGAATATCTCTTTTACAGATATTTTCCTGAAGGAGAGTAGTAAAATACCAATTTGGCTTATGAAACAGGTAAATTGCATATTACTAATGCAGGCTTCCATGATCTGACATTCAGCCTTACAAGAAATTCACAACTCCACAAGCAAAATTTATATCAATGTTTTTAGGGGAGCCTGAGGTTAAATTGATATTCTCACTGAGGCACAGACTGGAAATTCTACAAAGTAATGTGACACATTAAGGAGTTTACGGTAAGCAAATCCTTGAAAGCGTCCTGGACATTAGTCATAGAACCCAAGGACTACAGTAAGTGTTTCTTGAAAATGAAAAGTGTGATAAGATCACATAAAAATGCAAAACCAACAGCTCACATTAAGTGTTTTGGAGATGGTAATGTACTGAACAATCCTATCCATAGTCTACACACTAATTTTCTTTGTTTCAGATCAATGAAGAAGCAGTGATTCACACCGAAAGTTCAATTACATGGAACATGGATTATTAAGGTAGAAGTTGTTGAGGAAATGGTAACAGGCATGAAGACTGAAACAACTTTAATATTACAGAACTTTAAAATACTATAATAAATACTTCCCAGCCATGTAACTTTCAGAAGACCTTCAGCTATCCAAAAAATCCTCATAGATACCTTTGAATGCATGTATGTTTAGGGTGTATTGTTATACCCACCCACAAAGAATATGGCACCTTGTATACCATACATAGAGGGGAAAAAATTAATTATATCAGCAGGGATAGCTTTATAGCAATCACAATTGATGTACATCTTAGCATAGGAAACTTTACAACAGGCTGAACCACAAAAGGCAGTACGCCATGTCAGGTAGCGATTCTATATTAGCCATAGACCCCCTCCCCCATCACCTAGCAGTCACAAAAGTCTAGCAGCAAGGCCCCCTTGAGGCCCCAAGGTCAAGTCTTGTTCGTGGGCGTGTACACGACTCTGCCAAGCATCACCCATGACATCTTCACAAGAATATATGTGGTTATGCCCATCTTCTCACCACTGAAAAAATCATTAGGGGGGGGGAGCATTGCAGGATGCACCCTGTGATATTCCTGTAAGTGTGGGGAGACATTTTGATAAAGTGTTCAGCAACAGAGTTTGCGGCAGCAAATGAACTTGCTTCAATGAAACAAAGGTGGTAGAGTTATTCCTTGGGGTCTCTTACTTCATAGACTTTGGAAGTCACACAACCTATCTGTCCTCTGTTAAAGTTGATCAACCATTCGACATTCCCTTTCTCTGGTACAGATGTCTCCATAAGAAGAGGTAATGGTTTCCAAGTCCAGCTTTGGTTAGTCATAGACATACCAAAGCTGCCTTTGGTCATGACGTTTATACCACATACATTGTACATTCTGTTTGTAACACATACTTTGATCAGCTTGAAGAAGACAATCAACATAATAGAGTTTTTGCAATGCATGAAAATATATTGTGTAAACCATTAACAGATAACTATGTAACTATGTTTAGATTTTCATGTTTTAATTGCCTTATAAGATGTTACATTAATGCAAGTTGGACTGAACTGTAATGGCAATGTATTGCTATTGCTAAAACTCCAAATTTATACATTGCATTGCTTTGAACTACATATTTATTTTTAAATTCATAAGCATATGCAAATAATTTGCAATACCAATATACACTGCTGATACTAATTGAAATCACCTCCATTATCACGTTTATCATTACCAACACGGAACTTGACAAATCCAGTGGAATACTTTCCTTCAATATTTCACTAATGTACCTTTAGAGTGAGTACTTGCTTATAGGTTTTTGTGCATCATATACGATACTGGCTGATCATCCAGCATTACCTTAGTAATTAGCACAATCCTCTAATAACAGCTCCACATGCTTTGCTGATCTCCCTCATATCCTCTACCTGGCCTTCACAGCTGTCCTGTCCAAGCCTCCCACTCTGTATTTCCAGCCCCTTCTGCACTATCTGTTCATCTTGCTCATAATGCTCCATCCAGTTCTTCCATTTTTTCCACCATGTACATTCCTTACGTTCAATTCACTTTCACATTCTGCCTACTCCTCCTACTCCACCCACTTCTCTATCTACTTCCTCTCCTCCTGCTTTTTCCAAATGCCTTGCTGCATCTGCTCATTCTCTACTCCTCACTCTCCTTCCACTTTGCCTAGTCCCTCCTCCCCATTCACTTCAGTTGTTTTCCCAGTTCCACCCACTCTACCCATTCCTTGCAGACCCGCTCGGTCTCGCCTCATGTTGTCCCCCACGAACCCACACAACAATGTTTTTGGAGTAACATTTTGAAACAATTTTTGCTACTTTTTATTCACAGCAGTCAAAAGCATTTGTGTCAAACTGGAGAACAATCACTCCAGTAGTTCTAAAGTTTTTGTGGTACCTAGAAAAACACGTTCTCTCACTTTTATACAATAGTTTGAGCTTGTAGTTTGAGCTTACAGAAGCTGCTTTACAGTGTCCAAAATATTGCTAAAAGGTGTTCCCACAATCAGAACTATGATACTAGACTATATACATGTTGTCATAATAATGTTCTAGGAGCATTGAAGAGAAAAGCCTGAAACATGTAGCTGGAAATCTCCTACAATTACACTCGCTATCATAACATCAATGCCTTTCAAAACTAAAAGGAATAAAACATCATCACATTGTTGAAACTTGAGATAAGCTGATATTAAAACAAACTCACTACAGGGAAACTGTAATACAAGGATAATGATTCTCCAAAAGTACAAAGTACTCAACATACTCACCTGTCAACATTATGTCGAGACAATTCATCATGGGTTGAACTTCGTCCAGAATGAACAGATCCACGGTCTTCTGGCATTGATGAGCCATGAGCAACGTGTTGTTGCTGCTGTTGCTGCTGCTGTTGCTGTTGGTAATGTGGATGTTGCTGCATGTAACGCTGCCATGCCATATAGTAACGGTAACTATATTCATCATACATTGCTCGTTGATTATAATAATACCCTGAAATAAAAATTATAACATTAACATATCAAAAGTAACCCCAATCTACATTCCTAATTAACAGTATTCTGAGTACCTCCATATTGATGATAATCTCTTCTTCGTTCATCATCAAATTCAGGTCGAGATCCAGATCGGCTAGATGGGCGGGATCTATAAATATTTTAAGTCATTCAAGGACATTACCCAGGCTTTAAATCTCACTTACACCTATTCACTAAATAAAAATCAATTAGCTTCCTACAACAGTAGGGAATATTTGTTAGTTTTTCACTCATCTGCTTAAGGAGAAAAATAAAAAATGTAATATGAATTGTAAGAAATATGAATTATTGTAAATGTTATGAATATTCAGTAATACAACTTATCCTATAATTAGAATTACAAATGAAATTAATAAGAGATAAATCAATCATAATAGCTCATTTCTTTCCAGGGGAAGAGATAATTTGTTCTGGGAATGGGTTCCTCAGAGATCATCATCGTATGTTGAACTTGAAAAACACAAAATTATTACATATGGCTCCTGCTGACACTTTCATATAACAATTGAAGTTATAAGAATGTATTTCATGAAAGGAAACTATTGTCTCTAAATGTCTACTTTGGAATCACAACCTGAAGTGCCACCAAAAAAAAAAAAAATTTCCAATAGGACTTGCTCTGATGACAAATCTTAAGAAATTCAACATTTTTTCTTATGATGATACAACTCTCCTGGTTAGGGAAAAACGTAAGCTTTTTCTATACCAGTTGGTTCTTCCTATCTTGGACAGTGAATACAAGATCATCAGATAATTTCAATGTGAGCATATCACAAATCAACAACTACAAGAACTATTGTACAAAAGTTCACTTATCCATCAAAGGTACAGCAAAATCACATCAGAGTTATAAGTCTCATCAGCTCAGGTACTTCTCTTCTACAATCAGGAAAGATACTATTATTTTCATAAATCAGTTCAAATACATTGTTTTGAAATTTCTATATTTCCTCAGAAGATACACTTCGAATTTATCAATATCGTTTCCCATAGAGAAAGTTCAAAATGCTTCAAAATCAGTAACTAATTCATCATTTAATATTTGGTTCTCCATTATTAATAAATAAAAGATAATTTAATCCTTAATAAAAAAACATGATTACAAGATCTTACCTCTGCCCATAATAATCTTCATAATGGCCATAGTACTCATCATGACGGCGGTAATCTCGATCGTATGGATATCGCCTATCATAATACCTATCTCTTTCTTTATCTCTCTCACGATCACGATCTCGATCTCTCTCACGATCACGATCTCTCTCTCTATCACGATCTCGCTCTCTCTCTCTTTCACGATCCCTTTCTCGATCTCTGTCTTGCTCACGGTCACGATCCCTAAAGTAAAAAGTTCCCTAAGTATAATCTTATTTAATACAATTTCCATATTCATACAATTTACAATATGATTTTAAAAATGAAAACTGAACCTGTAATCGCGTGCATGTGAATCAGAAGGTTCCCTATGTCTGCGATGATAATAACGGCCATGTTCATCTTGATCTCGATACCAAGATTTATCGGACGGAGGTCTCTCTCGATCTCGCTTACGTTTTTGTTCATTCTCGCTATTATATTCTTCTTTTTCATCATCATCATCCACATGTTTATATCTGGAAAAAAGAAATCATAAGACACATTTTTCCCTTTGATTTTCTTATACAGTTTGTCTGAGGAGAAAACGTCGAAACTTCAGAAATAAGCTCTTAAGACAATTGTAAGCATATTTTGTCTAACAAACTACGTGGATATTCTGAATGGTTGGGCCGCAATGAGCACTTAAAAGTTGGTTTGAGAAAATGATTTCTAGGCAAAAATTTGCATTACGCAAACACTACAGAAACATGTAAATTGTTTATTATTTACAAAAGAAATGAATATATTTGCTTAATTTTCCTTTCTGAACAAATATATTCATTTCTTTTGTAAATAATAAATAACTTATATGTTTCTCAAGTGTTCCTATGCTTCTATAATGCAAATTTTTGCCTAGAAATCAATTTTTCAAACCAACTTTTGAGTGCTTATTGTGGCTCAACCATTCGGAATATCCACGTAGTTTATTAGACAAAATATGCTTAGAACTGTCTTAAGAGTTTATTCTTGAAGTTTCGACGCTTCCTCCCCGGACACACTGTATAAAGAATGTTCTGTTTTCATGGCATTTAAAATTTCAATGATACAAAACATTCTTTCTATAGTTTTTGACAAAAATCAATACATTGTTCCAAAAAATTACTTCATAAAAGCAATAGACATATACAAAAATTGGAGCAAGAAACAAATCTAATTATCATTTCAATCAATCCACCAAGATAAATACACATTTTAATACAAACCTCCTTCCCTGACGTGCCTGTTCATCATAATGCCTATGTTGCCCATATTCCTGTTCTTCATATCGGCCACGTTCTCTATTATATGGATATCTATTTCGAGGTGACTTGTCTTGATCACGTTCATACATGTGGTCTTCCCTCTCATAATGCCGAGGATCACGATCTTCTCGATACCTTCGATTTTCCACAGAATGATCAAGAGGTCCTTCTCTTTCACGAGTATTGACTGAGCTGAAATATTCACGACTGCTTCCATGACGATTTAAGTCAACACTACCAGCATCAACATCATCATTACGACGTTGGCTATCTGCATCTCTTCTAGATCTACAAATTTGAAATGTACTCAACATAATGAAAGATCAGAATCATCAAATCATACTGGATATGAAGAACTTTGGAATACATACATTGAATCTGCGGTGACATTAGGAAAAGCTTCAACACAATCTGAACCAATGGTTTCACTTCTTTCCGAAGGAAGTTGAGCACGTTCGGCAGCTGAATCTTGACCATCTGCATCTATATCTGTAGTTTCATGGCCATCTGAAGATGCTTCAAGTAAAAAAAATTATGAATTATCTTAATATAAAATACTGAAAACCCAAATCTAAACCTTAAATATATCTGGAATTTCATACAACAAAAAAATGGATAAAGATAAAAATAAAAATGATGATATCAAAATAAGACAATATGTGAACACAAAAACAATACTTTTGAGAAAAATAGTAAGACATAGCAAATTGCTGTTACCTGTAAATACTTTAATTTATTTTAATACAATTAATATTATAATAAAGAATTTAATTTATTAATTAAATACTTTAAATTGAAAAAACCTTTTAAAAAAATTTTCTTTAGAAGTGGATAGGAAGTTAGCAGAAAAATTTGGTGTCTCTCCTGATGAAGTCAAATCGGTTTTGGTTCAATCTATACTGGAATCTATATTTATCAAATCCATAAATGATCAAGAGAAGAACAAGAATAGTAAAAAAATCCATTGTAGTTGACTATACCATGCCAGTTGACATAATTAAATGTACTTTTCATTACATAATTAAACCATTGGCTTGGATAATTAATAGAAGTATTAAAACAGGACTTTTGCCTACGCATTTTAAAAAAGGCACTGAGATGTAATCCCAGTGTATAAACTGGTGAGAGAGATAAAACTACAAATTATCAACCGATCTCTCTGATTTCAAATTTTGCAGAAATTTGGGAAAAAAATATTGAACATTGTATCCAGTAACTTTAGACATAAAGGAAACGTAATAAACTCAATGCAATTTGATTTGCAGAAAGGCACAAGCATAGAAGATGCTACAGACATATAACAAATTCAATTTATGATGCAGTTGATCATAGTGAACCCTGTGTATCTGTTTATCTGGATCTGGTGAAAACATTTGACATGGTGAACCATACATTATTGTTGAGAATATTGTATAGATTCGATTTAAAGGAGTAGCATATGACCTGATTGAGAGCTATTTCATTGGAATGTAAGCAAACAGTGAAGGTAAACAATGAGACTAGTACAGAACTGACAGTAACTAGTGGAGTACCACATGTAACGATGCTGGGACCTTTATTCTTTATAACAACAATAAAATCTGTCTAAACCAGAACCTGTACAAGCCAGAAACCTGCCTTAGCCTTAAATGCTGGTAGTGTTGAAAGAAACTGGAACCTTTCTCCAGCCCATGAAGTTAAACGGTATTTTATACACAGCACAAAAATGGAATGGTTTTCATGTCCTAAAGGAAAACAATCCTTTATTAAAAGCAGAATTCCTGGGAATTTAATGCAATCAGCAGAGAGTCACAAGATATTCTTAATGAAACGGATGCATCTGCAAGTGCTTTAAATTCTGTGCCTGTGGCATGCAATTTAGAAGTGGCAGCTGCACAGAGAAGGAGAGGAGTTTCAGCTGTCAGTATAGAATTTGACCTTGTGGTCGCTTACTTCTCAAGGCTTAAGCCAGGGGTCCTCAAACTTTTTAAACGGGGGGCCAGTTTTCTGTCCCTCAGGCCGTCGGAGGGCCGAATTATATAGTGTGATTTTTCTAACTCTGCCTCTCAAGCCCCTTCAGCCGATCACACGGCATTTCGTGTCTTTCTCGGTCCTGCCACTAGATGTCGCAAGCACTGCTTGATACGGTCACGATCATGTGATATCTAGCGGCATTACTGAGAAAGACTCGAGGTACCGTGACATTTTCCATCGTGAAGACAGGCCTTGAGAGGCAGAGTTCAGGCAATGACAGGCCTACCGATAACATAGTCATAACGCGAGCAGATCCCAAACTTCCTCAGACTGCATTGGCGAAATGTACAGCGTGGTAAAGAGGATAACGCAAATAATCGATATTGCTTGATTAAAAATTTTTAAAAAAACACTGATATTTTGACAACAAAATATCGATGTGAAGAAAACATCGAAAGCAAAATATCGATGTTTCTGGTGGAAAACATCGTTGTTTTAAAACCATCGACTTTTTTGCCATCCGTAGGCACCCTAACACATAATAAAAAAATGTGCGGATTTTAAGAAAATAATTCTTTAAACCATAAAAACCCGGCGGGCCGCATAAGTGTCCTCGGCAGGCTGCATGTGGCCCGCGGGCCATAGTTTGAGGACCCCTGGCTTAGGCCATTGAGGAATTCCCTCCCTCCAAACTCTGAGCATGTGAAGGTGTATGAACAGGCATCTGTTCACGTATTTTCTTGGCCCACATTAAGAATCCAACCCCTCAGCCAGAAAAATTTTTCAAGGTCCACGGGGGTATCAGAAAGACATAGTACTCTGGGCTGTGAGGCTTTGTGCTTTGAAAGAGTCCGCAAGCAGACTGACTGCAGTCACTAGGCAATGAGATGGTATGTAGTTTTATGAGTTGAACAATGGCTGGAAAAAACCATATAACTCCAACCTTAGATGAAAAAATTAAATTCATTGAAGCAAGCAAAACGCACAAGCTCTCAGTGAAAGCTGTCCAAGAACTATTCAAGTGCACAAAAACACAAGTTTATGAAACTCAAAAGAAAGGCAGAAATAAAGAACTGAATGAACGGTACATAAGATACCCAGTCTGTTACTTCTTTCACTTCGTAATTAAAAAAAAAATTAACACTGAATGCTTGTCTCTATTTCTGACATGCACTGATCACTGGTATTACTCTATAGGACATGAGTCAATGAAAAAGAAAATGAAGACAAAGAATAATAAAATCACCCAACTTACATGGAAATGGCTTGTGCATGCTAGATCCAAGAATATTTCCATAGCTGGTCCAACCGTACAGGTTAAAGCTAAAGAATTTGCCGAACCAAGTACTGTGAAATGAAATTTGTGGAGAGTCCAAAGTTGATAATATTGGAAGTGTTCAAGAGTGAAAAACAAAAACTGCCAGATTAATTGAAGGCTCTGAACCGAAGGATATATTCAATGGGGTTGAAACTGGATTATTTTTTTCAGACATTACCAAATAAAACTCTAAATTTAAAGGGAGAAAAATGCTAAGGAGACAAGCATTCTAAAGAAAGATTAACAGTGTTTCTGTGTGGGAATATGGAAGGACACATGGAACGATCTCCAGTAATTGGAAAGTTGAGATGTTTTGGAACTTGAACATGTGCTCAGTGCTAGTTAGTTCACACGCCAACAAAACGACTTTAATGACAACCTCGTTGATGGAAGAATGGCTTGTTTCCTTCAACAACAGAATGAAACTGAAGAAAAGAGTAACAGACAACAGTAATAGACAACAGTAAGTGCCATCCACACTTAATTCTTTCTAATGCAAAATTGCTGTGGTTCCCTGCCAATATAATATTTTTTACGCAACCTCTCGTCCAAGGCATAATTTACTCTACGAAGGCTCATTGTCGCATGTTTTTTACGCAATCCCTAAGTGGAAAAATGAACTCTCTAATGTAACTGAATTATCAAAATCTCTTACAGTTCTGGAGGCAATTCAGTGGATAGACAAAGGAGTGAAATCTATGTAGCCCCCCTGACTATTCGAAAATGCTTCAGGCAGGCAGGCAGGGTTTTCATAAATTGCCAACATGGTGAGTTACCACAAAAGAATGTCATTGAAGAGACAGCCCATGATGTGAATAAGCTATGTGCAATTATGGGAGAGAGAACTGAAGAAGTAATTTATATCAATAGAGATGTACTTACGTTACAGACAATGAAACAAAGTGACAATACCATTTCTGGATCAGAAATTGAAGAAATGATAAACGAAACAAATGCCTTTGTACATACCTATTCTGAAGCCCTGCAACGTGTCCAATAAAACTTGGAATTACATCTTTTAAGGATGATACTAGTTTAATTGTGCAACAGGTACATGAGAGGAATTAGCATTTACAGTCAAACAAAAGTTAAAATTGATAACTAAATAGTTTTATAACAATTTTCTTGGTATCAATGTATTGAAAATGGTTCACACACAACCCTCTGCAAATGGTGCTTATATTATTGTAAAAGCACCTTTGTATTATATTATGCTATCTGAATAAATTGAATTGAATTGAAATCGATCAACTTTTAAATATATTTTGAAATTCACTGGTTCTAGAAAAAGATTCAAGGTTAACAAAAGACATGAATTTAAATGATTCACTTACCACTAGGCATTGATGATGTAGATATAGGTGATGTTAATTGACCTACACTATTGTCCAGCTCATCTTGAGCCACTCCTGTAACTACTCTTGGTTCATCAGGGACTGGTCGAAATGAACTGGAAGTTGTATTACTTGTTCCCAAAGTTTGACGTCCCTCCTCTGCCAGTCCAGTCACAACACGAGGCTCGTCTGGAGCATTTTCTGCAGCGGCATCATCGCCCCCCTGACCCTCTGGGCCACGTGACTCTCCAGGCACCATACGGCTCAGTCCCGGAGGAGGAGTATCATCATCTCCCTGAACAGCAGAAATTACTGCCCCACTAGGCATGGCCAACTGATGATCCCCACTGGTCTGACCAGGCACAGTTCGGTGCATGTACATGGAACCAACCGGTCCTGTCATTGAAGTTGGAAGAATTGCCTCTCCTGCCACTGGTCCACCTGGGACAGCTCGAGCAGATATGTCTTCAACAGCACTTGATGTCCCTTGCTGTGATCCAGGCAGAGCAGATGGCAAACTATCCTGGTGACCTGGAACTTGCCTTTTAGCAATGTCTTCAACATTAGTATTTGAAGTTGAACTGCTGAAACTAGCTTGCATCAAAGAACTGCTTGATTGAGGATTCTCCTCTCCTTGTCCTGGCACGATTCTGTCTAACTCACTGTGCACAGGGTTACGATGTACATCATTTGTATTACTCATTGGTGCCCTGTGCCAGCTACTATTTCTACCTGCAGTTTCTGAGTCTATTGGAAAATTATCGTGAGAAACTTGCTCCAAAGGGTAAACACCAGGAGTATCCAAGTACACTTCTTGATTATCAGGCAATCCAGACTCCTGAGGCCAAAGACTTGGATGAGAAATAACTGCATCCTGAAACACCAAAATTTGCAAACATTGAAAATCATACTGTAATACATTTAGTAACATTTTAAAAATCTGTAATACTGCCAATTAACAATACTTCTTTCCAATGGCTCAATACACAGTGAAACCTGTTTTAAGCAGTCACAATCAGTTCCAGAGAAAAATGGATTTAGAATAGGTGGCGAATAACTAAAGTACAAAATCTGTCAAATTTTGCTATCTTTAAAAAAGTTAACACTACTAGAAGGACAGCAAATATACATCTAAGGTTAAACTATGACTCTGCTAAGTTTGCTAAAATGTCAAAGATAATAAACAGAGTTGCAAGAAATTTAGTAGCATTTCAAATGCATCAGAAACAAGCAGTTATTTCAATGCCACCATGTTGTTGACGGTAAACCATGAATAATTAAGCATTATCAAGGAAACAAAATCAGACAAAAATAAACAGTCTATTAGTATTTTAAAGAACACTAAAAAATATCAAAATAATAAATGAGATAAGAGATATTGAAATTTCAAAACAGTAAAAATGACAGATTCAATCATTCTAGTGCTAAGTAAAGTCATGGTAACAACTTCTTATTACACTTAAAAAAATTTCAAGTGTTTTCGCATGTGCACAATTAAATGCAGGAACTTTCATTTAAAACCATTTAATTCTAAGTATGTGCACACTTTTCTTTTGCACCCCACTGTTTGTTTCTTTCCATTCAAAGTAGTGATTCTCCACTAGCCTCGAGGTTGCAATTTACACCTTGGAGAAACTTCAGAGCATGCGTGAAAATCATCTATTGTTGCATTTAAACAGAAATAAATTCCCTTAAAAGATAAGTAAATTTAGATTTCATTGTTTTAAGTTATCAGATGTGTGCGTACACAGAAAGATACAGAATTTACAGAAAACTCTCCATTGCCCTACTGCATGTTATTCCGATACACATTAAAATTATGAAACTTTCAGAAAGTTGTGACAGACTGCAGACTAATCTACAAAACATGGTCAGCCACTAACCACAGGGCCAGGTGACCTCTAAAAAGAGGAAATATTTAATCATGTCTCCGAAAATAACCCGTTGATTCCATGAAAAAATTGCCAATGACGAAAACTGCTTAACAGAGTTCCAGGTTTCACTGAACTCCAAAGAGAAAATGTAATTTCAAAGCATTCTTAACAGTCGCATACCATGGTGTTTTGGTACCCGAAGAATACAGGGAAGGGGAGGCCTGCCTGATCCAAGAATAAGTTGCAAAAACAGTACATAAGGGTCCATTTCTAACACTTGATTGGTTTGCAACCATTCACTTTTTTTTATGTGTATTATACATTTATTTTTATTTTCACTTATTTTTTCTGTTAACTTTAGTATCTGAAGACAACTTTATTTTTGGTCATTTACGTACTCGCTTTCCCTAAGAAAAAATCAAAAAAATTCTATATATTTATTGTTTCTTTACCTGGCCCACTGGATTCTGAAGAAATCTGGAACTACTAGCTGGCGAAGATTGTTTTCTATCCAAGTGTACATCAACATCTGGTCTTTCCTTGTTGTCTGGAACAGTCTCCAAATTCACAGATTCCTCACTTACATGTGCAAGTGACATTCTCCCCTGAGGTACATTTCCAAATCCTAACCCAACATTTGAAGAGGGGACTTGATTCTTTGCAGGACCAGCCTGAGAAATGTCTCCTTCAGATGCTATTTTGTTGGGTATACCAATAGGTGGGATAGATTTACTGGAATTTTTACTATCCACATCTGCCTCAATCCCTACATGTGGAGAAGAAACAAGGCCTCGAGATCTTGACACGCTCTTGTTTGCATACTTATGATTTAGCGAGGCTCCTTTGGCAGCATAAGGATTAGCACCTTTATCAACATTCCTATTTACACCTACTGGAGAAGAGACTGGAGGAGGTGGCAGAGAAGCACTGACACCAACTGGAGGGCCTGCATTTACTAAAGGAGGTCCAGCACCAACCGAGAGTCCTGCTCCAATTGGTGCAGAACCTGCACACAGTGGAGGAGATCCTGCACCAACAGGAAGGCCTGAACCATGAGGAGGACCTACACCAATGGAAGGTCCAGCATTACTTGATGGAACACACATATCACTATTTTCTGGAGGTGCAACTTCAACATTTTCAACATCAGGATGGGATGGATTTAAATTAAGGGTCTCTAGACCAGCAGCAACTTGATCCATGGAAGGAAATGAAGCACCACCGATATCAACAGGGTTTTCTACTTTCATTCCTTGACCATGCTGAGCAGAACTCGGTGGGCCTGGTGAAAGCCTACTGAAGTTTTGAGTAGAAGCACCAAGAAAAGATATATCTGGAGTTAATTCATTTCCACTAAATAGGTTGGAAGAGTGAGAAGAGTATGATGAATCTGTAGCTCCAGGTTGCTTAACATCACCAGTTACATGATTCTGAGTTTGCTCCGAGTCACTTCTGAATGGAGTCTCAAAACTTTCTTGACTAGGCACTCCTCCAATGCTCTGAAGAGAGTGATCTGGAGGGTTGGATGCCTCACTTTGTCTGTTACTATTATCAGTTGCCTGCGATACTTCATCTGACCCCTGACTTGGTAGGCTCTCTGTTGACCATTGAGGACTTAATGCCTCAGTTGACGATTCACCTCGATGTGACAGCTCTGGAACATCAGAAGTATGTGGTGCATTTCTATTATGCACATCTCTCGGCACTTCCACTCCTTCTCCCACAGCTGTTCCTCTCACTCCTCCTGGATTAAAAGGCGCACCTGACTGATCCTCTGACACCCTCTCTCCAATTACACTAGCAAGTCCTTCAATCCGTGCATGCTGCGAACTTGGAACACTCTCTGGAGGATGAAATCCAGAAAAATAGGATTGACTTTGAGTTGTGTTAGTAGAATGGTATCTATTCTGATCCCCGGTTTGATTATTATTATTATAAAACAAGTCTTGTCTTTCACCACCAGCGTTTTGTTGCCTCACTTCCTTTCTTTCTTCCATAGAATTAAACAGTGTTTGTTGCCCTTGAGAATAAGGATGTTGATTAACAACGGATATTGAATTAAAAGAGTCACTTATCACATCATGTGTATTTGAAACTTGTGGGGGAAACTGCTGATGATAACCTCCAGACCACATCTGGTGCATGTTACTAGCTTGAATATAATTTGTTGCATTATTAGGCAGCACAGTTTCTTGATATCCTCCTGGTTCTACAGACCAATCCCAGGTAGGATCTTTCTGGGAATTGTTATTGGATGGTTCTCCTCCTCCATTGGAATCTTCCCATCCCCAATTCCAAGGGTCTGCAGCCGCTTTTACAGGAGCATTCCTGAAATGTAGATACAAGGCAATGAAAAAAAAATTAATATATGCACTGAAGATTACAAGGAAAGATAATTTACAAACATAGGTACATAAACATATTTCAAAACTTAACTAAATAATATTATTATATTAAATAATAATACTTTCATTGATTACACTGACTTATTTTCCAATTATAAGGAAGCTCAATAGAAAATCACAAATTATGAAAGTTACCAAAAGTGACAAAAATTCAAATTAAAATAAATATATTATAATTTTAGATTATTTTCCAATCTTTTAGAGACTTGTGTTTCACTCAACTGTAATTCTTGTAATACCATGTAATTCACAAATTTTCTCGGCTAAACGCACAACTATTTCGAACTGAAAACGTATTTGTTTAAAAAGTTAATACATAACAATTAAAATGTTCTTGCAAACTCCATTTAAACTGAGAATTGTAGTTTAAATTAAAAAAGTTTATAAATCATTACAAGTTTTTTAAATATATATTGAAGTTATGAAGTTTACACCCTCAAGGTTAAGGACTTCATTGGGTGTAAATCACAATGACATACACATAAAATTACAACATGAACAAAAACCATTTTTCCTATTTTTCATGTTGTATGTTTTACTTAATGTCATTTTAGGATTCTGAGTGACACCTAGTGTAAGCCCTGAAGGTTTAAAAAAGTCATGACTTAAAATTTTGGAACACAAAATGACCTATCAACTTTGTTATTTTCAACTACAATTCCCACTTTTTATGGGCTTTTTAACCCTGGAGAGGTGGCAGTTGCCAGAGTTACATTAGAGGTGGCACGAGGTCCTTTCTGACTCCATTAAGTTATTTCTTCATAATACTATATTTATTTATTTATTTTATTTATTTATTTATTTTAACAGGCAATCGCCCAATTACATATACATAGTATAAAGTGTGATTTGAGTCTATTAAAAAAAAAGAAAATTTATAGATACTATATAAGTTACAAATGTTTGATGATATTTATCATGTAAAATCATTTAGTAATAAAGTTCTTGCTTGATCAATACAATTTTTCGCAATACGGTTGTCAATATTTAACTCATTCATAAGTTTAGACATTCTCCATAGTGGCGCATATAAAAATTGGTTTGTCTTCATATATGGTACTACAAATGTAATACCTACAATGGTAATACAAACGTAATATTTAGCAACAATGAAGTGTGAAATTAGTTATTTTAATAATGATCAATCATTTATAAGGTAGTATTAACATAATGCACTATTACAAACAAATATGCAAATGAGGAATTGAAAAAATAAAAGGACAAAATTATCATTTATCTTTAATTTTATGTAGTTACTCCATTTACATTTTTTTGAATATTTCCATGACAAAGGTATCAGAAAATTCAATAAGTTTCATTTTCTAACATTGCCTCACATTAAAATAAGAAAAAAAATTGAAAATGGCTTTAAGTCAAACAACACAACTTAAAACATACGAAATTTAAGAAGTTTGTATTGGTGTTACAAATATTTATAAATTAATTATTACATCTAAAATTTGGAGAGGAACGTGTTGCATGTCAACAATTTATTACTCTTCTCACTGAACTACATTGTTTACACAAAATATCGCGATGATCTTTACAAACTTGTTTTCTTCTTTTAACACAAAAAGTTTAGTTTTCCTCCAATTATTCATAATGTCAAATAAATAAACAATACACTTCATGCTGACCCATTCTATCAATGTACTGGCATGACTGAAGCACTGCTGCAAGCTCTTCGCAATGCCAATGGAAGCGGTGGCGCGGGGTCAGACAGATTGTTTTGTACAACGGGTCGACTGTAATCACCCTTCAAGAAACTTGTCACACTGTCACGAAGTGCCTATATCTTTCAAACAAAAGCTAAAGAATGTGGTGAAAGGTATGTGAAATGTAAACCATCTGACTCGCAAAATTAGGCAACTGCAGCTAAGCAAAGATACGTGGGGTCACAGGGGGACCCCGCACCACACCTCTCGGGTTAAGAACATTTTAATTGTTACATTTATATAATTGTTTTTAATAAAGTCTGATTATTATTTAAATGGCTCATAAAAAATTTTACATTATTAATATAACAGATGTTAATGATAAATTATTACTTGCTTTTGCTTGGTCAATTGGTTAATGCCACAAATTATTTTTGATAAATGAAACTCAAATTACAATTTCAATGTCCCTCTTATTCTTTTACAAATAGATTTGTAACAGAATACAAGAATTTCTCCTCAGTACCTTTCTATTTTCTAACACAATTTAAAAACAGACTTAATATAAAATACACTTTTTTCTAGCTAAATGCATTGGTATTAGGTATTTTCGCCATTATGACTTCATGGAAAGTATCTTATTTTACCTGAAATGTAAAAATTATACCTATTTATTCAAAGTAAATCCAGTAAAACATCCGGATTTATTATAAAGAACTTTTAATTTAACTGATGGAAATTTTTATTCCACCACTAATATTAACTTTTTTCTAAATAAAAGGAAATACTGAATTATACAAACTATCAGAATGGCTCTTTCTCATTAGGAACTAAAATAACAGGGGACCAAATATTTTTTTAAAACACCTTACTGTACGATTGCACTTCTATCTCCTAAAACAATTTCTTAAATATATTTGGCCAATTAACAATGATATTCACTCCAATAACTCCAAAACTGAAAACTGACACCTGAAAAAAAATTAATAACATACATAAAAGACCTCAAATACAGCAGGTCCCCATTATAAGAGATACAAGACATCTAGACCTACAGATTTTAGTCTCTTACAGTCAGAGACTCTTGTAAGTGGGAAATGTTAATATAAGTTCATAGCTTCATCTAAGATTATTGTACATTTTTACTGTTCTCGACATGACAAACAATGTTAAGTTTAATGATATAAGCATTTACTTTCTGTTTAAAACCATCCATTTTGCATTATCAAAAAAAAATCTAAATAATTGAGACATTGTAAGCCACGCAAATGGAGCACACCTAGTCAGATGATTGACACAAATATCACCACAATGGTGAAAAGCTCATAACAAAGTACACAATGCTCATAACAAATCACACAATTAGATAACAAGACAAGAATTTTTATCAAACACTGTACAGGTCACATTGTTTCCATTCCCCAGAACATGACATTAGCATGCACGAGCTCTCAATAGTCATTAGTAGGGTGTGGATTTCTATGATTTTGCATATTTTTGTTCAGTGGTTGAGGGCATAGCTAAGTGAAATTTCTTGACATTTGATTAGAATATGAGGCCATATAGATTAATACGTTAGTGCATGTTTGTGCATATTTGGCCGATTTTTCATGATGGTGCATATTCGTGTAATTATAGGCGCATATTGAGCATATTTCATTAAAAAAGAGACTAATCTATAAAACGTTTCATCTTTTCAAAGAATCTTATGTAATTGTGAGCGTTCAATGATTCAAAAGAGCCAGCCACAGATTTGTTTTTGTGTTTTCTGTAGATGAAAAAATATGTGTGCAAACGTGGGATATTTCTTGAGAACATATTTTGTAAGCCAGTCAGAAGAAATTCAACAAGACATACAATGTACTTCACTAAGGTGAATATTTACTTCAATTATTTCTCCAGGAAAGTAGTGTAAATTATATTACGTTTGCACAAAAAATATATTTTTTCATTCCAAGCCAATTTTTATTTAATTCCAAGAATTTTATCAAGACAGGTTTGCAGAAGAAATGAAATATTGTTAATTTTAAGTGCATATTAAAGGGCATATTTCAGAATTTTTAGGTCATAAATGCATATTTTTAAGTGCATATTTCAAGATGTAATAAAAATTCACTCCCTAGTCATTAGCATGCACATGTTAGTGCCTTCCACAAAACATTCTTATAATCCAGTCTTTAACATGCGGAAAGAAAACACCCAGAATTTTTACACTGGGATTCTGGTCAGCCCATACAGTCACATACAAGTAGGATTCTCTAATAAGAGAGTTCTCTTATAACAGGATTCTGCTGTATCATTTCAAAGAAAAGATTCCTGAAAGAAAGAAATCATGCTCATCTCTCATTTGTTGTTTGCACTACAACTATTTCTATTAGTCCATAATATGCATTCCGGTTTTTATGATGACGTATGTGGCAGTGTTACAGTGAAAATATAACTGTCTTACAAAGATTCCAGTAGCACCGTTTGAATTTATGTCAGTGATGTATAACAACTTTGGATATTAACTACATAAATTTAAATCTACTACCATATTAAATTAAAAGAGAAACATAACTTTGTGCGAATTTCAACTTGTGACACAAATCCCCAAGACCACTTGAAATACGCATTACTAGCTGGTTCAGGAGTTACATCAAATATGCTAGAATCTTTAGCACCAGCTTATGAACTTTCCCTACACAATAGTCTAAGAAAGTATTTTATTTCAAATTGAGCAAAAGCCGAATTTTAATATTATTTAAATGATTTTGAGATATACAAAAGGATATTGCAGATGATTCAAAATTAGAATCACAAACTGCTGAAAGCAAAGAAAACATTCAAAAACAACAAATTCTTCAAACTCCTTCCCAGATGTCCATTTTAATTGTCAATGAAAAGTAAGCTAGCATTCCTACAATTTTCATCTATCCTTTTTAAAATGATGGTTGATTTCTTTGATTAGTAAAAGTACATGGAACTTGAGCTTCCATCATGATTTCTCAGTTCAACTTCTGTTGACTAAATTAATTCCAAAATATAAATTGACAGGATTAGCCTGCATGGTTCAAGTAAGTGAATAAAAAAAAACAACTGAACATCCAAGAGAGCTTTCCAGAAAGCGTTTCTAAGGATAACTTCAAATCATTTTACAGCCATTCCTATCTATTTTCTCAATAGGAGACTATCAGAAAAATCATTAATAAAATATATCACAAAAAAATCTTGTTTTGGTCCCCTTTTCACCAGTGTGTACAGTGACACAGATTCATTTATTTAGATTCACAAGTCAACTTTCAAAACTTTTGGTGTTGTATGTTGCAATATGCTGCAATGGCTATATGAAAATTAGTTTCATTTTGTTCTTCAATAAAAAGGAAGTGTGCTCAGACAATGATGTACATACCTATTCATACCATATTCTGCCAGTTCTCTGCTAAAAAATGCTCTTATTGAGCAATTTTAAATTTTTTGTGTGTTTTGGAATAAAGATACTATCCAATGTTTCTGGCACTACAAGTTGTACACTGTGCTTCTAATTTCTAGATTCTCCCACTGACTTGATTATTTATACACGAAAGTATTGTGCAAATGGCACACACTTCCAACAACACACAAATATGATGATATATAACCACAACACAAGAAACGAGTCACAATTGTATTTAACACACCACTGCATCAAACTTTATGTCCTAAGCACTGACTATATGGACTACATCTACACAACAAATTTTCTCAGATTCTTTAAAATAATGTGTCACAAATTTCTGCTGGACTATTGTTTTTATTCTGTAAATAAATACCTGTCAGCAGATGCTCTTCTTAAAAGTTAAGTCAGTACTTTGTAATAACCTGACAAAAAAGCATAAATGTAAGGCATGTCATTAGGAAGTCATCTGCATCATTTAATATTTCTGCAATTACAATATGCTAAATATTGTAATTGAGTAATTTATGTAATTATTAAATCATTATATGAAAATTAAATCATAAATGTAACTTTGTTATCTAAGCACATCTTTTAGAGTTCAGTGGGAAGTATAGTTATTCAAATTATCGTTCTCCATGTTTTTGCAGCAAGAAGTACATTCCTTCACGAAGGACAAGAGCTCAAATCCAAAGTTCATTTGCCCTTGAAAATAAGATTTTATTAATTCAGAGCAAATTTTTTTATTAACAATTCTTCCCAAATACCCATTTCTTCCTCTATTCAACTTGTATATGGCTGAGGGCAGGGATCCGAGAATTACGAAAACATGCACTGAATACACTTCGCCCTGTAGCATGTCACACACCATTTGTTTTCAACATCAAATAAAATTAAAGTAAATTTAAAAAAAATGAAAAAGCATAATGTACTATTGTTTTGTCATGATAAAGAAACCAGCACTATTTCTCATTATATACACCTTATTATAATGTATTTATCTCCCAGCACTACAATTATGTACTAATTAATTTGACAAGTCACAAATTTTTCAATCAAGATTGTAATATTACAGCATGTAATGTAACAATAAATTTCTGTTCTATTCTATTTTCTAACTATAATTATTAAGAAATTTATATCCAGTGGGACGTCCATTATCCAAACGTTAATCATCCGAAATGTCAAATATCCAAACTCATATTTTCTCTGAATAATTATTTTTTTAATTAGGTAGTGTATACAATATATATTCATTTTCTTTTGAAATCCTGAATATTGAGAATGATCCCTGATATGATTGACAGTGTTATAATATTAACAAAATACTGTACTATAGTCAATCATCTGACTTCAGTGAACATTGGCAAATCCTACAATAACGAAGATCAAGCTCTTCAATTCAGCAACAGAATATCAATGATTTCTTCAACAATTAAGGTACTATGTGCTGCAGTATGCCAGTGTTTATTATCTACAGGATTTTGTATGTGCAGTGCAGTATTTTACAGGTACGTTCTCTTAAAGAAACTTTATACATAACGCATTTTAGATTCACTTGCCACTCTTTTGTTTGGTTATCCAAATTATCAAATATCTTAACTCTACCTGGTCCCATTTAGTTCAGATAATTGACATCCCTGTGCAACGGGGTTTCATTTTAAAAAAATTTGAGCATTTTACTAAACAAAATTTGAAGACCTTTTCCTTAAATGAAAGGTAGAAGGCTCTAGAAATATTATAATTTGCTCTTATTAACCCTTTTTACAGTAAATGATATTAAATATTAACATTATCTTAAATTTAATATAATGAATGTTGATCTGCAGTTACTTGTTCATCAAGTCACTTTCAAGACTTACTACATTCATGTAGTTTATCATCGTGGTCAGTTTGCTTTGCGGATTTCAATTGATCTATCAAAAGCAGTCAACCCTTCATAGAGTTTTTTAAGCTCAAAGATTAATGAAAGTTTTTAAATGCTAAGATTTGTGAGCATATATAAACATCAATTGTCCATCAATTGTCTGACATGTGTCTTTACAAAAAACATTCAGAGATTATAATTTACGTGATGCATTACATTTATAATTTAAAGTGAACAGCAGGATTTTCTGCTGTAGTTCACAACCTACATATACAGATCTAAATAAATCTTTAAATATAAACATTTCAATTACATTTTTCAGAAATATGTTTATATAATTCTGTGTTGGCAATGAACAGTGATTATACTGTTCCATAGTTTGGAAACCTCTCAATTCATTATACTTGGAAAATAGCTACCGAATGACATGTATTTCAGAGATTTTTGAATTTCCGTACAAGGCTTATATAATACTTTTCTGTCATAACTTATTTACCTGTCTTTCTTTTGTGTGTTATATTCATAAGGGTTCAGTTAGTTATTTACTTTCAAAGCAAGAAAAGCTAAATATTATTAAAACATTATAGTCCGCCACTCTCAATGAAATAAAAATTCTTTGGTCATTCTTCGGACAAATAGGTTCACGAATAAGATCTTCCAGATAATAAACATTTATTATCATTTCAAAAATGCCATATTTTGAAGACAAATGTGTCCCCACCATCAGGCTAGAACAACATTTTTCTTCAATACTGTACATCTTGTATAATAACAATAAAAAACACATATGGCGGTTTCCAACACAAAATGATCTTAAACTCAGCTTAATAAGTTAGCAATCAAACATAATTAAAAATTAAATTTAAAAAGTTGTGCAAGTCTCCAAAAGTTGAACTTTTGACAACTTTTGAAAACTGCCAATTTTTTTTTATTTAACTTTAATTTTACTATTAAACTCTTCCCCAACTTTGACATATTCCAGCCATTTAACATACCAAATTTGCTTCCAATACATTAGGTCATTATAACACTAGATCAAAAATAATAATCTAAATTATTTTATCATATCAGAGCTACAATAGACCTCTAATCAAAACACCTGCAGACTAATGAAAATGCATTTTGAATGGATTCTACTCATCTTTTTGCATTTGACAGTTACTCCCTAAATGTACAATACTTACAGGTGAGGCGGAGGAGCAGAAAATTGTTGGCCATAATGCTGGGGTACATTGGGTCGTGGTGGATACTGCTGTCGGTAATTCCAATCTCCAGTATTATTAGTTACTCGCCGAGCCATTGTACAGCACCAACGTTATAGTAAATTAATTCTAAAGAAAAGAAAATATAATTAAAAGTTATGTAATAAATATGCATTACTTAAAAATGTCTTAGCCATATGTAGGTCACTTTCTACTTTCTATTTAGAACTGAATTATAAAAATGTAACAAAAATTATTTATTGACAAACAGAAAATAACACCCTGGCAAATGTAATCATTAAAGCTCCAAACACTTTCAATAAATATCACAACGAACAAAAACGTTACGATCCAGTGTTACTGTGAATATATATTCACATGCTAGAAATAATAATTTCATGTAAGATATTTTAATTAATCAATTATTCTTTATATTTCTGGAGAGAGATGTTTATAAATAGAATTTTTAACATTATCCAAATTTACATGCCAAATTGTACATATGACAAATTTAGAAAAAAATGCTCAGATGACCCAATTTCCAAATCTCAAAGAATTAATTTATACTGCCAGCTACACTTTTTCACTCTGACATTCCTACAAAACTTTGTTAAAAACCGACCTGTTACTTCGTAACTTTAAATTTTACTATCTACTGTCTTCAGTCTTCTCGAATGTGTCACAATCACAGTCACTTATATCGTGCTGTACTCCAGGGCTGATCAATGCTTAAACACTATTTATTTCAACACACATTTGGTACATCGTTAACTGCAATTCATGCTAATTCCGAAACTATAAGTTATCTTCAACCTCTTTCACAGATGGTTACTCACATATGATATAACATACCACATACGAGTACTTTGCACATGTTTCATGGACAATATGCTACATTACATTTATTTTGTTGGCCAAGGTGAGAAAGATCATACCGAATAATATTATACATGTCGCATATTCCCATATGTTGACACCCACCCTCCAGCCATTGACGGAGGTTCACGTACTTCACGTACAGTTCACGTCACCGAAATTTCATTGATTCGGTGAATTCTCCAGAAGTACATCTTGACGTTCGTAGAGTTCGTGCAGTCGAAAAGAAATCTTTGTTCCACACTCGAACTCGTCTCTCGATCTCTTGAAACTACCCCCATCTACGAGTAGTTTTCAAAACTAGAGAGAATTAGGACATTACACAAAATCATGTTTCAGTTTTGCCACGGTGTAAGATATATTTCTTACATCGTGGTTTTGCCTGGTTTTGCCAATGGAAAGTAATGCACAACCTATGTTACTAATGTTCAATGCGTACAGAAATTGAAAGAAAATTATGCAGCCTCTGGCCATGTAAGAGGTGTGTACGGATTCGTGAGGTATGCAGGAACTCGGAAGAAAAAGAAACAACTAAAACAAAAGCAGTAACGATTGTGACTGAAAAAGCAAATACTTGACTATTTTCTGCATGTTTTCATCCTGTGCGTGCTGACAGAATTCTCAATACTAAGTCCCTAATTGCTTATGACTAGGGGTGGACCCAGCCGATCATTTGAGGGGGGGGGAGATCATTGTAGATTTTTGTTAAACAATAAACATATTTGATATTACATTGTTTGTTATTATACACTGTAGATATGATACTATACAATATTATTGTTTAAATAATTACATAAATCGAACATTATTCAATATTTAAAATGTCAAATATAGAAAGCCAAACAGAATTCTAAGCTTTTTGTGGGGGCCATGGTCCCCAAGCCCCCCCCCCTTCGATTCGCCAGTGCTTATGACACAACTGTCATGCGACACCAAGATGAGAAGAAAGATGCCGACCGCCATTAAGTAATTACTATTCAGTATTCACGTGTTTCCTTAGCGAACAACTTAAAAATTCTTGGGGTGTAACGGATTTTTGTACTGAATATATGCTACAATATTATTTTACTACAGTATTGGTAAATACTGCTTTTGTTAAAATATTTATTTTATTGCTGCGTTATTCGAGAGTATTTTATTTGTTGTTTTTGGGCAGAGAGCGTGCTACTTTTGGAAAAGCATTTAATATGGTTTTATTCAACAGCATTTTTCCTGTTGCCACTAGTTCTATGCTAAACGTAGATAAAAATCTAAAACAATACACTGATGATAAGTGTCAGATAAATGACTCAGAAACAAGCTGTTTACTTTATGTAAAGGTCCACAAGATATCAGCACTGTTGTAAGTTACATAGAGATTCAATAAAACATTCCAAAGAATGAACGCCGAACAAAGCGCAAAATTCAAAAGACACAAAGCCTGGACCAACTTGGTTTGTATATGTATGAAATGTATGAAAATTGAATTAAATTCAAAAATTTAAACTAGTTATGGTGTTATAGAATAGCACAGACACTCTCGTATTTGTTAGTTTTTTAATGTCTTTCGTCTATGCTAGCTTTTCGGTTTTGCCCCACCCTCTTATCAGCTCTCAGTCTAGGAGCATTTTTTTATTTACACAATTTTTAGTACCCCTAACTTTAAAGCAAAATTTAGTAATACCTGCAAATTTTCAATGAAAAATTTGGTGCCGCATTTGAAAAACTCTCGTTCAAGCGTTTCTGAAAATGCGCAAATTTGAGCACATTATCAGAGGAAACTTTGAGTCTTCGAGGAACTTCATTAGCTTTTATTTCAAGCACCTATATTTAAAATGTAGTAATGCATAAAAACGCTCGTAATGCTAATGTCATTATAGTTATTTATGTATCAAGGGCGTTAAGTAGATGTTTTTGCTCCGAGGGGGACTTCCAACCCCTCGGGTTTGGAAGTCGCCTGAGGGGCAAAAACATCTAGTAAAGCCCGTGGTGCATACAAAACTTTATGGTTTACTAGTTCGTTGCTGAATAAAACGAGAATTCGAAACATTTTGTATTATTTCTTGCGTCTAAAGTGAAAAGACGCATTGTGATAGTCATTTATCAATATTACGTGAGATAAACAAAACAGAGTGTATATCTAATTACAATTGCATAATCGTTATTGGACTGATTTGTTCGTACAAAATGATAGAATATTGTGAAGTTCCTGCGGAAATTCTCGCAAAAGCTAACAATATTACGGACAATGATTCCCATTAAAATTTTGAGAAATATATAAAACTGTTAACGGTGTATTTGATATTTACCAGTGTGAATAAAAGTGTAAATTGCGCTGATGAAACGGTACTTTTAGGTTATTAGCGTCTATTGTCAAACGTTATTTAGAATATGTCATAATGCCAAAAAATAACATTTCGAGGATGTTAGCCGATGTGCCTTATAAATCTTTTTACTACTTCTACTAGTACTTATACTGAAGAAGAATATACTAACTACTCTCTAAGAAAGGTGATACGTAACAGTGAAATGCGAGTGATTGATGGCAATTATAAATTCAGGGAAACTTTCCAAAATTGCAATTTTCATTTGAATTAACCAAAATAAGCTTTATAACGAATTATTTTATTTATTTGAGCATTATGCCATTTATTTATTGTATTTTCTTGCATCTTAACTTTAAAAAATCGAATTCATAAGTATGTTCTGTGTGTTGTGTTGGTACTAGAGCGGGCCGTAAAGTATTCAAAAGGCCCTAGGGCATAAAGAATCAGAAAGGCCCGCAAGGGTATTAAGTATACCATTATGTGTTTTGTTTCAGGTCTGTAAATACACAGCAATGAACTAGTAAATCATAAAAGATATTTTAAAACTAGTGGTGCTATAAAATGACACAGACTGTCTCGTATTCCAGTACCATATTATTAGACCCAAGCTGAATAATCAAAATTTTCACCATTTCCTTGTTATAATTATTAAATTATTTTACCTACGAGACTATGTAGTTGTTCTTTCGAATTTCACTTCGAGCATAGAATACAATAGAATGTAATCTATGCTCGAAGGAATTTCATATACGTATCTTTCTTGAGAGTTTGTAACACTGATCATATATTTTTGTTGGTTGGGAACACTGTTCAGTGAGTAAAGGCCTTATAAGCTAAAAGACTGTTTGACAACTACATCGTAATACCTAAGAGTTTGTAGTGATTATACAAGTTCATGTTCATTCAAATCGCTCAAGGCAAGTTCTTTGTTAACAGTTGGTCACTGATGTATATATTAAACAAATTGTTGAGATTTGTTATTAAGATAAAAATTTCAGAATGGGGAAAAGAAGTGATTTGTCACCAACGAAAGTTAGTCGAATTGCCGGCATGTTGAAGGCTAAAATCATGACTCAAAATCAAATATCTGAACTAGTAGGAGTTTCACGTAGTTCAGTAAAAAATATAAAATGAAAAATGGATTTTGGTGATGATTTAAAAGCTAAACGCAAAGATGCATGTGGTCGTCGTAGAGTAAGTGACAGAAGAATCCGAGATATTTGCATTAAAAATCGAAAAATGCCTTTAAAATTCCTAACAAAAGAAGTTTCTGAAGCAGGCATTCTAGTACCACAAAGAACAATTCAGCTAAGATTAGCTGAAGAAGGCCTAATCTGTCGAACATCAGCACGCAAACCGAGACTTACACCAGGCATGATTACAAAACGTTATCAATGGGAACAAAAATACAAGAATTTCACGACTGATGAATGGAAAAAAGTAATTGAATGCTATATATTTTCTTATTTATAATTATATATTTACAATTATAAATATTTTATGTTTATATTTAAATGTTTAAATGCTGAAAAGTACGAGGAAGTGTTAAAAACACAGCTACTTCCTTTTTTTTAAAAGTGGTTCTGAAAACGAGAAAAGCCTATGTTCATGCACGATGGTGCACCACGCCACAGAGCTAAACGGATAAATACATTTTTATTTGAAAACAAAATTACCGTTCTCGACTAGCCAGGAAATTCTCCCGAAATGAACCCCATCGAGAACATTTATGAGTTCATGAAATCTGAAGTTAGTTAGTAAACAAGCACCCACTACCAAACAAGAGCTGATTCGGGTACTCTGACACACTTGGCAAGATAGCCCAGAGACAAAAATGAAAATTGAAGCGTGTATTGTAGCGGTACGCTATTTTTAATATTTTTTAAATTTCACAAATAACTGTCGATGTGAGGCGTCCACCTCCCGCCGCCGCCAGCCGGGTCGGCGCGCCCCCTCCGCTAATGAAAGGGATGACAGCACGCGCCCCTCTAAAGTTTATGGCCATCGTCCGCGAGTCGACCCTCATCCCGTCACGCACCCGGGCGCCGAAGAAGAGATTAGAGACGTGTGCTGATCCCGCCGTTCCGGGTATCATGCGCACTGAGTACCCAGGCCGTCCTTCGCCGCTTTCTCCGGGGGTCCCAACGGACATTCCGAGTACCCTTTACTGACCTACTTCCGAAGTCAGACGGAGAGCGTTTTCCAGACAGAGATAGGGCTACGGAAAATTCCTAGAATCACCGGACCTGATTGGCCGAGGACAAAATTACGGCGTAGTAGCACTTAGCCAATCAGGGGCAAAATTCCGTGGGGTGGGAGCGATTTTGGGGCACTTTTGAATTTTCGGGGTGGCGGAACGAGGAGACCTCCACGCTAGCGGCGTAGGGGAGAATATCACTTCTTCTTGTTCGATTGAGCTGGGGGGGGGGGCGAGCGCCGCGGAGTGAGTAACAGCTCCGGCGCCGCGTTCGAACACTACGTGTACTCGACTTGTCTTGGGTGGCGAGCGCCGCGGAGTAAGTGATAGCTCCGGCGCCGCGTTCGAGGGAGAATTATTATTTTGGGACTTAGTTCGTGGACTCTGAGCTCTGCCGTGGGCAGTGACCGGTGACTAGTTTTCTCCGAGATTCGTGATCGTGAAAACTCCAGAGAACTTTCCGTAAGAACTGCTGATTTGTGTGAACGGAATTCGCGATCATTCACGATCCGGGCCAGCTGACCGTCGCCGCCGCCGCCGTCACCGCCGCAGGCCGCTGTCGCCGCCGCCGCTCCTTTGGTAGCTATTGTGGAAGGACGTTTCTCGGCCTGGCAGGGCCATCTCAGCCGCCGACCCAGACGGAGAGAAGCCGACGCTGCCGCCGCCGCCGCCGAGGGCCGCCTACACGCCGCCCCATTCAGGCATAAACTTCGGTCAACGACCGCCAAAGAACTATTGTGCATTGCTGTGCCGCGCTTAGGCACTTGTTTCCTCATTATTGTCAGCCAGAAGGCGAATGGCCTAGAGTTTGTTGGGGCCTGTAAAGGAATTTGATTGTAATTCTCGTTCTTTATTTTTTTTTAGATTTAAGTTTTATCTCATTTTTTCTTTCGTTTCTAACTGAGCTCATCAGGTAGGGCCTTTCTTAACTCTTTGAATCACTGTAACTTCCCCGGCCTATTATTAGGCGGGAATAAACCTTTTTATTTGCTTTACCAACCACTGAATTGTTTCTGTAGTTAGCAAACGCCTTACGACTCCTTCCATCCGAGTTAGATTCTAAGCAGGTGACAAAGTTGGCCGACTGAGCTAGGCCCGGGCCGCCCTCGTTGACTTCGGCGCACACCCACGCCGCCGGAGCTCGACGCTGTGGTTGACAATCGACGCCACCGTGTGGCTCGATAACGAACCTTGGGTGTGACAGTATAAATAGTATGCCTCGTCGTATTCAAGCTGTGTTGGCTGCTAAAGGTGGCCACACAAAGTATTGATTCAAACAAAAAATTTATTTTCAATGTAATGATTATATGTAAATATTTTTTTCAATAAAAAGTGTAATTTTCATCTATTATTTGAGTTATTTAACAAAAAATGTCCATTGAAAAACCATAATCGTACTAAAAATGATGAGAATATTATTTTTACACTTGGGTCTAATAATATGGCAAGGTACTGTAGTTAGTTTTCTATTTTCTTCTGGTCCGGGCTAGCTCTTCGGTCTTCCCCATCCTCTTGCCAGCTGCCATCCATCACCGCCCAAAGTACCTGTTTCGAAATTTTCTTAATTTTTCTTTCCTAACTGTAGAACCGAATAATTACTTCCAGAAGAAGAGTAAAACCTCGTCCATGGCAATTTTCGGTGAAAAATTTTGAGACATTTTTTGACATTTCCTTAATTTTTCGGTTTCCTAACAGTAGAACGAAAATATTATTTTAAGAATATTAAAACACAGTAAAACTTCTTCCTAATTTGCTATTCTCTTTAAAAATATTTGGAGCCCTTTATTTTAAAAAATGGCGTTTAAGTGCTACTGTAAAAGAGAAATTTGAAGCTCTTTTACACAGAAAATTTTTGAGTTTTCAAAAAAATGAATTTTAAATCATTTGAAGAACATTAACTCACAAATACAAGTGTTTACAAATTGTTGGATATGTGCGTATTAGCGGCGTGAGAGATCTTTCAAAAAAACAAAAAATACCCCAAAATGAACTTAATGTCATACTAAAGAGTGCAATTAGCCCTATCTGTTCAAAAAGTTTGAAGAAAAAATTTGGAGCCATTTATGAGAAAATGGCATTTGAGCGTTTCTGAAAATGTGGAATTTTGAGCTAGTTTTCACAGAAAACGGTTGATTTTTCGAGAGACTTTATAAGAAATTATTTAAAGCACATGTGCTCATAAATACAATAATGTGAACCAATCCCCGCCAATGTAAATATTAACGACGTGAGAGGAAAGTCAAACAAATTGCATTTTTGTAATTTTTGAAAAAACAAAAGTACAGCAATATGGCGTTTATGTCATCTTTATAGAGTACATTTAGCACTATCCCTATCAAAGGTTTAAAGAAACAATTTGGAGCCGTTTTTGAGAAAATCTTGTTTTGTAATTTTTTGAAATTGCATATATTACATGCAATATTGTGCGAAAACTATTTTTTTTAAAAAAAGGACCCGACCTTAATGAAGGAAATAATTATGGGGAATACATTTTATTTGATGAAAATGAGGCGCCGCGATTTTGAAAAACTTTCTTCAAAATTTGGAAGAACTTTCCATCAAGTCCCCCGGACGTTTCCAAATTTTTTCAAAAACGGCTCCAAATTTTTTTCTTTAAATTTTTTGTAAGAATAGAGTAAAATACACTTATTAAGGCGGCATAGGTCCGATTTTCACGGTTAACTCTGAATTTTCGAAAATTGCAAAAGTATGAATATTTTTCGGCGTCTTCCTACTACTACAAAATAGAAGGCAAAATAGACTACTACAAAATAGAAAGATCTGGCCCTCAAGAAAATGTGCGCAGATAAATCTCTTTCCCCACACGTCATATAAAGTTTTTACTGTTTTTTGACAAATAAATAAATAAATAAATAAGATCTGGAAGGCAATGGAAAGAATATTATCAAGAATTGATGAAAGAAGACAGAAAAGAATTCATGAATGTTTACAATATTAAAATAGGAAATGAGATAATGACATGGAAGGCATTACAGTAAATGATAATGAAAAGGCTCTTAGAACACTTAAAAATGGAAAGTCTCCAGGCCCAGGTGCAGTGTGTATGGAGCTGTTAAAAAATGGTCCTAATGTACTTCTCGAAATTCTCTGCCAACTGCACATTAGAAGTATGAAGGAAGAGACGCTGGCAGAGGACTTTAGAACAGGTCATGTTTCCAACGTATACAAAAAAGGCGACAGAAAACAATGTGGGAATTGCAGAGTATAACTCTGCTCTGTTGTCAGTGGAGTGTCTAAGGTCCAATTAAATTAAGAAGGTGATTGACATTTGTGAGTGGAGGGGAGCGACGTTGCCAGGTCGCAAACCACTGAGCACGTGTTACCGGGACACGAAAACAAACACTTCAAAAAATACGTGTAAAAGTGTAAAAGCCTAACCTCAACGCAACTCATCACAACACAGTACACATTGCGCGCGCAGCACAGGCAGAAACGCGGGCGGCGCGGCGGCAGGGAAGTCGCTGAGCGATGCTCAAATGTTCCCCGTGTTCGGCAGAGGCAACTGAGCGACCTGACACGTCACGCTTTGTCTCTCTGGTTGGCAGCTGTCATGGAAACGGGAGAGGCGTCCTGACGTCACACAGAACTGTCAATCACCTTCTTAATTTAATCGGACCTTGCGGTTTGGCAGACGTGGCACGTGCCATGGGCGCCCCACGCAGGGCGCGCTATTTAAAACAAATAACAACACCCTAATTTGAGAGGGGCGCAAATTCTATGCTTGCAATGGGCGCTTGAATACCTAGATACGCCTCTGTCTGTAGTATTGGCCGATTGTATGGAAAAATACTAAAATTTCGCCTTGAAATGGATCTTGTAGATTGGAAGAACAGAGCGGCTTTAGAGTTGGACGCTCGTGTACTGATAATATTTTTAGTATCAGACTTGTGACTTACAAACGACTTGCCCATAATTTAGAAACTCATCTGGTATTTGTAGATTTAAGAAAAGCCTACGACACAGTACGTTCCATTAAATAAACTCTGGATGGCAATGGAAAAACAAGATGTTAACGTGTAGTTATTGAAATCTGTTAAAGACCTATACATCAGAAATGTAAGCAAGATTAAAATTGGAAGAAACCTTTCTAAACCATTTTCTGTAAATAAAGGCTTACGGCAAGGGTATTGCATACCTCCCACTCTGTTTAAACTATATTTAAACGAAGCTTTTAAACTGGAGGAGAAAATGTTGCATTCTGGGTGTAAAGATTGACGATTCCATGTTCTATTCTCTTAATTATGCAGACGATCAAGTTATCTTCGTTGAGGACGAAGATGATGTTTTGTATATTGTGGTGAGATGATCGCGACTCGCCTACGCTTGCCTCGACCTACCTCCGGGTGAGGTTCCATTTCCCCTCCTTTCTTACCCTTTATCGGCGTCTGCCAAGTTTGAGGGCTGCCCGGCCGCTCTCGTTGGCGCACACTCACATGCACACTTATTAGCATTTCTTCTTCTTCTCCTCTCTTAGTGAGGCACAACAACATTATTTGCTAATTGTTTTGACCTGTTCAACTATGGCCTTCCATTCCTTTCTGTTGTTCACTTTCACGGTCCAGTTTCTAATTTTCATAGCCTTGGGATCATTTATGGCATCATATTTCCATCTTGTCTTCGGTCTTCCTGTAACTCTGGTTGCAATAGGATTCCATCCGAAGACTTTCTTTACTAGCCTATCATCACTCATTCTGTAAAAATGTCCCATCCAACTTAATCTTAATGATCTGATATGATTAACAATATTTTTGTGTTTTATTATGTTATCCAACTCGGTATTATATTTTATTCTCCAAATACCGTTTGGTTGTTTAACTGGTCCAAAAATCTTCCTTTCTTTCAAAAATCATTAGCCTTTGAATGTTAGCTTCTCTGAGGACCCATGTTTCTGCTGCGTACATGACTACGGTCCGTATAACTGCCATATGGAATCTTAATTTTGCACTTATCAATTTACTTCGAAAGAATGCTTGATTGGCAAAGTAAGCTTTATTACCAGTTACTATTCTTTCTTTAATTTCTTCTTCTATATGATTATGATTATCTACACTAGACTCGAGGTATTTATACGAGCTAACTTCTTGGTAATTAAGATTATCAATATTAATATCATACAGAGTTGTTGGGCCAGATTTACATCTCATGAATTTGGTCTTTTAGTCTTTTATGATTAGTCCATACTGTAAAGATTGCTCTTTCAGGTGTTGGAATACTTCTTCAAGGGCGGACTTAGATCTGGTTGTTAAAAGAATGTCATCCGCATATGCTATACATTGTTTTACACGTGTAGTAACATTGCCCCTTACGTCCAGTTTTTTTCATAATTACATCTATTATCATACTAAATAGAGAGGCTGACAATGGATCTCCTTGTTTCACTCCTGTTGTTATTTGAAAATCGCTACTTAATTCATTATTTACTTTAATTTTTGCCTTTGTATTGGATAACGTGAGCATGATCAGTTTTCTTACTTTGTTTGGAACATTAAATAGTTTAAGACATTCATTGATTTTGGTCCTGTGAACAGAATCAGAGGCATGTGTGTAATCAATAAACATACTGAATAGGTTAATGTTTTATTCAAGACATTTCTCAAAAATTTGTCTTTTATATTTTATAGTTGATCTATCCTTTCTAAATCCTGCTTGATGGTCACTAATTTGTTCATCAATTATTTTACAGAGTCTATTGTTTAGAGTACTTGCAAAAACTTTGTATGCAACATTTAATAAAGTTATCGGTCTGTAGTTACTGCAATTTTGTCTATCTCCTTTTTTAAAATATGGGGCATTTTATAACTTCTGTCCACTGCTCCGGAAGCTTTTCATTCACCCATATCTTTTGCATTATTTTATGCAGTTATTTTTTTAATAGTCTTCCTCCATGCTTATAAGTTCTGCCGGAATATTGTCTGAGCCCGCTGCCATATTGGCTTTAAGATTATTAATGATATAACATACTTCATTATATGTTGGCGGCGCACTTTCCTCGCAAACTTCGACATCATCAGCAATAGCATTATTTATTTCGTTCTCTACATTAGGACTGTTTATATTCAGAATACTTTCAAAATATTATTTCCATCTTTGCATGATTTGCGTTTTCTGTACTACAAGTACATTTCGTTCTTCATCTTTACATAGAATGGGGGTGAGATTATTTTGTTGCTGATTATATTTTAATTCGCCAAAAAACTTTCTAGTTACGTTTTTCTTGTAACTCTGTTCAAGTTTTTCTTGTAGTTCTGTTCAAGTTTCTGATTTATCCACATTTTATTTCTCTTTTTACAAATTTTATTTGCTTCCTTTCTTTTAGACTGATAAAACTCGTAGCTAGCTCTTGTTTCAGTTTGCATTGCTTTATCTCTTGCCTTATTCTTTTCATGTATTGCACTTCTACATTCTTCATCCCACCATTCATTTTTTGATCTTTCATTTTGCTTACCGATTTTTTCAATAGCAGCATCTGCTATTTCCTTTTTTATATCTTCCCAATGCTCATTTACATCTTTACTATCACTACCTACAACACTTTGGCGGTTTTTTAGAGCGTCCGCTAGTTTCGCTTTGTATGCTCTGAGTTTTAAAGGGTCTTGCATATTAGCATTATTCCATTTTGTTGTTCTTATAGATTTTTTAAGTAGATCTTAGGTAATTTCTGTTTAATTATAGCTTTAAGTAGATAATGATCCGTGTCAATATTAGATCCTCTTAGTGTCCTCACATCTTCCACAATCTCTTTCCTTCTGCTGGTCTGGTGAGACCCATGTGCCTTTATGAATGTTGAAATTGCGTACTAACAACTTCAAAATCATTAGATGCAGCAAAAGTGCATAGCATTTCTCCATTCTCATTTGTACTTTCATGCAATGTGTGTTTCCCTGCTACGTTTCTATACATTGCTTCTTTTCCAACTTTTGCATTAAAATCACCCAGAATTATAACAATATCACTTTTTGGAGTTTGATCAACTATTCTTTGTAGGCTTTCGTAGAACTGTTCTTTAACTTCTTCTTTATGTTCATTAGTAGGTGCATGTGAGTTAATTATTGTAATATTATTAAATTTACCTTTGAGCCTTAACTTGCATAGTCTTACATTTATTGGGTTAAAGTTTATAACATATTTCAGCATATTATTCTTAATTAAAAACCCCATACCTGCTTGTCCTGTTTGTCCTGCTTGTCCTGTAGTCAAAATCCATGATTTGTTGCTTCTTGATACTGCAAAATCGATTGACGGCAAAACGTCCGTCTGTCCATCTGTGGTCAACGCTAGCGCCTAAACCGTTCCGCAGATTTTCTTCAAAATTGATATTCCCCGATTGTTTTTATTCGTCTCAAGGTCTCTGGAATTTGCAACCGATATTTTAGTATTTGAGGGTATTTTACATGAAGCCCATTTTGAGATTTAAAAGAAAATGGCTCCAAATTTTTTGATTATATTTTGTTGTTGAATAGTGCGAAGAACGTTGAAGGGAATGACGTATCGATCGGCGGCATTCGACACAGTGGGTCGCGTCGTATTTCTACGGAGTATATTCCATTGTTCGGACTGGAAACGTCTCACTGCTGTGGTAAATGGTATTACGACAGAAAAAAACAATAAAATAGTTTTGTAACATTTATTAGAACATTTACTAGATATAAACTTATTAGTGTGATTTGAAAATTTAAAAAACGACAATTTCCCTGGCGAAAATCGGTGTGTACGCTGAACGTACGCCAATGTAGGGCAAACGTACACGGAATGCGCATCTGCAATGTACGGATGTGAACAAGAGCTTGTCACAATATGCGTTTTTGTGTACCAAACGTGTAGTTTGGCCCAAATGAATGTACGCTTGAGCTGAATTGGAACGTACACGACGTCACGTGTACACGATGGTCAGACGATGTACGTGTACCATTACCAATCGATGCGTGCACCTAGGTTACGAAAACTAACCTAACCTAACATATTTACAGTGGAATGCGTCCCAGTAGAAAATCTTTCACGATTCTGCCTAGATTTTCTTCCGGAAAAATTCTCATGAGAACCGAATGTTTCTCAGAGATACAATTTATACTGAAGGTTCCACAAAAAAAATATATCCAAACAGAATTCTGCAAAAGATTCACTACTGAAACTGTCCGCGTAAAGGACTCACTAGTTTGATGTTGCATCAAGTACATTCAGATGTGATATATCATGGAAGATGTTTCAGAACACGTTTGATACTTACGAAAATAGCAGTCACACAATAGAAATAAAAACATTTCTATGAATGAATTTTAATATCTCGTAACCTCATTCTTACAAATTGATTGTATTACTGGTGGTAGCTGGGAACAGAAGAATGTTTTGCTCGTAAATGGATTACCTTGAATTAACTACAGCCCTCCTATCAAACATTGCTTCTCGCAGGTGGGGTGCATTGAAAGAATCAAACAAAACCAAAATTAAATTTAAACAAAAACTTCCTTTATTAACTCTTATCGCTATTCACAACCTCGTCTGCTGCTCTTGGGCTAGGAAAAGTTTACCTATAACACAGGGATGAATGAATTACAGTATCTGGCCTTAATCTCAGTAATAGTTCTCTTAAAATTTGCTTGTTTTAAAGGTAGTTGGGAATAGGAAGAGATGAATAATATACTCACTCGGGTGATATTATATTCTTTTAACCTGAGAATACAGGAAAAAAATAAAGAGAATTTTGGAACATTTAACATCATAATCAACTTAAACCTTGAGTTCCAATTCATGAAATAATTCTTGTGGTAAGAAGTATTCTAATGAAGATAGAATTTTCATTTAATGAGGTAATTTATCAATGATTGACTGGAACTCCAATTGGTGGTTAACTTAGTACAGTGTTTCCAGAAATTGTTAAGCGTAGACTTGAAGAATCAATCCTACCTGGCCTGTTAAATTGTTTTGTACAAAAGATATGTGGATGACGTATTAATTATAGTTGATGAAAATGACATTAAATTTGCTCAATATGTTTAATTCTTGTGATGAATCCAGTTCACTTTAGAAAAAAAATAATCAATCTATAAACTTCCTAGATATCTATATCAAACATGACAACGGAAAAATATCAACAAATTGGTACAGAAAATGTAATGCTGCTAATCGTATCCTTAATTATTTACCTAAACATCCCATACAGCTAAGAGAGACATTGTTTATGGCCTCGTAGATAGAGCAATAAAATGATCCCATCCCATACACCAGGAATGTCATATAAAAATAGTACATGATATATTTATTTTTAAAAAATCCTGTTGAATATATAAAAAAGCACATAAAGAAGAAGAGAGCAATGCTATGTGGAATGTTTAATATCATACCTGATCAACCCTATTCTGAAACATTAGCTGTTAACAAAACTATAGTTTTGCCATATGTACCTAAAATTACTAACAAAATAATAAAAAATACAAAATATAATATCTAGACATATATTAACAAACAAACAATCTTATTAGAAATGTTAAAAATGTAATTCCAGCTTCTGAAGTGAAAAAAGGAAACTGTATCCGTTGCCAAGATTGCAACAAATCATGTATTGGCCAAACAAAACGAAGAATAAAACAAAGAATACACGAGCATAAAAATAACTTAAGAGAAATTCATTAAAAACAATTTCAAAGCACAGAATTCAGCATCCACTTAAATTTGATTTAGAAAATCTATCAATTTTAGACAAAAACCAAGAATATATGCCAGGTTAATTTCCCAAACGTTATTTATCAAAATTAATAAAATAATAAATTCAAATCAAGAGAGTAATCTTCTTACCACTTCCTATTCCACTTACTACTTTAAATAAAATAAATCACAAATTTTTTTTTGAAAACATCTTAAGATGAGTCTCTCTCCATAATTGTATTTTGTAGTTGCATGTGTTGCTGGTAGTTTTATCATTAATAAATATAATTGTTATTTTTAAAATGATTTTGCAGTATTTACAGAACTTATGCCTGAAAATAATTTATTTTTATAGTTTTCAGAATTGTATGTTTTAATACAAACAGTAGTACTGTTTAATACACAATCAGTGAATTGTATTTGATGTAATTCCAATTATAGAAATATCTTGTTTTAATTGGAAGCACAACATTTCACAAACTAATTGTTTGAAACTTCAGGTACGTACATGTATTACATCAAATACAATTTATTGATTGCATGTTAAACAATACTACTGATTGTATTAAAACATAAGATATTGAAAACTATAAAGAGGCTTACTGCTTAATAGGTTAAAAAGAAAGTACTGTTTAATACGCAAACAGTAAATTGTATTTGATGCAATTCCAATGATTGAAATATATTTGTTTTTATTGGAAGCACATTTCACAAACTAATTGTTCACTACTTCAGGTACATACATGTATGTACCTGAAGAAAATCTTGTTTTTAGAAAATAGTTAGAAATATCTTATTTGTATTGGGCTTCCAATGAAAACAAGATATTTCTATAATTGGAATAACATCAAATACTGATTGCATATAAAGCAGTACTACTGATTGTCTTCAAACATAAGATATTGAAAACTATCGAATGAAATTATATTCATTCAATTATACACAATAGACAACATTAACCAAATTGGTGTAAAAATTAGCACATGATAGCACATTTTATTTGCATATTGCAAGAATGTTAACTAGTAGTGTAGTATTTTTGGGCATTCATTATGAAAACTTGAAAAATTAGCTAATGTGAAGTAAAATACTTCAGTTGAAAAAATATCAAAAACATCCAATTGGAAACCTGTCGTAACGTATTGCATGTAGCACAATTCAATTAACATGTAGGCTTACACTAGTCATAATAACTCAAATATACCTTGGTTTCTTGAAAGAGTCAAGGGAAATTATTCTAAAGTTTAATTTTTAAGAAAATCATTAGTTAAAAAAAATGCTATGGAACAACACAATATATTATACTTTATAGCACTAATTTGCACACTTTGCTACACCACTTGAAAATCAAACAAGTTATTTCACTTTCTAACAAAATTATTTTATCTGCTATAAGTTAAAAAAACAACCTATCACACGAATGAAACCATATTTTCTCTGTGTCAATATATGTGTTGTTGTTTCATTGAAATACACACGCAATTTTCGAAATTGACCAAATCACTGCCTATGAACTGGTGGAACTTAATCTTCATAGTGTGGTCAATTTATAAACAGCCAGCATTTGAATGTCCTAGATCATACATTGTATTTAGTTTTCTTTTCTACCTCATCAATAATTATTATGACCACTCGACACGTTGGTGAAGGTAACCCTAA
The DNA here is from genome assembly GCA_031308135.1 of Acheta domesticus. Lineage (NCBI taxonomy): Eukaryota > Metazoa > Arthropoda > Insecta > Orthoptera > Gryllidae > Acheta > Acheta domesticus. Next base: position 261,337,624 of record JAHLJT010000631.1, on the reverse strand, counting down.
TTTTTTTAGGGGTTATTTCTGAAACAATAAATATACTATTATTATGTGTGTATTAAATTTAGTCACAATTAAAGAAACGTATTTGCTTACCAGTAAACATGATTGTGTTAGGATTATTTCATGCGTTAACTCTTTACGGGCCATCGATGACGATACGAAGAGAGTTTGTTTGCCACAAGTAAACATACTGGTGTTTGGTAATTTCAAGAGCAGACATTCGATGGGACACACATCCACAAATAAATTAGAAATGAAATTATGCGATTTCCACAGAAAATTGCCGCTTACTTCACGAAATCCGCACACTGACCACTGATTAATATATATCTAAACTGCAATCTTCTAAAAGGGCGCGAACTCACCAAATACTAACCAAACCTATAACCAATACTCACCAACTTTGTTTGTGCACACCTTATTTTGTATACAAACGGTACGCCTTATACGGTTTGTGTACACATTATACAAACGGTTTCAAACTAAGCGTACAAGAGATATGGACTACTGCAGAGCAGGGACGGTGCACAGTAGGCACACAGTATGCTACACTACAGGAACAAGGCACGAAATGAAAAACACGTACAACACAGCTGCTATACAGACCCTCACAACACGGATTTTCGCCAGGGTTGCAGTGTAGCATGGAAAGAAAAGTATCTTTTTGCAAATTGCGCCGGCAATGCCAAATGTTAAGTTGCAAAAAGTGCTCAATAACATAAAGAAATTTAATTGCGGCTACATTGCACAGTTTATCATGCTGCTGAATATGAAAAGTATTACAAATGTTAACGAAAACATGTTATTACATAATCTAGTAATAACAATACTAAAAGTAAAGGAAATTAAAATTAAAAAATTGAAGCTGATTGCAAAATCAAATACTTTTTTTACACCTTTTAAGTGATTTTTTCTCGCAATATAATTTATATCCTGTATTATTTCAGTTGTATACCTTCCCGTTGCGGCTCTCACACGCAACCAGTCTTTATAAATCAGGTCTCTAAAGAATGAGATTTTCACAGAGACGTGACGAATTTCACTTTGACTTTAAAAATATGAAAGATTTGTTGATCAAAACGCATCTAAATATTCAAGTTAAATGCAACCCACAACACTTGCCCAAGTTCTTGTCAAATAACTCATAAACAAAGCGTTTTAGCGCCTTAAAAACTAAAATTTTGAGGCCAAAGGCCTTTCACACCATAATCTATGAGACATTCCTCGACATTCAATTAAATTTTCGGTTCCGCGCTTCAATACTATCAAGGCCACCTCAATATTTCAGCCCTTGATGCTGGTAGCCATTTTTGTGACGACACGTTTAGAAGGCTTAGGTTCTTCAATCTTATATTTACTCTTTCTGTACACTCCGTGGTTTATGCAGTCTGATTAGGTTTATGTGCACAATTATTAATTCAAGATTTGCTCTCCAGCCACAACTAGAAGTACTATTATAGTTGCATGTTACCTATGAAGATGCGTCTTATGCGTGTAGTGAAACCATTCAATTAATGATTTGCCGTGGACTGTAAGTGCTGTATACTTAATTGTGAAGGGATGTGGTTGTGCATTGAAGAGTGAAGACTGTGTTTGTGTTTTATCTGTACCAATATTTTCGTTCTCATTCGATGAAATTTTCAAGTCAGCGGGTTCAGACACGTAGGTTTCTCAAACGTAAAAAGCTAATATTTTTGTGACTATCACGAAAAGCTAAAACCTGACAAAGAATATTGAATAATTGCTTCATATTATTTATTTATTTACGTCAAAAACAGTTTAAAACTGACGAGCCATGGGGAGAAGTGAAATTTGTGCACGTTTTCATAATTCTGTGATCTCTATCCTAAACCATATTCAAATCGAATTTTGAATACAGAAAAAAGAGCGTTTTTTTTCAAGTTTCGTTGACAAAAATATTCGCTCCTATATAATAAAATATATTTTCAAAGGTAAATTAGCTATAAATTCCTGCCCTGAACCCTCATGTTCTTCATGAAAGAATAATACTTTTTGCCGCGACAATATGGAAAACAATAATTTCAATAACTATATTTCCCACAGAAATTCAGAAGAGGTGCACAAATATTGAAGTTATATTAACGTCCAGAAGCAAACCAAGGGACCATGTCAGCATTTGCTCAATGTCTTTAAGGAAGTGTTGAGAATTGTTCCAAGAAAATTTTCCATGATATTGAATAAATATTTATTGAAAAGTCTTTCCCCGCCAGTAGCCCTGGCGAGGCGGTCGTTTATTGTCTTGAGGGAGGCTCATGCGCCGCAGCTCTATGGCTTGTGCGTCATGGAAGAGGGCAGCTTATTAACTAACTTATTCACTAACTTAAGACTAATTTAACCAATGGATGAAGCCGGCACTTTGGCCGGCAACCTAAGATTTAAATTCTTGGGTAATGTTCTTTTGTCTTTGCTTTCTTGTTTGCTGTTTCTTGAATTTTTTTATCATTCACACACACACACATCCATGCTAAGATTTATTTACAATTCACACACGCACGCACTTCCACACGACACTAAGTACACTATATACACTTCACTGTTCGCCACGGCGCCGACTTTTCTCAAAGCGTCCGTGGCGGCTAGGCACTATGCGCCCTGGTGGCGGTATCTGACGGGTCCGCGGGCCCCGCTTCGTCACCGGCCGCCGGTCCCTCACTCGTCCCGCGCGGGGCCTCACGCCGCTGCTCGCAGAGCTCTGCAAGAAGCTGCGGCGGAAGCACCCGGAACGTGAAGGGCACTTGCTTGGGCCCTCCTCGGGCGAAGTAGGTCCGGTGGACCTCGCAGTTCACCGCCCGGCCGCTTTCGCGCAAGAGCCGCGTAGCTTGCGGGCCCAGCGCCCGCGTGAGCGCCGTGCGTGCCCTCCGGCGGATCTCCTCCGGCAGCTGGCGGTTTACGCCCAAGGGTAGGGTTTGGGGGAGGGGGAGAAAGATGCGGCCGCGTTGCGGTGCATACCGCTCGGTTCTCTGCCGCCCAAATCAGGCGTAAGTTCGAGACCGGCGTTGCCGCGAAGGTTCCGCAAGCATACGTCCACAAGCTACGTATGGAGGCGGTGAAGAGGAGACGCTTCTGTGCGAGAAGCAGGTCCGGGGAGCTGAGGAGGGGACGTAGAAGGGAGGTCCTTGCAAGGATTTTGTGGCGGAGGTCCTTGCCGTGTTTGTGCCAGTAGAATGCCACGATCTAGAGTCACGCCGAGGTACTTCGCGTTTGGGGACCAGGGGAGATGCGCGCCCGCCAGAGGGCACCGCTGGCTCGGGGTCTGCCCTCTAACGGGTGAAGTTGACGGCCACGCACTTTGAAGGGTTTACAGCTAGGCGTTTCTGGCAAAGCCAGGTGGGAAGGACGGCGAGGCATTCATTCACATATCTCACTGCTTGCCTGCTGTTCGCCGATTTCGTGTAATACACAAAGTCGTCCGCAAACATCAGGAGCCCGCAACGCTGGATTCCCGTTCTCCTTTCTGCTAGCAGCGGCGCGTCATTGACGTACAGTCCGAAGAGGGTGGGGGGAAAGCACGCTTCCCTGTGGTACCCCCGCCTCGGCACGTCTTAGGGACGACTGTACGCCATTAACTCACACTCCGAACGTCCTCTCTGTGAGAAAACTACCGATCAACCTGGTGTAGCAGCCGCTTATCCCCGACTCGATGAGACATTAGAGTGCCCCCTCATGCCACACCGTGTCAAAGGCCGACCGCATGTCCAGGAAGACGGTGGGCAAACTCTGCCGTCTCTCGAGAGAGAGGCCGATCTCGGTGCAGAGGCGCGTCAGCTGCTGCGGAGCCATGAGCCGCTCTGAATCCGAATTGCTCGTCTCGGAGGAGACCTAGGCGCCGCATTCCCTGCTGCAAGCGCATCGGTATGAGTCTTACCTAGGAGCGAGAGTAGACTAATGGGTCTGTAACTACTCGGCAGGAAGAGGCTTTTACCGCACTTGGGTTTTAAGCAAATGCTCGCAGTTTTCCACGAACGCGGAAAATATCCTTGTGCTAGGCAGGCATTGAAGAGCGCCAGGAGAAATTCCACCCCTTTGACGGCGACGGCTCGCAATTGGGCGACGGTGATGCCGTCCGGGCCGCAAGATTTTTTAGGGTTTAGACGTCGGAGCACTCCGCGGAGTTCTCCGTCCGTCCCTCGGCGCGCTGATGTGTTCGGTGTGGCTGTTAAGTGACACCGTATGCGCTCCACAGTCAAGTGGGCATCACTTGCTCCGGCATCGTTGGGTCTGAACTGCCGCTCGAGCGAGTCAGCAAAGACTTCGCTTTTAGCGTCGGCGTCCTTCACCTACTCTTGTGCCGGAGGAGGTTGCCGAGGGAGCCTTGGGTGTCCGCGTTGTTCTGATTGGGGTGGGTCCTGGTTGCCGCCCCAGCGCTTTGGATAAGCCCCAAAGGCGTTTGTCGCGTAGATTGCTCTCTTCAATTGTACTTTTCCACCGAGCGTTTCACTCGTCTCTCAGAGTCGCACGGAATTCTCGGCTCAGCGCTCTCGCCCGCTGCCCGTCTGCGGGATCGCCAAATCGGCGATGAAGCTTTACTGCTCTGCGGAGCAGGGACGAGAATCTGGCACGCGCGTCACTTTCGTGACCTCTTTGTATACGGACATACCCGTGTCAGTGAACAAGTTCACCGCAAATTCTATGTCCATACTGGTCACCAGCGGTCTCTGCTCGAGCAAATCGCTCACTTGAGCTTGATAATCTACCCAGTCAGTGTCGCACGTTGTTTGCATTGTTTGTTGGCGTGCTGCGACCAGAGAAGTCACCACACATATTACCGAATTGTGGTCGGAATCCAGTTCGGCCAGTGACGACGGTACATCGCCATCAACTCCCTTCACGATCGCAAAGTCGATAATACCCGGTCGCTTGCGCGTTCCGCGCTGGGCTGTCGGGAAATATGTGGGACGTTTCGGTGCGCATACATATACGCCCCGTCTCGTCGCTGCTAGAGTGGCTAGATTAGTGCCGTTCCTGTTGGAACCTAAGCAACCCCATGACCGGTGTCTTCAATTGAAATCACCAAGTAGCAGAATCTTGGTGTCGAGAGCGAGAATAGCTTCCATTTCGGAGGCATTAAGAGTTTGATCTGGGCAGTAGACAGACACGACAAGGAGTCGGCTGTTTCCCACCCAAATGTGTGCTCCAACCGCCTCGAGTGACGTCAGCATTAGGGTCGAGAGGTTTGCCTGTAGCTGAGGGATGTCGCGGCGAATGTTCAATGCGACACCGCCTGCCAATCTGCCTTCGCGGTCGCTCCGTTTTGTCCGAATCCCTGAATTCGGAAGTCGCTCCAGGCGCTGAACCACGTCTCTTGCAGCGCCATGATATCGAGTTCATACGTTCGAATGAACTCGCCTATTTGCTGGGCTTTGTGCAATGCGCTGCGCGCATTCCAGGTGCATGCACGCAGCGGTTGCATGCAGGTAGATTCTGCGCGTCTCCTAGTGGTTTGCGCCATCTTCAAGGAGGAGAGATGCTAGCTGTGCGAGCATTGCCAGAAACTGGCTTCTGGAGAATGCTGCAGGGGCAGCGCTGCACCGCGGCTCCACCGCACCGGTTGTGCCCCGCGACGCGGGGGCCTGAGTAGCGTTTGCCTCTGCTAGGCTCTGTACCACCTGTGACCAGGCTGTCCCGTTACCTGCCTGCCGGACTGCACCGTTCTCATTTCGGACTTGTGTGCCGTGATTTGGCCGCCCGGCGTTCCCCCCGGCATTGTGTGAGGGACGACCGGGGAGACTGAAGTAGCTGCAGCCGGAGTACGACGCAGCGTGGCGTCCGCCGCAGCTGCAGCATTCTGGCGGGAGATTGAAGTAGGGCAGTGTGCCGTGCCCTTAAACTCGGGCTTGTTTTGCTCTGTAGGGTGGCCATCTCCCTTGCAGAGCTTACAGCGGTAGCCAAAGGCGCAATTGGCCGAGTGGTGACGCCATCTGCAGCAGCAGGCGCAGAAGAGGTGTCGTGCCCTCTTTTCGCGCTCTACAATTACGTCAAAGTTGTCCAGTTCATGGCCAGAGTAGATTCTGCGCGAGGCAGGAGTGTCGCGTAGGGTGACTATGAAAGTCCCCGTGAGCAGTTTACTGCGCTGCCATTCATTGAGTGGGGGTTCACCTTCGCCTGCGGGTCCGGCGACCGCAGCTTCTTTTAGACGCCAGTGTTGCCTGACGCCCAGGGGGTTATAGCCGCGCTCTCTCAGCTCTTGCGCCACTTCCCCCTCGGTGAACCCTCTCGGGAGCCCCATGATGGCCACCCGGAGGGTCTTTTCATGACCTTCACGTGGTGGCGGGTGGGAGTATAGTGTGGGGTCTAACATGCGAGAGTTCTCGCACGGATATGCGGAGGTAGTGGGGGAAAACTTGTACTATGGCACAACACAAAAAACAAACTTTTGAAAGTAGCTAAGTAAAATAGCTTGAAATAAATGAAAAACAAAAATCAAAACGCGCTAGACTACAATACTGCTTGAATACGTGAATTAAGTTTAAAAAACTAAATTTAAAATTATAGAAAGAATAGCGCAAGTCACTCGACAACTGCCAACGATGGCAGTCCAAACGCACGATTAAAATGTTGGCGGTATCTGGAAGTATGTACACCAACGCCTAGCTGCAAACTCATATTGTAAATAAAACACCGTTTGATATTAAACTCAAAGTGTCGGTTCGTTAAGATATTCAATATGCAAACATCGTTTTAGCAACATTCCCATGTACCGAAGTGAAGTCTAAGCCTACTAAATTGTTTCTAATGGCAACAAATGGTATTTAGTACTCAAAGGTGAAAATGTTACTTTGATTATTTTTTGTCTCGGAATTGCTTTTCTTGAGGTACGTAAAAACGCAGAAAATAATCCAAAACTTTTTAGTATACAAATTTTTCAATTTTCGCACCCCAGCAAGCTGGCACCCTGACTCTCCAAAATCCACTCGGTTCCTCATAACAAATCAATGAAAGTTAAATAGTATTGCAAAGAGTAGGTTCGTACTTGTCCGATTCAGTATTTTCGTACTACTTTACTTGGCTTTCTGAAGAGTAAAAACCTTCTCTATTATTTTTGTAACTATCAAGGAAAGCAAAAAGCTAACTCTCAAGGAAGATTGAATAATTTCTTCAAATGTTGTTTTTAAAGAAGTATAAATTGTTCCAAGAACATCTCTCTATAATTCTGAATAAACCTTAATTGAAAATTTGTTTCCAACATCAATTGCATTGTTATTTTGTTTGATATTCTTTAAGTAAATTAGTAGTTCCTCTCCTTCCCTCTCCTTCTTTATGGAAAGAATAGACAAATAGGTAGGGAAATGGTGGGGTTTAACATGCGAAAGTTCTCGCACGGGTACTCTGGTACTTTCTATGTTTGGAACAGATGACACGGTGCTGTTGAGCCTTAATATGCATTTCAGATTGTGATCTGTAGTTGTACTTCTCATTCAAGATTTACAAATTTTCAAAGAAGCAAAAAATTGCTCACAGTTGTATGTTGATCCAAACATACTTAACAATCAAGCAGCATGCCCATGCAGTTTTGGAAAACGGTTTTGTGGGAAGTTCTTTTCCTAAATGCTCACGCAGCAGTATTGGTGTGCACTAAAATTAAACTCTTTTTGTTTTTTGTTATTTTACTGTCAATACAACATAACATCAAAATACATCCAAAACTTACTTCTAGTGAGGCATTGGTTTTCAGAGCACTGAAAATTTCCTTTTGTTCTTCAGATTACCTCTCATTTTCATCATCACTATTAAATGTATAATATCGTTGCAAATAAAACTTCTTCACGTGATTGAGCACTTTTTTTGTAAACTAATATCTGGGATAGCTGCCGCAGTCGGCGAAAATATACTTTTCTTCCCATGCTGCATTGAAAATTGTCGGTGTAGGTGCTCTTGTCTGTGAAGTGCTCGCGTCGACTTCCATGTTTCCGCGACAGGAGTTGCATCACTGCATCAGAGGTTATCGCAAAGCGCGCAACGCTCGGGCTCCGGTGTCCGTTCTCGGCAGAAAATACTGCTCCGGGCTGCCGACATGCTCTGCTTGAGCAGCCCTGGACTATGCTTATGCTCTCTCGCCTTCAAAATCTTTCTCTGCCCTCTTCTCCAAAAACCTTCTTACTTTCCCGTATACGTACGTATACACGGAGTGATATACGTAGTATAGGGAAAGTTATGTAATACTGCGCGAAAAAATGGCCAATTTTCGGCGGAAAAAAATTAATTGCCGGGCCGTGAAAACGAAGAAGTGGACAAAACCAGTTGCTAAATTAAGAAAAAAAATCCCCTAACACGTGGTGTGGCCAGAAATACTGTTTTCTAGGTCCTTGATACCGAAAAACCAATTGAAAGGAAAACGTCCGTCTGTCAGTCCGTCTGTCCGTCAGTCCGTCCGTCCGTCTGTGAACACTGCTAGCGCCCAAACCATACGTACAATTTTATTCCAAAATGGATATTCCCCGGTCGATCTGATTCTAGTCTAAGCTTTGAGATTTTGAAAAAGATTCTGCAAAATTTGGAGGTACTTTATATGAAGCCCCCCGGGGATTTTCAAAATTTTCTCAAAATAGGGTCCCAATTTTTTTCTTTAAATTTCTTGTATGAATAGAGTAAAATATACTTATTAACAAGGCATAGGTCCGATTTTCACGAATAACTGAATTTTCGAAAATTGTAAAAGTTTGAATTTTTTTCGGCGTCTTTCTCCAACTACAAAATTGAAGATAGAGATTTTTTCTTCAAATAAAATTTGTTCTGCATATTGAGTTCTTTCATAAAGGTCATGTAAATGATTCTCAAAATTTTAGTAGTTTTCGTGCAATATGTGCAATTTTAAAAAATTATAAAAACAAGATTTTCTCAAAAACCACTCCACATTTTTTCTTTAAACTTTTGGTAGGGATAGTGGTAAATGTACTCTATCAGATGACATAAAAGCCATACTTCTCTATACGTTGTTTTTTTTTTTAAAAATTACAAAAATTAAATTTTTTTCACATGTTTCTCACATCGATAATATTTACATTAGCGGCGATTTTTTCACATTATTATATTTACGAGTATATGTGCTTTAAATAATGTCAAGTTAATTTTCTCAAAAACACAACCGTTTTCTGTGAAAAGTAGCTCAAAATTTCGCAAAATTTCTCATATATGGCTGCAATTTTTTTCTTGAAACTTTTGTAACGGAAAGTGCGAATTACACTATTTAGTATAGCGTACAGTTTATTTTGAGTACTTTTTTTTGATTTTTCAAAAATTACATAATTGTAATTTTTTTGAAAGATCTCTCACATCTTTAATATGCACATTACCAGCAATTTGTAAACATTATTATATTTGTGAGTGTATGAGCTTCAAATAACTTCAAATAAAGTATTTTGAAAACTCAAACATTTTCTGTGAAAATGAGCTTCAAATTTCGCACTTTTAGTAGCGCTAAAACGCCATTTTCTCTTAAACGGCACATACATATTAAAAGAAAATTGCCATTAATTATATTAGGTTTTTGTGTTCTTTAATATTCTAAAATTAATGTTTCCGTTCTACCAATAGGAAACCGAAAAATTAAGAACATGACAAAAAAATGTACTTTTGGCAATGATAGATGACAGCTGGCAAGAAAGAGTTTGTGGCAATTCCGAATAGCTAGCGAAGACCCAAGGAAATAGAAAACGAATACGGGAAAATCTGTGCCATTCTGTAGCACCACTAGTTACTTTCCCGTATACTATACGTACGTACGTACAGTATACGGGAAAGTTATGTATAATGCTGCGAGGAAAAACGGCGAATTTTCAGCAGAAAAACTCTTATTACAGGGCCCTGGTAACGAAAAAGTGGATAAATCCAGTTGCTAAATTAAGAAAAAAAATCTACTAACACGTGAAGCAGCCAGAATCCCAATTTGGTGGGTCCGCGATACCGAAAAATCAGTTGCAAGCAAAACGTCTGTCCGTCCGTCTTTGAACAATGCTAGCGACTATACCGTTCAGCCGATTTTCTCCAAAATTGATATTCCCCGATCGAAATGAATATTCTCGCGGCCCTTGAATTTGAAACCGATATTTTAATTCTGGAGGGTACCTTACATGAAGACCCTGGAACATTTTCAAAATTTAAAAAAAATGGCGCTAACAATTTTGACAAAATTTTGTTGTTGGATAGTCTGAAGGTCATTTAACAGAATGGCGGAATCTTATGTTGGTTGAAAACTCTGATTTTTTGAAAATTGAAAAAATTCAAAATTTTTTCGGCATGTTCCTACAACTACAATTATGAAGATACAATTTTTGTTAATGAAATGTGTTGATAAAAACAGGTCTTCAAATAAGGTCATGTTCAATTTTTCAGAAACATAAGTATTTTTTTTCGAAAAATTGTGTCAAACAGACTTTTTATTTTCTTTAAACCATTTTTTCTTAAAAACCGCACGTTTTTTTTATTAAATTGGGACGCGAGATAGCATAAAGGAAGCTTAAGAGATTGGTGCAGGTTTTATTTCCGTTTAAATGCCTAATTTTGCAAAAATTTTTTAAAAAAATCGGCGTCTTTCTACAACTACAATTGTGAAGGCACTATTGTTTTTTTCAATGAAATATGCTCATCAAAAACAGATTTTGAAATAAGGTCATGTTGAATTTTTTGAAAATTTGAGTAGTTTTTCTATAATTTCCTGACAAACACAATAGCCCGCTCAGAATTGACTGCGCTTCGTTTTCGTCGTTTTCTTACAACTACAATTTTAAAAATACATTTTTTTCTCAGTTGCATGTATTTATCAAAACAACATCTTCAAATAAGGTCACGCTTAATTTTTTCAAAATACGAGTAATTTTTCTATAATTTTGTGACAAACATAATAGCCCGCTGTAAATTTACTGCGCTTCGGACACCTGGGTGCGTCGTAAATTAGAATGTGCAATTTTGTATACTATTTCTTTCTTCGTTTCTTACATTCGAACTTTTATTATACACTTACACATTAATATTTTAGATTTTTTTTTGAAATCATTAAAAAGAATTAATAGCTCTCAGAATAGCGACAATGTAGGGTCTGCAACAATGGCATTCACTTTGCGCTCGCGAATATCTGTGAATTACGTGTCATTGTTGTGACCTGATTGAAAAGGAGTTATAATTGTCTAATTTATGTTGATATTTGCATGAAAATATTTATTTTCGTACCAAATGCTGTACCATTTGTAGTCAGAAGAGTATTTGTTGCGTGGTTTTAGAATACTCTTCTTTAATCATGACCTTATGGAATGCATTTCTATATTGTCCAGGGTATCAGACTTCTTCCAATACAGGTTTACAAATCTTTTGTATTTTATTTTTGTGCAGTTGTAGAATTCACATAGATCAGACAACACTGCGATGGAAACAGTGAATTGTTCGTTTCTTGGTTGAATTGGACGTTTTCAAATAATAGCTAAGATGTTAGTAGCGCGTAAAGTATTTCAATATTTCAGTACTACGTAGCTGTTTCCAATAACGCGGGAAAGTATGTGCTGTTGTAGCACCACTAGTTCTTAATGAGACATATTCACATGTTGATAAAATGAAAGCATTTCTCCCCAGCTGAAATATTGTACCTATTTTTTCCAAAATAGTTTCACTGATTTTTGGATATCTGAATAAAAAGAATGTTTAAAACGCCAGCTCCGCAGAAATCCAGCGTTTTCATTATTTATTTACGTCATTAAACACGCGCTTAGCTCCTTAGTAGCCATCGAAACAAAGCTTTAAGCGCTGCCCATAGCAACTGCCACTAAAATGCTCGAGTGTTCATTAAAAATATTTTAGCGGACTCTGGCGTTTTGATTTTACCAGTGTTCACAAATCTTTGGATAAAAATGTCCCTTTTGTCCTATTGGTCTCACTTGCTCCTATGTCCCGACGTCCGACACTGTTCCATTTTCCATTTTGAACCCTTGCCTTCTTCGTCCTTTTGGTCCTTCCGCGCACTGCGATTGTTACTTATAAACAGTGCCGAGATCGTGTACCAACAACCCTTGCTTCAGAACATCGAGAGTAATGACAATTCTGAACTAATGAAAGTTAATGGTTCTTTTGAACTAGAAAAATTAGAATTAACAAAAAATATTCCAACAAGCCCTCTGTTAGTCTTTAAGGACTTGGCCGGAAGGTTTAACTGCGAGGCCGAGTAGTTAACCTTCCGGCCTCGTCCTTAAGACTAATTTAGAAAACGTGTTGGGGCCATCCATAAATTAAGTAACGCAAATTTCGAGTATTTTCATTCCCCCACTCCCCATTGAAACGCACTTCCCTCTATGTAACGCTGCCTCAGGCCCCCTTTAGCGTTACATAATTTATAATGACCCCTTATATGTTATTTAAAAAGCAAATGAATGACTCGTTCCTAATGTTTTTTCTACTTTTTGCAACAATCGATTTGGCAACAGTGCATGAGATTCTTCCATGAGAATAACATTAACATTGCCCATAAGAGCCCATTGTGCCTTCACAATATTAAAATGAGTCGTCATACAGACTTCAAAAGATAATTTATGTTGTCGCCTGAATCAGAAATTAAATTCCCTGCGCAATAGACAACTTCGGAGGTTACTGTTGGAAATAAACCCTTGAATCCAGTAAGATGTTTGAACAATTTCCATCACTTTTCCTGCTTAGTACAATACAGTTTAAGATTACGTGAGATCTTATATTTTTTTACATGATCACATCTTGAAAATTCTTTGAACTTCCAGTTCCTTTCTCTAAAAGATACACAAGTACTGTCGCTTTTATTGTTAATTGACAAACTCAAATGAAATTGTTCCTGGACGTAAATGTAGCTTCACTGTGAGCACGTTTTGTCGAGCACTCCTTTTGCTCGTAGTTCATTTACCGTTGAAATTGATTTTTTATGACTCAGGAACAAACATTTTTCAACTATTTTTATTTTTCTAAAATAATTATTTTCTAAATTTATTTTTTTGTTTTTTTTTATTCTGGCCCTCAAGAAAATGTGCGCAGATAAATCTCTTTCCCCACATGTCATATACAGTTTTTACTGTTTTTTGACAAATAAATAAATGGCTTACCATTATACCTAAATACCTTGATTGTCAAAACACATCTGGATAATATGTAATACCAATATTGAAATAACAAAAATTGGTCATGGAAAAATGTAATACATTTTCAAAATCAGCAAAACTAATTGCTTCAAAATCGGTTCATTAGGCCAATATTGTTTACCTCAGCAATTTTTGCAGGGACCGTACTATTTTGGGATTTGGGTCACATTGTCCCCTCTTCCCCTGGATGCCATACTTCTGTTCAAGCCTCAAACTGAAATATGACCAATACAACTTTCCCACAAAGCTGCAACTACAGCTGAACAGCTCTTGAAACATTTACACGACATTCAAAACCACATCTTCACACCAAATGAGACTCCAGGATGCAAGTAAGGAAAATGAAAACTGCAAAAATTCATTCTTAATTTTATTACATCACAAACATTTCAGAATATCTTTATCATAACAATTTCTACGTATCTTTCATCTCCTTGACAAAGTCATAATTAAAATAATTCTGAAACTCCTGTCTACATCCTGAACGATGACCAATTAAGTAAATGTTCAAGGGATGCATGTCAAAATGTGCCAAAAATACACTACACAGGACAAGACTGTTGCTTTTAAACTCTTAATATTCATCATAAACAAAGCAAAGAGATATCAGTAATGAATAATATAAACATAACGGTACCAATTGCAAGAATGCCAAGGAGATTTAAGCTTGACCATCACATCTAAGTTACCAGACCATTGCAGTTACCTGAAGAGGAAAGAAAGATTATTTCCCCAAATATTTTGTTTTTAATGAATGAGAAATGTGTCTACTTACTCCACCTGCTTTAAAATTCACAAATAAAACACATATTGTATTCAGGATGATTCTTTGAAAATTTTTTTTCCCATTAACATATGGCTTAATTATATGAATAATACCTCAGTGAGAAAATGCACATACAGAATTTGTTTTGTGTTGGTATTTCATATAAGATTAAGACCAAAATGAAGCCATAATGTATACTACATCTAATATCATCCAAAGAACCTTCCACATGTAAATATTTTTAAGACATAAACTTGGGTATACTGATGCTTATGTATATGTTTTTAACATTTTCTTACAGATAAGGTTATACAGTAGGTTTTAATCAAAAGGCAAATGGAGAATTTTAAATTAGATTTGTTAAAAGAGAACATGCATTTTTCCAGTATTTCTCATTTCACTGAACTGTGGCTCTTTTTGCCAAAACATCTCTTAATAAAATATACAAAGGACTATAGTTTGCAAATTTTAATAAATCAAAACCTCAAATTCACTTTAAAATTCATCTGAATTTAATTTCTCCATATGCATTTTTTATTTTTTTCTCTGAGACTCAAGTTTCTAAAGATATTACTTTTAGAAAACAACAAAAGAGAAACCTATATTAGCACTTTAAAAGTTGAGAAACAAATTTATTACCAGTTGTTCCTCATTAAATGTATTTTATATAAGCCATCAAAAATATTCAGGGTAAATTGTGGGAAGAAAACTTGGGGGCCCACATTAAAAGTACTTTCTGATGGGATTTTTAGAAGAGTAAACTTTACATAAATTCTTAGGCTTATAGCACTATTATATGTTGTGACATGTTATACGTGTTTATAAAAAATTAACTAACTAGACATAATAAAATGGGTAAGTCAGATAAATTCATTAAAATGTGTTTTGATATCGCACCTCATATTTACAGAAAATAAAATTATCACAATTATTTAACACAACATATCGGATAAGCAAGAATTCAATATATACTTGGATATATGCACAAACCACCCCCACTGCAGTATACTGTAACTTGGAATATAAACGTGCACATGAATGCTAGCCTATGCAAGGTGCATTTCACATTTCAATTGTCTTTTTTGTATTGTTTAGGATCACCCCCTCTGGCTAGGTAATCACTAAAACATAAAACAAGCCCAATTCACACTTCTGATTCACCTAATCAAATCATACTTCGTGAAATAAAAGATGAATTAAACATTTTCTATCAACTGAAGTTACTCAATATTTTCAAAATTTCAGAGTATGCTGTCATCTTATGTAATGTAAGTATACACACAAGAACTTGAACAAATTTGGAATAAAAGTTTATTTATTCAAGCTCCTAAAAACTTATATATAATAGCAAAAGCTTTTTAATTAGCATCCAGCATCTAGCAGCAAGACATACTTGAAAGAAAGAAAAAAAAATATTCAAAATATCTGGCATTATACAATTGTATTTTAGCAAATTCACTGAATAAAAATCATGTGAAAAGCCAATCATATCTTCAATCTTACCGACATCTTAAATTTCAAGTTACTACTGAGAAACTAAAAATAGGCATTATTCACTTCACATACTTTTACTTAACTTCAATAAACTAATGTATTCATGAGTAAACTGAACTAAAAAAAAATAAATCCAAGTAATTACGGAAACCGCAAAGTGACAGACAATTATTACAAATGTAGGGTATCTCTTCGCATGCAGATATATTATTTGTCCAATTGCATACATGAAACATCACAATGCCAATATATTTTGTATTTCTTTCAAAGTAGCTGAAATGTTAATCCACAAAAAACTAAAAAAAATTATCTAAACCTTCACTTTGAGAAAATAACAAAATACCAATGGCATTGAGATTAGCTAGTTACATCTGTAATTTCATTTTCACATTTTTGCTATTTTTCAGCTATTTTTAAACACACAGGTAAAAAATGTAACAATAAATCTATTTCTTAAAACTAAGCACGGATATTTTTATATTTTTTTAACAATACCAAAGAGATAATCAGTGGGCCCCCTTAGAGGATAAAAATTATATACCATTGAAGTTATGTTTTATATATTTCACAACTATAGTTATTTTTAACATGGGTGTCTTGGGAAAATATTTTTGATACAAAATATTCCCAGATGAAGTCACACCTTTAATGTAGATTTTATCAAATGTCAAATACCTCAGGAAAAAAAATAATTTCCTTTCCAATGTCGTTTTTGATTTTCGCTAAAGAGGTAATGCATCATGATTCCTTTTTGTCTGTAACAAACAAAACTATGGAATCACCTATCCATTTACAACCAGCTAAAACCAGGGAACTAATTTGTAGTAGTATACTTGTTAAATGTCATATCAGCAAATTCATATGCACTGGTATTGAGTTATCACTAGTTACACTTTGTTTTTGATACAGAAATTGACCACAGTACCAGTTTAAGATATTGTATTTCATGTACTTGCAACAGCAGTATCATCCAGGTAGAAATATAAGCTTTGGAGAAGCTCAAGCTTTTGTAGCTCATACAATCTACAGAATGTAGCCAAAGTCAGTTCAATTATTGGGTAAATTTTCATCAATTTCATTGAGGAAATAAATTAACTATAAACAATGTGATTCAATTCTCATTCTAGAAATTTGTCTGCGCATAAACAGGATTTCATACTGACAGTACCAAGATGGCTTCATGGCATTATTTCTTCCTAATTAAGCACACATCCCTCATTTATGTCAGTGTTTTAAAAAAATTCCTTTTTCCTCCCCCCTCCCCTGAAGGTAATGTGCTATATTATTCATCCATCAAAAACCATGGACATGTCATACAAACAGAACAAATCACAATACTGGCATTTGTTTTTTTTCTCAAAAATGCACTGTTTATAGTTAGATGTTTCTTTCTTCAAATTCATCTAACAATGTTAGAAAAAGAAGGGGGTCAAACCATTCATGTTTTGTGATGTACCCACTCGAATGCCAACAATATCATTGTCTTCCTCACATGATTCCTGAACTCACAATAGGCATGACTAACTGAGAAATAAAGTGAACCCTCAACAAGACTATTTCATCATATACACAAAAGGTTTAACTCTGCTATATAAATTAACTTTACTCACTAACCAACAAATAAAAATATGCTTCAACACAGTTCCTCTTTATTTCTCAGTCAGGTACACCTCTTGTAAGACTGCTTCCAACAAAACCATCTGCCTGGAACCTTCCACACATCCTTTTTTAAATAAGACACCATATTAATACAATGTTTATCTTCGTAACAACATAACAAATATATAAAAATAGACTTCATATTTTGTCATATCCTCTCAGTCTATATTCATAAATGGTTTTGTACGCACAATTTGGTCTTGTTATTTCCTATGTTTTCAGAGATGCCACTCCTCTTCCACAATGCTATGTGTCCACAAGGAGAAGCACCAACAAGTAGTCACTCACAATCTGTTAAAGCTTCCTGTTCATACTAGTGTTC
Organism: Acheta domesticus; assembly: GCA_031308135.1. Classification (NCBI taxonomy): domain Eukaryota; kingdom Metazoa; phylum Arthropoda; class Insecta; order Orthoptera; family Gryllidae; genus Acheta; species Acheta domesticus. The sequence continues at coordinate 261,320,283 of JAHLJT010000631.1, read as the reverse complement.
GAGTACTTGAGTCAGTCACTCAAATGTCTTGAACAGCAAACTTGAAAGAATTCATTAGGGTACCAATGAGCACCACATCTGTAAATTTGGATGAAATCACCCCTTGGACCATGGTATACTCCCACTTAACACTAATTTTTATTGTTACATTAAGCAGTAGTCTATGATTCATTAAAATAGAAAGTACTATGAAAGCACTGAACATATATTTCATCACACAAAAGTTTATTATTGAGTCTGAAGTAATATACACTCATAAGGAGAGTTAATAATCCCCTACTATTCTTACAGTCGTGATACAAAGAGAAAATAATTCTTGTAGGGCAAGAGCAACATTCACTTTAACAAACCACATTCCTGAAGTAAATCCTGAATCTGATGAACAACTATTGAGAATAGAACAATGTAACACATAGTTCATGCATAAGCATTTATCTTTTGTATACTGGTAGACTCCAAGTGAAGAACAGAAAAAATAACATCAATTGTAAGAAAACCAATCATTAGACTACAATTATCCCTACAAGAAAACTTTAAATTGTTTATCCAATCACCTGAAACTGTGTCCACAACTACCATATAAGCTATAGATACTTTGAGACACTTAAATTTTCTTTAAAGAATGTTAGAAACAAAAAATGCACTTTACTTTGCTTTTCATGTTTAAGATTTAGAAAAAAATTGTCAAAATTCTAAACAAAGAAACTGGGAGATACACCACTTCCATTTACAACGAATATTAACTGAATGTGGTAGCATATTACTTTACAATGTGAATTTGAAAGAATACTTTTTTTTAATTATCCATGGATATGAAAATCTTAGAAACGAAGTTGGAGTGTTTCATCAAAAATACATTGTTTTCCCCGTACCACCAACACATGGAAAAAGTTATTAGTTGTCAGCTGTCACTACACTTGCCAAGACAGATTGTGCTGGACCATCTCCTTGACCTTTATGGCCCACACCATCCAAAATAGATATAGGAACATCAGAAGTTGCTGCTGCTCTGACAGAAGGACTAGAACAGATTTTGTCTCCATGTTTAACCTGTTCTGCAGAGGGAGAGGCATCATCAAATTGTCCTGCAACAACAGCTTCCTTACGATGCTTCATGTTATCATCACCTCCCCCACCAATGTCACTGTTCAAAAGGGCAGATGCAGGAAGAGTATTCCTACAAAATCAAACAATCAGTTATTAGTAAATGCCCGGCAATTCAACAAAACAACTAATATGCCTACCACCATATTTTGAATACTTTATAATTATATGTACTTCCAAAAACAGTACTGAATTACCTAATACGTTTCAATCAATACAGGAATTAGATAGGAAGCACATTTAAACATCTTGAGTTGCTTTATCCATTTACACAGACTTCAAAAAAATATTTAAAAATGGATTACTCACACTTTTTTTTGAGACATTATGACTTGCATGTCGTGTTTTTTTTTACAACATCCAGAATTTTTGGCAATACTAAATATTTTTTCATTCTATTGACATTTAACTGTTTTACATAACTTCGAATAACAATGAGAGAACATAAACAAACAAAATCAATGTTTAAATTTACACTCTATACTACTCAAATAAGTCACTCAAATACATTACTAGGTAAATCAATAGGATTCTGACAGGGTTGAAGGCTAACTTTCACTGATAGTCTTTTAGTTGTTACTCTCACACCCCGTCCCAAAGTCCCTTTCCATTAGACATTGAGAAGTGAAGAAATTTCACTGAGCACTTATACTGAAGTCACCTTGTAGAAGCATAAATCAAAAACTTTTCCCATTTTTTGTAACACAAGGTGCTGATCCCATCCAAAAAATATGTATCTGTAAGCATTGCCATTATCTTGTTTGAAAAGTGTTATGAGTAAATTGGATTTCCAGCATTTAGAAAAAGCAATTTATTGTTCAATGTTTAAAATCTTTGTTTTCTCGTAAGTATATAGCACAAAAGGATACAGAGTAGCTATAGTCTGTTTGGTAGGTACTGAAAAGGGGGGGGGGGGAGGGGGGTTACCTGGAAAAAGGCCATAAAAAAATTTTCTTTAATTATGGTGTATGTATCCAGGCACTAATTAAAACCCCTAGTTTTCGACCTTCCAGACCCTAACTCCAGGAGGCGCCCCTTCCCCCAAAAAGGATTTTTTTTGTCTTGTTTTGTTTTTTTCTCTACGGCTCTTTAAACTTAAGTCTTGTAGAAAAAGGTTTCCAATACATTTTAAAGAGTATAAAATTTCCTACAACTTTTGTATAAAACATTTCTTTTGAGACCGATTACCAAGCAAGCTTCAGATTTTCGAAAAAACACTGTTTTCAGTTCTCAAAAATGTGTGCAAAAGTATGCACATTTGTGAGATTATAATCAACTTATGATAAATATAATACTTATTATACATAGTACTATCATTTATCTCATCACTGATGTAAAAATTGGCTCATAAATGTACCCTTTGCCAAAAATATACACATACCAAAAAAACTGATAGATATGTATGTGTGTGGTCATGATCTAGTGTAACTCAACGCGGAAACAATGTCATTTCAACAAAACTTATTATAATTTATTACCGGGCATTACACTAGGGGGATAAGACACCCCTAGAGGTGAGTGAGAAGTGAGTGATCTTTATAAACCAAATCATTATTTAACACACAACCACAATGCACATACCACATATAAGGTGCACTATACTGCACTTTTTCTAACTTTGCCCCTCAAGGCCACTCAAATCCCATCTTCACAGTGGAATATGTCACGGTATTTCGCATCTTTCTCAGTCATTCCGTTAGATTTCGCATGATCTTGACCGTATCAAGCAGTGCTTGCGATCATGCAACTTCTACCGGCAAGACCGAGAAAGATGCAAAATGCCATGTGACAGTCCAATCATGAAGATGGGCCTTGAGGGGCAAAGTTAGAGAAATCACAGTATAAGCCGGCACAGAGATGTCACGGACATAGCTGCTTAATAAATGATTGTCATAAATAAATACACTCAATTTTTGAAGAGAATAAAATTTCCTGTTTTGTATATTTTTTTTCTTAACTTAACACTAGCTGTAGATTGTTATGTGGGGATAGGACTGCCCAGGTACCTGATTACTGGGGCCTGCATTTTGATATTTTAACTGCAGTGTTTTTGTACACATAATGAATGTTTGTTTTTATACCAGTTTATACCAATTCACATACCATTTTATACCAGTTTATACCAATTCAAATTTTCAGGTTCCCACTTGAGTGGGGACCTGGGGCAAGTTGTCCCAGCTGCCCCATCCCGTCATATGGCACCCTGTCATACATCGCCACAATGATATAATGTGAGGCACTGAGAGCACATGTGGATTAACCCATTTTCTTTGTGAATGTGAGTTACTGACATTTAACTGATAACGATATACGATATTTAATATCATGTTGCATTATCAGTTAATGTCATAATGCTAGTCATAATACGATATTAACACCGTATTATATTATTAGTCAATGCCAATAACTCACATTCACAAAGAATGGGGGTTAGTCCGCTTGTGCTCTCAGTGCCTTGACTGAGAAACAATGTTTTATGTACCATAAGAATTTACTGAAATGTGGGATTGTCTTTAGAAACAAAAAGATGCCAGGTTCCAAAATCCATAATAAAAATTGGTTTTCAACAGTTACCATAAAGATCGGAGCAATTGTTGACAGAGTTGGTCAAAAAGGTCACAATAGTAAATACTGCAATTACTGCTCGAATCTGATAGTGATGAAGTTATGAATCTACTGATTTTTGTAACAGAACTAGCTTCTTATCAAAACATTTATTTCTAGAATAAGAGACAATTCTCACCTACCAAAATCATTCAAATATGACTGAAAAAATACTTTTTTCTTCTTGCTTTTAGTTGGATGGGATACAATCACCATTGTAAACAATAGAAGGGAATATTCTGCAGTGGAAACAGTTATTCATCTGAAATAATCTATGTAATCAGAAACAAACCACAACAGAACACATTGCTGAAGCAGATAAAATGTTGATTTGTACTATAAAGAGGTGATGAACGGGAGTACTGGACAATCTCCAGTACCATGTACTTTCAAAGACTACAATAAAACCTCAGTTTTGTCTTGCCATAAATCTACATGTGATGCAGCCCGATAACATGGATGTCACACCAAGTCATATCAAGTCATGTTGGTGAAGACAAACTATTCCTTAGAATTTGTTCTGGTCATCTAGCACACACATGCCTAATTAGAATATAAAATGCAACATTAGAACTATCATTTCATATAATCAAATGGCATGCTGATGAATGTAGCTGCAGAAAATCTGGCCTGAAATGCTCTTCTCTTGGCAAACAGTTCCGTGCATTAATGTGGCAATTCCCCTAAAACTGATGAGGCTGGGAACAGCAGTTCATTTATCGTTAAAATTGTACCCAAGAGGAAGCCATCTAAACCTTTTATTGTTACATTGAAGAAACTAATTAATTGCAAATGGCTCTTGAATAAAAAACATCAAGAACGTTCCCCATAACAGACACTATCCCCTAATTTCCAATTATGAAAGCGTAAACTGGCTAACTCTGGAATTAGAAAGAATTGCACCTTATCCACAATGCACTGCAAAGGGAAAGCACATATTTGCCATTTACTTGCATTTTATCAAGTGAAAATCAGGCGTTGTCCTGGGGTTATTTATCATAATCATCTATTACAGAGCCTGTCTCATCTGCTTTGCCTGCTCAGTGTGCATTACAATAGGACTGTATGTATTTCAGGTTGCTGGATGATTTTGTTTGTAAAGGTCACTCCCGCCCACCCCATATATCTCGTGTGTGTGCATGTGCGAGTGCGAGTGCGTGTGGACACACACACATACAGTAAAACCCCTTTATAAGGGACATCTGGGGGAATGGAATTTTGTCTCTTATGAGTGGGAACTCTTATAAGTGGGAAATGCGTTTTTGATGTGTTTAATGAGATGCTACCATATTTTTAGTGGATTAGTATGATTTGTACACATATTTTAAACTTGAGTAAACATAAATTAGTTGATTCCAGGGCCCATTTAACCAGATCTATAGGGTGAACTTTATGACAATTAAAGCACATGTGGTCACAAATGGATTATATGAACAAATCACCTCTAATGTAAATATTGACAAACTTTTTCAATTTTTGAAGATTTAAAGTTAACAGTGAAAATCCTAACAATGCCACCTCTATAAGTGAATTTCACTCTATTCTTAGAAGAAATTTAAAGAAAAAATTTGGAGCCATATTTGGCAAGATTTTGAAAATGTCCCACGGATTTCATGTACAGTACCCACAAAAACGTAGAATGTTTTCAAAACCGCAGTTTCGAGCGGAACCAGATCTATCGCAGAATATTCATTTTGGAAAAAAAAAAGTACTAATAGTTTTGGCGCTAGTGTTATTCACAGACGGATGGACGAAGGGAAGTTTTGGGAAAAAAAAAAAAATGCATTCTGTAGCGTCATAGGCTCGACTTCCTGCGCAGAGAGACGGTTTGGCAAGGTATGGGCATGAGGGACCTTAAAACAGCCTCCCCAAACAAAGGCCACCCTCCGGAGGTAAGAAAGAGGGGTGGTGGCGGAGGTGCGTGGTGTTGTGCGCAAGGCAGGTCCAGGCATGTCCAGGGCGTGGGAGGGAGAATTGACGTAGGAGGTCATGCGACTCGGCACTATATAAAGCTGTGTCGCGAGGCCTTGTGAGGGAACACAGAGTAGGAGGCTCCCTCGCGGTTATCCGCAAAAACTTATCCGCCCAGGCTGGCGCGGAGTGCTCTACGCACGAGTGGGTGTTCGATGTGATCGAACACTGAAGTGGTACACCGCCGCTAGGCGCGTGTAGAGAGAGAGGGGTCTGCTGTGAGTAGCTCTAACAAAATGCCTTAGAGTGATTATGTAAATATGTGTAAATAAATTTGTAGATACTCACTCGTGTCTGTTAATTGGTGGTGTAGATCCCTACCCACGATGTTACAATTCTGTTAAAATCTCTAGGTCGATTTTCTGCAGCATTACATTACTTTCTCTATACTATGTACGTATACGAGAAAGTAACGATTGGAAACACTGGTCAAAACACTAAAAGCAAAATACTGTGACTTATTTAACTCAGCCTCTGGCAGATATCAGCTGCAGACGGTTTCATCCAATTGGGAGCTTGAAAGTCACCATCGTGACGTCACTAGTGACACAGAAGCTTCCGATTAGATGAAACCGTAAACAGCTGATACCTTCTAGAGGCATGGTTCAAAAGTCGCACTTCCTTGTTGCCAAAAGACACGAAGCTTACTGAATGAGCTTTCTTCATGAGAACTTCGCACACGCCCCCCCCCCCCCGGCCGGTGGCACTGGTATTGGGAACCCCTGCTCCCAGAGGCGCATCTAGATGTTCAGGCGCCCGTGGCAAGCATCGAATATGCGCCCCTGCCACGATGCTTCAAATTAGGGTTGTTGCTATTTGTTTTTAGCAGGTATACTCTAAATAGCGCCCCTTGTGAGTGGCGCCCATGGCACGTGCCACGTCTGCCAAACCGTAGATACACCTCTGCCTGCTCCAGCCTATTTTAAGCACGTGTCCCAATCCTTACCACGCTGAGGAAATTCCTGAGTCACCTGGAGGAAAATTCCACGCTTTGTCTCTTACAAGCGAGAAGAAATGCATGGCGGGGAATAAAATCTTGTCCACTATACACGGGAATCTCTTATAACAGAGGCTCTTAAAAGCGGAAAATAAATGCATTGTTTATACACAACTGACCTCGGGACCGTGAATTTTGTCTACTATAAGCGGGATTCTCTTATAACAGAGTCTCTTATAGTGGGGTTTTACTGTGTGTGTATATATTATATATAGATAGATATATATCCATCAATTTTTCTGGTATATTAATATTTATGGCAATGGGTACATTTATGAGCCAAGGTTTACACCAGCAATGAGAAATGATAGTACTATTTAATGAAATCAGTCAGAAAAAATACCGATTTTTGGGCTTCCCAGAGTGAGGACAGGGTTTGGGAGGTTGAAAACTGTAGGTTTTAACTAGGCCTGAATATATACAACTTGCTCAAAGAAGATTTTATGACTTTTTCCAGGTAAAATGTACATACTGACTGGCATTAATAAAGTGCACACACTGAATTGCATCTTTCAAGTGCAAAAGAATAAATTTCTTAAAAGTACACTGAATAATTAAAACTGGCATCAAACTGTTTTTGTCTCACGAAGACAGAAGAAGAAACAGAAGACTTAACTCTGTCTCTTTATAATCAGGTGATGTATTAGAAAGAGCATGCCCGTCAAGAACCCTGAAGAAACCCCAAGGAAAATTTGCTTATTCATACTAATGATTTTACTGATATAAACAAGAAAAATCTTATAGGGTAAACAATTTATAATATGAGACAATTTGCTTTCGATAGTTCAGTTTTCAAGGATTTTCTCTGCAGTGATGGATTTGGTGAAAATGCACACAAGGTAGACCTTCTTATTATCTGTCAAAAATATATTGCAATTAGACTGCATGCTTATGCTAAGCATCTAGTGTCCACAGCAAGCGGCAGACAAACTTACAAAATTAATTATTTTCAGGAATGAATAAAACATTTTTCACATACAATTTTGTTATTTTTGTACCCTAATTTCCCAATTGATTAAATTGAAGATGGGGATTGTGAGCATGTTATGTATAGAAGTAATTCAATCAAGGAATTTACGTTCTCAGTACTATTTTTAGCGATTATGAATGAGCGGTATTAGAAGAAATCTGCGAGGAAAGTTGTTATTCAAAATTTTACTAGGAAAATAATTTATCAGAATGTACGAATTAATTGCATTTACTGTACTGTATACCCTACTTTGTAGTAACCCAGCCGTAATTTTGCCCAGCTTTCTGCCTTTCCCAATCATGGCGACTGCACACACCAGCGTCTTCACTTGTGTCTCAGCAGCATGCCCGGAGTTAGGTATTGCGCGTGTGCGTGTGTGTGTGTGTGTGTGTGCGTGTATGTGTGTGTGTCTATATAGGTAAAAAAATGGGGGTTAAGGAACAAAGTGCGGAAGGGTAAAAAACGGGGTTAAGGAAAAAGGGACGAAGGGTAGAAAAAGGGGGTTAAGGAAGAAAGGGACGAAGGGTAGAAAAAAGGGGGTTAAGGAAGAAAGGGAGGAAGGGGAGAAAAAAAGGGGGTTAAGGAAGAAAGGGAGGAAGGGGAGAAAAAAAGGGGGTTAAGGAAGAAAGGGAGGAAGGGGAGAAAAAAAGGGGGTTAAGGAAGAAAGGGAGGAAGGGGAGAAAAAAAGGGGGTTAAGGAAGAAAGGGAGGAAGGGGAAAAAAGGGGGTTAAGGAAGAAAGGGAGGAAGGGGAGAAAAAGGGGGGTTAAGGAAGAAAGGGGAGAAAAAAGGAGTTAAGGAAGAAAGGGGAGAAAAAAGGAGTTAAGGAAGAAAGGGGAGAAAAAAGGGGGTTAAGGAAGAAAGGGTAGAAAAAAAGGGGGTTAAAGAAGAAAGGGTAGAAAAAAGGGGGTTAAGGAAGAAAGGGTAGAAAAAAAAAGGGTTAAGGAAGAAAGGGAGGAAAGGTAGAAAAAAGGGTGTTAAGTGAGTAAGTAAGGGTAGAAAAAAGGGTGTTAAGTGAGTAAGTAAGGGTAGAAAAAAGGATGTTAAGTGAGTAAGGGGGTTAAGGGAGGGTAGAAAATAAGAAACCGTAAGGTGATACGTTTTACTATACCCACTTAATTTAAAAGGCATACCTACCCTGCAGAGCCTTCCACAGTCATTCCACGACCCTTAGCTTCACGTCTATCCATTTCTCTGTTGTTCAATTTCTTGTTGGAAGGAGATTTTTTCTTATTGTAACCCTAAAATAATAAGTTTTTGATCAATGCTTAATTCTAGGCCCATTCTGGTGATTTTTTGCTGGTTATGAGCAGAGCATGGTATTAACTTGTTCATAAATTACTCCAATACTTACAAATTATATAGGTAACCAACCATGGAAATCATTTACTATTTTGCCACGTCGGTGTGCAATTTACATAATTTCTGGTTTTACTTTGCGGTTCGTGCATGTTTGAGTTTTTAGCATGCCAGGATTCAATTCAATGGATCTATCGGCAATTAACTTGACAGAATAAACTGCTATTGGCTGGTTGGTGAAATTAAACCTTGTTCCAATGAAAACCCTGTACGAGACACATTTATGCACACAGAAATCCTTGTGTCCTTTCTGTACAATGAGACACTCCTCGAACTGCAAATTATTCCTTCAGAGTATTTCCATGCCAGAAAATAACACAGGAAGTCGTGGAGTGAGTCAGTTCAGAGGAGCTGGCGTGCTTTACATCGTACTGGAGTCCACACAAACATTGTAGAATTCTATGCTACTTCTGAAATTAATAAGCATAAATCTGTCTTATTTCATTTTACTTCTATGTATTTCCATCCCTATAAACTTTGTTGCCCTTTTGTTTCTTGTTAACGCTCAGTGGAGGTGGGTGTCAAAGAACAAGTAAACATCAGGCTCGGCTCATGACAGGAAGATCGCAAGAATCTCCAATTATACATTTGAAGCAAACATCACTAATAAAAAAAACAAATACCTGATTTCTTTTGCCTCTTCCTACACTAGCACCTAATTTTGCACCACGAGTATGGAACGTTGGTCGAGCCCCGCTGGGAATGGGATTCATATGGTAGTTTGAAACTGCATTGTTTTGGCGATAATTCTTGAGACCACCGACTGAAGTAACCTATACAAAAAAAATATTAAATGTCAGTAATGCTCAGTTGAACAAAGCACTCTCAGTAACCTCAAAAACAAGCTTTATTCAATTTATGTATATATAAACAAACACACAACATTCTTAAATCCAAGAATCAAATGCAGAAAGTAACAATGATTCTCTTGAAAACTCCATTGCTCTAGCACGAGTGTTTCTTAGACACAAGCTTGGAAAATATTCTTCCAGTTTCATTTGAAATACTGGGTGTTATACCCTTGCACTTAATTTTGCAGCTAATTCAATGCAAGTATCATTGAGTGTACACTAGCACTATCAATCCTATACACTTCACAACACCTTTATAAACATTGGAATGTAAAAGCCGACCATTTTCTCACAGCCATCTAACCTTCAGTGGCAGGCAGTGCATTGTGAATTACGAGAAGCGGTATCTGTTCGAACTATCAAATACAATGTTTCTTCTGATTATTTCTTGCAAGAGGGTATACTAGAGCATGTAATGTACAATAGATTTTCATTTAATCCTCGTCAAAGATAACATTTATGTTGGTAACAAAGATAATTGTGTTCATGAAAGTACAGTTTTTATAAAATATTTGCTGCAAACCAAACAGTAATTTATGAAATCAGATGAAAAGTTGATTTTTTTAAGCCTAGTTAATACGCACAGACTGACAAAAAATACACAGTACCACTGCTGCTTCCACCCAACTTCAGTACCCTACTTTTCCCTATGCTTCCATTGCGAGTCCTTAACAAGTCTCTGGCATTGTTAACCCTCATTTATCCTTTAATTAAGGTCTTCTATTTGTTGTCCGCAATTAAAAAAAAGAAAGAAAGAAAGAAAAAAAGTGTTTAACAAAAATGGAAGCTAAGCCATTTTCATTAGTATACTTTGATGGAAGAAAAAAGGAGAGAGAAGAGAGAGGAAAAGAGAAATAACCGAGTTGTGCGAGATTTTTCAAAAATGCCGTGAGTTCATGCAAAATTAAGTGAAAACTACTAATATTAAAAAAAAAATTGTACTTGGTCTTATTTAAATAAACATAACTGAAATAATACACAACTTTTAAATGTAATTGAAAAAACAATTTTTTAAGAAAGAAATTATTCCTCAATATTGTAATTGTAGAAAATTTGAGCAAAGTTTCGAAAATTCAGCGTTCAACAAAAAACATACCGGTGCCATATTTTAAGCCAAGCTCTGTCAGAAAAAGCATTTACCCAAAAATTTGGAACAATTTTGGGGAAAATTGAGGATTAATATTAAGTACCCTCCAAAATAAAAATATCTTTCAAATTCGCAATGCATGAAGTTCTGCCAAATTCATCAATTTTGGAGAAAATAGATTGAAAAGATAAGGTGCTAATTATCACCTTGGACAGTTTTGTCATCAACAACCCTCAACATGGGGATTCTGAATAATACGTTAGGGCAAGTAATTTACTACATTCAAGAGTAAAGATTTTACCCACTTTGTCAAAATCGAGGACACACTGAGTTTTTCCTGATGAAAAATCGCCACATTTCATTGCATTACAATACTATTTGTTCACTACGCAACTACATAGAAAACAAAGTAAAAATTGAAATCAAAAGATAATGCTGTCAAACATCTTCCAGATATCCATCTTCATTCAGTATTTGTTTTACGCCTACAAAACTAGATTGCACTGGATGGCTGTAGTTCATGACCAGTGTTTGAAAAAGAACACTCCAGTTTTAATGAAAAGAATGGATTTTGTGTCCTTTCACTTAATTTCGCACCACATTGCAAGCCAGCCATTTACTGTAAAATGACTAACCGAATAAAGTGTGCAAGTTTCAAACAATATTTAGTATTGGGTCATTCCATGTCAAGTGGGCTAATTTTGGTGAAGTGACACACATGACTATTATGATTTTAATGAAACTTCGGATGGTGAGTCATTCTTAAGTGGCCAAATTTCCAATTCCGCTTCCAATAGATATACAGGGGTGGCCAAATTATTACACAGTGTGACTATTATTAGTACAACCTCATTGTGGAAAATTCAGCTCAGGCAGCAGACCCTTCATTCACCAGGGAACAGTATGCTGAAGTACTCTGGGAACACTTGTGGACGGGAGGCTTTCAAGGTCTCGTCCTGCAAAAGGCATACTTTCCAGTCTTTTTGAAAAGGCTGGTTCCTAGTAGCTCGCTCAAAGTTCACTCTCACACAGAAAGTATTTGTGTACGACGCATATGTAAAATGTGAGAAACTATTAGGTGCATTGTATCCTGGAGCCTTGACATAAGTTGACAAACGAAAAGCAGAATTACAGTCATTTTCAACAGAACTCTGCAACCACACAGACTGCTTTAGTTTCCTTATCTATATGCAGTTTATGGAGACCGAATTATCATACATGGTTACCGCTCTCTGACTCCATGGGATTTCCTTCTTTGTCAATTCCTGAAATATCACACACGTGACAAATCCTCACAAGGAAAAAGAATTACAGTACAATTTACAGGAACAGAACTCTGCAATACCACAAGGCATCCTATTCTGAGTGATCCAAAACTTGTTAGGTGTTAGAACATATCAAAGTGTGATGAGCCAACCATTAACATTTGATTTATTAAATGAAATTTATGGCAATGTTCTGTATTATTATAAACTATTTCATCACCATGTGGCTCCAAATTCTAATAAATGGGAAAATCTTCATGTTACAAATTGGAAAACATGCTGACACCTCTCTGGAGATCCACCTTCCTTTCTAAAAACTTCAAGATGATTTCCACAATTACCATGACGATATATGAGGACCGCATAAGCTGCTGAAGGCAGTTCTGATGACAGCCATGCCCGAGGCAGTTACGGCGAGAGCCCAGCCAGAGGCCCACACACCACGAGAAGCTGAGCAGAAGAAGACATCAGTGATGAGCCCTACTCTGCCATCACTTCTGAGGGAGCAAAGGGTGAATGGTGGAACAATATGGTAAGAAGCCACCATCGTCGAACTCGACTCCCCACCTCATCTTCTTAGAGTGTTCTCATCTCTCTCCTTCCCTGTCTCTTCTCCTTATCTCTCTAGTAATCACATAATGCAATAAATAAATATTACTATTCAAACTCCTGGACATTTGGCTCATCAAGACCCCTTTCCCCTCTAAATTCATAACAACCACAGCACTCCAATTACCCTTCTGGCATCTCACTGGAAATACACTGTAACCGATCAGCTTCGGGAGAGGTGCAGGAGGGATATCACAAACGCCATGATGAGCAGTTCCAGCAGTAACTTTCCAGGAGCGAAAAACCACCTTCCCCTTTTCGGTGATTCTACGACTTGACATCTCGATTTCCCCAGCATCCTTGGTATTGTTCACCGAAGTCAAATTCTTGCATGATCAGCACATTTATAAAATGGTTGCACTGCAGAAGAGTTATTGAACAAAGCAAAAATGTATTTTTAACCTACAGTAGAATTCAGCAAATCCAAAATTTTGGATAATCGGAACAAAATTCCTGATAGAGGAAAAAATGAATGAAAACACCTGATTTGTATTAATTTAAATTATGTACAAAAAAGTATGAACACAGTAACTCAGCCCAACTATACTTAGAATACCCATTAACAGCAGCAATAAAAACTGGGCTTCAACTCTTCTAAATAATGTAACAACCACTTCTGCATGCAATTGGTTGTGTACATCCTGTTCTACATTGTTTGCCACATTGCCACTTCCTCATATCTTAACGCGACACTGCCACTTCCTCATATCTTAAAGCGACACTGCCACTTCCTCATATCTTAAAGCGACATTGCCACTTCCTCATATCTTAACGCGACACTGCCACTTCCTCATATCTTAACGCGACACTGCCACTTCCTCATATCTTAACGCGACACTGCCACTTCCTCATATCTTAACGCGACACTGCCACTTCCTCATATCTTAACGCGACACTGCCACTTCCTCATATCTTAACGCGACACTGCAACTTCCTCATTTCTTAACGCGACACTGCAACTTCCTCATTTCTTAACGCGACACTGCAACTTCCTCATTTCTTAACGCGACACTGCCACTTCCTCATATCTTAACGCGACACTGCCACTTCCTCATATCTTAACGCGACACTGCCACTTCCTCATATCTTAACGCGACACTGCCACTTCCTCATATCTTAACGCGACACTGCCACTTCCTCATATCTTAACGCGACACTGCCACTTCCTCATATCTTAACGCAACACTGCCACTTCCTCATATCTTAACGCAACACTGCCACTTCCTCATATCTTAACGCAACACTGCCACTTCCTCATATCTTAACGCAACACTGCCAATCTCCTCATCTTGCTACGCTACATTGCCATTTTCTCACATCGCACATTACAATGCATAGTGTTTGGTAATCTTTATAGATGTATGGTATGCATGTACTTTTTTTCGGATAATCCGAACATTTCTGAATCCAAACACACCACACCCCCAAACACTTAGGAAAATCTAGATTCAACTGTAATTAAAATATTTATTGTAAGTTGTGTTGAAAATCAATTTTTAATCCATTCTTTCAATTTCAGTTTAAACAAAAGGCAAATGAGTTGCTTAATGAGCTTGTTTGTATGGCTTTTTCTACAGATCCTTTGAACTATAGATTGAATATTTTCTATGGGATTCATGCCAGGGCTTCATCAAGCAGTCATGCATGAATATGAATGGATTTCTTCCAAATCACTCATTTGTTTGAGTGGATCATTTGTTCTATATGACTTATAATTATTGGGCATGCCTCATTATCTCATTTACAATAACATTATTGGCAGTAATTAACAAATTTGGTCACCAAGCGCGTCTTACATAATCAACAGGTTAGAAACAATTCACCATAAATTTTTTCTTATGTGGCTTTTGAGATAAATATACCTAATCCTATGATTAATCATAATTATACTCAAATCTCAGAAACGTTAAAAATCCCCACTTTGAAATCTACACGCAGTCTACATGATGTGATATTTATGTACAAACTTTTGAAAGGTTCGATAAATTGTCTATCAATTAACGAATGGTTTATCCGCTATGAAAACCTATTCAATGTCAGACATGCACCTTTATTGAAAGAATTCAACTGTAGATCTAATTCAATGTACAACTCAACTATACCTCGTCTTGCCAGAGTGGCGAATTCATACATAATTGAAAATGATTTTAATTCCAATTTTAGCAATTTCAAAATTAAAGCAAGACGAGCTATATTAGAGTTCAAATAGAAATGATAATTGTTATACTGTCGAAACTTATTCATTGTTAGTCACGCACCTTTATTGAAAGAATACAATTGTAAATCTAATTCAACGTACAACTCAACTATACCTCGTCTTGCCAGAATGGCGAATTCACTCATAATTGAAAATGATTTTAATTCTAACTTTTAGTGATTTCAAAATTAAAGCAAGATGAGTTATGTTAAAGTTCAAATAGAAATTATAATTGTTATACTGTCAAATTGTTGACAAACATAATTACATGAATTACATTTTTTTATTTTTTTTTTAAGTTATAGTTACTAAACATCATAATTATAATAATGTCAGATATTGTTGTTGAGTGAATGGTATTTTGTATTAATGTGTAGGGCATAATGCCTGTTGTCAATTTGATTAATAAATAAATAAATAAACATTATCAGGCATTACACTTCAAACCATTACCTTTTTTAGATGCTTCCCAGAATACCTTGTAATCATTAAGGAAACAAAACTGAACTGTCACAAACAAAAAACAAAAGCAAAACAAAAAAATACATTTAAAAAAAATGTCGATCAGTGTAATTTGCCCACTTGCCTATTACAATTCTCCCAATTTAATAACGAACAAATGATAGCATTCATTTGTGTATGCATTCATTCAATTTTATGATTTTATTAAAATTTAGGTTTACACTATACAACCAGTTAAGAATCGCAATAAAACAACTGAGGTGCACTACCTTTCGTTTGAAGCATAATCCATAAAAATTGTTTGAAACTATGAAAACATCTTTCTAAACGAAAACCCTTGTGTTTAAATAACTGAATCATAGTTATAAATGGATTTTCTTCTATTTAAACAACATGTTTACAGAAAAAAATTTCAGCAGTTTTCCAGAAAATTTTGAAAGTGGCAGTGGGGTTTCAATGCACAGTACCCCTCAAAATTAAACTGCAGTAAAACCCCTCTCTTACACTTTTCATGGAACCCTACGGAAAATGGAGTAAATTGCAGGAAGTGTAAATAAGGGGAAACGATTTTTTTCTTCGAAACTATGAGTACAGTATAAGGTATTTAGATACATACAATCAATAAGGATTATAATTTGCTTTAATATACAGTATTAGATACATAATAAACATTAACACAAGGTCAAAAAGGAGGACTGAAATTTATAACGGAAATTGAAGGCGTATTAACTGAAGCATAGTGAATTTTAAACGTTGCAATGCCACTTCCACAAGTCCCTGCCAACCACTGCTAGTAGCTTTTGACAGTGCAACACTGTACTCATTTTTGCATAGAGGTAAATTGTGTATTACTGTATTTACCTATTTACTACACAGTGTTACAATAATAATTATAATTATTCTTACCTGAGGTGGGACCATACGAGAACGTGGCGCAGCAACAATAGGTCCTGGGCCAGAATGTGGTGATCCACCCACTCTACTTCCATAGTTAGGTCCCCAAGAACCTACCACTACACCAGCTATTTCCAGTTGTCCACCTCGTGTTGGTACTGAACGTCTCAGCAGACCCCTTGAAGCTCCATTGGCAGTGTAAAGACTACATTTGCCAACTGGCATTGCTCGAGACTGAACTAATGCTCCTCCAGCAGGCTGCACATTTCCTGGTGGCATGCCACCTGGCATACGCATACCTGATACAGGAATTATATAATTGCACCTATTTTACAAAACATCACCATATAGCAGACATTACTGCAACATACCAGTCATTTGTGGCATAGCTGGTCGAGCAAACTGTACATTAAGTCCTTCCATAATGGCTTTGCGCATTCTGTCAACTTTGACAACATGATCAATGTGGTGGTCGCACAATTCCAATAAATTTTTCACCACTGATGTTCGAGCTAATTTGTGGTGAAACAACTTTCCATCAAAAAAGAGCCACGGGCAGCACATAAGCCAAGGAATTGGAGCACCACAAGCATCATTTGCCATTAAAGCTGTTTCAACACCTTGCATGAACATGGCAGCAAGCTGTACTCCACGACTTGTTACTAAAGGCAACTGTAAAACAAATGAATTAATTGATTTTACCACTCCCCACTTCATTTTCATAAAGCATTTACAATTAATTTTGTTCTGTAGAATTAAAGCAGAAAATTCACCTGCAATTCTTGCAAATAATGTGCATTCATAAGCTCTGGAGAAAATGCTTGAGCAATAAAAGCATCTAATTCTGGTTTACGTAGGATCTTTTTGTCAGGAAAAGAAATCATGTATCTGAAAAGGAAATACAAACAATTTCATAAATACAGATCCCTCCATACATATACATTTGGCAAAATACCAAATGTAATTTCAGAAAAATTACAAACCTTAGAACAGTGGCCATAACAAGAAGATGCTGGGGCACATAGGCAGGATTAAGCATTAGGGGAGTGTCAGAACGCATACACGTTAGGAATGCTCTTAAACGTCGTCTTCTATCATCATTTGCAGACCTAAATATTGAAATTAAAACATATGTAGTATAATTTAATTTGAAATACTTCTACAATTTATTTAATACAAGCCAGGCCAACTGCCCAAAGTACAATAATTGTGCATTAATATTAACATGGTTACAATAATGAGGTCATATATCAAATAGTATAAAAGATAATAGTGGAAACTCCTCGAATATTTTGGTGACAGTAAAGCAGCGGTTCGAAGCGTAAACTACAGCGCAAGAATTCGGGTGTGCCAACTTACAAGGTGTGAAAGTCAAGTTTGTTCGTAGTTTTCTGAGAGATAATTTGGTAGAAGAAGATCTGTGTAAATATTGTTATTTGATGCTCTGCTGCAAGTACTTTAATGTATAAATTAAAACCAATGATAATGATGATAGATAATGGTACACACGGTTGTATTCTATTGGCAACATTTACGCCTGTCTTTTTTTTATTTATTTACGTCAAAAACAGTTAAAAACTGCGTATGACGAGCTATGGGGAGAAGTGAATTTTGTGCACGTTTTCATAATTCTGTGGTCTCTATCCTAAACCATATTCTAGTCGAATTTTGAATACAGAAAATAGAGTTTTTTTCGAGTTTTGTTGACAAAATATTCGCTCCTATATAATAAAATATATTTTCAAAGGTAAATTAGCTATAAATTTCTGCCCTGAACCCTCATGTTCTTCATGAAAGAATAATACTTTTTGCCGCGATAATATGAGAAACGATAATTTGAATAACTATATTTCCCACTGAAATTCAGAAGACGTGCACAAATAATGAAGTTACATTTATGTCCAGAAGCAAAACAAGGGACCATCTCAGCATTTGCTCAAGGATCAGGGAAACTGGACGAAAAACCTGATCGAGATGGTGTGTTGTCTTGTAGTGTACACCTCAGGCCGCTAGGGGCAACACAATCACTTGTCGATGTGCCGCCCATGCTGATTTCCCTGAGTTTCCACTATTATCTTTTATACTATTTGCATATACAATACAGAATTTGGCATCATACAAAATCATTTACCAATAATTGTTTCAGATTGACTTGGTAAGTACAGTTCGTTGACAAACCAATGTTCATTGTATTAGCTAATTTATATATTTTCCAGAAAGGGGCATTAAATCTTAAGTTGAATTTAGCTATAGGCACAAAAAAATCAATTTCACAAGGAGGTATATTCCAAGTTATCTTAGACAAATAATTAGTCTATATTCAATGACAAAAGTTAAAAATATATCAATACATCCTTGTAGGGCCTGTGACATTGGATTTGAATATGGAACTATTTTTACATTAGATATGAATAAAAAACTTTTCCACATTAAAAATAATAATAATATTAACAACAACAAACTTTCATCGACAACAGTGCAATTTACATTATCAAGTTTGAAGAGATATTGCATCCGATATAATGAATGTAAATGAATATAATGAAATATAAATGATATAATGTTGTATATATACAATATTATATCACTTTCTATTACATTAACACTTGCATCACATTCACATTTAGCAGCCTTCAAGCATGTCTCCCTGATACAATAGTTTACACTAATTAGAATTATTACAAGAAATTCTTTGTTCAATTAAACTTTATTCACACAAAAAACAGCAAATACCATTGACAAGCTATACACATAGCCCTTGAAATTATTGAAACTCTGAAATCATCAAAAAGCCCTATTTCACAAGATTGTTAATTCTTTCACATATTCTAGTTAACTTACCCAAACCACAATCTCTGAATTGTAGGCACACGCCAACCTATTTGTTCAGCTTTCACATACTCTGGTGTCTGATATGGGTTAGATTTTGACCAGATCCATTCTTTTATCCTCAGTTCTGGAACTTCAGTCTTTTCAACCTCTAATTCAAACCAAACAAATACGTGAGAATTTAGAAGCACAAAAGAATTAGTTTTCTTTTGATTTTTTTAAAAATGGAAATTAGGTTAATTACCTCCTTCCTTTTTATTTTGGGTTGCCAAGTACATATGATGATGCAAATTAAATAGAATTGCATAAACCATTTGGCGTACAGGTCTGTAAAACAAGTGAATACTAGGCAGTTCTTTGTGATTTTCATCCTCCATTAATACTGGAAATTTTACTTCCCCCTAAAAGAAACAAAATGTTCCAGCAATCCTAATGTTATGAAAATCCTATTATAGCAATAATATTCCGTTTTTACTCACTTGCGTTAAGATCTGATAAATAAATGGTGACATAAGCCCTTTTTGATGACGTTCACTAGCTGTCCGCATTACTTCAGGAGGAATACTAGGAAGAGAACTCAGTTTATTTGAAACTGGGCCCACAACATCTTCAGCAACTGAATTTAGTTTTGCATTCTGAAACATTACACATAGTGAAATTATACAGCCCAATAAATGCAACTATAGTATGTTCCATTTAAAGATCACCTAAAAGATAGTATTGGAAAACAGATAACAGAACAGCCAGAGGAAATGCATTGATTATATAGTGAATTTATAAAAGTTGTTTCTGTAGGGAAAAAATAACAAAACAAAAACTGTTGGCCTGTAACCACGAACCTGGAGAGCTCTCACCTCAGGTGTGAGGCGACTGGGTGAAGTAGCACTGGAACTACTAGAAGAGCTTGATGAACTAATTAGAAGTTGTGCATGATTTCCACCATTTATCGCATGTTGTTCCGAGTTACCTGCAATTGAAATACATAAAATATAAAAAAAAAAGAGAAGAAAATCTTTCTGAATACAGAAGGTTCTGAAATGTAAGGTAAAAAATAACCTTTTGACTTTCAATAATATAATTACTTATATTAGTTTCTCACTTATACATTTTTCACGTTTATATGTTGATTTTTTTTTGGTATGTCCCGGATAAATTCCTATACATCCAATGCTAAATTATTTCAGTTATAAGTTTTACATTTATACGTTTTTCACACTTCATAATAAAAGTCCCTTTAAGACCATATAACTGTGGGAATGGGAGTGAGAGTGCTTAGTGGTGTGAACAGTAAGGAGTGTATATAGTAGTTTAAGATAGGTTAGTGTAGGTTTAGGTTAAGATAGTGATAGGGTTGGCTGGTAGATGGTGCGCTGAACAAGAACAAAAGAATGTCTTGAAGGGAAAGGGCAGTTCCGGTGAGGATAGGGAGAGCGTAAGACATGGTCGGTGTATGGTGAGTGTGCGTATGTGAGGGATTGGTATTGGCGGATATCCAGACAATCCAAAAAGACTTTTTTGTAGTAAGTGTTTTTCAGAACTGCATCCCTTAAATCTTACAATCTTGGGGGCTTGTCCGGGATTGCATTTCATCTGAAATTAGGAAAGTGCACATACTACATTGTACACATGGCATGTGGTGCATCTACCGAAGTCGGCGCGATCAAGTGTAGGACTCTGAAACACATGGAAGACGCCACGAAAGGAGTGACCGGGTGTGATCTACGTCTAAGGTGTAAAGGACTCGGTGGTGCACATACGAAGGAGCGGTTTTAAGATGGACCAACAGAAAGATGCCAAACAATGCATGCATACCAGGTTAAGAGAATTAACTCTAGCCAAGTTGCGGATAAAACTCGCCGAACTGCGTCTTTCAGTGTCAGGCAACAAAGTAGCCTTAGTAGACAGGCTACGGGCGGCAGAGGCTAAGAGGCGAGTGTACTCGTGTAAGAGTATGCTCTCGCAGGCAAGTGCAGATAGCAATGAAGGTGACAGCGATGAGTCAACTGAAGAAAGCTGCAAGATGAATTACCGAAGGACACATGCCGCACACGCAGCTGTGGCTGACGACCAAAGCGACAGGAGTGACTGTGTTGTGGGAAGGGAAAGGGGTTTGCCGGTCAGACACCAGAAGAGGACAATGGCAGAGAACCCCCCCCGCGAGACAAAGGACGCCAGTAATGTCAGAGGACCAAGGCAACGGGAGCAGTGATGTGTTGGAATGGGAAGGGGGCATTGCGGTCGGAAGGCCTAAAGCTAAGACCGCAGGGGTCCTGAGACAAAACTGCCGCGAAGACAGGCTACTTCGCCAACAACTTCACAATAAAAGACATAGAAAGCAGCCTCACTCCCTTTTCGGGCAATGACACGTTCCCTATCACAGAGTGTATAGACGAATTTGAGGACATCAGTGCACTTCTGCACTGGGACGAGTTGCAGAAACTGATTTATGGGAAGCGGATGGTTTGCGGATCTGCGAAAAGGTTTGTGTCCTTTGAGTCCGGCATCACCTCGTGGACAGAGTTGAGGAGTAGGCTCTGTCAAGAGTTTAAGGTGAAAGTGAACAGTGCAGTGGTTCACAGTGAGCTCCGAAAGAAGAAACAGAAACCCACCAAGTCTAGCAGGTAATACATCTATGCAATGCAAGAAATCGCCGATCAGGGGCATGTCGAGGAGAGCGTCCTTGTCCAGTACATTGTAGAAGGAGTGCCAGATGAAGAGCTCAAGTGCTGCTTTATGAAGACCAGTCGATCGCAGAACTTAAGGGAAAATTCGAGGTGTACGACCGGATAAAAGAAGTTGAAGAGAAATTTCGACGAAAGAGAAAAACGGAAGAAAGAAGACCCAGGAGAGATGGCTGGACCATTTAGAGAAAGAAAGAAAGAAAGAAAGAAGAAAGGGAAAGACAAGAGGCACTGTTTCACGTGTGGGGCCATGGGCCACGAGTCTAAAGACTGCAGCCACCGAGAAGGGCCTTAAGCATTTCAATTGTGAGGGATTTCGGCACATTGCTACCCAATGTACCTACAGTGCGACCTGACTAACTGCCGGAGCCACAGTTGAGTGCGTCCACAGTGCATATGACCAATGCATGTCAACCCTGGTCGAAGGATTCACACCCGCAAACTCCTAGAATTGGTGTCCCAATGAAGCACCAGGGTGGCCTCCAAGTTCTGAACACACTTGAACAGGAGTGGGTCCAGCTTTTCAATGAGGAAAGGAGACATTTCCGTGAAGCAGCTACGAGAAATATATCAAAGTTGCAGGAAGAGAACGTGTGGTACCATGCCAAACGGACCAGACCAGCCCCGAAGTATGTCAAGTTGGTGGCCATCAGCCAAACTCTGTTTGTCCCAGGGCTGAAGATCAAGGGGAAGTTCCTGGGCCTCTACCAGATCCTTGCGGACAAAGGCAATGACCGGTATGAAGTGGTGCGAGTGGGTGCAGGAGAGGGCCCACGGCTGACTACGTCAACAGCGGACCATATGAAGCCGTTTCAAAGACTTCCATCGGGGTCCGAGGAAGAAGCAGGGATGGCCAAGTGTGGGAATGGGAGTGAGAGTGCTTAGTGGTGTGAACAGTGAGGAGTGTATATAGTAGTTTAAGATAGGTTAGTGTAGGTTTAGGTTAAGATAGTGATAGGGTTGGCCGCTAGATGGTGCGCTGAACAAGAACAAAAGGATGTCTTGGAGGGAAAGGGCAGTTCCGGCGAGGACAGAGAGAGCGAAAGACGTGGTCGGTGTGTGGTGAGTGTGCATGTGTGAGGGATTGGTATCGATGGATATCCAGACAATCCAAAAAGGTTTTTTTTCTAGTAAATGATTTTCAGAATTGCGTCCTTTATATCTTACATAACGTTCAAATAATTGCAGTGAGGTGCGAGCCGACCTGCGTGGAGAGCATGGAACTTTATGTTACTCGAGCATGCTCCAGAGTGCTTCTGTGGAGCGACTTCCCGCTAATGAAACTTGTAATACAGAAGCTCAACTCAGCCTAGCTGAGGGGCCATGACCGCGCAAGCCTGCGGGGGTGGTAGCACAAAGTCAGCTGCCGGGCCACCTCCAGCAGCAGAACATCGAAAAATTTTTGTCGAGTGTGTACAGGAGCTCTGAGAATCTCGGGAGGTGAAGGTAGCTCTGAGGGCAGGTTACAGGTAATTCTCCATGAGAGAGTAACGAATGCGGATTCATTTGCGGATTCGATGGTGTGACGGTTAGCGTGCCGGACTGTCATACCCAAGTTCGCGGGTTCAAACCCGATTGAAGCCGTGGATTTTTAAGGACGAAAAAATCCTTCGTACGCCTTCCGCGGAGGGGAAGTAAAGCCGGCTGGCCCATGTTAGTAGATTTACTTGCATGTAAAAGATCCTCAAGCCTAAATGACGCCTCTGAGCTAAATTCAAATCGCCTGTTTCGTCGCCCGAGATAATACCTTCTTTCTCCGCTAGGTGAAAGGAGCATAGCGAAATTTGCGTGGTCAGACGGAAGAGCGGGCCTGATGGCCCGAGTCTCGCCACGTAAAATAAGGCATTAACACTAACTAACTAGTAACGACTAATAGATGACCAATAAGTGAGGAAGTTTGTGCACAGGCTGTCCCACTCTCCGAAGACACTCTTGTTCGCCATCATAACAACATACACAATCTTTCCAGTAGTGTCATATCAGAAGCAGCTAATGAAACTTATCATTTTTTCGCGTGGGGCTGCGGGTGTCATCAGGTTGTGGGGTTGTGGCAGTTATGAGCCAGTCGCCCACATAGAACACTGTGCTTTGACCTGGGAAAAATCAAGCTTGAGTAGATATTACTAAAGAACTGGTACAACGACAGTGTAAAAACATTGAGTTTTTATTTTGCTCATAATAATCAATTTCAGTTAGGTATTTTTCTCACTTATATGTTTTTTCCCTTCAGTCCCCTGAAAAAAGTATAAGTGAAGTTTTACTGTACTTGCAATATGTACATTTGAGAAACACCATTCTGTCAACATCCAAGTTTTACAATTCTCCCCCTACGTGCAGTGGTGAACTGATCTGAAGCAGTTGCATTATAAGGATTTGATTACACTGCCTTTACTGCTATGATCAGCATGAATACTCAAAGTCATGCAAGAAGCACATTCCGACTTGTCAGCAGCAGTATCAGCTTAAACAAAATTTGTAAGAGGTCAAATGGGGTAATTTGGTTTGGAAGAAGCAGATGCTATAAACATGACCCCAGGCAGGCAGGTGTTGTGTAGGTGAAGGTGTCTTGTGATCTTTAGCAATACTGGATTGTAATATCAGACACTTACACAGAGACAACTGTAGTAATTTCTAGATCAAAATATTAACAAATGCAAAGTATAAAGAACCAAATCAGTATTATTGTGGTTATGTCTTTACACACATTTTTATTAACTTTTTTTTGGGACAAGCTATTTTAAGAATTTATCTCAGCAGGGTCTGCCAGATGTTGCCTTATATATGTACAAATGTTTTTTTCTTTAACGTTGGTACAGTAAATCCTCTAATAATTTGAAATTTAAAAAAAATACTAAAATCTCACACATCCCTGAACTTGGAAGCTCTAGTTACTAGATGTTCTGCCGTATAGTTAAACTAGGGCATTGCTCTTTCATTCCACTGATACAATCGTAACAAAAGCATTTATTATAATAAGAAAAGCTAGTAAAAATTTTTTGCTTAAAAATTCCATGAGTTTTCCCAGTTTTCTTTGCTTTTCCAAAAGAACAGCACCACAAGAACTACAACAC
Organism: Acheta domesticus; assembly: GCA_031308135.1. Classification (NCBI taxonomy): domain Eukaryota; kingdom Metazoa; phylum Arthropoda; class Insecta; order Orthoptera; family Gryllidae; genus Acheta; species Acheta domesticus. Next base: position 261,295,334 of record JAHLJT010000631.1, on the reverse strand, counting down.
ACACGTCATCATATTTATAATTATGCTTTGTTACAATCTTCTTTGACACTGACACATAAGGGTACCCTGAAAAGTTCCCTCTCTCTTTCCAGTTAAATGGGAATTCTTTGAGGAACATTCTCTCAAACTATTAAAGCTATCTTTCAGTTTTCTTACTCATATAATCCAACTCCTGTTACACAAGTTGACATGAGATTTTTACAATACTTATTTGTGAAAATATAAATTTTTGAGAACAAATTAAAATTGCACTGTTTTACTGGTTACTTTAATGATTTTTTTTTCTTCCCTGACAAATCTCCTGCTAAACAATGTAATACATTATGTAGTAAGCATGTTACAAGAGATGTGAAAATTTAATGTGGACGGGTCAGATAGAAATTGACATACTGTTCCTTTTATACAGAAAAAAATTGATGGGAAATGAACCACAGTGATTTTAGTGCATTCTTGCACCATCCATTCAACTGTTAGAGCCTTCTTCCATTGTATCTTGTAGCTTTCTTCTATCACTTCTTGTGTCTTGCACATATTTCCCAGTTTCTTCCTGAAACTTCTGCCTTTTTGCATATTTCTTCACACATTCATTTCTTCATCATTTTTTCATCTTTTTGATGGAGTGTTAACCTCTGTTTTTCTGCACCTAATGTTTCGCTCATTTCACATTTTGTCATATTACCTTCAATATAGGTAAACCACTGTGTGATAAATGCTAAATTGAATGTTTTCTAATTTGACAAAAATGCTGTATGCATTCCAGCCTAAATTATTAAAACATTTATCCTACATATCGATATATAACACCTGGAAGTAACAGCAACATTGAACTGAAAAAAACTAAATATAAAAAAAACAAAAAACATGAGAAGAGTGAGCAAGAAGAACTCTCCTCCTTTACACAACTTAGCATTTTTTTTTTTTTTACAATAAAACGATGAGATTAAGTCTAAACAAATCACAAGAAATGTTATTCCTCTGTAATGTAATTACAAAATACCAATAACACTAATATCTCAATTTTTGATCAAACGTCTCTTCTGATGACCTTAACCCTGTTCTTGTTGTGTCTTGTGTCCTCTCCTGCAGGTCATATCAACTTCCCCATTGCAGTACATTCAAATGCCTGTAATGAACTCTATTCATATGCACTTAAGGACACAATTATGTTCTGAAAGAAATGTTTGATTTTTCAATTGTTTACTAAATTTCTACATACTACACCATCAAAACAAGTTTGTTCAATATTTGTTTATAATTCGCTTGAGCATTCTGTGGTACTACATACCAGCAAGAGAGCCAGTAAGACCTCTTGGACCTCAAAGGGTTAAAAGTTATATGGGGACATCTTCAGTGGAGTCCTAGCAGTATGTAGGATGCAGTCTACATTTTCCCACGCACATACAGCAAATGATCATCCTTTTTCTTCATAGCTGAATATTTTCCTCAGTCTCCTTACTACTTTCAGAAAAGTCTTCACAATCCGATCAATAAATCCATGAAATTTTTTCTCACTAAAGGAAGAACGTACATTTGCCAGACACTGCCATCTTGCCTCACATCATGATATTTTGCTCACATCATGATATTACCCCGAGAGCCCTGGCATAAATTCTATCTTTACTTCATTCTCATGGAGAGCATTAAAACTTCAAAACATGGTCTTACCGTAAGGAGCATCTAACCAGATGTCAAGAAACAAAATATCAAATTGGCAGGACAAACGACTGGCTTGCCAGTAACAGAAGATCACATGGACCTCAAAGGGTTAAAAGTTATATGGTGACACCTTCAGTGGAGTCTAAACAAATCAGTTGTAGCATATCTCTTCAAAGTTAATCTATCGCATTTGCTACTACACCAGAATGAGCAAACAAATGAGATAACGTGAAAATTGCTTTCCCATGAAGTATTAGCATGCACCTGAACATTTGACAAAAGGCTGTATTGTGCAGGAAAGCTTTCTCTTGCTAGGCTTAAATGTCAAACAGAAAGAGGATGCATCAGTGAACAGACAACCAAATTTAATAAGGTAATGTTTTGTACCTGATAGGACTGAAGATTCCTCCTCATGATTCTTTTCTCCAGAACATGCATTGTGGATTGTTTTAATAGCTTCACTGTGACCAGCAGTAGGTGGTTCTATTACTATCTGTGGGGCAGATTTAGCATTTGCAGTAGCTTCTTTGTAAGCTGCCAGACTATCTCTCTGAAAGAAAGAAAATGAAAAGAAAAAATCACAAAAAAGTAGCCTGTCATTATATGTAATTAATGTAACAACTTGAAATTCTGTATTTTCATGGCCCATTATATCAAAAACAAACTTTCTGAAAAATCTGTGGTAGAGAAGTTACTAAAGTCCCCATGTGGAGTTAAAAAAATAAATAATGGAGTAACGGAGACAGGGAAGGGAGGGAGGGACGGATTGATCTACTGCATGCTCATTCGGCTGCACAGTGGAATACATTTGAAAGGTTCAGATTTATAAAGGTACTAACTGCTTTTTTCACCATTTTACAATGAAAACAAAGTTTGTAAATATTCTGTATCCCACTTAATACTTCCAAAAGGAGTACAATATTCACTGATGGCAAAGCCTGACAGGTTAGTAAAATACCTGCAAATGGAGACTGCAAAATTTTGTCACAGAAATTTTCATCTTTAAATCCTCAATTGGTGAAGTTATACGCCAGGACAAAGATATTTATTAGGATACGACATTTCAATATTGAAGCCTAAGCCAAAAGATCTGCTGAACTTCATAACCAAAAGTCAAAAAAAAGTTTCAATCTTCATTATCTTCATTTTCTTCAGTTTCAAAACAAAGCTAAAGTATATGTTTATTTTTTCTTTTCTTGTTTTTGTATTTTGCAATATTTTTCCAGAATAACTAGACAGTGATTGAATTCCATAAAATGTAACATGATATCTTACTGTCCAAGTAACAGGTTAAGACAAAGTTAAATCGTGTATAAGTGGATTACATCTTAAGTTTAAAATGCCCTGCAGAGTGCTATTACAAACATTTATGGCCGGAATATCATTCACTTTCAAAAGTTCCTTTCAGAAAAGTAGATAATTGATTTAAGATATTATTGTAATTCTTTTTAGTGAGTAAATATTTATAAATATTCTTCTGTATATCAGAATATTTAGTGTTATATGTTATAATTTTGGCATTGTCTTCAAGCAGCTGCATGGACACAATGCCAAGTTGTTCTCTATAGTGAAATCATGCGCAGAAGCCATTGCACATCCACCCATTTCGCTCTACCTCTTATTCTAGGTCCCTTTTGATGGACCGAGCAAAACCCAAGAGAGACAGGAGGCTAGAAAAGACAGAAGGCACCAGCCCCATCTGGAAGAACCTCATTATCTCCACCAAGTCTAAAACTAGCATTTCTAAGAGAAGGATATCAATCCATCAACAAACTGATTTATTACCTCGCTTTCTATGGTCTCCGATGCAAAACGTGAACTATCTTCTGCATCATTTTGGGTGCCTTTGTTAACTGTGAAACTTGATTTTTGAGGCCCCATGTGATGACCAGTATCTTGACGTCGACCTGGAAGAAAAGTCACTTTTCATTTCAGCACAAAGACCAAGATTAATGTTCAAATCGGCCGTTAACCAAATGATTTTTTTTTTTTTCAACAACATATCGAGGGTACCGGTATTCATACAATCACAGAAATTCAAAAAAGTTTGACAATCTGTAACTAGTATCCTGGCTCCCTAAATCTCTAAATTCTAAATCTACATTGGGGGCAGGGGGTGTTCTCAAGCTAACTGATCCAAAAATGAAGTATGTACTTGACAGACACGGGCTTATAAATCACATTAGCATGATGGTCAGAGGCTTTTATGCAAAAAAGGTGGGCCTCAGCTGGGGGATGTCCATTACATGTCAACATGTGTATGGAAAACAAATATATCTATGACAAACAGAAATACCTTCCATTCCATCACTAACAAATCTTGTGAAAAGCACAGGCAATGTGTACAGTAATGAAATCTTGTAATATCAATATGTTCATAATTCAATGATCTGTTGAACTATACATAACATTTTAGTGACCCCCCCCCCCCCTTTTACATTTTGCACTTACAAGTTTTTCACATTTATTCATTGTTGTTTTTTATGATTTCCCCCACTAAATTCCTACACTTCCTATGCTAAATTATGTTTAATGTGTGTTTTACATTCATTTTTATTTTTCCCGTATACGTACATATACATGGAGTAATATATGTAGTATAGGGCGAAAAAATGGCGAATTTTTGGCGGAAACAAATTCGTTGCCGGACCCTGATAACGAAAAAGTGGATAACACCAGTTGCTTAAATTAAGGGGGAAAAAAATTCCTTAACACATGGTGTAGCCAGAAACCCTCTTTTGTGGGTCCTTGATATCGAAAAACCAATTCAAAGGAAAACTTTCATCTGTCCGTCCGTCTGTGAACACTGCTAGCGCCTAAACCATACGTGCGATTTCTTCCAAAATGGATATTCCTTGGTCAACCTGGTTCTAGTCAAAGCTTCGAGATTTTGAAATAGATTCAGTAAAATTTGGGGGTACTTTACATGAAGCCCCCTGGGGATCTTCAAAATTTTCTCAAAAAACGGCTCCAAATTTTTTGTTTAAATTTCTTGTAAGAATAGAGTAAAATACACTTAAGATGGCACAGGTCCGATTTTCACGAATAACTCTGAATTTTCAAAAATGCAAAAGTTTAAAGTTTTTATGGCATCTTTCTGGAACTATAAAATTGAAGATAGATTTTTCCTTCAAATAAAATTTGTTCTTCATAGCGAGTTCTTTGTTTAAGACATTTACATTTTTTTGAAAATTTTAGTATTTTTCGCGCAATATTGCGTGCTATATATGCAATTTTAAAAAATTACAAAAACAAGATTTTCTTAAAAACAGCTTCAAATTTTTTCTTTAAACTTTTGGTAGGGATAATGGTAAATGTACTCTATCAGATGACATAAAAGCCATATTGCTCTATAGGTTGTTTTTTTTTTTAATTACAAAAATGTAAATTTTTTTACTTGTCTCTCATGTTGTTAATTACATTAACAACATGTTAACTTTATCGGCAATTTTTTCACATTATTATATTTACGAGTACATATGCTTTAAATACTGTCAAGTAAAGTTTCTCAAAAACAACCGTTTTCTGTGAATTGTAGCTCAAATTTCGCATTTTCAGAAATGCTCTAACACAATTTTTTCGTATATGGCTGCAAATTTTTGCTTGAAACTTTTGTAATGGATAGTGATATTAAACTCTTTAATATGATGTAAAGTTTATTTTGAGTTATTTTTTTGTTTTTTCAAAAATTATATAAATGTAATTTTTTTGAATCTCTCACATCTTTAATAGGCACATTATCAGCAATTTGTAAAGATTACTATATTTGTGAGTGTAAGTGCTTCAAATAACTTCAAATAAAGTATTTTGAAAACCCAAAAATTTTCTGTGTCAATGAGCTTCAAATTTCTCATTTTTAGTAGCATTAAAACGCAATTTTCTTTAAATGGCACATCATTTTTAAAAGAAAATTGCCATTTAGGACTAGGTTTTTGTGTTCTTTAATATTCTAAAATTAATATTTCCCTTTTACCAATAGGAAACCCAAAAATTAAGAAAATGTCAAAAAAATGTACTTCTGGTGGTGATAGATGGCAGCTGGCAAGAGTATGTGGCAATTCCAAATAGCTAGCGAAAACTAATACAGGAAATTCTGTGCCATTCTGTAGCACCAATAGTTCAAGCTTAAATGTCCATACTAAAAAAACCTCTAATATCATGTAACAACCATATAATAAACAGTAATGACAAGTGCCCAACAACAATCAATTGAACCCAAGAGGAACTTACGAAATATGGGTTGGGTTCAGTGTTCAGGCATTTTAGTAATACTGGTACACAGGCCCAAGAATTGGAATTGCAGGCAAAACTACAGGATGTCAGGATAATGTATGAAAAATTCATAAGTTTTTCTGTATGTTCTTAAATACCTTTTTGATAATATAATTGTTATAAAATCTACAGATGTGTTTGCATTTAACAATCTGTTCTACAAAATTAGCACTTCAAAAATTGTACAAGCACAATTCACTTTTCCTTTCAGTACATAATGAACAATAATGGCCAAGAGTAGAGCTGTTAAATTACATTTAAACATTTGACTTGTTGGATCAACCCTTGTTGGAAATGAAGTTCTTATTCATTATTTTCTGACAGCCAAAACATATGCAATACCAAATACAAGTCTCTACTTCTTCTATTATCTAAAAATCAATGCCAGGTCTATTCTTTCCAATCAAAACTATTATCAAGGAAGCACTGAACAAACTTAAGTCAGGAACAATAGCCCTTTCTTACTAAAGAAAAAAGAAAGGAAAAAAGAAAAGAGAAGGAAAAAAAAGAAAAGGGAAAAAAAGAAAAGAGAAGGAAAAAAGAAAAGAAGGGGAAAAAAGAAAAGAAGGAAAAAGAAAAGAGTAGGAAAAAAAGAAAAGAGGAGAAGGAAGAAAAGAAAAAAGAGAGAGAAGGGGGAGAAAAAAAAGAAAAAAGAAGAGAATGAATATATCTCATAATTACAGATTGCACAAACTTACCAGTGTGATGAGGACGGTAACGAAGAAAACCATCCTTTGTACCATTTAAATAATACTGAACACTCTGCTTCAATTTAGCAGCTCGTTTGTCAGATGTGGACCCAAAAACTTGAAATGCCACACTGTCCAAATTATCAACAGAAGGTAAGGTTTTCACAAAATTGGCAACATTCTTCACAAGAATTTCAGCAGGAATCTGGCAGAAAAAGCAATAAAGGAAGATATAAAATCAATTATCAACACATATTTCAACATACAGATTTTATGAAAAGAAAGTCCATGTTGTATAAATTCCATACAATCCTCCTTTTATGCATGCTTGAAAATTTGTCAAATGCATAATTCACATTGATATCATTTCTCGCTCAACAAATCACTTATGAAACTCATCCATTTCCTAATCAAACACAAGTCCAAATTCTTAGACTTTCAACACCAATAACTGATTTGAAAAATGTAATACTGAGCAATTCTTTTTCAAAAATTTCTTACAATTTCAGGTCTTCAAAAAATTTCTTATTGCACGTCTTCACAGGCATTTCCAATTGCCGAGAAAATTATAGTTAATATATTCTAAGTTGGATGGAAAAAGAACAGGTTTCAGAGAAGGCAATTTTTTTCTTACAACAATTATACTCTGGTTCTGGAAGAGTGCCAAATACATCTTCCGATTTTTCTAGTGTGCACTGATAGACAGGGTGCCCCTATAATGTCCTAAGCTCCAAATTATGGAATATCTTTCAGCTACCAGAAATACGAAGGGCATTCAAAAAGTTCCTGGAATTGCCTTGCTGCCGTCAAACTAGCAATAAGACACAGAGTTCACATTTGTGTGGTAGGGGGCTGGGCATGTTCGCACACTGGCAAAATTGGTCTGGACATGTTTCGGTGAGCAGTGGTGCCACTGCTCAGTGTCACATGGAGGTGAGTTGTAGCAGGTCGGCGTAAAGTTGCAGTTCAAATAGCATGCGAATCTAAAGTCCAAGTGCAAACTGGGAAAATAGACTTCACAAACACTATCGGCCCTGCTACACAGTGGTCTGGGCAGTCTGTAACTGAAAATGTATATATTTTGGAGAGTTTGCACAGTGCGGTTCGAAGGATGCAATGGGTCAAGTGACAAGGAAAGCGACAGGCAAGTGTCTGCATCACTATGACGCGTCAAATCACACGCAAAAGAAGCATTCTACCGTTAATTCCAACAATGGCAGGAATAACCAAGCAAATGTAAGGGTGCGCAAGGGTCCTACTTTGAAGGCGATTAGGTTACCGTTGCCATAGATTGTAACATTAAGAAGCTGAACCATTCCAGGAACTTTTTGAACACTCCTCGTATATCATTATTGTGGTTGTCTTTCTATATCGAGTGAACAATATTTTTTTTAATCAAGATTGAAGAATACAGTTGTCTCAATATAGTGAACTGAAATCACTGGTCCTGTTCTACTTTCAAATAAACACAAGATTCAGGTAGAGTGAATTCTTCATACATGCTGTAGGGGAGACAATGACCAGAAAACAATACTTTGCCCCACAGGACCAGGAATCCCAATATCGTTAGGAGTCTTGAGTTATTTAAGGACCATTTATGGCAAATGCAAGTGATTGAGGGAAATAAATTTCAGCTCATCTAGAAGCTATTGGAGCCTCAAGATGTAATTGTCAAGGACTGTGAGAAGAAATCTAGCAAAATCCCATCTGGCTAGGACACCGTAAATGATGAGTCTCTTTCAGAACAGAAGAAAATGAACGTGATGACATAGTACGCCAATGACGACAAGTATTCCAACAATAGAGTCATTGAAGAGTACCACAAACATTCTGCTAAAAATGTTGAGAGTGCACTGAAGAAATCAGTGTGGAGAAAGATCAGCAAAGAATCAATAATAAACTTTTACAGCAACAGATACAGTACTACTGAATGGCACAGACTTTCTTGTATTAGATTCCTACTGTTTTAGGCATCCAACAGATTACCAAGGCCTCCCTCAGTACCTACTGCTCTTATGGGATACAGTGAAGAGCACTTTCACCCCACATCCCTAAAAATTGCATAGCTTTATGTCCGGCCTGTACTTTCACATCTTTGCCCATGGTATTCGCTTGAATTATTTCTTACATGAATTTGACTTTTACAATAAAATTTTAAAAACGCTTCTGATTTGTATCTTTACAATAATGAGCCATATTAAGCCCATTATCTATTACTGATAAAATTTTAAATTTTAAATAAAGTTTTAAAATCCATTTAAAAAAGAAAACCTGTTTAATGACTCCTTATGTCTAACACACTAGAACAATGCCTTTTAGCATACTCTTTGCAATAATGCAGATAACACACATGAAATTATCTTAGCATTAATGTCTACTCTTAAAAGGAGTCTCTTACCATGAGGGATTCATTCCAACTATTGTAATAATGTCCTTACCTTTCCTGGGTTTTCTTTCATTCCCAACTTTCGATAAAAATCTACCAGATCATGTTCCGTAAGCAAATAGTTGCCAAGAAGAGCTGCCAATAAACAGAATCGGTCGGCACCAAGACCTAGATTTTTTGAAACTTCTGCAAGAATATATTCCTTAGTTTCAAGAGATCCCTGAAAATAAAATGCATGACAAAATGAATAAAAATGTTATATTTGGGCTCAAGATCAATTTTTATTAAAATTAATTGATAATCATTTGCATGAGCTGCTGGATGTGCGAGAAACACAAAACTCTACCATACATTTATATTAAATTTATCACAAGAACTAGCTGAACTTTCTTGATTTCAATGCACAAAAGGAAGAGCAGTGGATAAATTACAACACTAGTACTACATATACACTATGCTGAAAATAGAAAAACCCCAAAATACAGTTTCATGTTGTACAGTGTTTATTCACCACAACCATTGAGGCAGGAAAGATTTACAATTTCTGGAACAATATGATCACTGTTCATTGTGAACACGAAGTTAAATATGTTTCTGAAAACGTAATTGAAATGTTTTATATTTTCTAAGATCAGTATATGTAGTTGTACTGGACTATCTTAGGATATCCTGCTATCCAGCTGATCTTCAAAATGTGATTCCTAGCATTTTTTTTAAGGGACACATATTAGATTGTTGGATATTACATTCAAAGACTCGCTCATTTTCTCTTTTAAAAACTTTGATAAAAAACTTCAAACAAACTATGTTCACTTTACCAATTTTACTTCCATAATGCAAAATTATCTTTTCATCATGTATAATCTCATATTCGCTCCTACTAATGATGCAATATAGATTGCTTTCAAAAGATTGATTTAAACTCTCAAAACAAAATGGTCCAGACCAACTAAAATTGTATTGCTGACAGTCCTGCAAATGATGTAACGAACAGATGATGGCAGGTAAGCATTCATTCAATTTTAATATATTATTAAAATGTAGGGACCACTGCTTTTCATTTAAAGAAAAAAGCAAAATCAGAAAAAATGTAGGGGGGTGAATTGTTTGAGTCGGATGCTCAAACTTCTTTCTACACAAGAACTGTCTGTTTTAAACGTAGAGATGGTCATTCATTACAACAGATGTGAAATTGCCGAGAACATTGTACAAGAAGGCAACTGAATCCATTAACTACTTGCCATCGGTTTAACAAACTACTAAAATACTAATAAAAGCACAATCTTGCTTCTATAAAATAATTATTTTTACAGCCTCTTAATGTGTGACGATTGTTTACTCTTATTGTTTCCTTACTCGCACATAATTCCCCATTCTGTGTTACATTACTACTGTGTTACACTCACACATTACTACTGCCATACAAGCACGCACACACACACAGTGAAACCTCTAAGCTGACCATGTGATTAATACTTTAAAATTGGTCTTTTGGGGAGAGGGGAGGGGGGGGGGTTTGTCTTCTTAAAGAGTATTAAACTGCACTCACCTTTGCTGCTGCGAATACTAAAATGAGCATTATAACACTATTCTGGATTCAAATTGTCGTTACAAATAAAAGATTTAGTATATTGCATAAAATTACTTCAATCAACAGTATTTATGTTGACAAAAAAGAATAGAACAGTGTACTTCAAGAATTGTCCTGCAGGTAAGGCATTATTGACATCTATACTACATACTTCTTAATAATACTGACTAGAACATTCTCATATTCCTTTTCCACTTCAGAAAACAAGCCTATAAGTTTCTGATTACCAAGTTCAGGGGCAAGGGAGAAGAGTCTTGCAATACTCTTGCAGTGTCTTGTTAAGTAGAATCAACTCTATGGTGTGGATGACATCATGACTACCACCACCACCACTAACGTTCCTGTTTGTCACACAAGATCTAATTCAGCAACAACTTCATTTCAATGTTCCCCTTAGCACTGGCTCGAATAAACCACTTGACTGCATTATTTATTTCATAATTTGGCAGCCAGCATTTAACCGCTTCCCCATTTACCTCGAGTTAACTCGGGTTAGGCTTGTAGTGTCATAAAATATTATCCCAAGATATCTCGTGGTATAACGTTTTTATCTGACCAAATAAACCCAGGTGTTCTGACCATACAAAAAAATATTCTTCCATCTTCTTGAGCTCACTGTCTGGAATCCATACGTACTTCACCAAAAAGTAAAAAGCAAGACCACTCCCCTTCTCTTCAGGATGGAGCTTGTGGAAATGTTAATAGAGAAGTACAAACCCAACGCAATTTCTCCTAAACAAGGAAGACCAGGGAAGACACCTACTCCACCTAGACTGACAGATCATTTTCCAGAACTTATTCCACCTACAGAAAAGAAGACAAATCCTACAAGATGGTGTGCAATATGCAGCCTTGTGATGGAGGCGCAGAATAAGAAATTGCGAAAAGAAAGTTGGTACTAGGTGCCCTGATTGTAACGTGGCTCTTTTTGAGCAACTCATGTTTTACAGTTTACCACACAGAAACCTCAAAGACATTTTTAATAGTTTTTTGATTCGAATTGTCTATTGTATTCGATGTATGAAAAAGGCACAATACATCATCTTAAATCGTATCTCCATGGGTTTTTTATACACATTTCATTGCTCTAAATAGTTACGTAAATATTATTGATATCATGCCCAAGATAACTCAGGATACTTATTACATGAATATGCAAATTGAAATATCTCCAAAAATTGTTCAAAAATGTTCATGATATTTAATAAGAAAGTTAATTTCATTGACGTGATAAGAATGAGATAATAAAAAATAGAATAATTTTGACAAGAATTTTCAGAAAATACTAGTAAGGGAAGCAGATAATTTTCATGCCTTTCAGCCCCCCCCCCTTCAAGAAACTATAGAGATTTGGAAGAGTTTTTAATTTGACCCTTTCCACAATAGAATTGTCTATCCAAATCCCGCTGAGATCTTTCTTTATTATGGAAATTGGTTCTTCCAGAGAAAATTCATTTTTCTTTTACATGTCATCACGACTCTCACATGCTGACTGCGTGCGTGCGTGTGCGTGTATATAAATGGATATATTTAAAAGAAATACTCACTTTATAAGTTAATTTCAGATGTTTTGATGAAAAGTATCTAGGAGGATCAAACACAGCATATTCTCCATCATCAGCCATCACACCATGGAAACTGTTTTCACGACAATAGGCAATAACTTCTTGATGATGATCATCCATTGTACACACCTTGTCAAAGGAAAGTATAGTTAGAAGCAATGTCCATCCTATGGTTCTATTAACATGAACTCTACTATCCCCTGCCAAACCAGGCAGGGGATAGTAGAGTTCATTGTTCACTCCCAAGTCATTTACATCCTCATAGACAAGAAAAATTTATTTTACTCTATTATGTTCTAAAGCACAATTGCTCAAACAGAAAGAGTAACTCATTGCAGCATACATACCACACTGACATTCAAATGTCGCAGTGCCATCCTCAAACATGTCCTAAGACATACTGGAGATGTCCACCATACTTTTGGTGGTGGTGTTCCTTTTATGTTTATGTGCTTCAAAACCTGTAAATAAATGGGTACACTTAGTAAAACATCTTGCACTACATTTAACCTCTATATTTACTGCATATAAAACCAACTATTTAAGCTCGGGTAAGGGAACCATACAGTTTTTCCCCGTTATTTCAAAGGAGTATTTAGATATCCATTTCAAACCGAAGCTTCCCCTATTTTAACTATTTTCCCCCAACCCCACCAATTGTGATAACAGAACTGTTTTACTCATAAACCACAGCTAAAGAGAGATTCATGTAAGAACAAGCAATTTTGACAGCTACTGCTGGCAACATAACCGAAGGTTCTGTGGTCGTTGTGTCCTTGATCCCACTGAAGTCTCCTTCCTCGATTCGTTCGTTTGCAGTTGGCTAACTTGTAAATGGATTTGACGCTTCTTTTTGTGATGTCCTCGTCCGACGAAAATATAGTGCGCCACGAGAAATAATTGAAATTAGGAAGTACAGTGCTCTGTGCTCTTCTGTAAAAATTCTTTTTTCATATAAACAATATATGGAATTTACTTTTTGCGTGATAAGTATTATGCTTATTTTAAAACCGAGTCTTGAATGTAAGATGCGTACTGGTGCACGTGTTTCCGGCTGTTGTGTGTGGCGAGTTGTGACTGTGTGCAGTTCGTGGGTCTGTGCTTTGCGTTTTTATTTATTTTTTTAAATAATAACGCCTCTGCGAATTATGGAACGTCGGAGACGTCGCAGGGGGAATCCTCCTTGTTCGCGCCAGCGACAAGAAGACATTATATTTCTCGCGAGGAAAATACGAGAAATGCAGAGACATGGGAGATTGGAATCGGGTTCTGTTGTGAAACTCATAATGGAATTCCTGAATCTGAGCAAAAGTACTGTTACGAAGTAAGTTTTTATATTATAATTACACCTAAATAGCTGTTCTTGTGCAATTGATAAAAGTGTAACTGAAGGAATTGTAAAATGGAATATTTTCATGCCAGTAAAATATTTATAGGTATCGTGTGGACAATATTATTAGAGCTGCTGGACATAAGGTGTTGCGACTACCACCTTATCATTGCCACTACAACCCAATAGAAATGGTGTGGAATGATTGCAAGAGGTACTACAAAACCCATATCGGAAAACAATTTGATCGCCATCATGTGAAGGAAGTTTGGCAGAATGCCCTTAGACAAGTTACAGCTGAGAAGTAAGTGAATGATAGTCATATTATATTTTACTGTTTCTAAAGTAAATCACTTAAATGTAAATTGTGTTAAATGTGATAATTATTGCCTGGCTCAGATGGGAAAACTATGTTCAACATACTGAGAAGATTGTTGAAAAGGACTGGCATCGAGAGGTGAAATGGGACAGCATGGATGTGGAGCCCATGATCATAAATGTAGGAGAAGACAGTTCAAGTGATGAAGAGAATGAAGATGACAGTGAACCTCTAGCCTTCCCATTACCAGGACCATCAGGAGAGGGGTGTTGAACATGGAAAACTGTAAGTTTGATTGAAATTACTCTTATAGATTTCTATAGTAATTAACATACAGTTTTTCCACATTAACATGCATTTTTCCTTTCTATTTTTACAGAAAAACCAGAACTGCACTGCATTTATGGGTAAAGGAACAAAGACGATCTTGTTGTAGAATAGTTTCCTTATATTTTAATTAATGAAACTATAAATTTTGACGTCTATTACATTTCATTTTATCTTCAATAGATCCTCATTTGGTTGCCTGAGAGTGAAGCAGTTGGCCCTGGACCATCTTTCAGATTGTACCTTTAAGACTGGATATTACTAATTTTCTAGGGAAGTATTTTCTTGATCCCCAATAATGACAAGCCATGGTGCTTTAAGAGAGAAAATATTCAAATAAAAAATAGAATACTAATTAACAGTTAACTAAACAGAATATTAATGCAATTTTTCTTTTTGTTCCAGGAAACTTCTACTGACACAAGAAAATAATTAAATTTTATATACCACATTTATTTAAAATAAATATTTCCTACCATTATTAATTTCTTTCTTTCAATTTGTGTATTTTTTAAATGTATATTGTATGGTATTTGTAGATTGCATTTTAAAGTTGTGTTGTGTATTGTATTTGTAGATTTATTTTTAAGTTGCGTTGTGTATTGTATTTGTAGATTTATTTTTAAGTTGTGATGTGTATTGTATTAGTAGATTTATTTTTAAGTTGTGTTGTGTATTGTATTTGTTGATTTATTTTTAAGTTGTTGTGTATTGTATTGTATTTGTAGATTTTTATTCTTTAAATTTGTATATTGTTTGTGCCAGTTTTCTTTGTATCAACAAATGTATTATACAATTTTCCATTATGATAGGATACTGTTTTGTAAAACTTCCTTGTTTATAAATTGTGTTGTCTTTGTACCATTTCTTAAATTTTGTTTTCATTATTAGTGTGCTTGAACTGCATTCATTAACTTATGTGAAAATAAAATTATTATTATTATTATTATTATTATTATTATTATTATTATACATGCTGGGATGGATCCCAATTTGGTGCTCAAGTGTAATGGCAATTCCACCCCATTGGTCAAAGTAATAAATAAATGTTCTTCTGAATTTTCCTTTTTTATGCACCTTTAGAGGACAATTTTCAAACCCATCTATTATTTTACATTGAGATATGTGATAGCATTCACTGATAAGATGTTTTAACTAGTAAGAGTGAATTTAAAGGATGTGCCTATTATTCATCCAAGAAATAAGAGATGAAAATAGACATACAAGATAAGAAATGCATTGCCTTGTACAATATTTTTGACATACAAAACTATTAAGTCACATTTGAGTTATGAGAGCAATTGTGCTAAGCGTGGAAAATCGAGGTGTTATACTTGTAATTATAAATAAACCTCTCTTTATTACAAAAATTGCATGGGCCCTTCGCTGCGCTGTGAAACTCAAAGAAAAGATATTTGAACGTCCCCTGAAAAATATTTTTTCTTTCTATTTACATTCGTGGGAGTTTTCTTTTACTTCCTATGAGAGTATGTTAATATATTTTTCGATATGCGTAATTAAATTTCAATATTTCGCGGACTCGCGTACGTGCATATTTTACATGAGCGAAACTCTTAGACTTCTACATATATTTAGTTCTCTTCACGGGAGCCCGAAACAAACCCTTTACGAAGAGGCGTGGCTGAACAGCTGCCGCGGCGGAGGGATACTTCTCTGAATTACATGCGATGTTCACTTGTTTAGCGAACTGTCACTTTTGCCTTTTCTTACATGAATTCTTCTATACAACAGCATGTATTTTCTCACATAATTAATAAGCCACAAAACTAAGAATTAAAAAAAATTGGGAACAGTTTTTGAGAAAAGGTTTTTCTTCTATAAAGGGCATTAATTTCAAACAAAGTGCAAAAAAAAAACCTTTTTTTCACTTAATGAATAACACAATTCGAATTTTTAGAACAGATTTTGTTTAAGGCAAAAATCTCTATCCTCAACTTTACAGTTTTGAAATGTTAAATTTTGAAATCTTCAAAAATAGAGTTCAACGGAAATGAGTCAAGCACCACTTTTTTAGTATTTTGATAGACACAAGCTCCACAAAAAATGTGGAGCAGTTTGAGAAAAAAACATTGAATAAAAAATTTAAAAATTGCCTATATTTCATTTAAAATTACTAATTTTAGAAAAGTTATACATTACCATATTCCAAGATCTGACTTTAAAGAACAGATTTCATCCAGAAAAAATATATCTTTGAGATTGTTCTTCTAGGAAGACTCAAAAAACAACTTTTGCAATTTTTGAAAAATCAGAGATTAAAAAAAAATAAGACCTATACATTCTCTTTAGTGTCCTTTATACTATTTGCAAACAAAGTTGAATAAAAAAAAAACTGAGCTATTTTTGAGAAAACGTATGAGGCTTCACATGAAGTACCCCTCAAAATCAAAATATCCATTTCAAACTTAAGGGCTTTGAGTTAATTTAAATAGATCGGGAAGCATCACTTTTGGAGAACATCAGCTGAACAGTTTTGGTGTGAGCTTTGATCAGAGATGAACAGAAGTTTTACCATCAATCATTTTTTGGTATCAAGGACCCACAAAAGTTAGATTTGACTACAGAGTGAGTTAGACAAAGTAATTTACTATATCGTGGTAACCACAATAGGTAATGTCAAATCTACTTAAGTTTTCAGGAGGAATGAAAAACGTTCTCTCATTATCTTAGCAGTTACTTTCACACCTATACAAGCATGATATTCAGTTTTTCATTAGTCCATCTTATGACCTACTACAACAGCTGCAGTTCTCTAGATTGATCACAATGGCATGATACAACAAAAAAGTGATTGTTTTTTGACATACCACCTATTGCAGTTACCACGACAATATACTGTGGACCCCATGTATTCAACTATTCAGGGAAATTCTCTACAAATCTAATAATCTGTTCCTTGGAAATTTCGTTTAAAAATGTTTATACATTTCAAAAATTATTTCTGTATATCAAACTCACTTTCTGACTTGACTAATTTTTCTATGAAATAAAAATGTACAGTACATACTTATGTTTCTAAAAATTAGTATTGTTTTATCTGAAAGGAGAGTATTACTACTGCAGGAAAATAACATCCTTCAGGATATTTGTATAATTGAAAAAACGTTTACACACTTTCTATATCCACTTCCCAGCTTTCTCATGAAGGTAACTCACTCCTACTACCCCTCCCCATGGGAATTTGTCAGTCATGGGAATGCATTCACAAAAGCGATCTGAAGGTTTCGTCTAAAAGAGCCTAACCTATGATGTTAGTTCGTTAGCAGACGATCAGTTTGCAGTTACGTGCTTAAGAAGCATGTTCAAAATATCAAAACAAAAACCCCTTAATGTTACAGAAAAAGCGACCTAATTGCATGTTCTTGCATGTGGTACAAATTATTAAGACATCTTAATTATTTAAGGTTTGAATTTTTCATTTTACCCTACCCTTCAATTAAAAGAAACATTCCTCTGATATCACCACCATATTCTCGGTGGTGTATGACTGGAGCCCATGCCAATCTATCTGTGCCCTATCTGACTAATTTGCCTATAACAGGGCTTTCCAACTGGCAGACCACCAGATCTTATTGTGTGGCCTGTGACTACTTTGAAACAAGTATTATACCAGCCTAATACAATACAATTGAACAATTCATCTCATTTTTATTGAATAATATATTAATTTTCTCATATGTACAATAATTATTAAGTACGTTAAATAAAAGTAGTTACTAATATATATTTGTTTCAGTATAATCTCAATAGTTAATCTTAAATTACGGTGTGACCCACAGCTTAACTAGAATTTGAAACGTGGCCCATATGCCCTGCTTATACAGCCCTGGCCTCTAACAAAATCTAACTGATAAAACCAATTTCAACAATTTCATGGAAATGGTTAATTTTTCATTACATTTACTTTGAAACCCAACAAACTACTTATACACAATATCAGCCACTTTTACAATTAATAAGAATACTTGCAATTGGCAAAAAAACTTAGTGTGCATTATGTGATTCAAGAGCAAGAGAACACAAGTGTATTAATACTATTAAAACAACTCTGATAGAAATGATTTATTTGGTCAAAAAACAGTGAAAACTGTATATGACATATAGGGGAGATTATTTGCACATGATTTCTGAAGTTCCATGATCCCTTCCCAACATTTTAACTATAAATACAATGGTTGAAAGACTAATAAAATATAAAAAAGATATAATAATAAAATTTTAAAAAGCGCAAGCTTAGCAATTTTTGAAAAACTAGATATTTCTTTCCCGAGTTATAGAAAACATACTTGCAACAGTAAACGAAATGCAGATGTGATTTTGCTGCATTGCTAAAAAAAATAGTAAATCACCCTCAGCTCTACTCCTACCACTAAAAGCAAAAGGAGTGCTCAACAAAACGTGCACATAGTGAAGCTACATTTACACGTAATGTAGATCTAGAAAATCAATAGTCAGTAATCAGGAACTCAATCTCTCTAAACATTGTAAATTATTGATTTTCCAACTTTAGACTGGCATATAATTAATGATTGTAGTAACTGATGGTTAATTTGTAGCATGGCGAATAAGGAATGGCGGAATAAGGATTATTCAGTCAACTTTACTAGATGCATCATTGTGTTGAACCCAGAATGTTTTGAGATAAATGATCTCCCCAATGGTGAAAATTCCATTGAAATCTACTGAGGAATTAGGTTTTTAGCAGTTTACAAACTGGAATTGAATTTTGTATATTACTATCAAATTAAAAATTCAGATACCACCTTAGAAACACTTCAACAAAACGCATGGCAAAAGATTTATGGATGCAGAGGTCAGAAAGAAAAAGGAGAAATTAATAGGAATAATACTTCCAATTATATCCAATCAATATTTCTTCTTAATTTCAAATTTAAATTACACAGCAAAACTTTCAATGATTATCTTTTAAGATGTTAAATCTGGCTATTATCTTGCTTTAAACGTGAACATGACATCTCTTGACTCTTTTTTGCTATAATTTTACTCTACAGCTCTAAATTCCACCAGCAAAAAGGAGCAGCTGCTGGTGTGGTGACACATACCCAATTGGCCTGGTGCCTACCACTGCCATGGAAACACCATCCGCAAACCCGAAGGTATTCATGGTATGAGCACTATAACTTATTTGTAATTATTTAAACCTCGGTTTTGAACATAAAATTTATTTTGAAATTTGTAAAGGTTTGTAGATGCTTCGGCTGCATTATGCAGCTGATTGGATAAGTTTCTTCAAAACTAGTAGATCTAGGGTTTTACAATAACATTAACTAAAATATTTAAATTGTGATTGTGATTACCTCAACATATTTCTCCTTAATCATACAATAGAATACTTATGTGCTTGTCTTAAATGTTACTCTAAATTTCAAATTGTATGAACAAATAAATTACGCATTTGCAGAGACCAAGGGATAATGAAAAATTACTGAAGATTTAAGCACACTTCAATACTTATTTCATTAACTGTCTTTCTATTGTATTCTGTGCTTGTGTGTATCTTTTGCATCTACGCAGGGGATTTTTGCCTTTTTCCCCCCTCCCCTCAATCTAAAACAATTTTTTAGGTTACTTGTTTATTTAGAGGCATTAGGACTATTATATGTGAATTTTATAATTTCTATATGTTATCTATTCTTGTATTTATTGATCCAAATGCAATTTTTTTAATCAAAAATTAATCAAATAAGTTTTTTCATTTATATCAATCAGAATACAGAGAAATCTAACAACTTTCAAATCTATTTTAAAAACTATGTTAAATCACCAGCTTTCAAATTAGTACATTTTTCAAAAAATTGCAGAAGCTCAATGTTTTTTCTTTTTAAATACCAATTTTGTCTGCCTATTTCTACAGTTTTTGAATACAAATCTATAATCAAAATTGCTATAAATCTCCAGATTAATTATGAGTAACTGATCGTGATATCAGTAGCTTCTTAAGATGTTCAACTACGTGTGAACATTTTTTACTATAAATCTGAAATGTTAAAGCTTATAAACTAATACTTTCAACATTTCTTTGAAATTCCTAAAAAACTGCATTTAGAAATTAAGAGCTGGGACTATAACAGGAGTCTGTCTTAAGGAAAATATTTACGGTTTACTGTGATC
Source organism: Acheta domesticus (assembly GCA_031308135.1). Classification (NCBI taxonomy): domain Eukaryota; kingdom Metazoa; phylum Arthropoda; class Insecta; order Orthoptera; family Gryllidae; genus Acheta; species Acheta domesticus. Next base: position 261,275,046 of record JAHLJT010000631.1, on the reverse strand, counting down.
TGCAAACATGATGCCGTAGCTCCTGTTCTCTAAATTTTTGATATGTAGAAGTTTTCACCAAGCCTCAGGCAGCACTGCTTGAAAGGCAGAATAACACATATTTTGCAACCTGTATTAAGAAGATGAATACGGAGAAAACATTGGAAGAGGAGACAATGGAAAATATACTTTTCCGTTACAAATTCTTAAACAAACCAGAATTTGAACCTTAATGTTCTGAGAGGAAGAGTCAAGTCTTCTCATGGAAAGAAGTCAAAAAATTTCTTTGATGAAATTCTTGGGATCTTAAAAATATTATTTTTCTCAACTAAAGAACTTCCTCTATCTTCTATTTTAATAGTATATTGTTCTTTTGAATTCGTGCACTGATAATCCTTGGAGTTCTTTATACCGTCCTCATTGAAGTGATATGGACAGTAACTTTGTGGCATGCTGCCATTTTTTAAATTAAGAGTATTCTGTTTGTTTCAATGTCTGTACATGTAATGCTTCCATTATTTTAGCAATAAATACTTTGTGGATATAAAAACAACCGAGTTTTATCCTGTACTTGACAAGCATGGATTAGAAGCTCATGACAAAGAATATTTACAGAGAATACTTTTATTAAAAGTTTTATAAATCTGTGAATGAAGTTAAATAAGATAATTTACTGCAGTCCAAGATTTTTTTAAACAATTAATTGAATATGTAATAAAATAATAGCATTGTTTGGACCCTTTCAAACATCCACTTACACTTAACTTAATTTTAAATTAAAACTATGTAATTCAATATTAAAGTATTTTAGAGTAGTATTGACCCATCATTAGATAGTTTCTCCATGTTCAATGAAATGTTTTAGTTGCTTCAGAAAAACTTTTAATATACAATACATGCACACACAATTGCCAAGGGTGGGCGCTACAAAATTAGTACACAAGCTTCAAGGAGATTTGTTATTAAAAAATTGAATGAAGTTTTTTTCCTTTAATTACTTCATAGTTCACTTCATCTTCCAATGCATTAGATTTCTGTCACATTTTGCTTAAGATGCTTTCAAGAAGCCATGACTTTCACCCTAATTTTTATTGTGCTTCCTATAAATGATAGACTTTTCATTACTAACATTTACAATTACTGAATGATTAATTTGGAAACCAGGTTATAAATGTCCTTAATAATACTGCCAATAAAAGAAGTTACAATGGAAGTACTTCATGAACATGAATTACATGAGTTAATCATCTTCTCATTGTCAGTACAATAAATATTAAAGGATTCATATTATTGCTGTTTCTACCCTGCAGGATTCAGAATGGCTTTGTTTTATTTCTTACCTTCTAGAAGGCATTAGGTCACACTTGTATTGTAGAGATAAATGTGGCAATATATCAATATCAATATCAATATTCAAAAACCAGTGCTTCATAATTAACACATGTTTTATAACATGACGGTATTTTAAAAGAAAAATACAGCTTCAAGGCCTGAACCAGAACTAAACCACCTTTACATGCACTAGGGAACAATGAAAAAGTAATATGCTCATCTGAATTTTATTTTAGATCATATTTTCAACTCTTAATTACTAGTCAATATCTTATTTTAAATCCATTCCCAAGAGATCTCTTGCTTTTTAATGTTCATAACCTCAACAGGTTTTTCACTGAAGTTAAATCAAAGCTCGATTCATTTTGACTTATTTATGAAGTGACAATCTACCTAAATCCCTCTATTTCAAGAAAATTAAAAATAATGAAACATTTAATTTTGAAGCAGAATTTCATGAAAGCAAATTTCCAGTTCCAAAAAAATTTAATCACAAGCATGTTTGATCCTTTGATATATTGCCACATTTATCTCTACAATACAAGTGTGACCTAATGCCTTCTAGAAGGTAAGAAATAAAACAAAGCCATTCTGAAGACTTCTTTCCAATATTTATGATATTTGTTTTGTTCAGATAAAACATCTGTAGTTTATCAGCTCCTCAAATTCAGCTTAGCAAATCCACATGTGTTTGTGATACTGAAGGGTGGATGAGAATGGTGAGGGAAGGAGTAATTTCTTAGCTCTACTTAATAATAGCAACAAACTTTAAACAAGACACAAAACACTAGCTCTTAACCTTCTACCAAAGGCTGCAGCCACATGGGCTTCAATCTTCAACATGCCATATTATTTACCCTTTTAACTATCCAAAACAATGGGAAGTACTTAACCTCACTGACACATCTAGCCCTATACTTCCTCTCCTCTTCCAATGGCTTAGAAAGGGTGCACTCTTAGATGAAATGCTTTCTCTTAATTTTCTACAAACCAGTACTTAATCAAACGTGGAAACATCCCCATTTTTAAAAGATAACAAGTACGCTTTGAAAAATAGTGGTTCAAACAATTATAAATACTTCAGAAAAAAGGGGCCGAAAATTATAAAATTATTATTCAAATTATTCAGACTTTCCAAAAAGCAATTCACTATTCAAACATTTCGTACAATTTCAAGAACCAGAAGACAGACTAGTTCTTACCTCTTAAATAAATATTTTTTATAATTTTAAGAAAATCCAAATACAATTTAACAGCTCATGAACAAAACTATTATATGAAATTAAATCAATTTAAAAAAAAAAAATCCTACAATTCCTGATTGCAAAATATCTCCCCTATTTCAAATTTAATACTCAGCACTAGAGTTCTAATATGCAAATAAAAATTACAATCCTCTTTCAAAATGAAATCTACAATTGAAGAAATTAAACAAGAAATAACAAACTTATTTTTATATTCAATTTTTTAAATTCACAAATTAATACAACAGTACATTAAGGGAAATCTTTTGATTGGAAGGGGACATGAACAGTGAAAATAAAATTACAATTATAAAAAAGGCATGGCCTGTTCCACTGGTCAAAAAAAATTATAAAAATTAAACTCCTGAAATATTGTAAATGCAGGTTGCATTCTTGTTGAACTTTGAATTATTGAAAATAGCAAATTGAAATCTTTGACATCTTTCTACACCTTCATAATCAAGATAGAAATTATTTTCTCTTAATGACATCTGTTCTTCAAAACAGCTCTTTAAATAACAGGTTGTCCATAAATTACTAGTAAAGGAAGAGAGAGGGTTTGAGGCAGCATTACATTAGAGTAGGTGGTATTAGGTTCAGTATTACCTAAAACTGATGATATTTATTTATTAAACTATCTAACTTGTCAATATTTGCTGAAATAATTCCTTTTATTCAGTATTATCCTTAGGCATGAAAATATTAACAAATATTTCTATAAGTACAAATTAACTAAGAGGTTATGATTTATATCTAAATATTATTTCATCAATGACATTGAATCTGCTAGTTTATGAAGAAAAGATTCAAAATCTATTCTTTCATGCATTTTAGAATCCAATTAAATTAGCTCAGTAAATTCTCCCTTATTTGTCATCCACACCAGCACATGCTTGGCTTGTTAGAAACTATTACCTATCCTCAATTCAAAAATTGTTCCTAATCTTGTTGTTAGGTGCAGTCATCATCGCCAACTAATCCTGATTTTAATCATCATAAATTTTAATATCCAAAATAAATAAAAGCAATAAAATTTTTTTTACTATTATACAATTTACTTTTACTGATTATAATTAACAGAAAAGGGTGTTTCAAGCATTACATAATTACTGGGGAGAGGGGGGTGGGTCAGCGTGTATTAAACGGAGAACGGGGGGTATTCAAAATATTCCAAATACATGTAATGCAAATCATAGACAGCCCCTAAGATTATGTAAAATTTTTCGTTGCAAAAATATAGGCAACATAAAAATTTTCTCAAAAACAGCTCCCTACTTTTCTTTAATTTCCATCTCAAAAACAGCGAAGCACAGTTAAAAAGTGGCCCCATGTCCCAATTTTGGTGAACTATTTTCGAAAATAGTAAACATTTAACATTCAAAATTCCAATATTGATGGATTTTTGCTTTAATAAAAGCTTCATAAAAGGTCATTTACACTTTTTGGATAATATGTAATTTCACATAATTTTTGCTTATCTTCAAAATTGCAAATTCATATTTCCCTAGCATTTGCCAAGTCTTTCATGAATTATAAGGTTGCAATACAACAATATGAATGGTTGCAAGACAGTGATTTGAAATTCTGAGAATTTCCACTCTCAACTTCTCATTAATGGGTGGTATTGTTCCTTGCTGCATGGAACGGGGTGGAACAGAGTTTGTAAAGAGCAAAATAAGTATGAAAGTTTCCAGACTTTCCTTGGGGGCATCTTGAAATTATACAAAACTAAGAAATTTTTGGAAAGCTTTATACATTTATTTCAGAGCACTTTTCATCATTTTAAAGGAAAGGTATACAGAGACACCCCTTCAACTTCCTCCCATTACCGTCCTCTCCCTCCAGCTGCTTCTCTAGGTTGTATAGAGTTTTACAACTTTAACCAACTGAAATTTTCTATAAAAAAAAAGTCATTCCCTTTCATGAAAAATTTCCCTGAAAATTTAAATACATACTTGATTAATTCCTTGTCGAGTACGTAACTGAGCGGCAACCCATTCACTCATTCGTTGCTGCTCCAAACAGCCATTAAAGAACACAGCCAAATCTATATAACTAGTCTGTACTGTTTGTATAAGAACAGCCAGAAACTGCACCATTCGATTCCACTGGCCACCACAGGCCCAATCTACCAAAAACAAACAAAACAAATTTATTAAAGAAATAATCACAATGATTTAAAATTATAATTAATAGATCCAATTAGTGTACTTTCAAGGTTTCAATTAATAAATCTGACCTGAAAAATAGCCACCGTACAATCTGTCAAGGCAACATTCCCCATCTACAACAAGGCACAACTTGTTGGTGGCTGAATTTGAACCTTTGTTGCGATGATTCTGACGAGCTTGCTGTTGAGCTATTCCACGAGCTATTCGCAAAAGATCAACTGGCACAGAACTTCCAGACACTTGAGCTCCGTCAAGGAAGCTTTGTAGATCCTGAACACCCATGTTTTCGCTTAGATTTTTTCAATTTAACACAAATCAGTCTGAACTTGGCACTTCACACTTTTAACCATTAATATTGTTTATTCAAAATAAATTTTTAAAATTTATTCAAAATTTAGAATCAGTTCACCATAATCTGCAATAATAAATTAACAAATATTAAATATAAACAAGAAAAAATACTGATTAACAAGAAACAGATCACACAATAGGCACGCACTATTAAACAACAAAAAACATCAGTAACACTCCTCATACTGGAATTAACATCCGCTCTTCGTACTTCCCTGCCAATGACCTTTCACCGCAGATATTTAAAAACAATATAATGAAATCAGCAAGTAAACCGTTTCATAAAGCAACCCCGTTACACATGCAATCGGAATGTCTACAACCATGGTACGGTTATACTTAAATGCTTAGAATAAATGCTCAACAAACCCTCGTATCAACACCAAGGTTAGGGCGAATTGTACCAACTAAAGAATACATTTTCGAAAGAAAATCTATAACTTGTACTATCTTCAAGAACACGTACTAACGAGCGGTTTGCGCCTCCATTGCCTCCCCGAAAACGTGGTTTTTCCTTTGTAAGTTGGCCGTTCTCCTAGCAAACTTTGCACATAAATGCTTTCTGACAATGAATACCGTTCATGAATAGGTCTTTAAAACTCCAGATCAAGCAAAAAGTTTGAGAACCGGAGGCATTTGCTGCATACCAATTTCATTATTTTTTCACGCCCGGCATGCCTAACAAAAACATTTATGAACACATTAACACAAGATACAAACCACACCCTACTACATAAATTTCTTTGAAGAATAATGTTGAATTTCTAAAACACAGCTAATTTTCCTACATCGAATATTCACAATTAAACTTACAGAAATTCGGAAAAGACCACATCGTGCATTAACCACCATTTTCTTGAACTGAAATCCCAATATTCCCGACTCCTTGAACGATTGCAATATACGATGACGTAGCTGAGAACTGAGTTAAACGATGGATCGCAGAGAGCGTTGCATGCTTCTGACCGCCAATCGACATATCATTCAAACGGAGTTTTCTCTCCATTTTTCCGCATGTAAAGAGATGTAGATTAAACGAATGAAATATGAATTCGCCACTTTAAAAGTTCCTCGCAATATACTCTACATAGATTTTCACTTGATTGGACACCAGGGCGTGAATTAATGTTCGCGCATGAGAGGATACCGGGAGTATCCAAAGAGGGGTAGGGTGGGCACCGGCATCCCCCCTCCGTTATAATCTTCTGACATCAATCCCCTTTTATATATTATATAAACTATGTCATTAAGTAATATTCTTTACATATTTTCTTACTACTCGCAACATTAGTGTGTATGAATAGTACTACTGTTTTGAAAATAAATGTAGAGAAATGCGTCATTCTCAATTGTTACTTTCCCGCATTACTCCGAAGAAAGAATTAGTGGTGGTACAACATACCAAAGACTTTTTCGTACTAGTTAGTTTTCTAATACTCTTTAGTTTTCTAGACTAGCTTGTGGGCCTTGCCCCACCCCCTTGCCAGCTGCCATCTATCACCGTCTGAACTACATTTTTTTTCTCAATTTTTCGGTTTCTTAATGGTAGAACCGAAATGTTACTTTGAATGTTAAAGAAGTGTAAAAAACTTTGTTCTGTGTGGAAATTTTTCTTGAAAAATACAGAGCTGTTTTTCCCCTCAGTGAAATCTGTTCCTTAAAGATAGATTTTTAAATAAAGTTATGTACAATTTTTCGAAACTTTCAGTACTTTTCGATTCATATTGCATGAAAATACGGGACACACCGTACGTGCTGTTTTAGCACCACTAGTTTACAAATTTCTCAATTTTCGATTTCATAATACTGGAACCGAAATATTACTTTAACAATAAGAAAGGGGAATAAAATCTCCTTTTATTTATGGAAATTTTCGTTGAAAAATTTGGAGCCGTTTATATGAAAATGTTTAAGCGTTACTGTAAATCCGAAATTTGAGGCTCTTTTGTATACAAAACTTTTGAGTTTTCGAGACACTTCTTTGGAAGTCATCTGACGCACTTTTACCCACAAATGCAATATTGTTTACAAATTGTTTGAAATGTGCATGTTAATGGCGTGAGATATTTTTTCAAAAAATTACATTTTGGTAACTTTTTAAAAAAGTAAATGAATGCAGCAAAATTATTTTTACGTCATCTAACAGTGTAATTAGCACTCCACGTTCAAGAAGTTGGAACAACAAATGTGGAGACGTTTTCGAGAAACTGGCATTTGAGTGTTTCTGAACACGCAGAATTGTACGCTCATTTTCACAGAAAACTATTGAGTTTTCGAGATAAGAAATAATTTGAAGCACATGTATTCATAAAAGCATTAATGTGAACAAAGCGCCGCTAGTATAAATATTAACAATAATTATATTTTTATAAATTTTTAGAAAAACAAAAGAATACAGTAAAATGGCGTTTATGTCACCTTATAGAGCACATTTATCATTATCCCTGCCAAAATATTAAAGAAAAAAGTGGAGCCGTACTCGAGAAAATTTTGTTTTTGTTGTTTTTTATAATATACATATTGCACGCAATATTGAGCGAAAACTATTCAAATTTTGAAAAAAGGGTACACAAATTTAATGAAAGAACTAACTATGGAGAAAAGATTTACTTGAAGAAAAAATCTGTATCTTCAATTTTGTAGTTGAAGGACAACTCCGAAAAAAATTCAAACTTTTGAAATTTTCGAAAATTCAGAGTTGACAGTGAAAACATCTTTATGTGTATTTCACTATATTCTTACAAAACATTTAAAGAAAATACTTGAAGCTTTTTTGGGAAAATTTTGAAAATGTCCCAGAGGCTTCATGTAAAGTACCCCAAAATTTAAACAATGGTTTTCAAAACCTGACGCTTTGAGTCGAGCCAGATTAACCGGGTAATATCTCTTTTGAAAAAAGCCTACGAATGGTTTAGGCGCTAGGCTTTGGGCTATCTTTTCGGTTTGAACCACTTTCTTTTCAGCTGCCATTCAGTGCCATCCATTGCCACACATTTCCAAAGATCATTTTTTCACATTTTCTCAATTTTTCGATCCCTTAATGGTACAACTGAAACATGAATTTAAGAATATTATAAAAGAGTAAAACCTCGTTATAACCATTTTCGTTGAAAGATTTTGGAAAAAAGGCGTTTGAGCGTTCCTGAAAATACAGAACTTCGAGCTCATTTTCACAGAATACGTTTGAGTTTTCGAGAAACTTAACATTTAATGCACGTATACCCAAAAATGCAATAATGCATACAGGTCGCCGGCATTGTAAATATTAAAGACGTTAGAGATGACAAAATAGTTTGAAATGTGAAAGTTTAAAAAATAAACAGTAAAGAGCAATACCATCTTATACAGTACATTTAGCACCATCACTACCAGAAGTTTAAAGAAAAAAATTGGAGCCGTATTTGATAAATTTTTGTTACGCACACATTTCACGCAATATTGCACCAAAACTACCAAAATTTCGAAAGATATGTGCATGACGTCAATGAAAGAAGTAATTACGGAGAACAAAATTTCATTTGAAAAAAATCTCTATCTTCAATGTTGTAGTGCGAGGAGACGCCGAGAAAAATTCAAACTTTTGTAACTTTCAAAAATTCAAATCAAACATTAAACATCGGACCTATGCCGTCTTGAGAAGCGTATTTCAATTTATTCTTATAGCAAATTTGACGACAAAATTTGTAGCAATTTTTGTGAAAATTTAAAAATTGTCTCTGGGGCTTCATTTAAAGTAGTATTAACAAATTTTAAAGAATCTTTTTCAAACTTGCAAAGCTTTGAGACAGGCCAGATCGACCGAGGAATTTTCATTTTCTATAAAATTCTTGGAATAGTTTAGGCGTTAGTATTGTTCACAGATGGATGGGCAGATGAACATGTTGAAGAAATAATACTTTTTCGGTATCAGGGGCCCCAAAACATGCATTTCCGTTGAAATACCGAAATCGATTTTCCGCAGCATATCTTAACTTTTTTTATACTACGTAAATTATTCAGTACATACAGGTACTTACGTTTACGATAATGTAAAACTAATGTTGAAATGTGGAAAATAGTAAGGGTATTATCTGACGAATCCCAGTCGGGCCACAAAAGAAACACCTGCTTGCCTAGCTTGCTCGCTCCCTCCTGCCGTTGCTCCGTACCCCTCGCTGCCGCGCTCCCAAGCGCAGCAGCTGCGGAGGTGGCGGGGGCGCTGCGGCATGGGGGACATTATATTTTGCCGAATTTCAGTTTACGACGCAACTGTTTATCTGATTTGGACGATTGATAGGGGTTGGATTCAGGGAGCACGTCGTCATCGCGCTATAAGTCCACATTTTTTCATTCATCCCGGAACTAGGAGAGCAACTTGAAATTTTTTTTGGAAAAAGGGATGTGTAGCGTAAAATCTAAATTAAATTCAAATCAAATGCCGTTTACTGATTGAAAATCGGACCATTTGTTCAGATGATATTGGTAAAGTACTTTTGACTTATTTTGATGCTGCTACGTGGTGGCGACAAATTGAACAAATGTCGGTACATTTAGCCCCAAGAATATTATAAAATAGTAAAACCCCTTTCTATAAGGAATTTTTCAATGAAAAATTTGGAGCTGGTTTTGAGAAAATGTCACGTAAGCGTAAAATTTGAAGTTCTAATGAAATCATGCTCTAAATCTAAAGGTAAAATTTGAAGCTCTTTTTCTTAGAAATTTGAATATTTTTTGAATTTTCGAAAAACTTTATTGTAAGTAATCTGAAACACATCCACTCACAAATGCAATAATGTGCACGTAAATCGCTGGAAATGTGCATACGAATGGCGTGAGAGATAAAAAAAAAACATTTGTGTAATTTTTGAAAAAGGCAAAGAATACAGCAAAATGATGTTTATGTCATTTCAAACAGTGCAATTCGCCCTATCCGTAGAACAGTTCAAAGAAAAAATTTAGGTGCGGTTTGAGAAAATAGCGTTTAGACATTTCTGAAAATGTGGAATTTTGAGCTAGTTTTAACAGCAAAGTTTTCAGTCTTCGAGAAACTTTATAAGAAATTTAAAGCACGTGTACTCGTAAATGCAACAATGTTAACAAATCTCCGGCACGTAAATTTTGCTCGCAATATCGCGCGAAAACTAGTAAAAGCTTAATAGAATATGTACATGACATAAACGAACCCATTGCAAAAAATATTAATATACCAAAATGTTTATGTGTGTATTCGTGTTCTAGTATAACACTTCAACGTGGGGACATTGCAATTACAACAAAACTGGGTATACTTAATTTCTGTGCAATTACAATGGGAAAAAGAACACATCGGGGTAAGACACCTCTAGAGGGGTGGGTGAGAAGGGAGCGATATTTACAAACAAAATCATTATGCAACCCGCAGTTGCATTAATTAGTGCCTGGGTACATACACATACTCAAAGAAAAAGTTTTTGACCTTTTTTTTTCAGGTAAAATGTACATACCGACTGGACTATATCTATCGCGGTCCAAAGTACACTTTTTTAAAAATTTTCTCAATTTTTCGGTTTTCTGATCATAGAACCAAAATACTATACTTCATGAATAGTATAGAAGAGTAAAAACTCTTCCTATAAATAAACTTTCGATGAAAACTTTACTGCCGTTTTTAAGAAAAGGCGTTTACGTGTTACTGCATATGCAAAGTTAACAGTGAATTCGGACCTACGCCACTTTAAGAGCATTTCACTCTATTCTCCCAAGAAATTTAAAGAACAACATTTTTGATAAGTCCCGAAATGCACTTAACTTAGTTATCGTGAAATTGCAACTTAAGAGAAAAAATAACAAATCCATGGGAAGAAAGTATACATACACAAAATAAAATACTTTTTTAAACCATTATAGGCAGAGGAAAACCTCCAACGAAGTATGATTTCGACGTACTAAGAGAAAATCCAACACGTATACCATATTCTTACCATTCTTTTGCGGCATACCAGCATCTGCCACTTGTCGACGGCACTGCCCTCAGAAGCCCCATCCTTTTAATTACAATTGGAGGTGGTAGCAAGTAATAGCAATGGGCTGTTGGAGGGGTGATACCCTACAATACCTGTTAGTACTACTACTTACCTCGGTAGCTTGAAGGACCAGTAGGTTTAGGAGCGAATATACACGCTGCGGGTTTCTGAAGTAGAAACAGGGGAACTCAGGGGAATTGCTATCAATGAGGGTAATTCAGATGGCACTGCTTGAATTAAGAAAACGTTTAATTGAACTGAATATAATTTTTACATTGTAAATTTGTTGACTAAAATTAACTCTCTTGTAAATAATGATTTAAATGTTCTGAGAAAACACTGTAAGTGTTCATTAGGATTGAAATCATCTCAAAATAAATGAAAATTAAGATAGCGTTGCTAAAAAGAATTCAGAGCAGTATGTATTGAACATGTATACGCAATCGAAAGCTGAAAGAGAAACATCAGTATTGATGACAAGGTGAATACGTTCAGTTGGGTGATAAACACACACACACACACACGCACGTCACACTGTCTCTTTTTGGCAGCCGGGAAGGAGTTACATCCCATGACCCTGAGGCGTTGCCTATGCGCCCGTCAGCTGGGCAAACGAGGCGCAGCAGCGTCGTGGAGCATTTCTGGCAGTGGCGTAGCGTGACTCGCGTTTTTGGGGATGCTCAACAATAACGCCAACTGAACACATTATGATGTTCAATGTTCTCTAGAATCTATGTTATCAAAACAAATGTTGCAATACTTCAACAGATTTATACTGCGATTTTTGTAGGAAGAGCTCTGAAAATAACTCAAATCCCATCTTCGCGATGGAATATGTCACGGCATTTCGCGTCTTTTTTCGGTCTTGCCGGTAGAAGTCGCAAGTATGATCGCAAGCACTGCTGCGGTCGCGATCGTGCGAAGTCTAGCGGAACGACTGTGAATGATACGAAATGCCGTGACATATTCCATCGCGAAGATGGGATTTGAGTTATCTTGAGAGATCTTCCTACAAAAATCGCAGTATATGTCAGGACACTTCTTGAAAGTAAATTATGCAATGGCTCAGCTTTAATTCTAATGCGCGATTGGCAATGAGATCACTTGTGAATTTATATATTTCAGATCAAAATAATATTTAATATAGTTAAGTAAGAATTCATCTTTTTCGATATTAATTAAGAAATTGGTAGGCAAGCACTATTTCTCCTGTTTGTACCCACGACCAAGCAGAGAATCCCAAGTGAGAAAGAACATATTTCACTGACCTGCCTGTAATTAAGAGTTTATGTCAGTATGCAGGTCATTATGTCATTATGCCACGCTCACACTGATTCGGAATAGCCACATGATATGACATTATAGGTATTCATTGTTTATGAAGTTGAACGACAGTATTGAGATATTGCGTAACATCTGAAAGGAGAAATTATAGCATAGTGAATCCCAGTCAATTAACAAGAATTCATTGCAATTCGGCTAAATTGTTGAACGAATGCCTCTCATACCCATTTTCATTGTCTAGTGCAGTAATTTAGCACAGACAGTTTATGAGTTCGAGTGATGAGCACAGCATTATGCAGCACACGAAATAATGCTATTAGCACAGTCAATTCATGTCACTTATATTCTTTTTCAACCTTTTTTCTTCCTCACTGACCTTCTCTGTATGCTGAACGTCCACCTGTTTCCCGTGCATGGCGACCGGAGAGATGGGAACGAGTGAACTAGGAGTTGAGGTGTGTATGTATGCTTTCCTGACTGTCGCCTTGACGCTGGTTTCTTGCGGGTGAACCCGTTCTAGCCATGATTGCTGTGCGAACTCGGGTGAGCACTGGCGACTGAGTGGAGGTCTCTGCACCTTGTAGGTTCCGATACACTTTTTCTGGCCTCGGACTCTTCTAGAGGGGCGGTTGGGAGATAGCCCACTCCCGATCAATGGGTTCTGGGTCCTGTACTGAACTCCAGGGGGAGAGGGGTGATCCACGGCGGAGCAGAGCTGTGACATCGCCTTACTGTATCCCCGTGTCAGCCCTGGCACTCCAGTGGGGTGTCCCCTTGTTGGAATTCATGGTGGATGGGGAGCACGAAGACGAATCCGCTTCAATTCTATGGAGCATAAAACAAACCCCTTGCCCTCTTCCGCAAGAAAGAGGCGATGTGAACGTACGGTTATTTGAGTAGCTTCTTCCTTCGAGAGGAGGATAGACCAAAGAGCCGCGTTTCCTCTTGATGACTTGTACTGATGTCGAAAAAACCTTTAAAAGTGTCAGTGCGGTTCGTCTCGCGCGAGCCATAGAGGACTCGTTCGGTAGTTCAAGTGGTGGTGCGTCAGAGAAATGAGTACCATTCTCTTCGAAGCATCCACCGACGAGCAGATTGAAAAAATCTCCAAAACTAAGCAGATTGCTGGACTCCAAGTGAAAGTGAGCAATCACCCTACCCTTAACCCACTCACTAATACCCCTATGTAAAGGACTATGCACCCTACTACCACTCGCCCTATCCCTATGTAAGGGAGTGGCGAATCACGAAGACTACGTCTGAAAGTGAGGCGGAACTTCTCTCCTTCTTTAAGAGGATTTTACGGAGGGGTTTAGGATCAGGAGAATGGGAGAGAGGTCCCCACTCCCACCTTGATCCTGACGTTTATTCTACCTTCTCTCCCAGAGAGGATTAGTTATGGGTTTTATAATCTGCACGTGCGTCAGTAGGTGCCAACCCCCTGCGTTGTTTCATGTGTCAGAGGTTCGGCCACGCCCAACGACGGCGCATGGCCGTAAGCCCTGCTTGCGCACAGTGTGGCAAATCCACGCATGATCCCTGTCCATTTCGCTGTGTTAACTGTGAAGGAGACCACGCGGCCACTCAACAAGTGTCCTACATATCTGAGAGAAAAATCCAAAAGATCAGAATGACGGAGCAAGTGTCTTTTCCTGAAGCGAAACGCCGATACCTGGTGAAGAACCCCGTAGAACTGAGGTGTTCTTTCTAAAGTACGCTGGCCAACACGCTGAAAGCAACGACGAGTTGTCAGAGTTCACCTGTTACTCTGCCAATGGCTCACTTCTGTTGCCGGGAATCTCCAGTGGACTTCCCTGAGGAGACATCGCCTCTGCAAGGTGGGAAAATAACATTTCTCTCCAAATATAAAACACTACCCAAGAAAACTACACGGACGAAGTTGGACCAAGAATCCACTTTTCAGCCCAGCGAGAAGGTTGATGTTATTCGGCCTTTGGGCCCGGACAAGCTTAAAATTATAGATCTTCCAAACTCCGACCACCTACCCTGACTCCTGAGACTCGCTCTGAGCGATCTCTTAGCCTGTCGAGCAGTGGTCAGGAGGAGTCTGTCTCGAAAGTAACTTCAAAAGAGAAGTCCCCTTAACGACTTCTTAAACTGCGGCTCGCTTATTCTGGAATCTTAATGGTTTGGCTTTACGGCGGACGAATGAAAAATTTTGTCCGTTATACGCCTTCAATGTTTTTGTTTACAGGAAACACATCTTATTCCACCACGCCCCCTATCCTTTCGCTGTTTCACTCCTCATATGGTCGACATCGATGACGGCCTTCCTGCTCACGGCGGAATTACTTTGGTCCACGACTCACTGCTTTCTGCAGAAGCCCCTCTTCAGACCGGCCTTCAGTTTGTGTCCAGGTACATCTCCCGTCTCTCACACTTACTGTATGTAACATCTATATCAACCCAGGGCAAATGATGTTGGTCGATGACCTCTTAGGTGTAATTAACTAATTGCCCACACCCTCAATGATTGTTGATGTAAATGCCCACAACCCCCTTTCGGGGTTCTTCCCATTCTAGTCAAAGGGATGCCGTTTTGGAATCTATCATTGACACCACGAATCTGGTGAATTCTCAACACTGGTGAACCAACACATTTCGGCAACTCTCTTCCGCTACAACACTCGGCTACCACAAAAACAAAGAACCCGCCATTTAGAACTATTTAATTGCTAATTAATTACGCAAAAATTATTTTTTTTGCTATTCGATCTTCCGAGTATTTAAGTGTGAGTTGGCGAAATATTCAGCTGGCACACCACAAAAAAATATGCCACCATTTAGAAGTATTTAATAGCCAATTAATTGGGCAAAAATAATTTAATTGCTCTTCAAACTTTCAAGTGATTAAGTATGAGCTGGCGGAATATACAGCTGGCAGTACTTGGCAGCTAAAAAGGGTACGTGGCAAGTTTGAATAGTTAGCCCAGAAGCAAAGAAAATAGAGAACTAATACAAGAAATGAATTCAGAAAATGAAGTTCTAAATAATAAAGTGAATTCAAGAACTAGAAGTCTAGTGCACGCGGGGCGTGTCACGCAAAAAAACCTAGTGGTGCTACAGAATGGCACAACTGACGAACAGCTAGCTATTCGGACTTGCCCCATACTCTTGCTAGCTGCCATCTATCGCCGCCCTAAGTACATTTTTTTGGCATTTTCTTAATTTTTCGGTTTCCTAATAGTAGAACGAAAATATTATTTTAAGATTATTTAAGAACAGTAAAACCTCGTCCTAAATGGTAATTTACTTCGAAAAATTTGGAGCTGTTTTTAAGAAAATGGCGTTAACGCGCTACTATAAATTCGAAATTTTAAGCTTTTTCTCACAGACGATTTTTGAGTTTTCGAAACACTTCATCAGAAGTCTTTTTAAGCACTTTCACTCACAAATACTATAGTTTTTACACATTTCTGGAAATGTGCATATTAATGGTGTGAGAATTCTTTCAAAAAATTACATTTCTGTAATTTTTGAAAAAACAAAAAAATACCCCAAAATGAACTTAACGTCATATTAAAAAGAGCAATTAGCACTATGTTTGAAAAGTTTGAAGAAAAAATTTGGAGCCACTTATGGGAAAATGCCGTTTGAGTGTTTCTGAGAATGCAGAACTTTGAGCTAATTTACACAGAAAACAGTCGAGTTTTCAAGAAACACTATATGACAATATTTAAATCACAAATACTCATAAATATAAGAATGTGAACAAAACACCGGTAATCTAAATATTAACGTAAGAGAAAAGTTAAAAAAATTAAAGTTTTGTAATTTTTGAAAGAAGAAACGAATAGGACTATAGGGCGTTTACGTCACTATGGAATACAAATTTTATTTGAAGGAAAAATCTCTATCTTTAATTTTGAAGTAGTAGGAAGATGCCGAAAAAAATTCAAAATTTTACAATTTTCGAAAATTCAGAGTTAACTATGAAAATCACACCTATGCCACCTATATAAGTGTATTTTACTCTATTCATACAAGAAATTTAAAGAAAAAATTTGGAGCCGATTTAAAGAAAATTTTGAAAATGTCCCAGGGGCTTCATGTAAACTACTCCCAAATTTTACAGAACGTTTTTCAAAATCTCAAAGCTTCATCTCGAGCCAGATGGTCAGGGGTTTCTTCAATTTGGGAAAAAAATACTATGCATGGTTTAGATGCTAGTGGTGTTCACAGACAGATGTTTTGAAATGAACAACTTTTTCAGTATCAAGAGACCCCACAACTTGTATTTCTACTGAAATCATGGAATCTATTTTTCGCAGCTTTACATAACTTTCACTATACTATATATATTACTCTGTGTAAATGTATGTACACAGGAAAGTAAAAACTACCAAAGAATCTAGTAAATGTTGCACAATAATAACTTTGTCCAACGTCAATGTTGAAAACAAGTTCCAGTAATCTTATTACCATTCTAATGAGGAATGAGTTTTTAAAAAATGCTTCATTTGTTTTGTTTACTTTGAATGTAACTTTTTGCATTTACCAATTTGAAGAAATTCAAGTTGTTTTGTCGTAAATGCATGTTTTTTTTTGTAACTTACCTTTAGTACAAAATGATTACTTACATAACTAGTATGGAAAGTGAGCCTTTGGTGTGCTAATGAAATCTTGTCAGACTAGGACCTGAGAAGGGCATTTTGAAATGAGCATGCCAAAGACACTTTCATACAAAATGCAGACATTATTTTTGAGGATGAATTCAAGGAAACTTACTCTTGGGATCATCCTCAACACGCAAGGCACTAGCCTTGATGATTCTACCCCAGCATTTTTACTCTGCAGTATCCAGCTGGGGTCATGATTTCTTTTCAGTACATATATCACAAAGGAACGCATTCCTATTGTAGAACAGTGAAGGTAACTATGCCTATAACTGAAAATGTCTCTATAACAATGTTGTTTTTTAGCTGTCTCACAGGCATATCAATTTGTAGGACTTTTTAACTGATTGAATAAAGTTATTGATGGTATAAGAAGGCTTTCTTTCACTAGCAAATACCACAGTTTCTATTGATAAAAAATGTAATAAATAATAGTTTACATAAGCTCTAATGGATGAGGGATTTAATGGTGAAAATTCAAACAATCTGATGGGCTGATCTTTAATTTTAATTACACAGAAATGCTGTTAAGGCACTCAAAGATGGGTTTCAAGGAAGAAAAAGCACAAAAAAGGAAGAAAAATGAGTTTATGACAAAAAGAGAAGGAACAAAAAAGGGAGCTAATAATACAATTTAAGCTTTAATTTTATAAAAATTATTGTTAATGAACATATACAATAATTATACACATACAAATAAATCAACGTTTCTTCCCTGACTTTTGTTTCATTCTCTTACTTTTACCTGGTCTTGGCACTGATTTTCTGACTTTCCCACCAGGTCTGTTCCCAGACATGCGCTTATCAGGAAGCCCTGCTGCACTTTCCTTAGTATTGTGTTTGCGACCCTTCTTCCTCCCTCCCATTCCATATTTGTCATTTTTAAAATTTCGCTTTGCTTCAGCCCTGTAGCAAAACAAAACAGATAAATAATTACATATTACTTGTCAATTACCAGTCTGTGTTACAGAATTTTCTAAGAATGAGAGTAGAGATAAAATTCATATTTTTCATCTTTCCTAAAAAATCGTTAAATGGTAAATTACATCAATTTAAATCAAGGGCTAAGCTCTAGACAGACCTTTGCCACATTTCGATCAAGATTAAAAAAATCCTACTAACACTTGCCATATAAATTATACTATTTTGAGCAAGTATAGTTATCCTGATGTAACAAATGACTAAAAGCATTTGTTCTTTACTCTGTGTTGAGGAAAGTCAGTCTGAAATCTTTATAGACTATCTAGAACCAAGCCTTTCATTTATTAATTCAAAATTATATTGCAAATTTACCGCAAAGTATTTAAAACAAATTAGTTTTTTGAATATGAAGTTGAGAATAAATACAATGTTGTTTGTGAAAATTGCATCACCAAATACCACTTAGTGATTGTGGTACTTGGTGTAATAAATTTGTCATAAAAAAAGCTAAATATGCACATATATATGTAGTAACTTTTTTCCAAAATATGTAGGAAAAAATAAAATATGTAAAATAATATTTTGTTATAAAGTTTCAACTTCCTCTCTGCAAGCGTTCTCCGAGCACAAAATGTCACCGATCAGATCTTAACAAGAATTCTAAGATGCCAAACAAAACTTATTCCTCTACGAAAGTAATTATTCCCTAGTTTCATCTGAAATATGCATTACTTTTGTAGAATAAACAATGTTGTTTACGAGGAGCTGGTGCAGGGGGCAGGGGGATTAGGCAATCATCTGAAAAATACTTGTTAGTTTCTTATCGAGTTGCCCAGTGGGTCTATGAAATGTGAGCAAGCAAGTGGTTGAAATTACTTCTTCACATACATTCACTCATCCTTCATTCTGACAGCTACTAGTTTCCAAGAAGTGACGGAGGGAGGAGGGTGGAGGGTGGAGGGTGGAGGGAGGAGGGAGGAGGGAGGAGGGAGGAGGGAGGAGGGAGGAGGGTGGAGGGAGGAGGGAGGAGGGTGGAGGGTGGAGGGAGGTGTGAGGAGGGAGAAAGGTGAGGAGGGCAGAGTTAACAAAAGCGCATTACATGGCACATGCATTGAAATGTTTTGTGTTGAAGTATAAATATATTAAAATGTAACAAAATATGTAGTAATAGGTAAAATATGTAAAATTAAAATGATTCTCATTTATTCAGAATGTGTAGTTAACTCTAAAAAATATTATTGAATACACATATCTTGCCCTTGTAAAAATGTGTATTTACATGAAAATTCATTCCCTATTGATAACTATTTCCTATCACAACTGTCATAGATTATCAGCAATTTTCATTTTCTTCTCACATTTTATAGAACTTCACACTGTTAATTTTGAACACTTCAATAAGTTCATCCACAGCACTTCTCTTAAACAATTTTTAGTTGCTAATTAGACGATAGTTTTAAAAATGCCAGTTGAATTTATGTCATTCCATACAATACCAATCCTTGCTTTTTCTTACAAATCAAAACAATGAGCAATCAAGGCCACTCAATGCCTTCTTTGGACTACTTTTAGAAGGAAGGGTTTAATTTTATGTGATAACTTTAGCAGATCAAAGAGTTCCCAAATGAAGCAAACAACCTATGAAGCAAGCAACCTTCATAGAACAATTGGTATTAACAGCTTGCCAGGTCTGATCTTTCACTCTATTTGTGTCATTTAACACATGTAGGGGAAAAGTTTGGTCATCATGGTGCGGCGGCAACCATTCTTGATGCTTTGTGGACTGATAAACAAATTCTGTTAAGGACAATTTACCAGCAACATATAGACGTCCTGTGATCCTATGTCAAAAGAAGCTCTCACTGCAGCCTGGACACACTTCAGAATTCTCAAGATTACAGGTTATGCATCTGAAACCCTATGACAGTAATACAGCAACCATTCTTGATGATCTATGGAATTCTAAGCAAACTCTCCTAAGTCCAAGAAATGCCAAGCATGGTACAGCGCTGGGTAAAGTATATACACGTTATTTCTTGAAAGAATATACATAAGTGTTTTCTAGGCTTGACTATGCTTTTGCACAGGCATTTCATTCATTGTTGTTCAACAAGGGGTGGAGCATAAGGAGCTGTTTTTTGGTGTGATGAAGTACAGACACTTGCATATTAATATTAAAGGTGTTTTTCCTCATGTTGTTCCAACTTTTTCTTATAAGATCTTAAAAACTGTTCATTTTGGGGATAAAAATATGATAACATTGCATTAAAACAGTACTTATATGTATTATGTAAATTTTGTGTTAATTTCATTCAACAGAGGTAACTAACTTTCTTTGCAAAGGTTTGGTGACCAAAGTTTAAATAACATGTTTTTTCCCCCCCTCCCCCTCTCCTGAAAATATTGTAAAAAGGAGCTGCTCATTCTTGAACAGAGGTCTTCAATTTTATTACACCAGCTAATAATTGATTAATTACACAGACATTTTCTATTCTGAAGCTGGAAAAGCAAAAATACTGAAAAAAAACTTACGTAAAAGACAATTTTCTTATACACTAGAATACATGGATAAAATACTATTCTCTAGAGCTAGTCTTTTCTCAGAAATATAATATAAAAATACACTTACTTTTTATTCTTAGGCTGCTTCTTATTTGTATTTCCTGGAGTTTGTTTACGTTTTGGCTTCAAATCTAGAAAATCTAAATCAGTGGTCATTTTCTGCCGATATTTTTTAACTTGCTCCAGAAACTCTCGTTTTTCATTAATTTTCTGAACTTTTGCTTGCTTCTGCAAGTCTTTGTTAACTTTACGCATTTTTCTTATATGTCGAACCTTTTCAGCTCTCTCTAAGATTTGTTGCCTTCTCTGAAGAGCACCTCGAACCTAATATTTGAAAAACATGTCATATTTACTCATTCTTTTTCAATTTTAAACTTATGAATTGCTAATACTAAATTAAATACAAATTAATTAATATTAATGTTTTAATTTTGAAATATAGTTTACAAATATCAATGCCTCATTTACAACCTTCTTCAAGGATTTTGGGATATAACCTAAAACCAATTTATTATTACCAAATAAAATAAGAGATTTAGAGAAACCACAATTAACACAATATGTCATTCTTTTATTTTTAACCCACACAATAATCTCAATTGTTTCTGAAACACGACGAATGAAATAGTAAAAACTAAAACTGAATTAACATGTAATTACAAATTTTAAAACAATTGATATTCTATATATTGCAGGTTCAGTGAGGGTGTTATGATCTAAAATCATTAAAATTTTCTGCCTTGTTAATAGATAAAATCACTTTCCTAAAGTAGAAACAGGTTTTGAAAGTTGTAACTATAACATACTTGCACATTAAGGCTAAATGTACCGAAAAATACTTGTAGGAAAATTCAATAGATGGCAGCACTATCATAGGGAATTGACTTTACTGATAACGTCTGAACAAATTGTCCGATTTTTGATCTGTAAACAGCATATGAAACCTTTTTAAAACAATTTAAGCTACGAAGCCCCATTTCCAAAACAAATGGCAGAAAATCGTTTTTTAAAATTTTTTCTCGTACTTCCGGGAACAATTTAAAAATGTGGGCTCATAGCGCGATGGTGAGAAGCTTCCAGAATCCAAGACTGTGTCAATTAAGCAAACCGGATAAATAGGAGTGTCGTAAAGTCAAATTTGGAAATACACCTCACTCCCCCTGCCCCTTCATCCTGCCATGCCGATGCGTCACCCACCCGCTGGGGGAGGGCCTGCTCCCTCAATACGGCGACACAGTATTATGGCAAGTCCTGACGGCCTGCAACGCCCGAGGAGACCGAACTGACAGGCAGACCACCCAGGCACTCTATTTATGCTTTCGTCACTGTGCATCCCAATATATTTTACCCGCATATGAAACTAGTGATGCTGTAACAGAGGCAAATCATCTTTAATAGTAATATAAAACTATCTTGTTCACATATTCCTGTCTTGCTCCGAACACCATAAAAAAAATTGTTTGAGGCATTACTCAAAATATCGAATCCCGTTTGGAACCGATTTCAAAAATAAAATTGAACCAATTGTGTAAATATCACTAATATTCCATCTCACATATTATTTGAGATATATTTCATTTCTAAGATCTTCCAATATCATTCCACTATTGGAAAGAATGAGTAGAGATTATGCACAAGCTCTTTTATCCTACGTCTCGATTTTTGATCTCCAAACGGTGTTTGTCTCCTTGTTAGGATTCATCTGGTTAAACCCTTTTTACTTTTCCGTATACGTACATATATAAGGAGTAATATACGTAAGAGAGGGAAAGTTATGTAATGCTACGCGAAAAAACAGCTAATTTTCGTAAGAAAAAAATTTATTGCCGGGCTGTTGTAACGAAAAAGCAGGTTAATCCAGTTACTAAATTAAGAAAAAATCCTCTAACATGCGGTGTCACCTGAATCTCTGTTTGTGGGTCCTTGATACTGAAAAAACCGATTGAAAGCAAAATGTACGTCCGTCCGTCTGTCCGGTGTACGTGAACAACACTAGCGCCTAAACTATGCGCACGATTTTTTTCCAAATTGAAGAAAACACTGTCCATCTGATCGAAGCCGAAGTTCTAAGATTTTGAAAAACATTCATTAATTTTTTGGGGGATCTTTACATGAAGCCGCCAGAAATTTTAAAATTTTCTCAAAAACGGCTCCAAATTTTTTCTCTAAATTTCTTGTAAGAATAGAGTAAAATACACTTATAAAGGTGGCATAGGTCCGAATTTCACAGTTAACTCTGAATTTCCGAAAATTGCTAAAATTTCAATTTTTTTCGACGTTTTCCTACAAGTACAAAATTGAAGATAGAGATTTTCCCTTCAAATAAATTTGTTCTCCATAACGAGTTCTTTCATGAAGGTCAGGTACGTTTTTTTTGGAAATTTTAAAAGTTTTACGGCAATATTGCGTGCAATATGTGCAATTTTAAAAAAGTACAAAAACAAGATTTTCTCAAATAGAACTTCAAATTTTTTCTTTACATTTTTAAAAGGGATAGTACTAAATGTACTCTGTGAAGTGACATAAACGCCATATTCTGTTGTTTTTCGAAAAATTACAAAATTTTTTTTTTTACTTGTATCTCACGTCGTTAATATTTACATTTATTCACATTAATATATTTATGAGTACATGTGCTTCAAATAATGTGATGTAAAATTTCTTGAACCGTTTTCTGTGAAAACTACCTCAAAATTCTGCATTTTCGGAAAAGCTCACACGCAATTTTCTCAAAAATGGTTCCAAATTTTTTTCTTTAAACTTTTGGAACAGGTAGGGCTAATGGCACTCTTTAATATGACGTATTTTGAGGTATGTTTTTGTTTTCTCAAAAATTACACTAATGTAAATTTTTAAAATCCTCGGGGGAGCCTGTAACCCCTAGAGGACGTGTCCCCAGGTGGCGGATATAGGGGAATGCCTCCCAGACATGGGTGGTAGGAGGGAAATGAAATACCTCCCGCGGACCAACAGGCACTGCTGCCTTGCAGTTGAGCATTGTACTGCTAAAGGCTAGAGGAAGACAACCTCAAGAATAAATTACCTGGTCCTCCAGGTTGGGGGTTGGGCAAAGGGCCAACAACCCATTCCCGGAAAAACACAGTGTTACGAAACACAAGCAACAGCCTTGGATAGAACAGTTAAATATGAAGACAAGGCAAGGAATAAAAGGACATGATATGAAGGTGGCAACTTGGAATATGAGAACAATGATGAAAACAGGAAAGATGGATGAAATAGGAAATGAAATGATTAAATATAATATTGATATAATAGCACTACAAGAAGGATAGACGGATAGATAAATCGGACTACACAATGATTTACAGTGGTAGTGAGGAAAGAACAGGACTTTATGGCACAGGTTTTATACTGTCCAAGAAAACAAGAAAGAGTATATTGGAATATGATATGATCAGTGAACGTTTTGCTAGGATACGCTTGAAGGGAAGATATAGAAATATTACAATGATAACAGTGTATGCGCCATCTGAAGATAAAGATGATGAAGACAAAGAGAAATTTTATGAAGAACTTGAACAGATATGTAACCAAGTACCAAAGTATGACATGATCACTGTTTTAGGTGATTTCAATGCTAAGATAGGGAAAGAAGATATTATGAACGATTATGCAGGCAAGCACACATTACATGAAGTGAATAATGAAAATGGCAATATGCTAGGGCAATTTGCAATAAGAAATAAAATGAAAATTAAAAGCACATGTTTCCCACATAAAAGAATACATTTGGAAACATGGAGATCGCCAGACACAGAAACAGTTAATCAAATTGACCATGTACTAGTCAATGGAAGATATTCATCATCCATTATTGATGTTCGAAGTTATAGAAGCCCAAATTGTGACTCTGATCATTACCTAGTGAAAGCAGTAGTAAGAGAAAAACTATTGAAAATTAAAGACCAGGAAAAGATTATTACAAAACAATTGGAAATAAACGAATTTCAGAAAGAAGAGATAAAGATATCAACAAGAGATAAAGGAACATCTGGAGCAACAAACCGAAAAAGATGATATAGAGGAGGAATGGAGAAGAATAGAAGAGATAATACAAACAGCTGCAAATAGCCAATTAAAAGAGAAAAGATGGAAGAGAAACAACTGGTTTGATGAAGATTACAGAAAGGCTATAGAAATTAAAAATGAAACCAGGAAGATGATGTTGCAGAGACTTACAAGAAATAATAGAGAAGAATATAAGAACGCAAGAAGGAAGGCTAATATCATACGCAAGACGAAAAAGAAAAATATGCTAAGAAAACAATTCCAAGAAATAGAAGAGCTAAATAAAGAAAGTGAGATTAGAAAATTCTATGCTGCCATGAATAATATGAGAAAAGGCTTTCAAATAAAGGACAGAAGATGCAAAGATGAGAATGGAAATATACTTAGTAATGAAAAAGAAGTAATAGATAGATGGGCACAGTAGTTTGAAGATCTGTTAAACAAGAAAATAAAATATGTAGATATAGCGGAAGGTAATATCAAAACAAGAGAAATAAGAAGTGAAGAAAATAAACCTGAACAAAAGGAAGTGGCGCAAATGATACAAAGAATAAAAAACAATAAGGCACCTGGCGAAGATCAAATACAAGGGGAATTAATTAAAAATGGAGGTATTACTTTGGAAAAGGCTATATGTAGATTAATAGGCAAAATATGGGATGAAGAAAAGATGCCAGAGAAATGGGAAAGTGGAATGATATGTCCAATATTCAAGAAAGGAGATAGATTGGCTTGTGAAAATTATAGGGGAATTACTCTACTAAATGTTGTTTACAAAGTATTATCAGGAATAATAAATCAGAGACTTCAAAAGTATTCTGAGAAAATTATTGGAGAATACCAATGCGGATTTCGTCCTTATAAAGGTACAATGGATCAAATATTTGTAGTAAGACAAATTATTGAAAAATTTCAACATGATATAGATATTAATAATAATAATAATAATAATTTATTAAGTCACATATACAATTACAATCGTGTATGACGAGTCAAAGTGATGTTTTGGGTGGAGAGAGTGAAGTTACATTACTGTCCAGAAGCAAAACAAGGGGCCATCTCAGCATTTGCTCATAGGATCAGGGAAACTGGACAAAAACCTGATCGAGATGGGTCATTAGCCTAGGAATTATCCTACTACAATAAGTCAATAGCCTACTATAATACTTGTTACAGCAAGATTAAGATATTATACAGTATATATTTATTTTTAATAGCAAAATAATTTAACATTTCCAGATTGTAATGTTTAATGTGAAAGTAAAATTCACTTGTTTATATAATTTTACTGCTACTAATAATAACAATCATAATTGTAATACTATTACTAATAATAATAACAACATATATTGAGTCACTTATACAATTTTAATTGTGGATGACTAGTCAGATATGATATATGCAGGTGCACATGTCAATAATAATAATAATAACAATAATAATAACAATAACAATAATAATAGTATTAATAATGGGATAAGTATTTTGGTTTATATGTTGTTAAGGGAAGTAGGGTTGTGATTTGTGTATTCCTTCACACTGTAGAACATGTTGTTAAGCAGGAAAGCTTTCAATTTACTTTTGAATGTATGTATTGTGTTTAAGTCTTTAATATCGCGGCCTAGCTTGTTGTAAAGTGTAATGCCCTCTATTAGGGTACTTTTTTGATAAAGTGTAGTTTCAGAGTGGGGAACATGTAAGTTATCCTTTTGACGAGTGTTGTAGTTGTGTACATCAGAATTTAGAGTAAAAGTGTCTTTGTTTTCCATGAGAATCTTTTTTGTGAATACCACTACTTCAAATATGTACATGCATGGTAGAGGAAGAATCCTTAGTTTATTGAACAAGGGTTTGCAAGACTCCAGCTTATGAGTGCTGGTCATTGTTCGCAGTATTCTTTTTTGGATAATAAATGTGCGAGTGCTTTCAGGGGCATTTCCCCAGAAAATTATTCCGTATTTTAGGTGTGAGTGCACATTTGCAAAATACATTGTCCTAAGTGTCTCAATGTTGGAGTTCGACCTGAGGATGTATAGTGCATAGCAAGATTTGGTGAGCTTCTTGTTAAGATTTGAGATGTGAGCATCCCATTTTAGGTTTTCTTGGATTGTTAGACCTAGGAAGGTGGTTTTATGAGTTATCGTTACAGGGTTATTATTTATGAATAACTGCTGTGGGAATTTTTCTTTGGTTCGAGGATTCATAAAATTTAGAGAGACTGTTTTGCTGGTGTTTATGATGAGATTGTTGTCTTGAAACCATTTTATTAGGGCATGCAGTTTCCCGAGTTTCTTTTTCTAATGATTGTTGTGTTTTTGCTTTGATGATTATGTTTGTGTCATCTGCAAACAAGATTATTTTGTTGTTCCTTAAAGCCAAAGGCATGTCATTTATGTATATAAGGAATAGAATTGGCCCAAGGATGGATCCTTGTGGGACTCCACAATTTATCATCTGAGGGCAGGAGTATTCACCTATTATTTGTTGATTATAAACAAGCATTTGATTGTATAAATAGGAAGATCCTTTATGAAACACTCTATGACATAGGAATAGCAGAAAAATTGATAAATCTGATTAAGATGACAATGAAAAATACAAAAGCAGTAATTAAATGTGGTAACAAAAGGAGCAAACCTATTACAATAGAGACAGGAGTAAAGCAAGGAGACAGTTTATCAGCTACTCTCTTTATTATAGCACTACATAGTATAATAAATAATTTAACACATAATAGTACGATATTTTATAAATCAGTACAAATATGTGCATTTGCAGATGATATTTGCATAATAGCTAGAAACAAAAGAAGTTGAATAACATGCTATGAAGAAATGGAAAGAAAAGCGGAAACAATAGGCCTAATAGTAAATGAGAAGAAAACAAAGTATATGGTACTTTCCACATCAGAGACAAGAAGGAGCCCCCAAAATATTAAAATATTGAATAAAACCTTTGAAGGAGTTACCAACTTCAAGTATTTAGGAACCCTTATTAGTAATCAGAATGACATGAGGGAGAGCATCAAAGAACGAATAAAGGCACGGAATAAAGCATATTATATAAATATGCAAATACTAAGAAATAAATTAATAAGACGTAACATGAAAATGAAAATATATAAAACCTTAATACGTCCTGTGGTAACATATGGGCAGAGGCCTGGACGTTAACAACAAATGATACAAATGAGTTAAGGCAATTTGAACGCAAAATAATACGGAAAACATATGGACCTATCAAAGATCAAGAGATATGGAGATATAGACGCAACGATGAGATCAATTTAATATTGGAAGAAAAAGACATTGTCCGATTTATCAAAGCGCAAAGGATCAGATGGTTGAGACATATTGAAAGGATGGAAAAATCAAGAATGCCCAGAAAGATATTAGAAGGTGGTCTCTTCTCAAAACAGAGGAGAGGCCGTCCCAAAAAAAGATGGAAGGACGATGTAATAAAAGATCTAAACATCATGAAAATAAAGAATTGGAAAAAGATGGCAGAAGACTGAAAAGACTGGAATGCTGTTGTGCGTGAAGCCAAGGCCCACAAAGGGCTGTAGAGCTAGAAAAGAAGAAGAAATTTTTAAAAGATTTCTCACACCTTTAATATGTAGTTTCGCGCTCACTACACCTTTAATATGCGATTTGCATGATTCTGGAAGCATGTTGCCAACATGCTATCAGCCCACACTTTTGAAATTGTTCCCGGAAGTATGAGAAAAAATGAAAAAAAAGAAAACAAGTTTCTGCCATTTGTTTTGGAAAAAGGGCTTCATAGTGTAAATAGCTTTAAAAAGAAGTAAAATGCCGTTTACAGATTGAAAATTGGACCATTTGCTCAGACGTTATCAGTAAAGTAAATTTTGCTTATTTTGGTGCTGTCATGTGGTGGCAGCAAATTGAACTACAGTCGTTACATTTAGCCTTAAACTAATGCAAATGAAGAAAAAAACTTTTTCAACAAAAAGTGAAGTGAACAACAAGGCAATTGTAAATTTTAATGAAAATACTGAATGAGTTGCCATCTTCAAAACAAAAATATTTAAGTTACCAACATTTTGAGAAGAAAATTAACATAAAAAGAAAACAACAATGTAGGAAACAATTTGCATCTAACATGAAAACATAGTTAACAACTGATTACAATCAATTTACAAAAGAATTCTTGGAAAATTATCTCACTGTCATTATGAACTAGAAATCACATTAGTAATTTAAAATTCTAAGTATCCATACATAGTGAAAAGCATCTCTAAAAAGAGAAGAAAAGAGAAAAGAGTTTCCTATTTGTAGAACAGAAATATTAATTTTAGAATAGTAAAGAACACAAAAACCTAGTCCTATATGGCAATTTTCATTTAAAAATTATGAGCCATTTTAAAGAAAGTTGTGTTTTAGCACTACCAAAAATGCAAAGTTTGAAGCTCATTTTCACAAAAAATTTTTGCGTTTTCAAAATACATTATTTGAAGTTAAGGTAGTATGTTCGTTATATCGACCACGGTGAAATACCCCCAAAAAGTATTTTAAATGAAAGTAAAATCGCTGTTCTTCAAGTTGGTGAAAAGAAACTAGCCCCTTACCGGCCTAATTTTTGAATAAATTAAGTGTTAATTAGCACAGGCTCTTATGGAGAAACTTTCGCGGGCATAGGTTTTCCCAAGATACCGGAGAAGTTATACGGTGAAAACTCGCTTTTTTTTATTCAGTACATAGTAAATTTTTTGAGGAATCAGATGGTATTTAATTTAACCCACCTCACGGGCCATTCTGAGGAGTAATTAATAAAAAACTACCGTGAAATTCATGGCAGCCGGAAGTGACGTTTCTCAGCCGACGAGGTTCGCGTCGCAAATCATGCTATTGACAGCACTGTTTCTCTTCGGGAATGATTGGAATTCAAATTTTGTATTCACGTCAAAACATTAGTCCATAACAAAAACAACTAAAATAACTAGTAATTCTAATAAAGAAAGGCGAATAATTTAATTGCTAACTGAAATTATTACCGATACTCTGAGTGAAGCCGAAGACACCCGAAAATATTTTAGTTGTGCCAAATTATGAAAATGAAAAATCATACGAGATACTAATTTTAATTTCGATCATTGTTTTTCTAAATCAATACTTTCAAATACCTCTTTTAAATATTTCAAAATCATTGTTTTATTATTCCATTAACAGTTACAAGCAGCTATTGTTAATTAACTGATGGAATAAATGATTGAGTATTTGACTAGCGACTGGCTCGAACATTCTACCTTAATTGAAGAGATCTTTCAAAAGAATTACATTTATATCATTTTGGAAAAAACAAAAAAATAACTCAAAATAAACTTTAGGTCATATTAAAGAGTGTAATTAGCACTATCCACTACAAAAGTTTCAAGAAAAAAATTTGCAGCCATATACGAGAAAATGGCGTTTGAGCTTTTCTGAAAATGAGGAATTTTGAGCTATTTTTGAAAGAAAATGATTGAGTTTTCAAGAAACTTTACTTGATGTTGTTTAAAGCACATGTACTCGTAAATATAATAATGTGAAAAAATTGCTCATAATGTAAATATTAATGATGTGAGAGACGAGTCAAAAAAATTAAGTTTGCAACTTTTGAAAAACAGAAGAATACAGCAATATGGCGTTTTTTCCCATCTCATAAAATACATTAGGCACTATACCCACCAAAAGTTTAAAGAAAAAATTTCAAGCGGTTTTTGAGAAAATCTTGTTTTTGTAATTTTTTAAAATTGCTCATATTGCACACAATATTGCGCGAAAACTACCAAAATTTTCAAAAAAACTCACATGATGTTAATCAAAGAACACACTTTGAACAATAAATTTTATTTAAATGAAAAATCTCTATCTTCAATTTTGTAGTTCCAGAAAGACGCCAAAAAAATTTTAAACTTTACCAATTTTCATAAATTCAGAGTTATCTGTGAAAATCGGACCTATGCCACCTTAATAAATGTATTTTACTCTATTCTAACAAGAAATGTAAAGTAAAAATTTGGGGCAGTTTTTGAGAAAATTTTGAATATGTCCAGGGGGCTTCATGTAAAGTACTCCCAAAATTTTACAGAATTGTTTTCAAAATCTCAAAGCTTCAACTAGAATAAGATCGACCGGGAAATATCCATTTTGGATGAAATCGTATGTATGGTTTAGGTGCTAGCAGTGTTCACAGACGGACAGACAGACGGACGTTTTCCTTTCAATTGGTTTTTTGGTATCAAGGACCCACGAAACAGGGTTTCTGGCTACACCATGTGTTAGAGTAATTTTTTTTTCTTAATTTAGCAACTGGTTTTATCCACTTTTCGTTATCATGGCCCGGCAATGAATTTTTTTCCGCCGAAAATTCGCTATTTTTTCGCGCAGCATTACACAACTTTGCCTATATTACGTACTTCACTCTGTATATACGTACGTATACGGGAAAGTAAAAACAAGGACATAAAAAAGTCAAGTTTACCTTCTGCATATGGGAATCAGTTTTTGCCATTTCAGCAAAATAATCATCAGGTCGTTTTGTGCGAATCCCAAGTTCTTTCAACCGAGACAAACCATCAAGAGCTGCTGCCTGTGCTTGACGTAAAAACATGGTTTCCCGCTCAAAATCATTTAATACTGGGTCATTAGCCTTGCCCAATTTTGCTTGCTTTTCCCTTTCTTCTTGTAACTGGAAATAAATAATTCCAAAATGTTACTTATAACAAGTCTCAATTTCATACTATTTAAAAGCACTTTCAGCAAACTATTTAAAAATTATAAGAAGCATATTATAAGTACTATACAACTTACACAATGTATTTGTAGTACTATTCATTTTGCTAAACATGAAGTTTTCTTTTTTGTATTATTAAAATTAATAAGAATACTAAAACAAACAAAATTATGAAGAAAAATGTTTAAATGAACCGAACAAAATTTGCGATTCAACAATGATCATTCAGTGAAGTTATATTTATATTCTTACTTGTAGCCTGCAGCAGCTGAAATGCTGCTGACACAAAATGTTTTTCTAAAACGTTGCTCACACAGTGCTCCATATCAACAAATAAAATAGACACTTCTACAATACTACCATAAATTAAATATTTTAACAAAGCATTCTTCAGAATACTACAGTAACGTAGCATACTCTGTGTAGCTAGTTGCTATTCCATAATACCAGAGAATAGCAAATATTTTCAAAGGCAGGTGGCCTCTTCCTTGGAGCCTTACCACCATGCAAAGATTCCAATGCAATATATTTTCAAAGGCAGGTGGCCTCTTCCTTGGAGCCTTACCACCAATGCAAAGATTCCAGCATGCCATTAACTAGTACTGCACTGTGTACGAGAATCCAGATTTATGTGCATTACGAGAATAGGATAACACAATCAAATACTAGCTGTTTTTATACATATCAAAACTGATTCATTAGTTTTGGACTATTCCCAGTTACTGGGCATCAAATGATCTTTTCTTCTTAGGTATCATCGAACCTGCACCTTTTCACGGTCAGTCATCACTATGATTTATTAAATGCATGCAGAGTTTCATTCCCTTTATGCCTTTAAACCAGGGTCCCTTCAATTTGAAATTAATTCAAAATTAAGCTACCTTACCTTTGCAGCAAGCTCTGGTGCCAATGCAGCTGGTTTTGAGTTTAAATCCAATCGCTCAACCCAAGGGAGTTTCAAGACTATGCTATTCAATATTCGATTCAGAGCAACCTATGTACAAAACCAAACAAATAGATCTCCATATTATTAATGACTGGATGACTCTTTGTTTTAACAATTTGGAGATTGAACTGCGCTGAAAAGAAAGGCAGCAGACTATCGAATGTAGAGCATATTACAGGAAGAAAGAGGAGATTGAAGGAAGTCACCAGGTGATACAGATGAACAATCTAAAACAACAAGCACAAGCCTAGTTGCCATTGTCAAAAGCATTAAAATTTAAACAGTAATAAAAAGGCATTTTTCCACACTTCCAGACTAGTAATGACATTTGGCATCTTTGGTAGACAAACCGATATCATGCACACTGTGTTCAGTATGTTCCCTGCGGTGACAAGCAGAATGTATTATTTTCAGAACCTATAAAAATGTAGACAATATTACAGAAAATTACTACAAGTTAATCAAGGAGTTATTTGGTATTCTTTACTACGTAAATAATTTTTAAGAGTTGCAAGTGAAATAGTAATAAAATTTATTAATGTAACACTGATGAGATACAAATAAATGGCAAAACATGAGTAATATTAATTACATGTTTTACTCATAAGACATACACTCAAGAACCTTGACTGCATAATTTCAATGGGTCACGAGTCAAATATAAACATTTACAAATACACTTACTTCATTATTCACGTAAGTCTTCTTAGCATTTTCCTCAATGTTAAGCCCAGGCTTAATAATCCCCTTGGCAAAAGCTTCCTGCAACTATAAAAACACGAAACGGTTCAAACTTAACATCAAAATATATTTTAAACATTCACCGATTACAACACGTTCTTCTGAACTTACTTCGGTATCGGAATCACTCTCACCGCTTTCAAGTTCATATTGGATCATTTCCATTTTTCTGAAATTAAATTTCGCAGTGGAATAAATGACAGACTAAACACAGCCTTATAAATATTCTTCCTCTTGATCACATTCAATATTTTATAACTTCGGCATTAACCTGTATCTTGTGTTACTCGGAACAAGCGGCGTCGTTCACTCGGTTTATTTCGATTTCAACACAAATAGAATATCAATAATCCTCACCAACGTGCTACTTAACCACACGCAAATTAACTACTAATTCTATTCTAAAACGGGACGGGACTCCTGATTTCTCATCCAATTTAATCCCCATAAAGGTACACCCTGGGGAACCCAACCACACACACGTGCGCCCACGTCAAACCACGTCTGTTTCTTGGCCCAAAGAGTAATAACCAGAAAGTATACTGCGATTTTTGTAGGAAGAGCTCTCAAGGCCACTCAAATCCTATCTTCGCGATGGAATATGTCACGGCATTTGGCGTCTTTTCTCGGTCTTGCCGTTAGAATTCGCATGATCGCAAGAACTGCTTCATACGGTCGCGATCGTGCGAAATCTAGCGGAACGACTGTGAATGACACGAAATGCTGTGACATATTCCATCGCGAAGATGGGATTTGAGTGACCTTGAGAGCTCTTCCTACAAAAATCGCAGTATAATAACTATAAAATATTTTTTATATACATGGATTTATAATTCTTGGCGCATGAGGGTCTTTTTCATGATTCTCACGACATTTCGTGTCTTGTCCGGCAGAGCTGCTAGATCTCGCATGATCGCCAACACTGTCCGATACGCTGGCGATCATGCGAAACCTAGCGGCGTACGCGAGAAACACGGGAAATACCGTGAGATATTCTATTGTAAAGACAGGTCCCCACGTGCCAAGAAACAAAAACCCCAAGTATAAGTACTGTCCAATTTAAATGTAGAAACATATGACAGATAAAGCGCTGTGACTCATTTGTCCAATCGGGTGCTTCGATACCTAAAATTACAGGCAAAATTTTTAGTATTATTCTTTCATGAAGAACATGATGAGGGTTAAGGGCACAAATTTATAGCTAATTTACCTTTGAAAATATAATTTATTATAAAGGAGCGAATATTTTGTCAACAAAACTTGAAAAAAAAAACGCACTTTTTCTGTATTCAAAATTCCACTAGAACACGGCCGTCTCTAGTAACTGTCTAGAGATGGCGGTAACTAAGGTCCGATTAAATTAAGAAGGTGATTGACAGTTCAGTGTGACGTCAGGACGCCACTCCCGTTTCCATGGCAGCTGCCAACCAGAGAGACAAAACGTGACGTGTCAGGTCGCTCAGTTGCCACTGCCGAACACGGGGAACATTTGAGCATCGCACAGCGACTTCCCTGCCGCCGCGCCGCCCGCGTTTCTGGCTGTGCTGCGCGCGCAATGTGTGATGAGTGTTGTGATGAGTTGCGTTGAGGTTAGGTTTTTGTCGTATTTTTTACACTTTTACATGTATTTTTTGAAGTGTTTGTTTTCGTGTCCCGGTAACACGTGCTCAGTGGTTTGCGACCTGGCAACGTCGCTCCCCTCCACTCACAAATGTCAATCACTTTTTTAATTTAATCGGACCTTAGAATATGGTTTATACTTCGAGCAAAACTTCTGCCGACTTGACAGCCGGGAGTGGGGACGAGCGATGTTGCCACTTACTCGCGCGGCAGCCACATGTTCGTTCTTGCGTCAGATCAGCTGTTAATGCATACACATTCAACTTATTGTATTTTTGGTAGAATTGTAATAATGACACTCGTTTATTTGATGAAATTCTATTACAAAATTTTCTCGCAGTCCCTTACACTATGATGTTGCCAAAGCAAGGAATAACGAAACATTTTTGCATATGCAGATGAAAGTAAGTATAGCGATACGCGTTTTAAGAAGGAAGATGCATAATATTCATTATGAAAGATTTATAAGAGAGAAGTATCTAAAAGCAAGACATCTTGGTTTGAATACATACCTTTCACAGAACGTTCACAAAAAAAATGCAGGACTTTTCGAAGTTACTGACTTTGCCTGTTATTTACAAGGTTTTCAAAGAGGCGTGTTATTGAATGCATTGGCATAAAGATGAAAATTAGAAATGGCCCGTGTGGATGGAGGTGGATGTACATTTACATCGTGTCATAAGGATATGAAGCTTTAAGTAAGCCTTTAACACTACATGTCACAACCGCACACACGATGCATAACCTAACAAGTAATGGCGCTCCTCTTGGTGCTCGGCGCTCTTTAATTTTCAGTTACTTCGCGCTATTACATTTCATTTGTTTCTTAGTAAACGTCGGCAACTATCTAGTGACATCATCACAATTTGAAGCCTCTGATTGGATAACGGAACCCCCTCTCCCCTCTCAGCGTGGAGCTGTCAAGTTGGTAGATATTTGGTCGCAATATAGGATAGAGATCACAGAATTAAGAAAACGTGCACAAATTTCACTTCTCCCCATAGCTCGTCACACACAGTTTTTAACTGTTTTTGACGTAACTAAATAAATAAAAAAGTTGGAGTTGGCAAGCATCATCATGAATATCCATAGTATCATCATGGTATATTCCTCCATGGATGTGGTATTCATCCATGGTATCATCTTCAGACCTTTGGTTAAAAAAGATTGTTATGATTTATAAAATTGGGCGCAATACAGAAATACCTTTATATTCTTTTTAAAAACATTTCAATGGTATGAATCGAGCATGTGAAAGTGTGTGTGTTGGGCTTGCATACATATCCGACTTCAGCCAATGAGCTTCATACACCTGTTTGCGTCACAATATTAGCGGAAATTTTAAATGCAGTCAGATATGAAAATTATTAACTCGTTACAAGATATTGAAACAGATTTATGAAGCATTTCGCTGCTGCCGACACCTGAAAGACTGACGGGTTAACAGGACGCATTCATTAAGAAGTTTTTGGTCCGTCGACCAGTAAAAGAAATCCTGATATTTAATAACCTAAAGTAATACAGTAAATTTAGTTTGCTACGGCTTCTTAAAATCTACGAGGGATGCAATAACAACTGCAGATACACAAGACTGAATTATCACTCCCAGCAGTGTCAGGTAAAGTCAAGAGGCCATCCGGCCTTCTCAGCAATCTTCAAGGTGCTGCTCCGATGCTTTGGTGATGACTAGGGAGCGGATTTTTATGTAATTACATATTTTTCGTCTTTCTACTTAACGTTCTCAAAATTGTAATCTTCGCGAATCATAGCCCTCCTAACACAATATCGAATTTTTTTCGTTACATATTTTTACATATTTTAGTACTATATTAGAAATTTTTCTGTTTTCACATTATATTTTCTTATTTTATTAATTTCCTTCAATTTAATTCCATATTTTTCTGAAAAGATGTTTGTTTTTTAATCAGCATTTTTCGTACATTATTGAAAAATCCAGGTTTCCAAAGTATTATTTACACCGCCGTTTTGTGATCTGTAACCTTAATTTCCGAGAAAAATTTGCAATCGCTGACTTGTAACACTTCGATGAAGAAGCTACAGTGTGTTTGCTGGTCGTATATCTCGCCAGTTTGTGCGATGGCTTCTATTGCGCTTAGTCCGGCAGCTAAACTACGGCCCTGGATTATAATAGATGAAGCTTTTACTACTAATGAGAAAATTGTATGATGTACGTATTGTATGGTGTAAAGTGAGCAGTTTTTCTAATTGTAATTTCTTGCTAAGTAAATGGTTTTTAATTGGAGAATTTTAATATTACATATTAAATCGGATTTACTCGCCCGCTCTTCCGTCTGACCATGCAAATTTCGCTACGCTCCTTTCACCTAGCGGAGAAAGAAGGTATTATCTCGGGCGACGAAACAGGCGATTTGAATTTAGCTCAGAGGCGTCATTTAGGCTTGAGGATCTTTTACATGCAAGTAAATCTACTAACACGGGCCAGGCGGCTTTACTTCCCCTCCGCGGAAGGCGTACGAAGGATTTTTTCGCCCTTAAAAAATCCACGGCTTCAATCGGGTTTGAACCCGCGAACTTGGACAATGACAGTCCGGCACGCTAACCGTCACACCATCGAATCCGCATATTTATCCGGTCTCTAGTGATGATGCTTCGTTGTGCTGCATTTAGGTCCGGCCATTGGCGTGCGTGGTCTCGGGGCTTCAGTGGGGGCTCTTGGCGGGCGTCTTTGCGGCGACCGTTTGTTTCTGCCGCTCGCCCGCGATCCCCACCGACGTCCAATGATCTGATGGCCACGCCGTAACCAATGACCAAAGCGTCCATTATTGGCAAAAATGGCAAATGGCACGAGACAAGATCTCCACCGATCCCCACCGATGTCCAATGATCTGATGGCCACGCCGTAACCAATGACCAAATCGTCCATTATTGGCAAAAATGGCAAATGGCACGAGACAAGATCTCCACCGATCCCCACCGATGTCCAATGATCTGATGGCCACGCCGTAACCAATGACCAAATCGTCCATTATTGGCAAAAATGGCAAATGGCACGAGACAAAAAAGGCAAGCAGAAGCGAAACAGCCAAAAGCAAGGAGCCCCCTGATCCCGTGTTCCGCTTATTTAAGAGCCCGCGGTCCGCCCCACCGGAGAGCGCCCGCGTGACACACGGCATCCAATCACGCGGCCTGGGTCGGCTCCCTTGGACCACCCGGGGAGGCCCCCACTCGGAAGCTCTCCGGGACCTGCTGCTCTCTGGTGTCGTCCTACGCGGCCGCCTCACCCGCCCTTCCCACGCGTCCCTGGGAGGTCCTCCGGGCCCGCCCCTGCTTCTCACGCCGTTACTCTTTCTTGGGCGCGACCCTCGTTCCGCTCCTGGAATATTTTACTCCCGTCATTATTTTGCGAGCTATAGGTCAATATCTTAGAAAAAACATCACGGCGTCGTTTTACCTCAGGAGGCATGGCGAAGCCATCCCCCACTGCTCCCGAGCGGAGCTCAGGTAAACTCGAGGACCCGCCTGCAACGATAACTGATTCGCTCTTGCACCTTAGTTCTCACGCTTCAGCACTCTGGGGTTCGGGGCGTTCGTCAAGGCCAGGCTGTCTTCTCCCCGCCCGCCCAGGCCGAGGCGGCGGCCACGGTGGCTCCTTATGGCGGGGAAGTTGAGCCTCGAAGAGAGGGAACCTCCCCCTCCACCACTTTTTGCGCATGCGCGTTCCAGGGATTTTTCGAAGTGGTCAATCTATAATTTAATTTTATAGCCGTCCCGCGCACATTTTTCATGGCGGCGTCTATCTTAATTTTCATGTCACTGCTACCCCATCTCGCCTTCCAGGCGGGAGGGAGGTCACCTTTTCGGGAGAGAAGTTCACCGCCTTCGAGGTTTATGATTGTTATTATTTAATTTTCACTCGGACATCCTAACCTTAGGATGGTTCTCGCAGGGACGTTTCTCTCGGTCCCCCCACACCGCCACATGATCGAGATAGCTTTCAAACGTTTTCGAGATTTCTGCTTGATTTTCTTTAATTTCTATTTGGCCACCCGCGCAGTGCAACAGTTCTCACGGTCACCCGCACAGTACTGTTGCAATATAAAGTAACTTAAAACACTGCGAGAAGTGCACATTTTTACTTGTTCTTATCGGTTAAACTTGTGTGTAAAACAACTGGAGTGAGATACGAGAAATGTAGTTGAAGCAAGGAAGGAGTGGGGGAGAAAAAACTAAACGAGAAAAAAGTGAGGGTCCGAGAGGGGGAGAGAGAGGGCGAAAGAGACAGGCGTATAGTGTTGGTTTCAATAGCTGCCAATAGATAGCATTGTAGAGGAGAATCTCTATCCCACAAGTCGTATAGCTGCATTAAGAACGTTGTTTTCTTCTTGCCGCCGCAGAATGCGATATATACTTGGGTTTTTATAACGTGGCGCGTCAGAGTCTGTAACCACGATGGAATATCTCACGGCATTTCGTGTCTTTCTCGGTCGTGCCGCTAGATGCAACTAGCCGCATCGCACTGTTAGATATGGTCAGGGTCATGCGACATCTAGCGGTATGATTGAGAAAGACGCGAAATGCCGTGAGATATTTCATCGTGAAGACAGGCTCTGACGCGCTAAGTTATAAAAACCGAAGTATAGGGGCCATTACTACACGGGAGGAGGAATCGTTGAGAAATCCTACTCAAAGCGATTTCAAGGTTTCGCGTCGCAACGAGGATTTGGGGATTTCGGGTCGAAATCGGGGATCAGTGGGGAAACGGCGACACAAGAGACTTAGGAGTAGGTTTCCAGTGCTGTCATGTTGCATCCCCATTCCTCGCTCTTGGCTTTCAAGTCACCCGCCATGACCCTGCGAGGTACTAGGGAAAACACAGTGACGAAATCATTGTCAGTGAGAGGGCGATTTGGTGCTAAGTATGCTGACACCTCTGCAACTTCGCCTTTTCTCGTGACGCTCTTAGAAATGACTTTATCGCTGACGCTTCAAGCCTCGCAAGGCGATTTGGTATCGAGCGACATCCGGCGACCACTACACCATCTTCGTGATGGCGAGCATTGCGGTCGGTGTTGTAAATAGCCATATCATTAAGCTCCAGGCCGTCGGCGCTGATGGGCTGTGTTTCCTGCAATAGAAGAACACCTATATGATGATAATTGCAGAATAACTCAATAATGCGTCCATCTACTAGGTCTGTGTGACCGGAACGATATTTGGCGTTAAAGGCGGTTACCGCAAATGGAACGGATCTGGTGTTACCCAGCGTTTGGTGTGCAGCCATTGTGGGCTGTCATTTGAACACATAAGGTTTGTAATAGTGAAGTGAGATTTTGAACCTGCTGCTTCAGATCGGCGACCTCCTTTCGAGCGGCTCTTTTGTATGCCCTTGTGGATATTAGAGTTTGCCGCCGCCCTCTTCGTGCGCGCTGCTTGCGCAGAGTGTTGTTTTGGTTGTTTTGGTGAATGCACCACATTCGCAAACGTAGTGCTCGTATTTACCTTGCGTGTGCGCTGTTGCGTGACGTCCGCTTCACACTTTTGCTCAGCTCTCGGTCTACAATTTTGCTCGGCTGCTAAAACTTCTTGGACCTTGCAGCCGACGTAGTTCGCGGAGTGGTTTCCTCCGCTGCTACAGAAAACAGTAGGTTTGCAGTGTCCGCAGATCTTTGTCAGATGGCCTTCGCCGCAGTGAGTGCAGCGTGGGCTTACCCGACAGGAAGTGCGCGTTTGCAACCAGCGGCAGCACCGTTTACAAACGGGAGCGCTCTTCGTCCGCTTTGCGTCCTCGATGCGCGCCTGGCACTGACAAATCGCTTTTAGGGCGAAAAGCCACTTGCCACCGGAGCGAAGTTGACGAAGTAGTTGCCCAACGGTTCTAGTTTCCCGTTTCAGCTCCTCTTCGGCTGTGTACTACACGCCTGGGTTTCCCCGGGCACTGCGCGGCGACATCGTCAGCAACTTCGTCCGCTCTCTTGGGGAGGCGGGCAACTTACGTAGAGGTTAAGGCCGCGTTCCTCCTTACGTGCGCGCGTGAAGTGCGACGATTTGAACTTCGTTGAGCGCGGCCGCGTACTTCATGTGTTTCTTCGGCGCGGTCACGTTTTCAGAAAGACGGTTGCGGTATAATATATTATCTTTTTAAAAAATGGTTATTCTTCACGTGTTGTGTGCTACTACCGAACGAGGTGACTCACAGCATCAACTGATGTCACTGCAGTTCATCCGTCCGAGAGATCTAGGTTCCAGTCCCGATGGTGGCACGATTTTCGACACTAGCTTGTCTGCTAGATTGAATTCAGTCGCTGTTCTAGAGAATTCTAGCGGCCACCTGCTATGATCAATAACAGGTTTCCCGTGATGTCTCCGATCAATATCAGACGAATGCCGGAGCAGTACCCTAACAAACGGGCCGCGGACCGCGCGCGATCTTTCCTTCCTCTTCTTTGTCCTATCCTCATCCCATACTTACACTCTTACACTTTCATACACTATCACACATGCCGGGAGACCGGCCGAGAGATATTGTCCCAGCTGGGGCGGTCCTCCGCTGAGATATCTGGTTGAGGAAAAACTCTCTAGCCGACGGTAGGTCAGGGCCGGATCTCACCATACAGCGGGGGAATATCACTGTCATTCGATAAAATGCACTACACTTACGGGACCAATAATCTTAGCAGTTGACGTGCCCGGAATCATCAATCGAGTGCTACTTTTTATTATTGTATCCCTTTTTGCATATTTAAATTTCGTGACTTGCCATTTTATTTTCTCTAAAAAATGTCCTGTTATATTCCTTGTAGCTTGAAACCTTACCCTCGCACGAGACTTCAGCAAAATGTCTTTGTTAATAAAAAATAAGAAAATTGAAGTTTGATTTTGTTATTTTATTTCTAAATTTTTGAAATGAGAAGTCTCTGAGGTCAAACCATCTTCTGTATTAATCGAAAGTGACAATTTCATTCTTTATACACTACTAGTGGTTCTACAACAGTATATACTTTCCCTATTACTGGAAACAGCTACGTAGTACTGAAATATTGCACTTTATGTGCTACTAACATCTTAGTTATTATTTGAAAACGTCCAATTCAACCAAGAAGCGAACAACTCACTGTTTCCATTGCAGTGTTGTTAGAACTATGTGAATTCTACAACTGCGCAAAAATAGAATACAAAAGTTTTGTAAACCTGTATTGGAAAAAGAAGCCTGATACCCTGGACAATATAGAAATGCATTCCATAGGGCCATGATTAGAGAAGAGTATTCTAAAACCATGCAACAAATACTCTTCTGACTACAAATGGTACAGCATTTGGTGGGAAAACTAAATATTTTCATGCAAATATCAACATAAATTAGACAATTATAACTCCTTTCCAATCAGGTCACAACAATGACACGTAATTCACAGATATTCGCGAGCGCAAACTGGATTCCATTGTTGCATTGTCGCTATTCTTTTTTTAATTCATTTATTACTTCCTGTTCGACAATTTGTCTTTCAGGACATTGAAATTTACAATATATGGACAGTCGTTTTGGACACTAACAGTTACCTCTTAAGAGGAATTATAAAGGTAAATTTTTAAGAATTAGACAAATGTATAAGATTAAGAAGCATGGAAAAGAAGAGAAAATAAATAAAATTACGGCGGATGAAATTTATCTTTAGAAAATTTAGAATTAACTCTACGAGGAAAGGGATAAGTTTTACCAAGATTAAAAAATTGTGCATGGTGTAATGAAGGAAGAGTATTAAATAATTTGAGCCTATAATTCTTAATCAAATCATGGATTGTAGGGAAATTTAGTTCATTGTGAATTTGTGTATTGGGAATAAACCAAGGTGGATGTAGAATTTTTCTAAAAAAATTGTTTTGAATAATTTGAAGCTTTTGTATATTTGATTTTGCTGCTTTTGGCCGTATTGGACAAGCATAAGTTAAAGTAAGTCTAATAATTGAAGTGCATATTCATGTAGCAGTTTTAATACAGTGATTTGAGTTATTATTTATGAGAAAATTAAGTTTATGTAATTTAATGGTAGTTTTTTGTATAACATTTTTAATGTGAATTTTCCAGTTCAGTTTTGTGTGCAGATGGAGACCTAAATATTTAATAGATGAAGAGGAAGAAAGCCAAGGAATAGGAGTGTTATGAATGAGAAGGGGAGGAGCAGTTATCGGCTTACATAACGTAAATATTTGGGCATGGCATTTATCCATATTTATTTTTCTCCAATTATGGGCCCACACCGAATGACGATTAAGATTTAGTTGACGTTTATTTCTAGCAAGAAGAATATTAGTGTGTGAATTAATAAGTGCTGTATCATCTGCAAAAAGAGCTAATTTAGAAGTGAATTTTGGAATGTCGGATAGATAATTATTGAATAGCAGAGGAGAAAGACAAGTACCTGGAGGGACCCAGGCAGATATATTAAATTTTTGAGAGAAGGAATTATTATATTTAACTATGAAAGTTCTGTTTGATAGGAAATTTTGAATAATAGTTATAAGATAAATAGGAATACCTACAAGATAAAGTTTATATATTAAACCATCGTGCCAAACTTTGTCGAATGCCTTTTCAATATCTAAAAAGATTGCAAGTGAGTGTTGTTTTAAATGAAAAGAATTTTCTATGTGTTCAGTAATACGCAATTGTTGATGAAGAGTAGAATGTTTGTACATAAATACAAATTGTGAAGGTTGAATAATGTTATTTTGAGAAGTGAATGTATAAAGTCTGTGAAGTAATATTGTTTCGTAAATTTTTGATAAAGAAGAAAGTGAACTAATAGGCCGATAATTAGAAGGAAACCTTGGGTCTTTCTTTGGTTTACAGATAGGGATAATTATAGCTAATTTCCAAATATTAGGAAAACAGTGAAAACGAAGAGACGAATTCAGAATATTAGTAAATCCAGCAATAGATTTATTATCTAAAAATTTGAGTGATTTGTTAGTAATTAGATCAAATCCAGTTGATTTGTGAAATTTTAATTTTTTTATAATATTATGAACTTCAGTAGGGGATATAAAAGGAATAAGTTGTGGAACGTTATAATTAGGAAGTGAAAGGAAGTGGGTTGTATGATTGTGAAGTTGAGTATTATGTATTGGACTAGCAATAAAAGAAGATTGGAAGTGAGAGCCTAGTAATTTAAGTTTCTCAGGATCATTTAGGGCAGTGGAGGAAGAGTCTTGTAGGACAGGAATGAGAGTTTTGTCATTATAAAATCGTTTAATTATAGACCATAATTGTTAAGATTGAGGGTGTATTTGTTGAAGAAAGTTTTGATATTAATGAAATTTAAATAAATGTATTCTAGACTTTATTATTAGCGAAATTTTGTTAAGTTTTGATTTAATATCGGGACGTCGAGTTATTTGCCAATAACGACGTAAAGCAGGGGCTAGGGAGAAATTTAGGTATAAAGCTCGAATGAGAGTAAAGTGTGTTATGTATTGTAGTGGTAAAATAAGATAGGTAATTGTCAATATCATTTGTAGATTGTATATTATGAGGAAACTTAATATTATTTTCAATGTCGTGTTGGAAGTCAGGCCACCTAATTTTTTGAAAAAGAGGTGTGAAGGTAGAAGAAGAAATATGAAAGAAAAAAGATAAAGTAACAAGAATTGGAAAATGGTCAGAATTTAATTCAGGAAGTACATTTTGTATTATAGGGAAAGGAAAATTTTGTGTAAGAATAATATCGAGAATATCAGGAATAATATTATTATTATATG
Source organism: Acheta domesticus (assembly GCA_031308135.1). Taxonomy (NCBI): domain Eukaryota; kingdom Metazoa; phylum Arthropoda; class Insecta; order Orthoptera; family Gryllidae; genus Acheta; species Acheta domesticus. The sequence goes on along the minus strand of JAHLJT010000631.1, from coordinate 261,230,775 downwards.
AATAGTAAGTAGGTTCAGAGGGGGAGTGTATTTGTACATTATTAGAAACGAGAAAATTATGTAATTTAATTCCGGTAGGGTTGGTAGTATTAAAACCCCAAATTTGATGTTTACAATTTAAATCGCCAAGAAGAATGATTTTGTTTATATTGTTAAAGATGTTTTTAAATGTTACGAGAGGGAATGTGTATTTTGACGGATGTCCATTGTTGCAGACCCTGAATTGTCGCTATTCTGAGAGCTATTATTTTTTTTACTTTTTATCTCAAATATTTCAAAATAAACAATTTCTAAAATATTAATTTGCAAATATATAACAAAAGGTCGAATGTAAGAAATGAACAAAGAAATAATATATAAAATTGCAAATTCTAATTTACGACGCATCCAGCTGTCCAAAGTAAATTTACCGCAGTAAATTTATAGCAGGGTATTACGTTTGTCACAAAATTATAGAAAAACTACTCGTATTTTGAAAAAAATAAGCATCACTTCATTTGAAGATGTAGTTTTGATAAATACATTTAATTGAGAAAAATGTATTTTTAATATTGTAGTTGTAACAAAATGACGAAAACGAAACGCAGTCAATTTCAAGCGGGCTATTATGTTTGTGAGGAAATTATAGAAAAACTACTCATATTTTCAAAAAATTCAACAGGACCTTATTTGAAGATCTGTTTTTGATGAGCATATTTCATTAAGAAAATTAATCGTATCTTTACAATTGTAGTTGTAAAAAGACGCCAAATTTTTTTAAATTTTTAAAAAGTTTTTGCATATCAGGCATTTTAACGAACATGAAACCTGCACCATTCTCATAGGCTTCGTTTATGCTACCTCAGGTCCCAATTTAATAAAAACAGGTCCGGTTTTTAAGAAAAATGGTTTAAAGAAAATAAAGTCTATGTTTGACACAACTTTTCGAAAAAAATACTTATATTTTTGAAAAATTGAACATAAACTTATTTGAAGACCTGTTTTTAAGAACACATTTCATTAAGAAAAACATGCATCGTCATAATTGTAGGAAGATGCCGAAAATGTTTGAATTCTTTCAATTTTCGAAAAATCAGTTGTCAACCAACATGAGACCTATGTCATTCTCTTAAATGACCTTCAATCTATCCAACAACAAAATTTAGTCAAATTTGTTGGCGCAATTTTTTTGAAAATTTTGAAAATGTGCCATGGGCTTTATGTAAAGTATCCTCCAAAATTAAAATATCGGTTTCAAATTCAAGTGATCGCGAGATCATCCAGATCGATCAGGGAGTATCAGTTTTGGAGAAAATCGGCTGAACGGTTTAGTCGCTAGCTTTGTTCATAGACAGATGGACGGACAAACGTTTTACTTTCAATTGTTTTTTCGATATCAAGGACCCACAAAATAGGAATTCTGGCTGCACCACGTGTTAGGAGATTTTTATCTTAATTTAGCAACTGGATTTATCCACTTTTTCGTTACCAGGGCCCTGTAATAAGAGTTTTTCTTCCGAAAATCCGCCGTTTTTTTCCGTATACTATACGTACGTACGTATAGTATACGGGAAAGTAAATATTGAAGTCGTAACGAATTTCCCGATTGGATGACAATGTGCCATGGTGACACACTCCGTCCAGTACCTTGAAGTGCTACTCTTTTTAAGTCGGTATATATATATATATATATATACTACTGCGCTCTACGAGAAAACATTATTGTATACAGTTTCAGTGGTATTGGTTAACCGCATTGTTTAATGTGACCAGTGTTTACAGTTTATTTAAAATTTGTATATAGCTTTGTTCAACTGCGCAGCACTTCTTATTAATTTCCATTAACGCATTATGTTTACTTTATCATAAAGCATTTTTGAATTTTCTAGTTCATCTGCATTTTTCTAGAATTATGTCTGTCACTACTCCTTCAGATCCTCGAGAAATACAGGTAAAGAGGTTATGATGTTTCCATATAGTTCTGTTTTCTTTAAGAATTGTACACATCGCACTAGAGACGAAATCATTTTCATAACGATTATTTTGACATGGGAGAAATTAAATAAATAGATTACATTTATATAATTTCCATTGACAGTGTGAAAATTGTGCAGAAATAAGTTTGTTTAACTTACCACAACTGAGAGAAACAATGCCATTTTGATATAATATACAAGTCAGTGAATCAAACCAAAATTTGATTGTAATTTAAATCAGGAAAATTATTTTTTCTCTTTCCTTTTTATGGCTTCCTAAACTATTGAGACTAATGAAGATGCTAATCAATGTCACAATGAAAAAACAGTTTAAGAATGTATTTTAAGTAATAGCAATAGGAATTAGCATTGCTAAAGAATAAGTTCAGCATATTTCCTGTCTCAGACTTTATTTTTTCTAAAATTTCAGGATTTCCAATTTAAACTTATCTGTCGATTGCATGTATTCGATCAAAAGGATGGAGAATACCAAGGGTCATATAATTTGGTTGCAACAGCAAGCAAATTTGGACTTCTCTTTGTTGGAAGTGGGAAACATCTTCAAGGTACTTACAAAAATTTGAAAGCTTACAACTCACAGTCAGTATATTGGATAGTTGCATTTCAACTTGCTTAACATATAATTGAACATTTTTCACAGCTATTTTGTTACCTCGTGTTCTTGAAATGGAAAATCCCACTGATCACAAATCACCAAGAGGAGCATCTCATGGTGGAAATGAAATTAGAAATTATCCTCGGAGAGAATTATTGCTTCTGGATCCGATAACAAATTTACAAGTTAATTGTGACCAGAGTTTGTTAGCTATTGCTGTGACAAAAGGAGGCTGTGCTCATGCTTTCATTTATGATGTAGGATCATTTTATGGAAAGGTATGGTTCAAAATAATTAATATATAAATTTGAATTTTATTGTGTTGAAATAATTGGTTTACATATGTTGTAATGCAATTTACTGGTCATATGAATCTGTATCAAACAGGTCTGTATAATGGTTATAATGTGTATTTGTATGTTTTCATTGTAGACTATCAATCTTGTTAAAGAAGTCAGATTGGCTACAAGCCCTGATGCTCATTTACTGGAATTATCATGGAATCCAGGAATTGCCAACGTTCTTGCCTGTTGTCTTTCAAATGGGACAGTTACTGTGTATGAATTCAAAAACGGAGGTGTTGATATTAACACCCTTCCTCCTGAGGCCCAGGCAACGTGAGTTACTTTAAATCCTGTAGTATCATGTTTTATTTTAGTTGGTATTGATTTACACTTTCAAAGCAATATTATATCCATTGTAGCTTAATGTGTTTTTTTATTTTTTGTCCACAGATGTTTCTCATGGAGTCCCAAAGGAAAGCAGCTAGTTGTAGGGTCTTTGAATGGATCTCTAACCCAGTACAAACCAGATTTGAAAGCTGTTAAAAATATTTCACCACCACCTATTTTTGAAAACCCTGCTTCAGTTGTAAATGTGCTTTGGATTTCAAATTACCAGTTTGCTGCTGTGTATAAAGATTCAATTAATGAATCAGAAAGACCATCTTTGATAATAGTCAATGCTCCTAAGACAGGAGGTTTTACTTTTGTAAATTATGAAGATATCTGTTACAGCTCAGGAGATTTAAGAAAGCCGCAGTTTTATCTCCTTCATCAACCAAACTGGTAAATATGTTCATTAAATTAAAAGAGCTTTAAATTGTGGTGTGTCAATTTTGTTGTCTCATATTGCTTCACAAGGTGTCAAAAAAAAAGTTGTAGTTCTATATTTACTCCCATAAACACTTCATAAGAAATGAAAGGTCACCTTAAAAAAAAGTGTTTTGTTTTATATTTTATTTCATTTTTTAAAATTTAATCCTACAATATATTTTTTTAATATTTTTTCTTGTTGTTGTTGTTGTTGAAAGAAAATAATATAGTAAGTAGTACAAAAATATGATTAGAACATTTGTATTTCATTAAACCACCCTTGTTGGCTTATGTCATTGTGGAAACTACCTTTCCTTAAGAAAGTGAATGTATATTTTGAACAGTCTCAAGTGAAGTTTTGACATTTCTGTGAGAACAGTTCATATTGTTGGATGTTACAGACAAGTTTTGTGGGAGAGCGTATAAGTATTTAATTTAGATTGCAATTTGTATGGAACCATTTGTGTTCTGAGTCAAGAGCTCGATTGAAAGGTTTCAAAGGCAATTTCTTATTTTGTAGGAATGTTCTTGTTGTGGGTTCTGCTAATAGTATGGAAGTTGGTGTTCTGGGTTTGACCAGTGACCAGTTAACCTGGGAGCAGTGGTTACAAGAAGATGCTTCACGTGCTGAACTTCCTCTTACATCATCCAAAGAAGAGACCTTTCCTCTAGGCATTGGATTGGACACTAGTACTCAAAAGCAGTTGCCTTGGGGTGAGTTTTTGGGGAACAATAAATCTAGAAATGAACCACTGCAAATCCACAAATATCAATTTTTAATAATGAAAATCACTCTTTGTGCTCCTATGTTGAGTGGTGCTTATGGGACTAGGGCAAATTGGTCTTCTGCTGTGATGTCATGTCCCACTCAGTTATTTTTCATTATTTTCTTAGCTTTGAGGTTGTGCAAAGTTCAACAGGTGCATGCATCTATAGAGTAAACTGTTGTGTGTGTCTGTTATGTTCAGTGTTGTGTAATTTCAGATTTTAGGCAGTTTATTAGGCTATTAATTGGTTGGAGTTCTATTCCTCTAAACAAAATGGATGCCTTCCACATCTAGTTCCGATAGCTTAGTTGCTACAATGCTGACATGACAAGCAGGAAACTGTTGTTCAATTATTAGTGCCTCCAGGATTTTTGTTGAGCACAAATGATGGCATCTACAAGGAAATATTTTGAGTGCAAACAATGCAAAGGTGTATTATGTTTATTGTTGAGTTGTTTCAGTCTGTTACCCTTTTAACTGTTTGAGGTGTGGTGATGGGTCAGAACATCTCTTCTTTTGTACCCCAAAACTTAAAAACTACTCATGTTGCACACGCGCACTGCAGTGGCATCAGTGAGATTTAAATAAAGAGCTGATGAGAATGCAAGAACCGAAGAGCTAGGTGTGCAAAGATTTAAGTTTAGGAAATCTAGAGAAGATATGAAATATAGTTTAATGTTTTGTTTTTTTCTCATTGAAGAGTATCAGTAAAAATTGCCTTTGATCAATTACAATGGACATAAATTTTCTTAAAGTTTGTTTTTGTAATATTGTCTAATGCAATTTGGAGAAAGAATGTATTAGTTTACATCAGAAATGCTGCAGGAATAATATTTTGTTTGCAGAAAATTGAGAGTTTCCTTTCTTTCTTTCTTTGTGTCCCAATCTACACTATCCTGAACTTAATTTATGTGCACATCCTTGAAGAGGAACTAGAGTGTACAGGTTTTCATTAATTTTATTAAATTTTGTCTATGTGCAGGTGAGAACCAGTTCCTACCTCCAATGCCTGTATTAACACTTTTGTCGCATAGAGGGGTACTCTGCCTTTTCTACGTAATCAACACACTGCCTAATGCTCCTGTGGTGTGCACACCTCCAGAAAAACTTCCTGATGAGAGCTTATTAGTACATTTTGTAACAACAGCAGTGAATAATGAACAAAATTCTACATCACAAGAACCTGTCAGTTCTCAGCAAGATATTAGTACCCCACAGTCCACCAAACCTGTGGAATGGAGTACCCCATCAGGTGTTGTGGATGTGAATCGGATGGGTCTGCGTGTCAATCTTGCAGAAAGGTAATTTCTTGTCCTCTATTGTATATCATTGATGAAAATGTGTCGTCAAAAATTAATTTAAAATAAGTAGACATTTATAGTAGGAGAGTAGGATTTTGCGTTTTGAAAAATAGATGAAATCTAGATTTGGTCACTCTTTTTGTTTAGTCCAGTTTAAGCATTGACCAATATGCAAAGGCTGTTAGTTCAAATCCACTGAAATGGGTGTTTTCATTATGTGTTTGTGGCTTGGTAACCATTTTTGATGAATCTCATTCCCTTCTTCCATTCACTCATTGTCATTACCTGCACATTTTTAACTTGGTAAATGTAGTGCTGGGATGGGCTCATGAGTCTATGGGTCTATTGAGCAAATACAGAAATATAAACTGGCTGAGTTGAGCCTGTGGGTTATCTCTGTTAAGTACTAGAGGGGATGTGGATTCTACTGGTTGGTTTGAAAACAGCATAGGTGGTGGTTGTCCTGTGGTGTGTGCTTTACAGTGTCCTGATGCCACCAGTCAGGCACTTCATAAGAAAGAAATGGCATGTATCCTTCAATCACACCCACAACCCTCCTTAATTGATATTAAATTTTTTTCTATCTTAATGTAAATACACATTTTAAATATATTTTATTTTTTAGCACTTAGGTTTTTCTATTGTGGCTCTGTAGGGTATCACAGTACCCTGCAATTGACTAATAAAATATAATTGTATGTAAAATAGAATATAAAAATTGTATAAGTGTAATTAATGTTTGTTCTTTTATTATAGATTTGAGAACATTTCTCCACAACACCAGGCTGTGGGGAAATCTTTTTCATTTGCTCCAAATGAACCTACTAAAATTCCTGTAGATTCTTCAACATCAGACTCATCTGTAGCATTCAAAGTTAATGCCAAACCTGCATCTGCACCTGGTGCAGGATCTTTGTTTCCTGGATTGGGTACTCAACCACCGTTCAGTATATCAAAACCTAATGAAACCAGTTCTGCTACCAGCACTATAGCAACACCTCAAAGCAACACAACATTTAATTTTACTATTCCTGCTGCAACTTCAACTCCTAATTTGGTGAGATTTTAATGATTTCATTCTGTTTCCCTGTGTACTAAAAATAAATGTTATTGTATTTTGAACAAATAATTGTTTATGAATTTTTATAGTTTAATATCCATAGCCAAAGGTGCACTCAGTGGGTGAGTTGCTCACAGTCTTCATTCTCCTCCTCAGACTGCTCCAAGCAGATTTACAAACACAGTTTTCATTGTTTTGCATGGAAACAAAAGCCATTCAATATCCCAATTGAATATTTTATAAACATATTTAACTATTTTTATTAAATTCAGCATAAATGAAAAGTTGTTTATAAGAGAACATCAAAGTCGTGTGAATACTGCACCTGTATATTAATGACCAACTGAATAGACAATAAATTGCAGTAATAAACAAAGAATTTAGCACTCAATTATTCTTGCCTCAGTAATAGAAATGCATCCTTTAATTGCATTCTTCTAACGTGCTTCACCCTGGTGAATACCAAATTATTCCCTTCCTTGATTCATTCCTAGTTGATGACAACAACGGTAAATTTTGTCAAGTCAGACGATACTGCTTTTGGTGGTTTCTAGGCTAGAATTGGTGGTGGCATGATATTCTCAAAAATCATCTATAAAAGTTTAATACATAGTTTGTCATACAAACTGCAGGGGTGTCAGCAAAATTGCAATTTAATATTTTTTGTTTTCAGCACGGAGTCAAACTGCCCCAGACTCAACAGTTAAATCAACCTGGGTTATCTCAAAAACAGGAATCGACAACATTGAGCTTGCAGCAGCTACCCCAACAGCAGATTGTGCGACCACCTTTCTATCCCACTTCATCTCAACAACAGCAGTACCAGCATCTACCTCCATCACAGCAGTCACCACAGCTTGCTCAAATGCTGCAACTGCCACAGCATCTGCAAGTACCTCAGCAATCACACCCACAACCTGTACAGCAAACATTATCTCAAGGGCAGCAGCTAATCCAACAGCGCCCTATACTTCAAAAACCTACTCAACAAACTGAGAATTCATCATCTGCTTCTAAGCCACTATCAAATTTATTTGGCAATCTTGGAGATGTTAAAGCATTGTCAAATGTTGATAATTCCCAAACAGGAAAAGCAGACACTAAAATAGTTTCTACTGCGACTGCTACTGCTACTTCTGCTACAGCTGCAGGTGATGGGAGTGGTGACAGTGAAGGTGTTAAACAGACAGTTATTAATAGTGAAGTATTATATCTAGCCATTCAGGAGGAAATGAATCATTTTGAAAGTGAAATGGCAGAATTGAAAGCCAGCTTAGCTAAACTCAGGGTGGAGGTGTGTAAATTTAAAAGCCTTAGACCATTATTACTTCATAATAATGCAAGAATTACTTTAATTATATAATACTTTTTTTTTCAGGTGGGAACTCCTGACGAGAAAACACAGCTACGTATGAAAGTGGATGCAATGAACAATTTCTGTCAAGAATTGCAAGAGGCAACAAATGCTTTGTGTTCTGAAGTGAGAGCATTGAAAGCTGAAATGGTGGAGTCCCTTGCTTGGGCTGAAGATGCCAGATCTAGAGCTGTGCAACAAAATGATCCTTGTTGGCTACAAGTGGTTCGTTCTCAGGAATTGGACCCTGTTAGTGCTCGTTACCTGGGTAATGTGAAGCAGTTGTCATATTATGTTGAAACTCAGCTTTGCCAGGCTGATCGCTCTCTAGAATTGCAGTGGGCAAATTTTCAAGAATCATGCCGAGACAAGATAAAGTAGGTTCAAATTTTTCACTCAAGTGTTTGATACATATGTATATCATCTCATCTATCATAGAAAACAACTTGCTTATGATTTAAAGAGCACGAAATCATTAGTAAGTTTTTATATGATAGATAATATACAAAAGTCATTTGCGAAGTGAGAATCACTGTGGAAATTAGCTTTGTTTATATCTTTCTGTAACGTTTACAATAACAATACAAAAAAATCATGTTATATTGTCTATAAATCAAGTTCAAATAGACTTGAAGAATGCAACTTTAGAAGACATCAATTGATGGGCATCTAGAAGCTGGTTCAGAATAAATGTTGCAAATTTTCATGGCACTGGGGGGTTGTAAATCATAGCCTTTAGCTTTTGATGTGGTGAGAAATCTCATTTCATAAAATTGCATGTTTGAATTTTCTGGCTTCCTGTCCTTGGTTATTCTCTAATTAAACTCAGCTTTGCCAAGCTCTGTTGATACATGGTCAGCTGTGACAGTGTCAGAGCTGACCCCTCCCCCTCTAGATGTTTTCTGTTGGTTCACATAAAACTCCTTGACTTTGAAATGCCAGTGGCATTGGAGGAAGATGTGTGGGATAGAATTTCAGCCAGACCGCATACAATTTTGAAAGTTTCAAGGAGGTCCCCTCTCTCCCTTCTTACTCCTTTCTTTTTCCCCTTTTTATCACCTTTTCCTCTCTCTATTTTGTCCCTCTTTTCACCGACCCTTTTCTCTCTTTCTCTCTCTCTTTTCCAATGGCGTAGCGTCAGGGGACGCTGAGATGCTGAGCATCCCCGTATATAAGAACCTTAAATACTGTATTGATAATCTTACAAGTGGTCTGTTGAGCGAAACACGTTTTGTATTAATTTAAAATTGATTTCCTGTGATTGAATTCGGCGGGCTGTTGAAGCTGGCCTCTGATTGCTTGGAAGCTAAAATACTTCAGCGTCTGCCGCCAGATTGCGACGAGCAATGACGCATGCGCAGATGGCGAGGTCTCCCTCTCCCCTCTTCACCCCTGGCCCAGAGAAACCCGACTGCTTTACGCTAGCGTCTACTGCGGAAAGAAGCTCGTTTGTGCACGAGAGCGCAGCACACTTCAGGCGTTCAGTAAATTATCTTTCTCTCTCTCACTCGGGAGTCCCCGCTTGGTCATGGGTACAAACTGTAGAAATAGTGCCTGACTACTATTTCTTAATTAATATCCAAGAAATTGTATTATCTCTTAAATAGATTACATATTATTTAAGTCTGCAATGTATAAATTAACAAATGGTCTTATTGCCATTCGCGTATAAGAATTAAAGCTGAGCCATTGTATAATATGCTTTCAAGACATCGGCAGCCCTGACTGCTGTGAGGATTTTGTGGGAAGCGCCTACACCGTCGTAAGCAATCGAGATCGTGGAAGCAGTCCCAGTGTATCTGCCTTGTGTTGCGTTCGCCTGTTAGACGAAGTAGTTGATAGTGACATTTTGTGTGTTATTGTTGAGCATCCCCAAACGTGTGAGTCACGCTACGCCACTGCTCTTTTCCCCCCTCCCCTCTGTTTCCCTCCCTCTCACTCCTTTGATGTGGTGTCAGCATTTGCAAATTTTTGGCATCTTTCTTTGTGAGTGTATTGCTGGAGATTCCAGGACAGCTTTGTCCATCGACCCTTGATGTCATTTTATGATTATGATGACCAAATTCATATTGCCAAACATCTGGGTAATCAGATCATTCTTTCTCAATGGTTAAAAGTACTTAAAAGTAAATGCTTTTTATAGCATGTACATTTATTTGTAGTTTTAGTTTGCATCATCAATAGCATAATTTTCAGAATTAAACTCTTGAGAAAAAAATACTTCTAGATCATTCAGAGAGTCATTTTGGGCTTTTGTCTGGTCTTCTATATTGTGTCGGTCTCCTTCAATGTGTCTAAATTTGGTGTTTTATCTCTGAAATTTTGAACTGCCAACTAATCCTGCCCTCTGTAGTGCTTCCAATTGTCTGCCAGGGGGGAACAGAGGAAGCAAATTGCAAGCAGAATGAAAATTGATTTGGACTTTACTAAAACTTTCATTCACATTTGAAACTGATACAGCACTTGACTCATTTATTTTCTACCTTGAAGAGAAAAGATGATTGTAAAAATGTATAATGTACACATGCAACACAGATTCTTATTTTACCAAAAAAAGGGGTGATGTTGAAAACCATTCATTGGATGATTTGGGTTGCCCACTAAAGAATACTTTCTTAAAAGAAGGATCTTTCAAGTATTTGAATACATATGAGTTGATGTGGAAGCACAAGATAGTTGCAGACAGGATAAATAAACTGTAAATAGAAATCTTCTGATGGGAGACTGCTAAGTTTTATTGTGACTTACAATAATGAGTGTATGATGTCGAGAATGAAAAATTATTTGAAGGCATATGTTAATGACAACAAAAGAGATACAAGGTCCAATAAATTGTATCACTTGTATTGTAAAATTAAAAATTGGTCTTTATAAAAGTGGATGATTCTTACTTTAAAATGGCTCTTCTATAATAGTCTAATAGTTTATTTTTTTTTTTCCTTTTAATCTTGTGTAAAAGGATATTGAGACAGGTTATCTTATTTCCATTTGTATTTCAGGGGACGTTTGTACATTCCCTCCCTGGAAGCAGTGTATCAGGCAATGGTACTTCAAAGTAATATTCTCCTTAAACAAAAAGCTAATGTTAAGCGAATTATGGAAAGAACAGCAAAACATAAAATGACAAAGGGTGATTCATTATCTGTACTGAAAACAAGTATTACTAGTGTTCAATCAAAGAGGTAAGCTGTATTTCATAATAAATTGCTGAATAATTACAGCAAAGTGAAAATTTTTTAACAAAATATGTTTTTGTTTGGGATTAACTGTTTTATTTTCTCTTAGTGATACAGATCTTGCTGTTTTGGCGGAAAATCTCCTTCAGATGCGTTTGGAAGCTTCTGGTGCCACTGGAGTTGGAGAAGATATTTCAGATATCATGGCTGCTGGTCGATATTCAATTGTTGCCTCAATGAATCGGAAGTTAACTCCTGAGAAGCAGACAATTCTGCGAGACTTCCTCACTCAAGGACCTGTGCGCCATATAAGACCTGCTAAGACTTCAAGTAATGCATTGAAGAATTTGGCCCTTGTAGACAAACACTTCAAGTCTTCTGAAAGTAAACCCTTGAAATATGTTTCAGAAACTAGTCCTTTAGGACATTTGGATAAGATGGTAGCTAGAATGGGTTCTGAAAACGGTAATGGATTAAAAGCTTCACTTCTCAGCTCAGTTCCTCACAGAAATACAGGGGTTTCTCCAAAAGAAAATCAAAGGACAATTTCAATTGATAGACAGAATCCAGGAGACCTATTTGGCCACATTGCAAAAAGTGTAGTGACAAAATTTAAAGAACCAGATTCTTCTCCATCTGATTCAGTACAGATTATTTCTGCAAATGAAGGAACTTCTAAAAATCTTGAAAATCAACAATCTCAGTCAGACAATTCTATCATGGCTTTTAACAGTCCAGCAGCAAACAAACAAACATTATCATTTTCATTTTCTTCTTCATCATCTCTTCCTCCATCATCTGGTGCTCCATTATCAAAGAGTAAAGCAATGCCAAACTTCAGTTTTAGTTTGTCATCAAATCCTTTGGCTTCTCAATTGGGGGAAGGATTTTCCAAAAACAGTGCATCAAATTTCAACTTTCAAGTGCCAAGTACGAGCATTGTTACTTCTACTGTTACTGAGACAGTGACCACTTCTGGTTCTTCTATTTTTGGTGGAATTGCTAACAAACCTTCAACTTTCAGTTTCTTTCCATCCAGTACTACGTCTACAACATCAGCTCCAGTCCAATTTTTTGGAAACTCAGAATCCTCTGCCAAAGACCCTGCAATTGGCACAACTCCAAAGGCATTTTCTTTTGGCTCTCTTTCAGTTAGTACAACTACACCTACATCTATTTCAGGTACAACTGTATTTAGTGATAAAACTATCTCGGGCCATACTAATGTGTCAGCAAGCGCAACTTCTCAAACTGCTAAAGTGACCCAGGCTTCTTCTATATTGGGCAATTTGAACTTGAGCAATTCTGGTGCTGATTTTTCATTTTCTGCACCATCTACAGTGGTTTCTAGTCAGAGCTCTTCTAATACTGTGAAATCAATTTTTGGGGAAGTTCAAAGCAAAGCTGTATCAGAAACAGCTATTCCAGATTCAAGCAGCCAGTCTGTTACTAACAAGAGTTCAATGCCTACTTTGAATCTGTTTGGTTCTGGTAGTTCTTTGACTATTACAAGTGTTAACCCTTCTGCCAACACCCAAGCATCTTCAAAACCTGCTTCAATATTCTCTTCTGGCTTGAAAAATACGCAGGGAACTGGTGATTTTAGTTTGGGTCAGCTAGATGCTGCTTTATCTTTGACATCTTCTAACAAGGATGACACAGAAAAATTGGAACAGCCCAACTCTACTTCAGCTCCAAATAATGCTACTTCTACTGTTACTTCATCAAGTGCCGCCAAATCGTTTTCTTTTACTCTCCCTAATGTATCCACTCCTTCAGCTACCTTTGTGGGAACTAAAGCTCCAGATGAAAATGAGAAGAATAAACCTCAGACTACAGCTGCACCCGTTTCATTCTTTGGACAGTCTGTATGCAGCCCTTCATCATTCAATCAGAATGCAACAAGCATTTTTGGACAGAAGACCTCAAGTTCTATTTTTGGAGGAGGTACTAGCACAGTAGTGTCATCTAACGAAGAGAAGGTGGCTGCTGCTGCTACTGCTACTCCTACTGCTACTGCTACCATTACTTCTGTTTCTTCTACTACTACAACTACTGCTACTATTACTAGTTCTACTAGCATTGCACCTATTGTCACAACAGCCTCTCTTGACAATGCTGCTGCTTCAGCAGCTGAAACAACCACAGCAGTGGCAACTAGTACCGCAGTGCCTGTCACTAGTGCCTCTTTATTCAGTGGATCAGCTTTGGTCTCCTCTCTTCCTAGCCCTGATGCCCCAGAAAGTACCAGTAATCCTACCACTTCAACTGTTACTACATCAAACACTCCGTCGTTGTTTGGAAACAGTGCTGCAAGTACACCCTTATTTGGAAACACTTCAACTGTGCCCAGTTCTGTCTTTGGGGCAGCAACAACAGTGTCTTCACCTGCATTTGGTTCTGCCACAAATTTCTTTGGTCAGCCAAGCACCACAACAAGTTCATCCATATTCAAACCTCAAGGTACTGCAACCATAACACCAGTATTTGGACAAGCTGCAACTACAACTACAACAGGTTCAATTTTTGGGCAAGCAACCACCAGCACAACTTCCATATTTGGTCAAGCTGCTGCAGCTGCTGCTGCTGCAACAACATCATCATCCATTTTTGGTCAGCCATCCACATCTACCACTACTGTTTTTGGTCAACCACCTGCATCCACTACAGCATCTGTATTTGGACAACAATCATCTACGACATCATCTACTTCTATTTTTGGCCAGCCAACCACAAGTACTGGGAGTGTCTTTGGTCAACCTGCAGCTACCACTGCCACTTCCCCGCCTAACTTGTTTGGCCAAACAGCACAAACTGCAGCATCTGTTTTTGGGCAATCTGCTGCTGCTGCTTCAGCAGCTGCTACTACAACTTCTGCCTTTGGATCTGGCAGTAGTGCTTCATCTATATTTGGGCAGCCAGCAAGTACTGCATCAACGAATGTTTTTGGACAACCTTCCACTACTCCATCATCTGCGTTTGGTGGGAGCTCTACAGTGTTTGGTCAAAACACTGGAACTTTTATGGGAGGTGGAACACAGCCAGCATTTGGTGCTAATCCAACTTTTGGCCAGTCTGGTGGATCTTTATTTGGCCAAAGTACTGGGTAAGCTTTATCTTGTATGTTGAATGATATTGTGAGATTAAATTGTTAGACTTTTTAAAATTATTAAGTTGCATTGCTCGTGAAATTATATTTGTTGTTCAGAAGTGTTTAACTGCCACTTGGTAGTGCTTGGAAAGATACAGTTCATTCAAAGTTTTTCTATTTAGGACTAATTTTGCAACATCTGGTGGATCCATTTTTGGAGGAAGTGCAACTTTTGGAAAAACAGGAAATCTCTTCCAGTCTACGAGTAAGTTCTTGAGACTAATAAATTTTGAAAATGAATTAGACACACCTTTACATCTTGCATGTTTTCTACAGCTGGAGGAAGCATATTCGGTGGTGGTTCCAGTTCTGCTGGCACCACTGGTGGTGCTTTTAGTGCACCTCAAGGTCAAAGCATAGCAGAGAGTGGATTTGGATCACCATCCTCATTTGGACAACAAAACAAACCAGGTATCAATTATTAGTGATTCAGTATGAGCTATATTTGAGAAAACTGCACTCTAACTCTTGTATTGATGATCTACTTATTTTTAAGGAGCATTTGGATCTCCGCCGGCTTTTGGTCAGTCAAGTGGAGGTTCAGGTTTTGGAGGTTCTCCAACATTTGGTGGTGCTCCCACATTTGGAGGTTCTCCAGTATTTGGAAGCCCGAATAGAGTGTTTGGCTCACCTGCATCTCCTTCAAGTGGAGGTAAGTTTTTCTCTTTAAGATAAGTGTTTCACCAAGTGGTAATGTCATCAATTAATGAGATTTTGTTTTGTAGGTATTTTTGGAGGAGGGAATACTCCCCAGCAGCCCACCACTTTTGAAAATTTAGCCAATCAGAATACAATGACATTTGGAAATTTGGCCAGTGGACAAAGTCCAACATTTGGTTCATCAGGTGGTTCACTGTTTGGTGGAGCTGGAACTTCACAACCTCAAGCACCTGCATTTCAAAACACACCATCATTTGGGTGAGATATTAATTTAAAAAGAAGATAATGATATTGATAATAATTATGGTTTTACATATGTGAGGTTTTGAAGGACCCCCAAACTTTGTAACATGTTAATTTTATTAAGAAGTGGAATGAGCAGTTTTGATAGCAAACGTGTATAAATATATTTGATAAAATAAAAAAGTGTTACCACTCTTTGATTTCATATATAAAATGAAGCTTACTTATTATTTTCTAATGATCCAAGTATAAATTTTACAATACTGACCAAATTTTGTTCATTCTTCTGAAATTATTAATTTGTTCTTTTTTTCAGGGGCAGTTCCTTTTCCAGCTGGCGATGATGTTTTTCATGCCAAGTATTTTTGTTCGCAATTTGTTATTTTATAATACGTGTTAATTTGTATGTATGAGAAAGAAGAATGTATATGATGCATGAGTAAATTAAGTTTCCTTATTAAAGAAAGTGTTGAAATTGTATTGTTTGTTTTATGAATATGTAATTACTCCTTTCTTCCAATTTTTTTACATGAAAATAATAGGATGTGAGCAAATAAATGGGCTGGGCCAAGAAAAAATTAATGTTTCTCATATTTATAATTTTACACATTTTTAGAATATTCTACAAAATAACCACAACATGCCAACTAAGAACATTTATGAAGAAAAGCAACAAATTGCAAAGCAAAATTGAAAGGAATTACTGGAATGTTTTTATTAAGGAGTCATCCACATATTTGGAGTGTTTTGGATACCCCCTCCCTCTGAACACACTAGTAATGTAAGTTTACCCGAAAATAATTTTGTAATGCTTGAATTAACCCATCCCCATTTACAAAACATTCAAATAAATTTTGAGACAGTAAAAAATTTGCCATACATTTTATTTTGGGCTGCATATTCAAATTTGTAAAAATTAAATAAGTTCAATATTTGTTGTGAAAAAAAAACAGAGACATTCCTTTAAATACTTAAAATTAATATTTTTGTGGTTTTTCTTCACTAGTTAACATCTTCACTATCAGTAATGTCTGAATTTTGTATGGTTTAACATTTAGTAAGTAAAGAAGAGAAAGGGAAAGATAAATTCATTGTAGTACCATACCCTCTTTTACCACCAAAAACGCAATACCTGGAACATTGACAATCAAGAGCACCATGTGTCAAACAAGCAGTTTCAATAGATCATACTCTTTTCTTGCTTTTTGCTAGTATCTTCTTACACAACTACGAAATATATCAAAATATTTTCTTTAAATAGACAAAAGTAATAAAGTAAAAATTAATGTAAAAATTGATGAAATATGTATTTAAATATCCCTAGTTATTGCAAAAGGCCAGGTTGATGTGCACTAATAATCTATGAAATGTACTGAAAACTTCAAAAGTATGCACTAAAATAAGCCCAATAAAGTACATTAACAATACATCAATAACAGTGGCATAAATATTTCGCAAATTATATTCAGACTCTGTGGCACTTTTTATTTATTTATTTGTCAAAAAAACAGTAAAAACTGTATATGACGTGTGGGGAAAGAAATTTATCTGCGCACATTTTCTTGAGGGCCAGAATTAAAAAAAACAAAACAACAACAACAACTACTATTACTCTTACTATTCCATTCAATGCAATTTTGAAGAGTAGTATTACTTAATTTCTTTGATGGAATTACTGCTTCTAATTAAATTGAACAATTAGAATGAAAATCATATTTGAACACAGTTACAAGAATTCCATAGCAGTCATAACATGAAAAAGAGAAGTTCCTTTCCTTTCCCTACCCTCTCTCTTTCAGTCCCATTTGTAGAGGAAGCCGCCTCTGTGACTTGTAGGGAATTGTATTAGTGGAACATTCAACAGACTTTCAAGATGGATGTAATACCCAAAACAAATGTAATTTTCCTGTTAAATACGAGCATCGTGCATTATTCAGCTGCAGGAAACTGATATTAGTTACAATGCACCACATACTATAAAGAAACACATATTACAACATTAAAAATTAAATGTACTAAATCGTAACTAAGTTGAATAAAATGTGAGAGATGTAGCGCTGAGGGCGGAGGCGCTTCAGTCGAGCTTGGAGTTCGTGGTAACTGCGAGCGCATCAACTTCGCCACCCGAGTACCTCATGTCGCGTTTTTCGCCCCGTGCCAACGGTTAACTGTCTGCGGAGAAGGAAATAGTCCCGCAACGGGAAACCCTCAGGGCAGAAGAAACCAACTGATTGTGGTGTAAGGAAATGAGTGCGGCCCTCTTTATAAAAGTGTATAGCAAACCATTAGTATTGGTACCTTAAATAATAAAAACATCGATTTTTCACCTTCCATTTCGTGATTTCTTTTATTGTAGCGGCATTCGTAATAATCCTGTGACCGCTCGCATTGCGGACCCGAACGTTACGCCACTGATGACGGGAAACCGTCAACAGAAGAAACCACCCGGTGAAGGGAAACAGCCAAGGGAAGAAAACGCCGCTGGAGCGAATCAGGTCAACCATCTGGAATGAAAGTCTTGCTAGACGACGGTAAACTGGTAGCAACTGACTGGTAGCAGCTGCTGTTGGGGTAGAGAAGCAGCGCCGTGTTAACGGAGGGGCTCGGGCACAGGGCCCTCAATGTTCAAGGGCCTCTGCCAGTTCGTAAATAAATATTTAATACTAAATTTTCAAAAAATAAAAGAAAAAACGTATAACATAGTGATGTATGATTAAACGATACGTAAAAAATTAGCATAACGGAGTGATGTATCTTCCATCATTGGATAATATTTATAATATGAAATGTTGCTGGTTGATGCATTTCAATTTTATATTGCGCAGTTCAATAAAAAATTAAAACTAATTTGTAGTCTTTTTCAGTGTAATTATTAATCATTTATTCTTACTTATACATAGTGTTTAAATTTTTTGTTTGAATAATGTAAAATTGAAACACTTACGAAATACTTTCCAAATATTTTTTAAACAAATACAAAATATAATGAGAATGGATAGGATTTTTTTATACTTCATCATCAAAATTGGGGGGGGGGAGAGATCGGTGAAAGTAAGAATAGGCGACCCCCAAATTAACCTAGGCTCAAGGGCCCCAATGCTGTTTAAACGGCCCTGCAGAAAAGTGACCAGCGACTTTCTGGAGGAAACATCAGGAGAAACGTTTGATTTTTCAAACATCGCTCGAAGCTTGCATCGAAGAGCCCTGCAGGAGAGCAACTGGCGATTCCTGGAACGGCTGCTGCCAACCTCAGGCGACACGAGGGACAACGATGTATATGACAGGGTGGAGATGACCGAATACACGCCAAGACGACGACTGGCTTGGCAAACGCGCAATCGAATGATGCGGCGCGGGCAACCCTACGAACTGTTTTAGGACGATGCCCACATGACGCCTCCTTTCCAGACATCCACCAAAAATCCGTTCCTGAGCAGTGAGTTTCAACTCGTCGAAAATGGAATGAATCCCCCCCACTTACCCCAAAGCAATTGAAACCAACAATCGTTTCCAATCTCTCTCTATCCTTGACCCACGAAATGTAACTACCCAGCTCAGACCCCACCTCCTTGCCAAGACACCTCCAGCCCCACTAACCCGGGAAAAGAAAGGATAGGACCGTTCAGGATCGCCTTGACCTCAATCCTTGACCCAACCGACCTAACAAAAGATTTAAGTAAAATCACAATCATAAGTAACAATCACATGACTGCAAAATGATCAAGGACAGAGCAATTGATACAACCCCTGACTGTGACTGCACACACAATAATTAGAGAAGAGCTCGACCAAATATCCAAGACTGAATGGACTCTTTTGCATTACTATTTCCTACCACTTCAGTAGAGCAACCGAAAAAGCACGTAACAAGTTCGTCACGAAATAACTCTCTCATAGGTACAGCATTGATTCAATTAGACACAACCTCATCAAACTGAACATCACATTACAGAAATGCAACGACGAGACAGCGAGGGGACTCTGACTCCACGAGGCATTTGCTCTGCGGAGAGAAATGGGAAATGACAGACATCAAATCTAAACTCAGGTGCTTTGACTACTACAGGATTCAGCCAGAAGACAATACAGAGGATCCCACAGTGGAAACACTGCCAAAGACTACCTCACAAAAGCTTCCTGTAGACGGACCCCGGCCTGGAGTTATACCGTCGTAAAAATGACGTTGTTCAGCCAAATCGGTAGATGTCCTTCTAAGAAAAGTTGGAAATGAAAGCAATATCGATGTATTAAAACATTAAATACTATTTTAATGTTTATGTCGAGACACATTTACTTTTCTTCGTTTTCTTGAAATTGTCGGGTTCCTACCTGCAGATCAGTGAAATAAGCCTGATTAATGCTTGAAATGAATGAAAAAAAATAAAGCATTGCCTGTTTCTTCTCATAAACCTTTCTTTGCTGTGGTAGTAAAAGCGAGATATTTAAGTTATTGAAAATCTTAGTTCTTCCTCATCCACTGGAGGTTTGAAAGTTTACTGTGTAGAAACCGATGTCTTGATTTAAGGTTTACTTGTACATATTTATAAAAGACTTATTTGACAAATCTAATCCATATAATTTTTAGCCCGTTACAGACACCATTTTGTTCATATTTCTTCCTTCTTTTTACAGATTTTTAAGGTCTTTTAACATACAGACCATTAAGTTAAATTTCTGAGTTAAAGAAAAAATGTGCGATATAATTATATTATTTTCGTTGTTCCTATTACCAAAGATTGATCAAGCTCATTATCATATTATCGCTGCAGACACTACAAATATCTCGAAAATCACTCATCACGAGACTTGTAGAAAACCACGTAGCCGTACTACTGGAGTCGTACCACTATCAAAATAAATAGATTGCAATCTTCTGTGATTCACTTTTATTGTGATGCGCCACGTCATCCACAGAAAGAACTTGGAGTTCTATTACTTTCAGAATAAATGTATAACACTTGCGCGAACCGGAAAATGGATTTCATTTTGAGAAACTCAATTTCTCAAAAAAGTGGAGTTGTGTCATTACTAAAATAATGCCTCCATATCGCGCTACAAGAAACCCAGGATCTTAATCCCCAGTTTCGATTTCGACATCCTTAATAACCTTCCCTATCCACTCATAATTTCCGGCGACCTAAACAGTAAATCAACTTCATTGGGTTACGTGATAAGTAACACATCAGGAAGAATTTCTAAACTAATTCCCCCACATCCACCTGAAACACCGCCTGTACCCACCCCACACCCACAGCGACGTTCCCCACGACATCCTAGACATCGTTATCCATTCCCCTCAATTCTTCATAACCATCCCTTATCCAAATATGATCTCTTCGACAGCTCTGACCATCTCCCTATTGTATTCACCTGCTCCACAGCTTCCTACTACGTACTCTTCAAACCGCCAGCTACCCCCACAACCAACTGAAAAAAACATTTAAACACCTCCTTTTCAAGAACATCCACGTCCCTCCAGACATCCCAACAACACAATCCATAGACATGTCAATAGATGACCTAACGTACCGCATCAAACAATCCTACAAGTAAACGACCCACACTACAACCCACCCCACCCTCCCCGATGAAATCCTCAATGATGAGACACAAACGAAGAATACGTGTCTACCACAAATACAGACAAAACGAGGAAAAGAAAAACTAAAACAGACCCAAAGACGAATGTATACATGCTCTACTGCGGCAATCCGAGACTCACAAATACGACGGTCTACTAAAGGACAACCGCAGCCCCAGTAACATTCATAAATTAATAAACGTAGTACGAAACAACCCCTTCCCAATATCCCCAATCCTGACCAACAGTAACACCGTCGTTTTTTATGCCTAACCAATTACCAACACCCTCACCCAATCCTTAGCCGAACGCTTCTTTCCCCCAATATCCCAATCCCAGACATTGTATCCTTAAATACCACCCGAAAGCAGCAAATATGGATGACAAACGACTCTGAAGTACGACAAATCCTAAGGACGATAGACTGTGCACAAACCGCAGGACCCGATAGAGTCTTCCCATCGCAACTCAGAAACCTAACAAAAATGCACTACAGTTGCTTACTGTCACCTTAATCTGTCTCAAACTATCCCTACTTCCCCACCGCCTGGAAAACCGCCCGCGTGACCATGTTCCCCAAACCCGGCAAGCATCATCGGCTCCCGTCAAACCACCGCCCCATAAGCCTCCTTTCAATCCTCAGCAACATTTTTGAAAAAAGTCCTCCTTCTACGCCTAACACCCATCCTAGATCCTATCATTAACATCTCTCAATTTGCCTTCCGAGAGGGTCTCTCTGCGGCCCTCCAAACGTTCAATCGCACCCTTGCTACTTCACTCCAAGATCAGAAAGAAATCATCACCGTCAGAACTGACTTTACGCAAGCGCACGAACCATCTCCCTGTCCCAAATCATTTCCACTCACTATTCCAGAGCTACCTAAACAAAACCCTCATCGAACTATCTTATCCAAACCGACACCCCATAAGGCGCTGCGATATCCCCAATCCTTTTCTCCATCAAAGTCAACGATGCCTGACGTATCCTGTAGTACAAACGTCGGCGACCTTGTCCTACTTACATTCCTTCTCTCCCTAAAGCGACCCCTCATCCGACTTCAAGAAGCATTAGGCCAGGGGTATCCAACGTGCAAGGCCTCAGGGGCCATACGAAAATATTTAATATGGTTGGAATGGCGTATTCAGGGGAGGGTATGGGGGCCATGCCTCCCCTGAAATCTTCATTATTTAACAAAAATCTGTGATCGCTCCCACCAAAATGTTCGACAAGGGACTTTCACTTTTGACTAATAACATTTCGTGGGCCACCATAATTTGACCACGGGACGCCAGTTGGACAGCCCTAAACATTCAACCTCGGAGCCTTCCATCATCTAACCCTTCAAAATCACAAGCAGGCCTATAAAACCTTCCCCACTGACCCCCTTCGAGTTTTTCTGTTGAAAAATCGCTGTTTTTTTGGCGCAGCGTTACATAACTTTCTCTATACTACGTGTATTACTCCGTTACCTGGCTCACACCGGTAAGGGAGTAATGGAGTACATATATGAGAAAGTAAAATGAATTTAAAGTCATTCTATTATATCCGCCAAATAAAATCCCAAACTTAACGGACTGTCGGAATTAGTTGGCGATACTCGGGGCTCATAATAGAGAGTACTGATAGAAAATGGAGAATTTTTGAGTGAAGAAAGGACGCATGGTCGCAAAAAAACTGGAAGTCGTGGTGAGACAAGAGAGAGAGTCACCAGTACTAACTTCATTGGATTCTAGAATATACTATAGTAGACCCGTATTCATATTTTCTTCGTAATTTAATAGATTCGATTAATATACTATTGATGAAAAAATCTATTTACTATAACAATTTACTCAAATTTTTTAATATATTGTGTATTTCAAAAATATTTTAATATTTTGTTGTCTTAGTATAAGACACAATAAAATGAATGATTTATGTAATATTGAAAAATTCAAAAGGTAAATATCAGCACACTTCCTACTCCTGTGTAACGTTACCTCTGCCTCAAACCCCTTCCCCCTTTAGTATAACGTACCGTAATGTATAAAACACCCATAAATGACAAATTATCTCAGTAAATAACGAAGCTAGAAAATTACGGTCTAAGGAAAACGAACTGCACATTTTTGGATCGAATCGTCAGAATGTTGTGCACTTCAGCTGTTTGAGGGCATCAGTCGTTCGATATTCTGACGATCGACTCGACGAACCACGCGCATCCCACAGACGAATTAAACGGTGCGGAGAATCGACGCCGCTTGGACGTGTTTAGTTTTTGGTCTGAATTCTTATTAGGTACGAACGCATTTCGTGTAATCTCTCAGAATTGACTAATTAGAATAGAGTGTATCATGTATCTTCTCGTATTCTGACAGACAGAAAAGCTGTGAGAATTAAAAATGGATGCTGGATAGTGCGAACGAAACGAAACTTGAACGATTATGCGTGTCAATTTCGGAAGATTTCTTGATGTCGGAGGGGTTCTTTCTCAGAAGCACAAACAGCTGCATTCAACACAAACAAGTGCCTCCAATGCTAGTGTAAGGGAGCATCAACAAACTAATGTAAGTAATCTAAAGATAAATAGATTTTTCTGAAGGGTTGTGTTTTTAGTGAAATTATTTATCCTCAAACTGCAAAGAAAATTATCATGTTAACTCAACTCCGTTGTTTTTTTAATTTCTAATTTTTCAACTTGACTTTGTTTTCTTCAATAAAGAAGGCCAATTTAAGTAAGTAAATTGGTCCAGCTATTTAATTGTGTGCCGTAAGTCATAAGTAATGATATTTGAAATACCAGAACAGATATCCCAATAAAAATTAATTAATTATACCAATTAATACTTACGAGGCGTCAAGTGCAGTGGTTACCACATCGCTTATTGTTTCACGATGGCGAAAAGCCTGATGGTAATTTTTCTATTACATTCTACTCAATACGGCGCGACAACTGTGAGTTTCGAGGCAGTGAGTAAGCGATTCCCGAAAAAAGACGGAACTCAAAACAAAAATGCTTTTAACATGTTTAATGTAGTGTAAATTAACATGTTAATTTATGTAAATTAACATGTTTAATTTACACTGAAATGGATGCACATACAGTTACACACATGATAACGAGTGGGGCTAAAATAGCACATACTTTCTCGCCTTTAATAATGGTTATGTAACACTATTTATACCACAATTTTTCTCCGAAATAACACATCTCAGTTGCCATTTTTTGTAAAACTCATTTGAAATTGTAGAACATTCGGTGGGAAAATTAAATAGTTTCAAACAATCGATTTATTACTCAAAACTTTAAGTGAAAATATATTTCTGGCATTGAATTCATTTATAAGGTATGCAGTGTATTCACGAACATTTCCGATGAGTTTTTTATCCTTACAATATTCTGCGGAAGCAGTTTGTGATAAAGTAAAATAATTAAAAGTTAATAAATAATTCGATCCACCAGTGGCAGTGACTTCAGCGCGTGGTTGCGAGCGCTGCTTTAAAGAACCAATGGGATGCACATTTTTCAACGCAGTAACACTGATAGCATTGCCAAACACTATCAGTGATCATAGATCGAAATATCTAATATATAAAAATCAATGCTTTGTTCGTATTTTAAGCGCTGGCGCACTGTTCATCCTATTGCGATAAAACTTTGACAACTTATTGCTTGCACTTATGCGAAGAATATACGCCCAGTGCAATGGAAATGTGCATGTGTGTCTGTCGCACACAGACGCGCGTCCATGATTTTATGCGTTTATGGTGACTCAAGCGCCCCTGAAGAGAATATTTATGCAACCCGCCGCACTCTCAAGTATTAAGCGCGACTTCGCTGCATATCCTGCCCCTGCCAACACTTTCTCGAACAAGTAAATCAAATTCCTCCAAGTGTCGTAGCGAATGAATGCCAGAACTTGAGGGAGAACATTTTAACAATAAGGTACTTGGCAACACGACCAAACCAGAACATACAACAAATCCATACTCGCGAGAAAATCTTTCATCTATTAAAATTTTTACAGAGCTTAGCATAAAGCGAGATTAACTATTACATAACCATTATCAAGAGACGTGCAATACACTGCAACAGCGAAGCATTGCCAGTTCCACTAGGAAGTTATAGCTCCACTAGTAAGTTGCGGAAAATCAATTTCAATATTTCAACAAACATACACATTTCGAGGTACTCTGAAACCGAAAAAGTGCTTTTATTTTATTTTATTTTTCAAAACGTCCGTCCACTTGTCTGTCTGTCTGTCTGTCTGCCTGTCCGTTCTTTTTCCGTCCGTCTGTAACAACACCAGTACCTAAACTATACGGTTTTTTTTCAAAATGAATATTTCTCAGTCAATCTGTCCCGTCACAAAGCTCTGCATTTTTTAAGATCGGTCTTTAAATTTTAGGGGTACTTTTCATGAAGCCCTTGTGACATTTTCAATAATTTCTCAAAAATGGCTCAAGTTTTTTCTTGAAATTTCTTGTAAAAATGGAGTGAAATACACTTATATAGATGGAATAGGTCAGGTTTTCACGATTAACTCTGAATTTTCGAAAATTGCAAAAGTTCAATTTTTTTCGATGTCTCCCTACAACTATAAGATTGAAAATAGCTATTTTTTCTTCAAATGATATTTGTCCTTAATAATTAGTTCTTTAATTAATGTCATGTGCATTTTTTAAAACAAATTGAGTAGTTTTCGTGCAACTTTGAGTGGGATATGGGCAATTTTAAAATATTAAAACCATTTTTTTCAAACCTGGTTCCAATTTTAAAAAAAATCCTTTGCAAAATGTATTGTAATAAATGACATAAACGCAATTTCGCTGTGTTATTTTTTCTTTAAAAAATACACAAATGTAACTTTGTTGATAACTCTCTCACGTCGTTAATATTTAGCGACGGTGGGATTGGCGGTGATTTGTATATAATATTGTATACGTGAGTACAAGGTATTAAAATGATGTGGTAGAAAGTTTCTCGAAAACTCACAATTTTTCTGTGGACATAAACTCCAAAGTGAGCATTTTAAAAACCACTCAGATGCCATTTTCTCGAAAACGGCTTCTATTTTTTTCTTTCAATTTTTCATTTTGATAGTAATAAATGCCCTATATAATATGGCGTAAACTCAATTTTGCAGCACTCTTTTTTCTTTTAAAAATTACAAAAATGCGTTTTTAAAAAAATCTCTCACGTTCTTAGTAATTTCATTACACGCATTTCATATATCTACCCCAGTTATGATTTCATTTGCTTTAAATAATTTCTCATAAATTTTCTCGAAAACTAAAGTTTTGGGTGAAAATGAGCTTCAAAGTGCGCGTTTTCAGAAAAGTTCAAAAGACATTTTCTCATAAACGGCTCCAATTTTTATTTTTTAATTAGCATGTATGACCAGGTACTCTATAATATTCTTTAAGTTATATTTCAATTTTACCATTAGTGAACCGAAAAAATAGAAAAAATATCCTATGGGCGCCAATAGATGGCACATGAGGTTGCGGGAAAATTGAAAAGATAGCCAACTGAAGTGATAAGGACTAGTACGAGGAAGTCTGTGTCATTCCGTTGCACCCCTTGTTTACATTCTCGCCTTATTTCGAACTATTGTAATTGTGCGCCAGAAAACGGCGAATTTCGACAGAAAATTCAATCGGGCCGCGACATCAGCTAGATCGATAGAGGAATATCAATTTTGGAGAAAATTGGCTGAACGGTTTAGCCGCTAGCGTTGTTCACAGACGGACAGACGTTTTGCCGTCATTCGATTTTTCGATCTCAGGACCCACAAAACGTGGATTCTGGCTGCACCACATGTGAGAAGATTTTTCTTTAAATTTCGCAACTGGATGTATCCAGTTTCTCCCTGTAATAATAATTTTTGGCCGAAAATTCGCCGTTTTTTGTGCAGCATTACATAACTTTTATCTCTACTGCTTAAGCGGTAGCGAGAAAGAAAAAACGATTCAATTAAAGAGGATGAACTTTGGTGTGAAGGGCACGGTGCGCACGCGCAGCGACTTCCACGGGGAGCAGGCGGCGCGCAACCTGCACGAGGCGCTGGGGCGCGGCCACGTGGACACGGCCACCGTCGTCGACGTGCTCGCCACGCACAGCAACCGCCAGCGACAGCACCTGCGCCGCCACTACCGCGTCTTCAGCGACAAGGTGCGTGCGCGGCGCGGCACGCAATTATTATTATTATTATTATTATTATTATTATTATTATTATTATTATTATTATTATTATTATTATAGTATCATTATTACAGTATCATCATTATTATTATATTATCATTATTATGATTATTATCATATTATCATTATTATGATTTTTACTATTATCATTATTATTATTAATATCGCAAGAACCTTCTGGAGAATGCATGGGGAAGGGGGGGTAAAATAGTATCACTTTATCCGGATGATCAGAGAGTGAAAAATCTCATGGAACGACATTACACTTGATATTTGCTCCTGTTTGATAGGTAACCCGTCGCGCATTGGTGTTTCGCTGGTCACGTGCTGGCGCAGAAAGAATTCGTGTCTGCCAAACATCCGTGCACGATGAGTTGCCTATGTATCAGGGGGAAATGTCGCAAACAACTGTAACTTAACTGAAGGTTCCCACATGTTAATTACCGAAAAGTTATTACATTCAACTCCCTACATGCCCTACACATTGCTAACGATATTATTCTGAGTCATCCTGCACAACAGACGTAGCTTTGTCTTAATCTTTATTACAAGTTCCTGAGCCTTTTTCTATGTTTCTGATATTCTCCAGACCTACACTGTGTAGATACTCTTAATGAAGGGTTATTTTGATGTTGGGCGCCATAAATGCCTGACAGAAGCACCCAGCCTATCGACGCTTTATCCCCTTCATTTATTCCTTCCGAGTTGTCGGCAATAAGTTTAGATTTCGTCACTGGAAACGCTTCTGCTGTTGCGTTTCACTAGGAAATTACTGTTGGCGTCACCACATGATTCTTAAATATCAAACACAAAGAAGTTTGGTACAAGGCAGTTAACTAATAAGTAATTAAAACTTGTTCTAAAAGTCCTATTCCGATGGAGCGCGCTGAGCCATGACAGCGGGCGTGATGTCATGCAAGGGAGAGAGGTTGGCGTGTATGGAGTCGCGTACTAAATAAGTTACATCACCATCACTGAAAAAGTGGGCTAGGATTCTGATGCCATACCATTTTATTGGTGCATTCTAGACGCAGGTAACCTCTAAATGTGTGTTTATCACGACGTATGGATTATAGAAATGTAGAGTTATAGAGTCATTTTTGTCATTTCTTGCCAATTTCTTTTCTTCAATTTTTAGGTCATTTTTGAACTTTGCCTCATTTTTGTCATTGTTTCAGATTTTGTTTCCTTTACACGGTTTTTGTTATTGAATGTTTCATGAATTTACAATGACACCCCAAAATAAAGTTTTTATTGTATCAACACATCACGAAATTCACTACTGTAGTGGACTCTATTTTTCAAACTCTCAAACCGGGAGAGGTGGCTCAGTGCATCAGCTAGTGTCAGTGCAGTGCCTCTGACCGGGAGCTCCTAGGTTCGACTCCCGACGACGGCAGCATTTTCGGCGCTAGCTTGACGGTTGCGGCACGGGCAACTTCCCCTCCGATCTCCCTGTCTCTCGCGAGCTGAAGCAGGGCATGCAAGGGCAAAGCTAGTCAAAGAATGGTAGCCTCTTGCCAAATACGAAAAATGCTAGGTGCATTGTATAAAAAGAGAGATGTGAATTTTATTTTTATAATTTACTACTCATTACTTTGTTTAATGTTTATTTTATTTTTATAATCAGCCTTGCACAAACAATATGCCTTGCACAAACGTTTTTGCCAAGAGTATGTTTGAATGGGCAATTCTTTGCTTGCTTTTGTTTGGTGTTTTGTTTTATTCAATTATCCCGCTACTTGTTGTATCTAACAATAATGTGAATTAAATTAATCTCTCTTAAGGACGGACAGCTCTTTTAACAAACCTCCCAATCCGAACTTGAGGAGGGTGATGTAATTATTGCACGATTAAGTAAATGCGATCACGAAAACAAGATTTTTTCGATTCAAAATGTTTAATTTTGCTCTCAATTGACAATTTCAAATATGGCAGATGTATTTAATATTAATGAATCATTTATTCGCTTTCGTGGAGGGAAATGGGAATAAATATCTCATTTGGGGCAATAACTGCCGGCTGACTTCTCCAAAGACTTCTCCCTAAGCTTGTGTTGAGCAAGGCTTCACGTGTCTGACCACCACCCCGGAGCATTTGAACGTCTGTTACTTTTAGGCCTGTGTCACACGAGCGTTGTGTTGATGTGCCATAAATAAAGCGATTCGTAGATTAACACTGTATTTTATGCGGAAAGGCCAAAGCGCTCGTGTGCCGTTTCGCAAAAGATACAGTGTTATTCTACGACGCGCGTTATTTGATGCGTTTAGTTCAGTTAGTTCAGTTGTCAGTTGGCTCGGGGAACCTCTTCGCTAAATGTCGCATAAAAATCCAAAATTTCAAAATTGTCAAGTTAAAAAAGGAGAAAATCATGGACTGAACACCATAAGAAAATAACATGATTCATTACGTAAGGCCTCGCAGCCACTTTCACAATTTTCAGGGAGATGACTGTCCTAGCCTCTCATAGTGCACTAATATTCAATAGTTGCATTGTTGAGAGTAAAACCTCATTAATATAATTTATAACAAACGAAATTAATTTAGAGATCAGTCTACGAAATTGGTTTTGATTTTTTATAATTTACAAACACATTTTTGTAATACTTTGTAATGTACAGTATATGATAATGCCTTAGATAACTTTTTAAAAATTTTTTAAAAATATTTCACCGCCAATTGCAAATGGTTAGATTATCTTATTTACAAATTACAAATTACGTTTCTAGAGCCCGATATTGATTAACCTTGACCTTAAGATTTAATGAGTAGTACAAGAATATCAATAACAGAGAGATGGATATGGCCATGTAGCGCTGAAGAGCGTTCTTGACTGCGGTGGATTATATAACTATTGATGGAAGGGCTTCATCGTTCGTCTGAAATAAATCTTCCACACATTGAAAACAGATATTAGCATTTGCTTTTTTTTTTTGATTGAACAAAGATGGATCAGTCAGAGATCAATGACAAACCTCAAAAATATCTACGCTGCCACGTTGGAGTCACATAAAGACAACATTGTAATCTCTTGCAGCAGGAATATTAAGACGATTGTTAGTTGGGAGTCAAGCTCAATACTTTTATCGTCTCAACCCTTTGTTATTACATGTCTTTCCAATCTGGGAATAGTTCCAATAGATTATTATGTCACGCCCCAAATATTAAATGGAAAAGGAATAAAGCTGTAAGAATTCTTTGATGACTTATTTTCAATGTGTCATCAATTTTTTAATCACTTAGAGAAGAAGTCATTGCTCAGAAAACCATAAAAGATTAACGAATGATGGAAAATATCTATATATTCTTGTCATTATCTGAATATTGAATATCACTTGCTTTAAAGTAAATAATCGTTCTATAACCGATCTCATATCCATAAAGACATCACGTGAAATGGAACCATTAAAACGGCCACCATCTTGAAACCAGAAAAAAATACGCACACATACGTCGTTATTAATGACTTTAATTCATGTCCTTCTCAGTAAAATTCGAAAGTGTTTGTTTCGGTCCGCATGCAAAACAGATTTTCTGGCAGACGAAATGTAGAATGATCGAATTGAAACCTGACATCACTTCGGTTTATCAATTAATAATAATAATAATAATAATAATAATAATAATAATAATAATAATAATGGTAGTAGTAGTAGTAACATAATAATACTGGGACGTAGAAGAGTACCTCTAATGCAAATTAAGATTAATTTATTGGAGCGGACTATTCATAAGTTTCATCAATCACATTACTTAGGATCATAACATGAGAAAACATTAATCTCCCCAAAGGTACGATTAGTTAACCAACCTGCCACTGAGTGGCCGGGGCAGCGCGAGTGTCAACGCTCCTATTGACTGAGCGGGGAAGCCAGTCCTTCTCGCCCCGCAGTCATCGCTCCTTGAACCCTTGCTGCGCCGCCGAGCGAGTGTCGCTGACGAGGGGAGCTCGTGGAACGCACGCAGCTGGAAATCAATCGCTATCGCGTCATCGACTCGCTTGATGGCGTGCGGCCGCGCTGCCCCGCGCCAATGGGGCCAGGGGCGCGATGGCCGCAACGACCTCGATTTCCCGACACTCACAATTTGTTGCTGAGATTGGGCCTCGTTTTTGTATTTGAAACTATAACATTGATCATTTATTCACTAAAAATGCAGTCATTTCAAATGAAAACGTTTGTTACCTTTTTATTTATCAAAATTTATTTCAATTTTTATTTATGATAGAATCATGTAATTATTTTTAAAAGAATATTGTGTGGTGTCATATCTGTGTGTGTGTGTATGTGTGTGTGTGTGTGTGTGTGTGTGTGTGTGTGTGTGTGTGTGTGTGTGTGTGTGTGTGTGTGTGTGTTTTCGCTATAATCGAGATTTCACTACATCAGAGTTCACTTTAACTGGAGTCAATTCTACTATCAAAACTTTTCTAACCCTAAATGATATATTCTACTTTCAACGGTTTCGGATGTTTAAAAAAATTGAAACCGTTGCTTTGCATAATCGCTTCGTGAAAACTCCCGCGTGTTTCTTCAGCCAAGTCTGTCCGTATCACACTTCGATTTTATTTTAATTTCTTTCTATGTTCATAACTGTTGTACAATAGAAGCAACATATGAATAATGATGCAATTCTTCAAAATAAGAACGTGGCATCTTCGTCCTTGCGGAAAGCAGCGCAAGTACAGGAAATATGCGAAAACAAACTACCACAAAATGTGACACGTAATTTTGTTTAGTTCTTAAATATATTATATTTTATTTCAATTGCATTGCCACTTCTTCTAAGGTCCCCCCCCACACACACACAAACTTGTGATCTCCGGGTGCCGGGATGACATTGGCACACGTCTGTAAATGGAATTTATTTAAAGAGTTCTATTAAATGGATATACAATTTTCAAGCGCACTACAATTTTCAGTTCTAAAAAGCCATACTCCTATGGATTAAATTTCTTATATTTTGTCTACTAACAATTAAAAAATACTGGATTTTTTCAACGTATTTCTCGACTCCCTCTCCCCAAATCAAAACTCTCATTGGCCTAC
This sequence comes from Acheta domesticus, assembly GCA_031308135.1. NCBI lineage: Eukaryota > Metazoa > Arthropoda > Insecta > Orthoptera > Gryllidae > Acheta > Acheta domesticus. The sequence goes on along the minus strand of JAHLJT010000631.1, from coordinate 261,198,587 downwards.
TCATTGTATTTTTGGCGGGGAGGGTTCATTAGCTTCTCATCTGTCCGGGAGACGCGTCTTAGACACTTCCTTGGCGTCAGCCATCCTGGTAGTTTTCACTCTTTAATTGCCTTATAATAATAATAATAATAATAATAATAATAATAATAATAATAATAATAAATGAACACATGCCCCAAGTGGTACGAACACTCACCGAAACCGGTGACGTCTGTTGGATTGTGTACGATATTGTACGACCAACAAATTCAAACTGATCGCACAATAGCGGCAAACAAACCGGATATAGTTACCGGGATTTGGCGAAAAAATCGTGTTTACTTGTCGATGTTGATCTTACGATCAAAACGTCGTTACCAAGGAGGCAGAGAAACGTCTTAAATACAAGAGTTTGGAAATCGAGATCAGCCGAATGTGGGGCGTAAAAGCACAGGTCGTCCCGATAGTTATCGGAGCTCTGGGATTTGTTCCGCAAAATTTGTGTAAGAACTTGTCTAAACTCTCGGGTAATTCAAAAGATTGGAAAGTGCAAGAAACCGCTTTATTTGGAACAGCCCACATTTTGCGCAAAGTATTGTAGAGGCACCGACAGTCCCTAAATCTACTCCTTAGGTAGCAGGTTGCAACCTGGAGTTGATTTTATATTCAGCCGACATATAACATCTTTAGTCGTGATTTAGAGGAATAATAATAATAATTAATATACTAACAAAGTATGGGCATTTTAGGGTTGGATTAATCAGGCATTCGCCAGCTAGCAGTGTTCCCAGAATTCGGACCTGTTTTAATCATTACCACACATGGGGTTAAGGCAGAAATGTGGTAAGCATGGCATGTTCACATCACCGCATCTAGCATACTTGACCTGACAGAGCTTTTCTTTCGTCACAGCTATCGAATCTGGGACGGTTATATTAGAAAGCTACAGCTCTATTTTTGCCCCGACCGGGAATCCAACCCGGGATAGCCCCGTGGAAAGCTAGCACGCTGTCCATGAGCCACCAGCGGGCCATAACTATAAAAACAATCATAACAATTATTACTGATATTAATATGGTTGTTATTATTGTTTTTATTGTTGTTATTATTATTATTTCACATATCTCAGAATTCTCTTGTCGGTCATATACATCCACCAGGCAAAATGTCGCAAAAAATATTTCCTGTTCCACTAACATTATTTTCCCCCCTCAACCTGTAACTCGATTTAGTGTTTCTGTACCATGGTCATCCATTTCATCCACTTGCTTACTTTTGACATGAGCGATGAAATTATCTATGCTAAAACATTTATACTCGTACATAATGAAAAATAAGGTAAAAATAACTTAATATTACAGGATCTGAAGACTGATGTTTCCGAGAAGCTGGGCGGCTACGTGCGAGAGATATCTCTGATGTTACTTCAGACACCTGCTGAGTTTCTAGCGGCGCAAGTTCACTATGCATTGCAGGTACCGTACCAAAAGATGAAAGCGTTTTAATTAAGATCACATTTTCATAACTCTCTGCACTGACAAATAGACTTTTGTCCTTTTCTTTGTTTTTTCTTTGAATTATGAATCGATTATTAAAGTTGATATAGCATTTAGGTGAATTAAGCATTAGGTAAGTTAATTTAGTGTTAAGTGAATTTATTTATTTATTTATTTGTCAAAAAACGGTAAAAACTGTATATGACGTGTGGGGAAAGAAATTTATCTGCGCACATTTTCTTGAGGGCCAGAATTTTATTAAAAAAAACAACGAAAAAATGAATTTAGAAAATAATTATTTTAGAAAAAAAAAGATATTTGAAAAATATTTTTCCCGAGTTATAGAAAATCAATTTCAACTGTAAATGAACTACAAGCAAAAGGAGTGCTCAACAAAACGTGCGCACAGTGAAGCTACATTTACGTCCAGAAGCAAAACAAGGGGCCATCTCAGCATTTGCTCAATGGATCAGGGAAACTGGACAAAAACCTGATCGAGATGGGGGTCATTGACCCGGAAGCTGAAGTACATTACTTGTTACAGGCGTATTAAATATTTTTTTAAATATATACAATGCAAACATAAACTAATTCATTATATATCTTTGTTTTGTTACATTAAACATTATTTTTCTTTTTCACGATCAGTAGAGTCTCTAATTGTATAGAAACAGTTTTGCAGCAGAAAAGATTTTACTTTTAACTTAAATTTGTGTACCGACTTTAATTGTTTTATGTCGTTTGGCAATGCGTTGTAAAGTAACGTACATGTATTGTATGTTGATTTTTTGTACTGAGCTGTTGATACTGACACTTGATGCACGTGATTTCTACGGCGTGTGTTGTAATTATAAATATCAATATTGCATGAAAATATGTTCCCTCCGTTAAGTAGGTCATTTTTGACAAATATTACAGATTCGTAAATAAATAGACAAGGCAATGGTAGGATTCCCAGCTCAATGAAAAGAGGCTTGCAGGAATCACGTGAAAGGCATTTTTTCATTATTCGAATAATTTTCTTTTGCAATCTGAAGGTCTGAATACTACAGGATGAGCTTCCCCAGAATATTATGCCATATCTCAGGCGGGAATGCACATTTGCAAAATAAACGCAACGAACTGCATGAAGGCTGACAGAATTTGAAAGAATTCTGAATGCATAGCATAATGAACTTAATTTAGTGTTTAATTCTGTTATATGTACATTCAATTTGAGGTTTGATTGAATTGAAAGACCTAAAAATTTTGTTGCCTCAACATCAGCTAATTGCATATTGTTCATTTTCAATGGAACATGCAATTTCCGATTTGAGATGCAAAAATGCATTGAAACAGTTTTTCTTTCGTTAACAATTAATTTGTTATTATTAAACCAATTTGAAACTTCTGAAATTGTACTATTTACTGCTTCTTTTTTGCAAAGAACATTCGTGTCATCAGCAAACAGAACCGTTCTTCCATTTTTAATAGACGAGGGCATATCGTTTACATATAACAGAAAGAGAATAGGGCCTAAGATCGAACCTTGTGGGACCCCATGCACAATTGGCAAAGAATTGGAAATATAAGTATGTAATGTCCTTTCCTGCCAGTATGGTATTTCTACTCTTTGAGTCCGATGTTTAAGGTAAGAAGTTATCCAGTCTAGGGCAATACCACGAATTCCATACGAAGGTAATTTTGAGAGCAAGATCTTATGGTCAATAACGTCAAAAGCTTTCGAGAGATCTAAGAATATTCCAATGGGTACTCCATTTTGGTCTATTGATGAAGCAACATCTTTGAGAAAAGAAAAAATGGCAGTTTCCGTAGATTTTGATTTTCTAAAACCGTGTTGTGAGTCTGAAAACGCTCTGTTTTTCCTGAGGAATGTTTCCATTCGTAAGTAGAAAAGCCTTTCTAATATTTTTGAGAAAACTGACAAAAAAGAAATTGGCCGGTAATTTTGAATATCTTTTTTGTTCCCTTTTTTAAAAAGTGGCTTAATTTTTGCTGTTTTGAAAATATCTGGAAATATTCCTGTACATAAAGAAGCATTGAAAATGTGAGTTAACGGATGTATAAAGGCAGGTGCACAAGTTTTTAATAAACAATCCGGAAATTCATCTAAACCAGATGAATATTTATTTTTTAGTTTACTGACTATTCTGAGGATTTCGTTGGGAGAAGTTTCGGGAATAAACATCGTATCTGAAATTTTTTGGGAAGTGTAAAATGTTGAATTTTGTGGTTTTAGTCCCTTCGTGAGATCAGACGTAATTCTGGAAAAGTGTTTGTTGAAGAGATTGGCAATTTTTTCCGGATTACTCGTTTCTCTTTCATTATCCTTTAAAATAACATTCTCTACAAGGTATCGAGATGATGTGGTTGTATTTTTTATGATATCCCACATTGCTTTAGTTTTGTTACTAGCGCTCAAAATGTCCTGACTATTTTTCATTATTTTTGCCTGAACTATTACTTTTCTTAAAATTCTTTTATATTCTCGGAAGTATATATGGAAACCGGGTGATACGTTATGATGTTTAGAAATAAAGTAAAGCGTACGTTTGTTTTTACACGATGTTCTAATTCCTTGTGTGATCCAAGTATTACTTTTGCTTGAAATGTTTAATTTTCTCTTTTTAAGAGGAAAGCGCGCGTTAAAATGAATTGAAAACTTGGAGAAAAATAAATTATATTTTTCATTTGTGTCAACAGCGTTATTAACTTCGTCCCATGATTCCTTCATCAAGTAGTCCGTAAATAATTTTATATTAACTTTAGTGAATGCTCTGCACATGCGTGTATTATTTATTGTGTCAGTGTTTATGTTCTTAGTAATTGTAAGAATTTGTGCATCGTGGTCACTGTATCCTAGATTATTCGTTATTATTTCATAGGTAGTTGTGGTTTTGTTAATTATAATTTGATCTAATGCTTTTTGTGATTTAAGCGTATTCCGTGTAGGTACATTCACTGTAATGTCTAAATTAAAAGAATGAAGTAAATTGAGAAACTTCTCTTTTTCGTGGGATTCGCTCAGAAAATCAATATTGAAATCTCCACATACAACAATGGATTTAAAAGAGAGTTTACTAATTTTGTTCAGAATTATCTCTAGATTTTCCAAGAAAGTGAAATAATCTGAAGCTCGCTTTGTTGAAGGTCTGTAAATGCAAAGTAAGATAATTTTGAGCAAGATGAGTAAGATGTACTACTGTTTGAGTAAGATGTACTACTGTTGTTTCAAAAACTTTTTCAACTGCATATAAATTGAATTCTGACAAGAAGGTAGAATCAATATAATTTCTTATGTAAATACACGAACCTCCGTAAGCAGGGCCCTTATTTGATTCCCTCGCTCTACAATACGATCCTGCAAGGTAAAAGCTAGGAATTTGGAGTGTGTTTATATCATTTTGAGACAACCAATGTTCTGTAAAGCAAAAAACATCTATTTGTCTTAGATCACATTGTAATGCTGCCTCGATAAATTCAATTTTATTTGAAAGAAACATACTTCTTTTAACAAATGCATAAAAAGATAATCAAATGTGTAATAGCAATATTAAGCCTCCTCCTCGGAGATAAATCCTAATTTCTTACAAGGTGTGTGTATAATATATTAATATGTGAAAACTTTGTAATCACTTTTACGCAAATTGAACGCACAGAGGAGCGTGAAATTTGGCATAGTTACAGTTCATATAGAAGGAGTGTGGAAAGCAAAAATGTGTTTTTAATATATGTTAAAATATATTCAATTAAATAGATTTAGCCCGCTGACGCAACCCGCAGCACGTGCGTAACTCGAAAATGTTGCGTTTTAGAGCTTTAAAAGCAGATTTTTGTGTCCGACAGGGACACGAGTTTTGGTTTTAATGCTCTGATATACAAACTGCTCTAATCTACAATTTTTTAGACGATTGATTTAAAGCTAGGCGTTTAAGAGAAGGATACTCTATTCCATATTTTTACTTGGATTACTACACGACGTGGATTGGATTTATACGAAAAACCAAACCCTCTAATAAAGACTATTTTACGTAAGAAGAAAATTGTGTGTATATATATATATATATATATATATATATATATATATATATATATATTACTAGTGTTTCTATTATTATTTTTATATTGTTCAATTGTTTTATTATATCTGTTACTATAAAATTACGATATTACTGTAATTTCCAATACGCACAGAAATTGAAAGATAACATTGCTGCCACGTGTAAGGTGTTTACAGTTTTGTTAAAATGCCCAGGAAAACATCCAACACAATAAAACAATTTCGATTTTGATTGAAAAAATTCAAATATTTAATTGTGTTTGACTCCTTATTCGCATACTGCGTATACAGACTGATTTATCGCACTCTTTACGTCACTGCTTTACGACACAATTGGCGTCATGCAACAGCAAGGCTCCAAGGAAGAGGGCCCCGCCATTCAATAGTTGTAATTCCTGTGTTGCGTAATGGAACAGCAAGTTTTTCAATATTCCTGGTACATAAAGCACTGTCACACTGTACAGTCAATTCCGGTGATGGTGAACTCGGATATAGTGAACTTAAGTCGTTGGTCCCATTTCACTTACATTACAAACAAGCATAAGAAGATTCGATTGTAGTGAACATGAACCTCGGCTATAGGAAATATGTCCTGGAAATTAATTGAATCTCGTATGTTATTAACTTATTAGGCGATTTAAAGGATCTTCCAAGATTGAAGAGTGTCCAGACTGCAAACGAGACTGACGACAATGCAGAATCAGTCATGGAGAGAGCACCCACTTTGGAGAAGGATATAATGAAATAATGACGAAGCAAACAATTGATAATAATAGATTTTTACGAACAAATAAAGATATTGAAATTTTCAGTACGTGCTGTTAATGAATTTTGTTATGTATTAAAATCAATTATTGTGGAGAAATTCCATTTAATTTTGACATCGGTTATAGTGAACCTCTGATATAGTGAACCAAACATGATAGTCTCCAGAAGTCCTGCTATAACCAGAGTCGAATGTATATTATACTTTTTATACCACAGTAATAAGTTAACATTGTTTTTGTTAAAATATTTTATTTATTGTTAAAGAGATTATTTTATATGTTGTTATTGAGCAAAAAGTTCAACAACATTTTTCTACTACAGGTCACTAGTCTATATTACTCATTTCCGATAAGCGCAGAAACAGAGAGAAAATTATGCACCCTCCAGCCTTTTAAGAATGTCCTAGGTTTCGTTAAATATTCAGGAAATTGAGAAAATCCAAAAACAAAGCAAATGTTTCGATTTTGACTGAAAACGCAAATATTCGATTGTGTTATTCCTCCTGTTCTCGTGCTCGCGTCCCAACTGAATCCTCACACTGGGTGCGCCACTGTTTAAGACACAGCTGATGTCAGGTGACAGCAAGGCTCCAAGGAACAGGCCATCCGCCATTAAATAATTGCTAATCACGTGTTGCGTTACGTAACAGCCATTTCTACTTTCTTGCTACGGAGTAGAGAGCAGATTATGTAATGCTACGCGAAAGAACGGCGAATTTGGGGCGGAAAAACTCTTATTACTGGACTCTGGTAACGGAAAAGTTGATAAATCCAATTGCTAAATGTAAGGGGGAAAATCCTCTAACACATGGTGTAGCCAGAATTCTTGTTTTGTGGGCGCTTGGTACCGAAAAATCGAATGACGGCAAAACGTCTGTCCATTATCCCTTCAGGACGCGGAAGCCTACGCAATCAAAACGTCTGTCCGTCCGTCTGCGAACAGCGATTAAACCGTTCAGCCGAATTTTTCCGAAATTGATATTCCCGAATCGATCTGGCTGATGGCGCGGCCCCTTGGATTTGAAACCGATATTTTGATTTGGGGGGGGGGGGATTTACACGAAGCTCCTGGCATATTTTTCAATTTAAAAAAAATGGTTCCATCGTTTTTTATTAAATTTTATTGTTGGATAGAGTGAAGGAAGTTTAAGAGAATGGTGCAGGTCTCGTGTTCGTTAACAACCCTGTTTTTTCGAAAATTGCAAAGTTCAAATTTTTTGGGGGTCTTCCTTCAACTAATTTATTAAATATAAATATTTTTCCTTAATGAAATCTATTCCTTAAAGATAAATTTTGAAATAAGGTCATTTACAATTTTTCGAAAATTTGAGTACTTTTCGCTAAATTTTGCTTGAAAGTACGGGCGAGAAAGTACGTGCTGTTTTAACAACACTAGTTTATATTTTTGGTATGCAAAGAACTGTTGCACTGTTATTGCAGTACTCGTAAAGACTGTTTTTTTGTAAAAATGTTGAATTTATTTAGATGCCTTATTCAGCTGCGATAAATGTATTCACATCCGTTAATATCCAGCAAACATTTCTTGAGTAAATATGCATAAAATGAAATGTGTTGTTACAGAAAATTATGCCGGACATGAATGCGCTTATTGAATTGCTGTGGGGTCGAAGTAACGATAAACTGGATCAAATCAAGATGGCTTACCAAACCGGTAAGTGTGTTTCTTTTCTCTAAAACTGTTCTACAGGAAGATCGTGCTGATTGATTTTATTTTTCAGTATCACAAATTTTATACAGTCAACTTATGACAAGTATTATATACAACACGCGATATGTATTTTTGAAAGGAAGAATGTGTCTTTTGTTGGCTTCGTTCCCCTCTGTGCCCTTTGAAAAGTAATGCTGTAACACAATATTAACTAGCTCTAGCATGAAATGATGACAGGAATGAAATACTACGGTTAGAGGAACTGCATTAAGGAACATCTAGTGTTCTATGAACAACGTCACAGATAGTTTTGCGGCTAAAAGATCTGGATACCATTAACTGAAATATTTCGTGATAACGATCAAACGTCCGAAGACCAAGACAATTTATAAGGTCCATAAGGAAGTTGATCTCTCTCGTGGTGTTTATAAGGTTCACAAGGAATGCTGCTCTTTCTCATGGAGTTACGTTTATCATGTTGGAAGTTGTTTTCCTACAGGAGTTCTAGTTCTCAGGAGTTGTCTGACTGACGACATGAAGCATATCTATCTTGGCTCCCAAGTGAAGACAGAGGCGATTGTAAATTTAGAAAGTTAGTCGTTCACAAAAGTATACCGTTGATTTTCATGCGAAAAATGTGCCGGGATGGACTAATTGTCGCCGTCAACAGCATACGTGTACGCGAGGCTTTGCGAATATTTAAAAACTGCCAAGCACATCTCCACGCCATAGAACTGGCGACGTTAATTTTGTCACGGAGAACGTAAAGCGTTATTTTTAAAAAGTTTTCATATGGGACGTTCTATAAATTACGTAATGCAAATTTGAATACCCCCTCCCCCCCGGTGTAGCCCACTTGAATCGCGCACTTCAACCCCTTCAATATTTACGTAACGCTTGCGACGTCTTCCCCCCCCACTTACACACATCTAAAACAAAAATAAATTATACAACAGTAAAAATAAGTTGTATTAATCTTTTAGAAACTCAAATGTATTATATAGATAGACAGATAGATAGGTAGATGGATGGGTGGATGGAAGAATGCGTCATGCCTAATTCTTCCATGTTAGGAGATTTTTTTGGCTAAAACTTGGTAATATCTTATGGGGTAAGATTCAGTTGTGTCACTCCGGAGGTCATCAAGATACTTTAATTTTGGGGTATACTTTTCTGGAAAATGGTTGCCATTTTTTATTATTTTTTTTCTTTTTTGAAATAGAAGAAGGTGTTAAATGGGCTAGTTCCAACATTCATTAAATCCTACAAAATTTGGAAAATTTCAAAGTTCAAATTTATTTTCGAACCTGTTCTATACCTCCAATATTAAAGCCAAAGATTTTTCCTCAATGCAATTTATAAATGCAATTTGTGTGCGAAAAAAACGGGAAAATAGGGACATAGGTTACAATTACAGGAAGAAAAAAGTTACAGGAAGTAAGTTCCTTTTAGGGCGGTTTAAATTTATATTTTGGGAATCTATATTTTATTCTTCGGCGTTGGTTACAGATTTTTCCTAGGATGAATATAAAAATTGCATGGGAGGATAATAAGGAAAGAAAAAAATATTTGATTGGTGTCTGATAAAATGATCAATCGTGTAAAGAACAAAACTCACTGTAGAGTTGCTTGTTAGGTTTTAAAATTCGTATGATTACTGCTTGTTTCCATATGTTGGGAAAATGACCACGTCTTAGGCATCCATTAAAGATAGGAAGGAAATGCTGCGTTTGGAAAGCTTTTAAGTGCCATGACAGAGAAATTTTTAATTCACGCGAATTTCTTGTTTTTCGCGTATTTGATTAGTTCTGTTACCTTGGATGGACCAATGTAATTAATTGGTAGAGGCACAGATGAGTATTGCTTATCGAGGAAATGAATGATTTTTTTTATTGAATGATAAGTCAGTAATAACATCTGGAACAGCGGAACAGGCATCGAGATGGGGCCGTCTGCATAGAGTTGTTAGTGCTAATAGAAAGCAACACTACGTAAAATAACTACAGAAATCAAAGTGGGACGTACGACAAACGTATCTCTTATAGAGCGAAGATATTTGACTTTATTAAGCTATGGAAGCCGATTCAAGCGCCAACATCACTATGTCGCCTGCAGCGCCTCTCCTGAACTCGTGACAATATCAATTGGATCCTAGACGACTAGAAAACCGTGGCTTGGTCTGATTAGTCCCGATTTCGGTTGGTAAGAGCTGATGGTAGGGTTCGAGTGTGGCGCAGATCCCACGAATCCATGGATCCAAGCTATCAACAAAAGGTAGGAAACTGATGATGACTCCATAATGGCGTGGGCTGTTTTACATGAAATATACTGGTCCTCTCGTCCAAATGAACTGATTATTGACTGGAAATGGCTATGTACAACTACATGGAGACCATTTGCAGCCTTTCATGGGATTCATGATCCCAAACAAACGATGGATTTTTATGGATGATAATGCGCCATGTCACAAGGCCACAATTAAACATAACGGGTTTGAAGAATATTCTGGACAATTCGAGCAAATGATTTGGCCTCATAGATCGCCCGACATGAATCCCAACGAACATTTATGGGACATAATCGAGAGTCAATTCGTGCAGAAAATCTGCACCGGCAACACTTTCGCAATTGCGGACGGTTGTAGAGGCAGCATAGCTCAATATTTCTGCGGGGCACTTCCAACAACTTGTAGAGACCAAGACACGTCGAGTTGCTGCACTTCGCCGGGCAAAAGGACGCCCGACACTGTCCTAGGAGGTGTCCCATTTTGTCGCGTCAGCGTAATGCGACAGGACGGAGATGGCCCCAAGAGCTTCTTGAGCGAGCAGCGCGAGGGAGCTCTTCCCTGAAAAACGCCCTCAGGGAAGCGGAAGTTACCGATGAAGGGCCTGGTAGGTCCCTTGGATGCCGATAGACGGGAAGAGACTGAGCAAAAACGAAAAGAGAACCCCTACTAAAAAAATAGGTAACTAACTAGAAAGTCAGGCCACTAGTACTTACTCTGATTCCGTTTGTTGCTGATGGGAAATAATTGCTGCGGGGATGGCGTACAAACTGCTCTTGCAATCTCTATTCAGTCCCTTCGGTCAGCGCTGCCTACGGATGGAGATCACAGCGTTCGATTTGATAAGTGCTTCCGGGCGCGTAGACTTAGGTCAGTCCCGTAAGTATTGTGCATTATTTACGGCGGGAGGTGGCGGTAGTCTTCCCCCGAAGGGTGACAAGATCCGGCTCCGAATTACACGTTGACTCGCGGGGGTTTCCCTAAACAGGTTATCTCCCACCAGCGGGCCACCGCCCCAGCCCGGACAAGCTCTAGTCTCCAATCTAGTCTCCCGACATGTGTGATAGTGTATGGCAAGTACATACATGAGTGTGTAAGTAAGGTGTGAGGATATGTCAAGGAAGAGGAAGGAAAGATCGCGCCCATGAATGGACCCTGCGAGTTCCACTATACCACACAATTTATTATTCTACCAGGGGGAACAAGTCACCGGGGTGGGCACCGAAGCTTTCGCTTTTATCCGCACCCCCCGCCGAGGCACGAGTACGCCGGCAGGCTGGTATCTGGATCCAAGCAGAACACGCTTTGCCCTCACGGCAACCTTCTCATTCAACGCCTGGGTTGAGTCGCTCTGCCCGAGGTTCTGACTGTCGAGGCCAATACCGGAGTCAAGACCATGCGCTACTCACGAGCGCCGGGACAAGTCCCTCCTGTATGCCCAGAGTATCGCGCCACTGCCGCGACGAAGCCAAGAGCCCAACGGGGGCCTGCGGGTCAAGAGCCGAGGGGCTCGGGGCCTCCAACTCATCTCCTCACTGCGTTTCCCTTGTGACTATCGACGTGAGTGCCGCCGGAACCTGGGCAACCCCGACAGGGAGGTTCATGTTCCCCATCTGGACTTTTATATGTGGGTTTGAGGCCCGCTGCCAAGCTGCACAGAGGATGTCGGCTGACGTACCCCCTCTCCCGATTCCGCCCAAGGGTAGATAGCAAGCCACCTACTCTGTGGCGTGTGGCGAGGAGCGAGGAGCAAGGGGCGAGGGGTGAGGGGCGAGGGGCGAGGGGCAAGGAGCGAGGGGCAAGGGGCGAGCGGCGAGGGGCGAGGGGCGAGGGGCGAGGGGCGAGAGGCGAGGGGCGAGGGGCGAGGGGCGAGGAGCGAGCGGCGAGGGGCGAGGGGCGAGAGGCGTGGGGCGAGGGGCGTGGGGCGAGGGGCGAGGGGCGAGCGGCGAGGGGCGCATGGCGAGGGGCGAGGGACGAGGAGTGAGGGGCGGCGGCGAGAAGCGAGAGGCGAGGGGCGTGGGGCGTGGGGCGAGGGGCGTGGGGCGAGGGGCGTGGGGCGAGGGGCGTGGGGCGAGGGGCAAGGAGCGAGGGGCGAGCGGCGAGGGGCGAGGGGCGAGAGGCGAGGGGCGAGGGGCGAGGAGCGAGCGGCGAGGGGCGAGGAGCGAGGGGCGAGGGGCGAGGGGCGAGGGGCGTAGGGCGAGGGGCGAGGGGCGAGGGGGAGGGGCGAGGGGCGAGAGGCGAGGGGCGAGCGGCGAGGGGCGTGGAGCGAGGGGCGAGGGGCGAGGGGCGAGGGGCGAGAGGCGAGGGGCGAGGGGCGAGGGGCGAGGGGCGAGGGGCGAGGGGCAAGCGGCGAGGGGCGAGGGGCGAGCGGCGAGGGGCGAGGGGCGAGGAGCGAGGGGCGTGGGCGAGGGGCGAGGGGCGAGGCGCGAGGGGCGAAGGGCGAGGGGTGAGGGGCGAGGAGTGAGGGGCGAGGGGCGGGGGGCGAGGGGCGAGAGGCGAGGGTCGAGGGGCGAGGAACGAGGGGCGAGGGGCGAGGGGTGAGGGGCGAGGAGTGTGGGGCGGGGGGCGAGGGGCGAGAGGCGAGGGGCGAGGGGCGTGGAGTGAGGAGTGAGGGGCGAGGGGAGAGGGGCGAGGAGTGAGGGGCGTGTGGCGAGGAGCGAGGGGCGAGAGGCGAGGGGCGATGGGCGAGCGGCGAGGGGCGTGGGGCGAGAAGCGAGAGGCGAGGGGCGAGGGGCGAGGGGCGAGGGGCGAGGGGCAAGCGGCGAGGGGCGAGGGGCGAGCGGCGAGGGGCGAGGGGCGAGGGGCGAGGGCCGAGGGGCGTGGGGCGAGGAGCGAGGGGCGATGGGCGATGGGCGAGGGGCCAGGGTCGAGGGGCGAGGGGCGAGGGGCGAGGGACGAGGGGTGAGGGGCGTGGGGCGTGGGGCGAAGGGCGTGGGGCGAGGGGCGAGGGGCGGGGGCGAGGGGCGTGGAGTGAGGAGTGAGGGGCGAGGGGCGAGAGGCGACTGTCAAGGGCCCGCTGTGTCGCAGCGTTCGGGCGGCCGCTGGAGGAGGAGGTGCGGCGCGAGCTGCCGGGCGACCTGCGCCCGCTGGCCGAGGCGCTGGTGGCCGGCCAGCGCGCCCCGCCCGCCGTCGACGTCGACCTGGTGCGCGCGCGCAGAGACGCGCAGGTAAGCCCGCGATGCGGCTAAAGCGGCACCTTCGCTCTTTTCTCTCTCGCCTATATTTCCCTTTGCTTAAAGTGGCTGATGACGTTAGGTCATTGGTGCACCTCCTGCCTTATGAAATTAATCTTTTTCATTAACTCGCATTCCTTCTCAACGGGGCTCGTGGCCTCAGAGTTGTGCTTACCACTGTTAAAACAATTCATTTTACGAGACAAGAGGTGTAACAATGACATTAATGTCATTGGACAGTTTAAAACTGGTCGAGCTAGCCACGTACTTTCTCGCCTTTAGTAATAGTTATGTAATACTATAAATATCACAATTTCAATAATTAACACATCTCAGTCGTTATTGTTGTAATACTCATTACAAACTAAATATTTTCGAGCAATTATCAACATAAATTTGAAAATTATAATTGATTTTCATACAGGTAAATCATGTCTCAACAATAAGACGTAATTCACAACAAGGAGCTACCGAGTCATTGTTGCCGAGCCATTGTTGCATTGCAATATGATATTCCCTGAAAGCTACCAATTTTTACTTTCCCATATATGTACGTATACACGGAATGATTATACGTAGTATAGGGAAAGTTATGTAATGCTGCGCGAAAAAATGGCCAATTTTCGGCGGAAAAAAATTAATTGCCGGGCCGTGATATTGAAAAAGTGGATAAAACCAGTTGCAAAATTAAGAAAAAAAAATCCCCTAACACGTGGTGTAGCCAGAAACCCTCTTTTGTGGGTCCTTGATACCGAAAAAACAATTGAAAGGAAAACGTCCGTCTGTCTGTCCGTCTGTCCGTCCTCCATCTGTCCGTCTGTGAACACTGCTAGCGCCTAAACCATACGTACGATTTCTTCCAAAATGGATATTCCCCGATCGATCTGATTCTAGTCAAAGCTTTGAGATTTTGAAAACGATTTTTCAAAATTTGGGGGTACTTTATTTGAAGCCTCCCGGGGATTTACAAAATTTTCTCAAAAACGGCTCCAAATTTTTTCTTTAAATTTCTTGTAAGAATAGAGTAAAATACACTTATTAAGGTGGCATATGTCCAATTTTCGCGAATAACTAAATTTTTGAAAATTGCAAAAGTTTACAATTTTTACGGCGTCTTTCTGGAATTACAAAATTGAAGACAGAGATTTTTCCTTCAAATAAATGTTTTTCTTCATAGTGAGTTATTTCTTTAAGGGTATGTACATTTTTTTGAAAATTTTAGTATTTGTCGCGCAATATTGCGTGCAATATGTGCAATTTTAAAAAATTACAAAAACAGGATTTTCTCAAAAACGGCTCCAAATTTTTTCTTTAAACTTTTGGTAGGGATAGTGGTAAATGTACTCTATCAATGACATAAAATCCATTTTGGTCTATCGGTTGATTTTTTCAAAAATTACAAAAATGTAAATTTTTTACTTGTCTCTCACGTCGTTAATATTTACATTATCGGCGATTTTTTCACATTATTATATTTACGAGTATATATGCTTTAAATAATGTCAAGTAAAGTTTCTCGAAAACACTACCGTTTTCTGTGAAAAGTAGCTCAAATTTTGGCATTTTCAGAAATGCTCAAACGTCATTTTCTCGTATATGACTGCAATTTTTTTCTTGAAACTTTTCTAACGAATAGTGCTAATTACACTCTTTAGTATAGCGTAAAGTTTATTTTGAGTTATTTTTTTGTTTTTTCAAAAATTACATAATTGTAATTTTTTTGAAAGATCTCTCACATCTTTAATATGCACATTACCAGCAATTTGTAAACATTATTATATTTGTGAGTGTAAGTGCTTCAAATAACTTTAAATAAAGTATTTTGAAAACTCAAAAATTTTCTGTGAAAATGAACTTCAAATTTCGCATTTTAAGTAGTGCTAAAACGCCATTTTCTCTTAAACGGCACATAATTTTTAAAAGAAAATTGCCATTTACTGTCTGACCACAGACAGACAGTGGTGCTACACCACCACTTTCTTTCTTGCACTTATTAGTGGTTACATAATAATATACCTTAATTTCTGCCAATATTATCACGTCTGTCATCAGTTGAAAAGCTCATGAAAAATAGTAGACCATTACAAAAAATTTTAACAACTTAAAAATTAAAAATATATTTGATAATTTGAATTTGCAAATTTCTAATATTTACAAAAATTACATGAACATTCTGAAAGAACAGATTTTTTAGAGCATGTGGTTTACAAACAATATCCATCATCAATATCGTACTTTTGCAATGTAAATTTTTTGCAATTTTTGAAAATACTGTTTTCTGAAAATGAAACGTTTTTACCTTTTTTATCTGCTTACAAAGAAAAAAAAAAATAAGAAAAAATGTGAAGCAGTTTTTGAAAAATCATATTTAAAAATTGCCAGTTTCACACAAGAACTGCTAATATTTCCAAAAAATTAAACATGATCTTATTTGAAGATGTTTTTCAAGAACTGATTTTAAGAAAAAATTGTATTATTACAGTGGATGGAAGAGTTGGAAAAAATTTTGAACTTTTGCAATGTTTGAAAATTCAAGAAGTTCAGTAAAAATGCAACCTATGCCATTTTTAAGCATCTTTTGCTCTATCCAAGGGAAAATTTTGAGCCATTTTTGAAAAAATCTGAAAATGTTGATGGTTCCTGTATAGTCCATACTAAATTCCCCCCCAAAATCCAAATATTTGATTCAAATTCAATGGTCCATGACATCAGTCAGATCAATCAGGGAATTTTAATTTAGAAAGATCTTTTTACTATCATGTATGACAATGTTCTTTCTAATATAGAATTCTTTCTAAAATAGAATAAAGTGTATACATTTTATGATTAGTTTCTGTTTTCGCTTTTACGAATTTATTGGTTTACTTATGTTATAGACTTGTTCTTCCCTTCCAAGTCTCATTTTTTACTGGCTTTCACTGTTATATATTTAAAACAATGTCTATTTCTTATGTTAGTCAGCTCCCTTTCAGCCCATACTTGCCTCTCCCCCTCCATACAGTGAGGATAATTGCTCTTAAAATGGGAACTTTTCCTGTTATAGATTATGGAATTATGATTTGTTTAAAAACATTTTTATGTTTTACAATAAGATATGTGCTTATTTGAACATTTTGGTAAGTTCTTTCCCATGCCATTTTATATTTTACACTTATTACTTACATTTTTTACTTAATCTGGAATTTTAATGAGTTTCATTCTCTGTTGTTTTTTTCTTATTTTAAAATTTCCATTCAATATCTTCAAAAAAGGTCATTACTTTTTCTTTCAGATGAAAACGTTCAATAATTTATTTTATGTATACACTTCATGATGTGTGAAATGCAAAAAGTTGTGATTACGGGGGGGACACCCTTTTATATTTTACATTTTTTTATGATTTTCATTCTGTTTTTTGCAAACCTGTTTTAAAATTTGTATTCAATGTCTTCAAAAATGTTTATCACTTTTACTTTCAGATAAAAACATGTCCAATAATTTATTTTACGAACACATCTGATGATGTGTGAAACATCAAAATGCAAAATGTCAAAATGCATGAAAAGAGAAATGTTGTGATTTAGAACTAAAGACTTATTTATAAATTAACTTTTAGTTGTGAAAAATATATGTAATATTTATGCCTTTATTGGTAATTTAATGTCATAATCATATCAATTGAAGTTTTGTCTGTGGTGAAATAATGATAATAATAACAATAATAATATTAACAACAATAATAATAGCCCACCGCTTGGTGCAGACATTGCAGCAGCCATTGTCTGCACCAAGGAGGCTGCAGGTTCAAGTCCAGCATAGTCATGGTCATATTAGTGATTAATTCTTCACCTCTCATAAGTCTCATCATATCATTATAAAAATAAATTAATAAATAATTTAAAGAAATAGGCAAATAAGTCCTCAAGATATTTTAAGAAGTTAAGTTAATAGAATGATAATTCTATCTTTTGTTTTCAAAATAAATCAAAACAAATGTTAATCTCTCTCCAGGACAGAATATGACTGGGCTTCAGAAGAGAACGTGTAGCATGGTCAGTAATGGCCAATACACAAATAACAACAATCACTTTGGCAGCACTAGATTTCTAGAAAAACACATTGGAGTCCTATCAGTACTAATCAAACTTCCTAAATTATGACTCAAGACTTTTCGTAATGTTGCATGGGTAATCATGGAATGAAACATGTTCAAAAACACCTTAATAGGAATATTTATTTATTTCTTTATAAAAAGGTATGTGGAACCCAAAACTGAGACTAAAAGAAACATTTTAATAAAACCGATCAATGGAGATTATTTTCCCATTCAGTGCTCAAACCTCTTCTAAAGGGGCATCTACTACCTTCATGGAAAATGACTGATTTTATAGATTATTTATTGTTATTCATTTATCAAAATAACCCATTTTCACTTTTCATCTTACTGAATGTAATGTGGCATGGATTCCCAAGAACAGAAATTATGAAAATTTTTCAAAGACATTGAAAACGCTCAAAAGCATAGCAAAAGGATGCTTGTCAACATGCTCCCTACACAAAATTTTTGAGGTAGTTTTGAGATACCAAAAAGGGGCTTGGATAATGTATGGAAGCCTAATAACTAGTTTCTTGAACTTGTTTTGTTTGGGTGTTTCAGTGTATGAAATTTCAGTTTTCACTACAAAAAATAATTTCCAATGTTTAAGAATGGAAAAAATGTTGGTAGTTCAATAATATATGTGTGTCGGTTTAGATAAGAACTAATTTTTTTTTAATTAAGCACAGATAAGTAATCATGTTATTATATTAATATTATCCTTCTAAAATGCTATAATTTTTCTCTTGAAACTCAGTTGTTGGTATCATCTGGAGTAGGTCTCAGATACGGAACAGAGGAACCAGCTCTCTTACAAATGTTTAAAACTCGTTCATATCCACATCTACAAGAAGTTCTTGAGCAATATGACATGTTAAGTGAACGGAGTATGGAAGCCAGCATAAAAGCAGAATTTACTGGTCGACTACAAAAGGGACTTGTTTCTTTAGGTCAGTACAATAATGTATATGAAGGCATACTTTTTAACCACAGATAATATAGTGTTTTTTGTTGTTTCCTTCCCCCAGCAAGCATGATAAGAGATCCTGTATTTTATTTTTCTGAACAACTCCACAAGGCTATGGAAGTTTCACCACCAAATGATGAGAAGTTAATAGTTCTTCTCATAGCGAGATCAGAGGTTCAAGAATATTTACAATAAAAGTATGTATTTTTATTATATTTTGTTCACTTAAAAAAAATATTGTGTTTTCTTTTACAGATAGATCTAGCAGATATTAAAGATTGTTATCTTCAACACTACGGGCATAAGTTAGTAGGAATGGTGGCCGAAGTTTCATCAGGTGCTTACCGACGATACCTACTGCGATTACTGGGAAATTATGATGAATAAACACAAGTTTATTATACTATGAAGCAATATATAATTGTTATTGTTTTCATTCAATTCTAAATGACCAGGAAGGTACAAATAATTTTACACAATTTTGTACACATAAATGTACTATGGAATGCTACATTACAATAAAATTACAACAATTATGTACATATCTTTTCTCCCCAACAAATGTATAAAAATAGTAATTGTTTTATCCACAAAGAAACAAGATAATGTCAAGACATGATTCCTTTTAACATTTCTGAAAACTACTAAAATTACAGTCAGCACTTACATGCAGAAATTATTTACCTACACAGGTAATATAATATAGTATGTTGAAAAAAGAAGTAATTTTGGACGGGATGAATTCTTTGCAGATATTTGAACTATTCTTGAGCACAAAGAAATTCTTTAACCCACAACCTCTATTAAACAATAAGTTTATATCAAAATATTAAATTTATACACTGAGAAAATATAATTAAGTTTTTAAACTAGTCAAGCATATGAAGTGCAAAATTTTCTAGACTTAATAACAAGGTACGAAACGCTCAAACTAATGTGCAAAAATCCTTTCTTAAAGTTCATATATAATTTTGATATCACTTGTTTGAAGAGATACATATTCTAGATTAATCAGAACCTTTTTTTTTTCTGATGAACTGATAACATGTTTATTTACATTGTAAGGCCAAATTTATAGTGGTGCTGACTTTGTAATTTTGGTAACTTATTTAGTCTTTTAGAAAAACAATGATAAATATGAAGATGATTGCAGGAGATAATCCATTTTGTTTCTTTCATGTTTTTGTCAAGCAAGAAAAAAATATATACCACAAAACTCCCCTAACAAACTAATATGTAACACACCATTTGTCTGGTTTATACAGGACAATTGTCATTTTTGATTTTCCTATGACAAACAGAAATGTATTGTCTCTTGGAATCAGTAATCCTGACATTGATAAGTTGACTAACATCATATGCTGCCATTACTGTACACTATTAACATCGATTTACATTACTTACATAAATTTACATTAACTACCTTCCAACAGTGATTTTATATCTTAAAAGGTTAGATGCACTCCTGTCTGAACGTGTAGTTCTCCAGAATTACTTGAAACAATCCAGAAAACATGATAGTATGCCAACTATATGTTTGCTACTTTTATTTAACTATCTAGTCAATATTAAAATCAGTGCTTTTTTCAAAGCCTAATCTGAATTAATAATCATTAGCAAGTTAAAATCATAAAACGCAAATCATGTTTTCTGAACTGTGCAACCCTTTTCATACACTGTACATTTCAAAAATATTTTAAATCAGGAATGTTTCACCTCTTTCCCCAACATAACTATCAAAGTTTCATATCAAATAAACATATTATTTTAACAAAATGTAATTATCAGTTCCATCAAATGAAACAGAATAGAGTTCCAGGAAAATGGACCAGGATATAAAAATATATCAAATCTTCATGCTCTTATGTCAGAAAGCAGTTCCTTCAATAATTATCTTTACCAGAGAAAGTAAATTTAAAGAAGAACTAAAATATACCACTTTTGAAGGAATATAATATTTTGGTTTCCATTTCTTAAAAGGATGACTTGTGATTATATCTTAATTTTGTTGTGTATCTTAATTAAGCTTTTTTTGTCATAAGATGATGTGCATAACCTACAAATTTCATTTTCAGAATTATTACTTTCACATGAGCGTTTTAAATGGAATAAATCTCAGCAAATTATGCTCTTCTGAAAAACAAATTTAATAACCATCTGATAATTGTAGATTATGTAAAAAATAATGGAATTTTATATAAAATATAATATATTTAATGAAATATCCAAACATATTCTCAGAATTACCAAATTTTTCCCACTGTATTACTCACAAACAATTTTATACATGTTATTACTTAATTGTCCAGTCAAAGCAACACTGATTGAACAAAAATCCTTCAATGGCAATTTCCCCTCCATATTTTGAACTTCAGAATTCATAATTTACATAAATCTAAACCTTTAACATGAAACTGCACCTAAATAGAAGGCACATATACACATACCTCAAGAGAACAAGAACAGAACCGTTCTTAGGCAAGGAATGACTGATGTACTGCAGGTTACTGTGCGATTACTTCTGAAGTAATTTAGTATACTAGAACTACTCACAAAATTAATAAAAAAACTCCACAAATTGCTGTTTATCTCAATGAACTTTAGTTCACTGGATTTCCAAATGACATTATTGTAATTCCAACCTTAATCTCATCATTCTTTATTTTTACAAGCATAACCATTCTGATACTGATAACCATTTCCCTATGAATATGATTTTAATATTGGATTAGAAATGCCACCAAATTCCCTTATATCACATTATGCTGGATCAACTAAATGAGTGGCACTTAATAACATTACTCTATGAAAGATTCTGTTCATGCCATGGCAAATGCACACAGAACTGAAACAGTTGCTTTCAGGAAATCAACATTGATCATTGCAAATAAAGATTAAACATCCACATTATAACTAAAAATAATAATCAAGGAACTACTTCCAACTTGTAAGAGTCTTAATTGCAATACGGATTACCTTAACACAAAAATAATTTCTTTACAATCACCTACACAATGATAATGATAAGAACAATAATATTCATTACGTAATGAATCCATTTTCGCTAAGGTCTCCAGTAATTTTACTCATGCTAATAAAATACAATCAATCTTCATGTTTACAAATGGTACACATTTGTGCAACATAAATGTAACAAATACTTTCAATACATATTGTCTTAGTCACATGTAAAATAAAGAGCTCAAGAAAGTTAATATGAAAATAGGCAAGGTGAAAATTTTTATTTAGGAAGTAATGAAATATGGCACGTCTAAGATAACACATTTTCGCATTAATTTTTTTTTCCGATGTTTTATTTCTTCAAGTGGAACTCCAAATTTTAACACACATGGATCAAACTGAATTCAAAATTCAAAAATTGAAAGTAGAGGTTATTAAACTCTTCAGCAAAAGAACTTTGTACATGTGAGCAAAATTTCATAGACATTGAAACAAAACTTCTAATTGTTTAGAAATTGTTGTTTCAATTTCTTCTCTAGAAACCAAAACAAAAATTTCTAAACAACTCTGTCATAAGGTGAATATATTTCAATCTGTACAGTAATATTAATTAAAGGATTTGGTAAAAGCAGTTCAAATTTATTCATAGGTGAAAATGTGTTTGCTTTTGAGGTAATAAAGAACAACTAAAAGTTTGTGTACAATGGTTTTGAAGGGAGAGAAATTAGAAATAAATCTACAAGTTTAAATAGGTCCTTCAGATTTCATGTACACAGTCAATCTTCTCAATTTGAAGTTAACATATTTTAAGTTATTTTCTTGAATTAAATCGTAGTCAAGAAACTAAAATAATAAATAATAATATTAACAACAATAATAATAATAATAATAATAATATGATAAGAACTTCCAAATTGAGTAAATATTGTGTTAGAAATTATAATCTGGGGAAAATAATCTTTTTCGAACAATTTTCTTCCCTCCTCAAATCGAGACAGGAGAAAGATAAAACAATCAATTTTAGGGTATGAATGAATTGAAAATAAGGTTAGAACTTCATCTTTCGAAATTTGAGAAAAAACACAATAAAACCGATACCAAACTACACCATATTAAGACTATACATATTCACAAGTGTAGTCACTTTCAAATTGAGAATAAGCAATACCAAACTGAGAGAAAACAGTGATGAATTGGTTTAATATTAGGTTTGGTTTTATTGTAATATTGTTTTAATATTGAATGTAAATATAACACCAGCTTTGAGGAGTGATTAAAACTCGAGGTTAAGATGCAGTATTGAAAAAAGTGGAAGCCGACAATATAAATTTGCAAATGTGTTGTCTACAGTAGTAGTAGTAATAATAATAATAATAATAATAATAATAATAATAATAATAATAACAACAACAACGGTGATTTTAGAGGGCTGACTAATACACTTAGTGTCGAGAAATCAAGTGCATGTCTTAGGGTAAAAAAAGCAAGATAATCTTCCGAAACATGTTTTGTGGAGGATTAAAATTTCAGAGGAGCATTAGGTCTTTATGGTTTAAAATATTGAAGAAAATCCAAGAATTGTATTGAAAGAGCTAAAAGGTCAATTTAAGAGAATCATCAAACTATTGTTTCGACAGAATATTTACAGAAACAATTAATGATCATACTAGCAGATATTTGCAGTTCCTGAGAAAAAAAAACCTATGGGAACCAAAGCACAGCAATGCGAGAGGCTCAAAGCTGTGGTTAAAGGACAAGTACAAAATTATCACCAATTATAGGAGATGGCAGGGATATCTATATATTTTGCAAACCGAGTTTTGTCATCATTGCTTAGAAAATATTATACATCCAAATATTTAAGTAATAAATGTTAATTGTGTTGCTAATGAATACATCTTTACTGATAAGGTAACAAAATAATCATACCTGAATCGGTAACATAATTATTATTTAACATCAATAAAGATGTTCTAAATAACAGGTCCAAAAATTCTTAATTTTAATATAATTTATGTATTTTAGACTTCTATGATTGTTTTCAATCTGAAATTGCATGGTCTCAATGTCATTGTGTTCATTCTCAATTTGAAAATGAAAAGAAGAGAGAAGAAAATTGAAGCACTTAAAATGAAATTAATAATGATAGAGATGGTTCTGCCAAAAACAAAAATATTAATGACGATGATGGTAATAATACTATTAATATTAGATGGCCTTGGTTATGATAAACAAAGCTTCTGCCTGTAACATTGTTAATTAAATTAGGTCACAAATCGAGTAAAAAGAAAGAACAGAAATGCATAACACAGAAAAGAAATACATAATGTCTGCAAATACACATCAAATGAGATCGCTCTTACAGAATTAAGTCTCAAGCACCCAAGTGACTTTCAAAAATAATGAATGACTTTCAGAATTCATTACTTATTATTACTTATTATTCCATGTACTCAATTTTCCATGGTTGAACATAAGATTTCTAGTAGGAAAAGCAACCGCAGGAGATAAAGTTCTCTTATTCGAGTAGCCACTTTCATCTGGAAGAACCGGCAAATCCTGCAAAAGAACACATATTTTAAAATAAAAAAGTCTGTAAATATTTATTTTGCTTCAAATAAACTTATTACCTGAAATTTTCCAATGAAGTCCAGTAATTTTAAACAAAGACTTCTACTGGACCTTGTAAGTTTTTCCAGGTTCTCTTGTTTCCACAATTCCTCATTCACAATGGCATCACAGATTTGAGCATTGGCTGCTGCATCAAAAAGCGGAACACCAAAACTACAATCTAAAAGTGTCCAAGATTCCAGTTCATCTCTTACATCATCTTGCATTGGTCTTCCACCTCCAAGTCGTAAAACACCTTCTTTGTGATTATCTTGTGATAATGAATCAGCAGGGTTCTTCTCACCCAAATTGTTCAGCTCCTCTTCCAAAATGTTGGCACAATCATGGCTTGTGAAGCCATTCACTGGACTTGACTGGGAAGTGTCAGTAACCGGTTCTCCAGAACTGGCACTTACCCATGCTTCAACACGACTAGATGGATGAGCAGCAGAAGGTAAACCTGAGGGTAATATTGCTACATCTTTAAATTCATCCGGTAGGTGAGATGCGAAAGTAATCCCACTCTGAAATTCTTGTTCACTTTTCATGTTCAACATCGTAATAAAGCCACAGTTATGAGTCAGGTCTATTTCTTCCGAAAGTTTTCTGATGGCTGGGTGAGAATTCCAATCCATATTCTTGGAAACGAAGTGACTGGAGGCTGCAAAGTACAGATCCACTTAGAAAGAAGGTTATATGAATGTAAATATAATTAAATACTTAAAAATGTTCTTACCAGGAGACTGAACATCCTTCAATGGGAAAGGTACCAAAATACTTTCTGCTCCACGATGATTCCTATATCCCTGAACATTAAGCAAAATCATGCAATCTTCAAATAACTGTATCAATTACCTAAATGAAAATTCAAGAATGTTTTGAAAGAGACAATGTAAATACACAATTCAAGCAAATTTTAGCAGACCTACACTCAGTTTCATTCAATAAAGGCTAGAAAAGAGACATCTTTTTTATATAACACATCTCACAAAAGGTGTAAATATTTGTTTGGAGTATTGTATTAGTTTTGTGTTAACAAAAGAATTAACATTCTTCATGTAATGAGGATTCTTCAGAACCTATAAATTATGCTACACATTTAGCTTAAGAATCCTTAACGATGCATCATTTTTGTAAAAATTCCATGTCAACCCTAAACTTATGAAATAAAAATGTGTATTTCCGTTGAAATCTTGAAATCGATTTTCCGCAGCTTTGCATAACTTTCCCTATGTATATTACTCCACACATATGTATGTATATAGGAAAGTAAAAAAATCATTGTAGTAATTTTGTGGTGCAAAGCTCTTAGTTTTCAAAACCAAGGGAGAACAATGCATTTCCTGCATATTTATCATAACACAAGTTGGCTTGGTAGTCACATAACATGGACATACTAGAGCATTAAGGAGTGTATGACCTGTGCAATTATTACAACTAATATAATCAGTATTAATTGCAAATCCCATTCCCAAAGTGACATTTAGCAAAAACAAATAAGAAAACAGTTCACTGATCAACAAGTCCTGGACACAGGTGACATGATGCAAGTTTCAATTAAAATACCAACCATTTCATGTCTGACATTATCTCATCAAAGCATCCTAAACTCTTCTAGAGCAAAGAGTTAGGGTTAAAATCTTGTTTCCCTTGTAGAATCTAAGCCCTGTTTGCATAGTAAGAAAGAAGCCCTACAAAATTGCTTTAGAAAAGTTTGAAAAAACATCATGCAATACATTTCCTAATTATCTAAATACGTTACTTTAAGGGAACTAGAAAGTATGTACCTGCACAAGAACAGCAGAATGACACAATGCATCATTCAATGTGAAGATGATATTAGCAACAGGAAGGACTCCAGGATCATGACCCCATGTGGTGACCAAAAGCTTGTCATAACGCTGGAACAACTGTGGAAGTTGTCTGACTCTTGTGCCTGAAACATGACACACATGACAATTCATCACAAATATGTAATACACAATCAAAGAGTAACACTCTGTATTCTGGCACCAAACCTCGTATTAGATTTTATAAACAATAATTGGAACAATAGAAAATTCAGAAATACATTACACTTTTCTGACGAAGTGTAGACTACTTTATGCCATTAGTGCATTTAAGCTTTGCTACTGTCACTGCTCCCACCACCACCACCACCACCACTACCAATGGAACAATTTTATTTTCTAATTTGTTGTCTGCAGTGCAAAAATTCAATCACTTTTGAAATTCTTCTAAACTGAACACTCATCTCTAGTGCACATATTTTAAAGAACTGGATAATATACCCTATATTACTATGCCTTGTGCCATATCTTAAGTTTCATTTTCAGTGAAACAAAGGTGTTGAACTTCAGAGAAATCACAATTGAAATTTTCTTTTTTTTTCAGCTCGTAATTTTGGCAAAAATACAAGAATTAATTTATTATCTAGATGATCAATGTGGCTTTCATATCTCCACCAGTTACATATTCATGTTATACATGGGTTTTTATTTCTTGGCAAATGGGGGCTTGTCTTCACGATGGAATATCTCACGGTATTTCTCATCGTTCCTGGTCGTGCCGCTAGGAGTTGTATGATCGCAAATGTATTGAGCAGTTCCAGCGATCATGCGACTCCTAGCAGCACAACCAAGAACGACACGAAATATAGTGAGATATTCCATCTTGAAGACAAGCTCCCATGCGCCAAGAAATAAAAACCCAAGTATAGTAGTGTATTTTACACTTTTCTCAAAAATTCAATTTTTTGAAAAAATGTTTACAGCTCAAAATTGCTGACTATCAATTTTTTCAAAACTTTCAAATGCTTCAATATCTAAACTGGGAAAAATAAGTCTTCATCTTTGTGAATTCAGCACAATAATTTTAAATAATACCTACATAATGAAACTCCTTGAAGTCGTCAAAAATGTTGCCTTCTTTTTCTAAAAGATAAACTACAAATAAAGTGATTTTTCTAAAACCTCAACAATTTCTTCTCAGAACCAGTTCCAATATCTTTCTATAAACATTTTGTACAGACAACACAAAATTCTAAAAATTAAATTTAAGTCCCATTTTCAATAGATTGTAATAATGGTCCAAATTACAGTATATGTGTATATAACACAGGTACTGCTAGAAGTTGAGAAGTGAGTTCTTGAATTGAGAAATGATAGCACTGAATTTGAGATGTTAAGACCGCCGACCATTTCATACAGTAGTGCCATACAACTGCAGGACAGTAATGTCAATAAATGTCGTGGTGTAAGTTTGTCGAGTCATAATAAACAATTTTTAACAAACACTATTGGAGAAGTTACGTTTTTCAAATGCTGATTTCATTTAGCTTGAAATTTCCAAAATTTGATAACAGCTACTTTTCTGTTAAAATATAGCTGTTTCGGGAGGCAAGTGAAATCTTATGTTCAGATCAGTGCCATAGCACTTTCAAATAATCACTACCAAATTTAGTAGATAACATGCACAATGGCTTAATTAATTACATAGGGAAAAGTAAATAATAAATAAATTACAAGATTCATGACAAAATTTGTTTTCCTTTGAAATTTGTTCTTGTAGGCACATATACACACCAATGTTTATGATACTTTCAATGATGCCTTTCAATTGCAACTTTCAACATCTTAGGAACATTAAGACAATGAAACGTGGGTTCTGTCATTAGCCATACACCTTTACAAGGGAGCGAATACCGCAACAAGATTTTTTTTCAGGAACAATCTATATACATGATTAGATGCACTTCATCTGAAGTTTCTTTCTTATTCCTGACCCTGTATTTTTAAAATATGTTCCAAAGTATATATCAAAAGTTTCCCACCTTTCACTAAGAGTAAAGTTGGAGGACCATAACCAGTTAGATGATAGATGAAAAGTTTAAACCAGACTGTATTCACTTCAGGTATGGCAGGGCCCAAATGAGGAGGCACACAACTGCTTATGGGCCTTATTTCTTTACACAAAGGAGCCATTGAAACAAGCAACCTGTCCCAGAAAAGATTTTATTAAGTTTGCAGACAAATAAAAAACAAACATGTAGAAAAAGACGATGAATCAGATTACCCTACTTAAACAGGGTTAATTGATATTTCCCTCCTCCCATACATTAATGCTCATTACAGATGTATAAATATTATTTTCACTTACAATGTAGTAAAAAAAGCCCTTTTAACTTTCAATAGTAATTTGCATAATTTAATATTCAAAAAGTACTTACGAATAATTTTTAGAAAGTAAGCGTGTACAAGTAGCACTATCAAGTGACTGCAAACTTTCGCATCGAATCAAATCAAGAGGAAGACACAAAGATTCACCCATTCGACGATTGTGTCTCAAGAACAATATTGTGGATCGCAAAATGAGTGCATGATCAAAGTAACGTTGAGCTTCTCCTTCACTATCTGCGGTAGAAATTTTTTCCAATTCAGCCAGAAAGCTGTCTAAACTTTCATCAGATAATTTTCCCACTTCAAACATGGTGACAGCATGATTCTTCAAACCCTCCATGGCAAGGAAAATTTAAATTAAAATAGATTTTCATTTTAAAAAAATAGAAGTGGTCACTAAAAATGCAAAATAATACTTACTGGAGTGAGATTGCCCATCATTAAGAATGCAGTCAAAGTTGAGTCAAAAAGAAATGCAATTCTTCGACTGCGAGACTGATTGGCAAGAAAAGTTGGTTCAACTTCTTCTGTACTACTAGAGGTAGTTTCCTCTGGAGGTGTGAGACCAGGCTCAGCCAATGCAGAACTCAAATCTAACAACACAGGTTCTTCAGTGAGAGTCCTATGGAAATACATAGACTGTATCCACAACACACAATTTTCATTTTTGACCTACAATATACCTATTCTAAACATGGAAACCCACAAAAATCATTTACAAAAGCACAATTTCTGATGTGTACTTTTTCCTTTCCTTCCTTTCTATTCCCAGACATTTCATTTTACATATATATTAGAAAATGAACATAAAATTTTTAATTGCTAAACTTACAAAATTGTAATGTAGTAGTTTGTTCCTGCCTAGCAGTAAGGGAAGTTGTTAGGGAATATAAAAAAAACAACCACAAAGCCTACAGAGGTCAAAGTATCAAGACCTGCTTAGCAGATCCACAATATCTGGTATAGCAGCACTATCTGGCAGCTGTGGATGGTTTCTAATTATACCCATAAGTGCTGAATGTACTGAATGGAAATAAATTAAGTTGTTGTTCAGAAAGAAGTTATTTTCTAAGAACAGTTGACTGGAGGTCAGCTGGCCCATGTCTGACCTTAGCATTACTGATTATTGCAATGGTAAACAATCAAGACTGAAAAGGATTTAGAATTGTTAAGATCTAGTTTACGAGAATTTAGCAAAAAATTCCAAACTGTGCTAAATGCAATTACTAGAAGTTTCATTATTAAAAGATTATTCAAACTCTCACTCTACTTGACTGCTCGGGTAACAATACCTGAGCTCAAAACCAATAAGTTCCTTTCTCTGACAAAATTTCAGAATTATTCAATAAAATTCATAATGCTGCAATTTAGTTTAACTCTCAGGTGGGCAAGATGTTCTTATAAGAACATGAGCATCTAACTCAGAGATTATGTTGTTCTTAATGTTCTAAAAATTTTGGAACTTTATTGTAGCCATTTGAGTATAAACTCCATTGTATTCAAAACAATGCAGATACAATTTTCCATTTTATTAATATTCTTTACATAAATAATATATACACTGATATTTCTGTTACAGGTTTCATATTTCAAAGTAATTTCTGAATTCTCTTCCATGTTCATAAACTTTTTCTCTATATTAACATTATTTTACACAGAAAATTGTGTTTTGTTTAACCATATTTCTGGGTAACAATACTGAATAATAATAGTAATTTAATATGCAAGACAATACACACTTATGACAGGAAGGTATTACACCTCATGAGCGAGGTAGAGTTACTTATATTTCTTTCTCGAGTAGTTGCAGTATCTTTATCCTTGTGTGTTATATTTCATTTAATTTTATTACAATTTTTAGTAAAATACAAAATAAAAAAATAAAGGATCAGGACAACTGCTGCACTGATGCCAGCAGCACATGAGCCAATTCTCAAAAAGTTGAGGAGGACATATAAGATTTTCTTATCACCCATAGATCATTAAGAGGTCCAGCAGCAACACATTCATTAAGACAAGTCTTGAACCTTGCAAATAAAGTAAAGTCTCATTCCTTATAGTCTGCAGAAGGATTGGTCAAAATCTTTTTAAGCTGTCTTTGTGTGAATTTGTAATTAATAATCAGATTTTTCAATGGTGTATTACTTTTATCTACCTCGTGACAAATCTTTAAGAAAATAAACACAAATGAGTACTACATAGATACAACAGTTTGGTGTTGCAACTTCTCTTCAAACATCTTTTTAAGTTGGTGGTTTTTTTTGTTGTTTTTTTTCCTTTCATTATTTCAATTCCTTTAATTAAATCCATTATGAATTTTAATTTAATTAGGACTTAAAACATCAGAATATTCATCTTCGTGAACTTTCAGTTTTCAATACCATATCCTTACAGAACTCCTAACATGTAGCACAATATATTGAAAAAGAAATGATGAAGTAAGTATTATAAAGTTGTACACATTAACTGTGAAATGCTAAATTTAAGTTCACATATTTCTGAATTACACACTTCCTGTTAAGATTAGCAACCTTCTAAATATTGCTCATGATAAAATAGCTTACACCAAATGAACATTCTGCCAACATTAACCAACAAGTGAGATCCCCAAGTTCAAGGAAGTAAACCAATATATTCTCTGACGAAGCCACCCCACTATATACTGAATTTACATACTTGTGACAAATCTGTGATCTGCTCTTCCAGGTTGGGTTCAAATCCGTAAAATCTGCTTCATAACTCTTCTTTCGAGCAAAACCAAGGCGACAATAAAGAGAGACAGCATTTTTTACAGCTTGGGCATCAATCTGAAGAACACTAGCCAACTAAAACCAAAACTGTTTAGTCAGTTTCTAAGAGTGTCCAGAGGCAGAGGAGAAAAATGCTTTCCTACACAAATATATACATACCTCTCCAACAGAAGTATGTTCATCAATAGAAACAAATATTTTGTACAATAAAGTTTCAAAATAATCGCCTAATACCCTGTTCATAACAAAACCTTCAAGTGGAGGTACAACAATATAATCATCATCTTCAATTGGAACATCCAAGTAAATTAAACCTTTCCTGAAAAGAAAAGAAAAAATTCTTAAAATTTTTCCATTTATATAAATATTATGCAAAATAACTTCAGTGGATATCTTACTTATACAAATTATGAACAAGATTATAATCCAAGTCGCCAGCTTTCTGACAACCATGGTCAATGATCCTATCAATTAATTCTTTCTCTGCTTCTGAAACAAGCTGTGAAAAAAAAACATTTAAGAATATGAATATTGACTGTTATTACCAGGATTTCTATTCCATTTTGACAGCACAGTCAATGACATGATCAAAGAATATTAAAATACACATCAAAATATTCACCCTGGTGTTCAAGTTCATTCAAATTTTGACATAATAACATAATGAAAATAAACATAATAAAAAATCATCATCTTTTCCCCCTTTGTAAAATTTCATACATAAAAACTTTTTTACCCTCAAATGTCCCATCCACTTAATTTTACAATTAATTAAATAACAATGATGTAATACAAATACAAAATAATTCACTAACTGCGCATTTTTTTTCATGGTAAACATTTTTTGAGACCTTCCTGTGTCTACACTGTCTTCAAACGACATGCATTTTTTTTCGAAGTACACACTCTCTTCAATTACTCCCCTCTCTCCCTACTGAACATTTCTTAACAAAGTGGCCAACCCTGTCCCTCCAATAGCATGTACTTTCTTAAATTATCCCTATCAGATACATAAATCTTAATGCTGTACAAGACAGGAATAAATATTGAACTCAAACAATTTGCTAATGTTTAAACACAACTCATTGCTCACATTTCAAACCAGTCAAATTCCTCTATATTAACAAAAAACCTAGTGTTAAATTACATATAACAGTACTCATTCATATTGCAATTCTGCTGATCACAAATAACATACTGAACTTGGTTCTTACTCTTAATAAAAACAGCTCAGACATTACTTTTGAAAAACAAGCAATTTTGAGAAACACTTATAAGGAGCCGTCCATAAATTTCTATAGGAAATTCAGAACATTTTGAATACCCCACTCCTCTGTGTAAAGCATGCTTGAAATCCCCTAAATAATTAGGTAACACCTGCAAACCCCTGCTCATACCATTTACAAAAAGTAAAAAAAAATAAAAAACAATTTAAAAATTTGTAATAATTTTATTGTGTTATATATTAAAATTAATGATGGGGGCAATTAATGATAATGGGGGACAACTTTTACGTGAAGGTGTGAATGAAGGCAGGAGGGAATGAAGCATTGGAAAAAAATTTCAGGCTAGTGCACATGTAATGGAGGATGCATGGGTGAGAATTTACTGCATCAAATTAATTTTATTCTAGAATACACATAGATATGTTTTGAATATATTCTTCATAATCTATATACCCTTGATAAAAATACATTTTCAATTTTCAATTATTATTTCAATATTTATAAATAATAACTTTTAATTTAGCTTTTTAATTTTAATATTTTAATGTTTTAGTGTAAGACTGAATAAAAGGAATTATTTCAGAAAGTGTTCAAAAATAAAAAACCATATCAGTGTAACTTAACAGTCCACTAACGCACACCTCCCCCATGTAATGCACCATAACACTTCCTCAAACTCCCTCCTTCCCTCTCTAGCATAACTTAATTTATCAATGATCCCTAGGGAAAATGAAAGTACAAATTTCATTGACAATGGTTCCCCCAGACTTTGAAAAAATAATCAATAAATAAACGAACTTCACTGCCATGTTCGCTTAACATCCAATCCAGTCATTCTTTCTCACATTCACTTAATATAATGTTTGATTAAATGCAGAAGGACCATCAATCATAATTTATTCAAACAGTAGATCTTTCCAAATTCAATCAATTTTCTACTAAACTTATAAACATTAATTAATTAATTTTAAACAAATTAATTCATCATCTACTCTGTAATTACTGAAATAAAAAAAATTCATTCTACAAACAATTTTAACAATACATACCTTAATATCTTCTTCAATAACACAACCCACTTCAACTGTCCACCAAGGTTCAATATTTATATCAACAGGTTTGGGTGGCAACAGATCTCTCACATTTTTTCTCCTAAACAATTTACGTCCAGAACGACATTGATTCATCAACTCAATATATTCATTGCGCCCAATTCCTAACAAACGAAGGCCTAAAATATAATTATAATTAGTATTTTATAATATTAAATATGTTTAATTTTTTTATTTTCATGTTTCAAAAATCAGTAAACTTACAATCTGCAGCTGTAAAGTTAGGTAGAGAATCATAACTCTTCTCTTGTTCCATTATATTTTCCATAACCGAAACATAATATTGGAATGGTGTTACACGCAGTCCTTTCACAACAACATCCGAAAGATGATATGGGTATAACATTAAGCTTTCACGACTGTAACCTAACAATTCTTCATAGTAATGGCGCTCATCTTTCCGGACAAATCTCACTAGATTTCCTCGATAACGAAGTTGATTTTTTATACTAAAGTTTATTATATATTTTTCATATTCCTTCTGAGAATTGCCAAGGCTCTGTAAAATAAATTTAACTCATCACTAAATGAACATTCATGAATTTTTATATGTCAAACGTTAACTTTAACTGGAGCCTTAAAATTAAAACAGGATTTCACTTCAGAGTTTCAAAACTGAAATAATAATAATAATAATAAAAAGCAAAGTAGAAATTAATAGTATAGTCAGGTAAAAAATCATTTATCTACAGGCAGAGAATGTTACTGCACCTGCTTAACATTGGCAGCAATTTAGCCCATGGATAGTTTTGTCGTACATGAAACTCCACTTCGCTATTCAT
This sequence comes from Acheta domesticus, assembly GCA_031308135.1. NCBI lineage: Eukaryota > Metazoa > Arthropoda > Insecta > Orthoptera > Gryllidae > Acheta > Acheta domesticus. The sequence continues at coordinate 261,164,498 of JAHLJT010000631.1, read as the reverse complement.
GATAATTGCTGACCATGAACTATAAATGTATAAAATTATGAAAACAACAGAACTGACAACTACTGTGTGCCGACCTCATACCAACCAATTCTGCTCCATTTTACGCTGGTCGACATGCTTTATGTCGAGATGACTCTAATCGAGGATGAGAGGATCATCGATCGAAAAAATCGATAGAATACACCGTTATTCAAAAGGGAGCAGAACTCGACTCTGATAGGGAACTGGAAATTCAAAAATTGTATTTGATTATTTTTTTAATACAAAACACTTTTACTTCCTCGCGTACTGCTAATGCAGTATAGAGAAATTATTTTAAAGCAGCGGGGAAAAAATCGGTGATTTTTCGACAGAAAAACTTTTATTGCCAATGCCTGGTAAATGAAAAAGTGGAAAAATATTGTCCCAATTTCTTCCTCTACTGCATTAATCTTCTCCCCCATACGTCACATACTGATTTCACTATTTTTTTACCAAATAAATCAAATAACTTACCATGGTGGAAAGACGTTATTTACATACTTTACTCTTCTTGAGAAGTAACTACAAGAATGTAAAAATAAGGCCAGTTTTTGAGAAAATGTATTTACTTTCTCGAATATTCAACCTATACGAAGTAAAAGAATGTTATGTAACGCTGCAGAGGAAAACGGCGATTTTTCGATAGAAAAACTGTATTGTGGGGCCTTGATACAAAAACGTCGATAAATCCTGTCCGAAAATGTAGTAAATTACTCCCTAGCTAACACATTGTGGGTCGTTGATAGCAAAAAAGTGTTCTTACTTTCTCGCAAAAGTACTAAATGCGGAGTAATATACATAGTATAGAGAAAGTTATGCAATGCGGCGGAAAATCAATTTCGAGATTTCAACGGAAATACACGTTTTGAGGTCCCCTGATACCGGAAAAGTTTTTTGTTTGTTTTTTGTTGTTGTTTTGTTTTTTTTCGAAACGTCCGTCCGTCTTCTGCCAGTCTGTGTCCCTCTAGCGCCTAAACCACACGTAGGATATTTTCCAAAATGGATATTCCCCTCGAGTCAATTTGGCTCGACTCGACGCGCTGAGATTTTGAAAAACTTCCTTTAAAATTTGGAAGTACTTTATATGACGCCCCAGGAACGTTTTCAAACTTATCTCAAAATAGGCTCCAACTGTTTTTTTTATCTTTTTTGAAAGAATAGAGTAAAATACACTTATAAAAATGGTACAGGCCCGTTTTTTCTCCACTATACTGCGATTTTTGTAGGAAGAGCTCTGAAGATAACTCAAATCCTATCTTCGCGATGGAATATGTCACGGCATTTGGCGTCTTTTCTCGGTCTTGCCGGTAGAAGTCGCATGATCGCAAGCACTGCTTCATACGGTCGCGACCGTGCGAAATCTAGCGGAACGACTGTGAATGACACGAAATGCCGTGACATATTCCATCGCGAAGATGGGATTTGAGTGGCCTTGAGAGCTCTTCCTACAAAAATCGCAGTATAACTCTGGATTTTCGAAAATTTCAAAGGTTTGATTTTTTTCCGGCGTCTTCCTACAACTACGAAATTGAAAATAGACATTTTTCCTTGAAATGAAATTCGTTCTCCGTATTTAGTTCTTTCATTAAGGTCATGTACATTTTTTTGAAACTTTCAGTAGTTTTCGGGCAATATTGTGTGCAATATGTGCAATATTAAAAAATAACAAAAACAAGATTTTCTCAAAAAGTCTCGACATTTTTTCTTCAAACTTTTGGTATAGACAGACGCGGGACTCAGGGGGGGGGGCAAGGGAGGAAACTGCCCCTCCCGATCCTGGGACAAATTTTAAAAAATTATATTTAATATTATTTCGCGGATCTTCAAATTTATATATAAATATTTATTTGTTTCTGTATTTTGAGAAGAAACATGATAGTAATAATAATTAAGCCAATAATAATTTTATTAACCTCAGCTATTAACATACATTAATAAAATGGTGAACTTTAGTTCAGTATTATAAAACGGAGGGGAATAATGTTCAGCGTTATTTTGAATATCCCTTATTAATACATCCCCTTTCATTTATATTTTGCTTTGAAACGTTATTTACTTGGAAATTAAACAGTTTCATGCCTAAAATCATGAGTCATAACTAGACCTTGGATTGTAGGACGAAGGACTATTTAGTTCCTTTAGGATGTCGTGAAAAATAATTACAGATGTTTACGAATCATGAGAGAATAGATCTACTGAAAGCGTCTAATAGTGTCTAAAATGTCCTAAAAGGGCGGTTGATGCCTATTTTAATGTTCTTGCCTAAAACTGCTTAAAACAAGTGATTTTTAAAAAGGATCATATTTTAAATGCTAAATTTTGAAATTTGTTTTACGGAAACGCAAAAACTTTTCAGAAATGCAAATATTGTGTCATCGAATACGCAATCGACATCTTTCACCCAAATACTGAACAAAAGGAGCCCTGCAAATCAAGTTAATTAAGATGTTTCACGTCCGTCTCCGATCAGCACGCACGTCTTGGGCAATTGCACCTATTCCTGGAGCAGCTGCGCTGTTGACAGGTTTAGGCTTATCGCCGCAGCGCGTCAGTATGTTTTAACCCTTTGACTGCCACGTGTGTTAATCTCAAAATTACGCTGCCAGGCCACGCCCGTTTTTTCGCTACTATTGCATAAGTTGTGCATCATAATTATACATGTGGCCTCTCGTTGCGGGACAAATCTGTATCAATTTGATACTTATGTCAGTCTTAAACATTATTTTTATGCATGCCATGTGTAATTTCGAACTATCAAAGACCAGTTTTAGTTTGCAGAATTTTAATACAGCGATGATTGTAAAATGAGCCCCGAACTATGATGCGTATATGAGCCCCAAACTTTAACTGGCACTGCAACTTGTGTTCGTACTATTTTTGTTTTAGATGCCACCAAGGATCTAGGGCCAAAACAAAAGGAACTAGTGGAGCTACGGAATGGCACAGACTTTCTCGTGCTAGTTAGTTTCCTAATTTCTTTGGTCGGAACTAACTTTTCGGTTTGTGCCCCATCCTTTGGCCAGCTATCATCTATTGCCGAACGAAATTTTTTTCACATTTGCTCAATTTGTCGGTCTCCTAATGGCAGAATCGAAAAAACTAAAGTAAGAATATTATTGAAGAGTAAACCTTTGTCCTATATCGAAATTTTCGTTGAAAAATTTGGTGCCGTTTTTACAAAAATGGCGTTTATGTGTTACTGTAAATGCGAAACTTGAAGCTCTTTCTCGCAGAAATCTATTGCGATATCGAAAAACTTTATTGGAAGCCGTTTGAATCACTGCCACTCACAAATGCAATAATGTATACCTATCGCCGAAAATGTGCATATTAACAGCGTGAGAGATATTTCAAAAAGATTGCATTTGTGTAATTTTTTAAGAAATAAAATAAAATAGTAAAATTAATTTTCTGTCATCTTAAAGAGTTCAATTAGCATTATGCATTCAAAAAGTTTGAAGAAAAAATTTGGAGCCGTTTCTGCGAAAATTGTGTTTGAGTGTTTCTGAAAATGCGGAAATTTGAGCTCATTTTCATTAAAAAAATGTTGAGTTTTCGAGAAACTTTATAGGACATAATGTAATGCACATGCACTCATAAATGGAATAATATGAACAAATTTCCTCTAATGTAAATATTAACGACGTTAGAGACAAGTAAAAATACATTAGTGTAATTTTTAAAAACAACAACCACAAAAGAATAGAGCAAAGTAGCATCTATGTCATCGTATAGAGTACATTTAACACTATCTGTCTGAAAAGTGTAAAGAAAAAATCTAGAGCCGTTTTTGAGAAAATATATGTGATATTTTTTTAATATTACACAAATTGGACGCAATATTGCGCGAAAACTAATAAAATTTTCAAAAACATGTTCATGACCTAAACGAAAACTTATTATGAAGAAAAAATTACATGACAGAAAAATCTCTATCTTAATTTTGTAGTTGTAGGAATACGCCGAGAAAATTTCTGTCTCTTGCAACTTTCAAAAATTCAGATTTATCAGAGAAAACCGGACCTATGTCATCTTTCTAAATGTATTTCACTCTCTTTTTACGAGAAATTTAAAGAAAAGTTTTGGAGCCATTTTTGAAAAAATTTTGAACATGTCCCGAGAACTTCATGTAAAGTACCCCCAAAAATTAATGAATTTTTCTAAGTCGCTGAGCTTCAACTCAAGCCAGATCGACAAGGGTTTATTCAGTTTGGAAAAATTCGTACCCATAGTTTAGGCGCTAGTGTTGTTCACATACCAGAAGGACGGATGGTCGTAGGTCGTGGAGGAAAAAAAAATTCGGCATCAGGGGACACCCAAATCGTGAATTTCTGTCGAAATCTCGAAATCGATTTTCCGCAACATTACATAACATTCTGAATTCTACATATATTACTCTACATATACGTACGTATACGAGAAAATAACTAGTGTTACAGAATGGCATAGACTTTCTCGTACTAGTTAGTTTTCTAATGTCGATGGTCTGGGCACACTTACATTGTCCAACTCTTTTGCCACCTATCATCTATCTCGGCCCAAAGTACATTTTATAAAAAATTGTCCGATGTTGAAGGTGAAGTTATATTTGTTTAAAAAAATCATTTACTTAATTTTTTTAAGTCGAAATAAAACTGGGAGCTCATATTATCACCTTGCACAGTAGATTGCATTTTGATTAAAACATTTTATTAATGTAGATTTATATATATTCACTGAGAAAAATGCACCGTTGAATTTACAGTTCGGACTGTTCAAATAACAATGAGGATCGTCACCTCTGTGTTCAACTAATCTAATTAATAGCATTCAATAATAATGAATGAAATAATTAACAAAATTGAAAACAGTGTATATAACTACAGGACAATTAACTTAAAGCATGAATACGAACGAATATTTTCGTGTTTATAATAGAGCCCAAATTTGCCCCCCCCCCCATGAAAGATCCGAAATCCCACCTCTGGATAGAGATAAATGTATTCTATGATATAACATCAACGCCATTTCGGATCTACTATTAGGAAACCAAAAAATTGAGAAAATTTCAAAAAATGCACTTTGAGGGGCGATAGATGGCAGCTGGCAAGAGTATGTGGCAAGTCCCAAAACCTAGCCCAGACTAAAGAAATTAGAAAACTAACTAGTACGAGAAAGTCTGTGCCATTTTGTAGCACTACTAGCTATAATTTGCATTAATTTCAACCAGAAATTGCTTGAAACGACTTGTTTCTTTAAAAATTGTACTGACCTTTTTCAAAGAGTTGATTTTTTAAAACAGACTTTCTTTTATGCTTCTTTGAGAACAGATCTTCAATTTTGTGGTTTTGAAATATTAACTTTTATGAATTTTTGTAATTTACGAAAATATCAGACTAGCACCATATTTTTTTTTACATAATTACATGTGGGGAGTAAATTTAATCAGCGGTTTGGAGCGGTTTCTGACGAAATATTTGTTTTCAGAAATTGCCAACTGCCAACTATCGCCGTCCAAAGTAGATTTTTTAAAATCTTTTCAATTTTTTTGGTTTCCTAATAATATAACAGAAATATTAGTTTAAGAATCTTATAGAAGAGTAAAGGATTTCAAATGAAGGTTTTCGAAAACTCAACGGGTTTCTGTGGAAAACTCAACGGGTTTCTGTGGTTCAAGTTTCGCATTACAGTAACGCTTAAACGCCATCCACTCACAAATGCAGTAATATACGCAAATAACTTAAAATGTGCATATTAAAAGCGTGAAATATATTTCAAAACTAGTGGTGCTACAGAATGGCTCAGACTTTCTCGTACTATTTTCCTACTTTCTTTGACCGAGTCCAGCTTTTCGGTCGTGCCACATCGTTTTGCCAGTTGTCATCTATCGCCGCCCCAAACATTTTTTCCCTTCACATTTGCTCAATTTTTCCTAAGGACAGAAACGAAAAATTACTTTAACGCTTGAATAGAACAGTAAAAACTCGCTCAATATGGAACTTTCCGTTGAAAAATTTGAATCCGTTTATATGAAAATGGCGTTTAAACGTTACTGTAAATGCGAAATTTGAAGCTTTTCTTGATAGAAAAATATAGTGTTCGAAAACATTTATTGGAAGTTATTTGAAACACTTCTACTCACAAATGCAAAAATGCATACAAATTGTTGGAAATGAGCGAATTAAAGGCACGAGACAAATGCAGAGCTTCCACTCGGGCCAGATCGACAGGGATTTAACCGGCTTCGAAAAATCGTACGCATAGTTCTGGCGCTAGTGTTGTTCACATACACCAGGTGGAGAAACAGTCGGACGGACGTTTGAAAAAAAACAACTTTTTAGGTATTAGGAGACCCCAAAATATGTATTTCCGTTAAAACCTCGAAATCGATTTTCCGCAGCATTATATTACACTCATCGTCATAAAAAAAGCTGCACCCAGAAGGACGAGACGGATTGCGATCATTATTGGCAGGCAGGTAGAGGGTACCACGTATACGAAATAATTACATTTTTCACGTTTGTAGGACCAATATATAGCACGCGTCCAGACGTCGTGGCATGGAGTAGTACAGGTCTCTAATGGAGTCCTGTGCTTGACCATGCAATGCAGCCTGCACCTGAGCGCGTGGTTCTTGCAGATTGGTCGGTGGGAGTGGGGTCCTGTTCGAACGCTCCGTAGCACCCCCAACATTTTCGATTGCGGGAAGGCCTGGCAATGCGGCTGGCCAAGGCAGAGTATCCACGGCTACAAGGCATGCTGGGGAGATGGCTGTGGTATGCGGACGAGCGTTTTCCTGTTGAAATAGAGCATGGACGTGGGCGTTCACGAACGGCAGGGTCACCGGTTGAAGAATCTCCTGAACGTACCGTGCGACTGTCACGGTGCCCCTGAGGAACACTAACGGTGAACGGGCACCATAGGATATCGCCCCACACCATCTCACCAGGCTGGCGGCTCGTATGATGGGATACCACAAACCGCTCGTCGTGGCGCTCCCCACTCCGTCTTCAGACACGAACCCAGTAGTCAACGCCGTTATACTGCGATTTCTCTTAACTTCGTCCCTCAAGGCCACTCAAATCCTATCTTCGCGATGGAATATGTCACGGCATTTCGCATCTTTCTCAGTCGTTCCGCTAGATTTCGCACGATCGCGACAGTATAAAGCAACGCTTGCGATCATGCGACTTCTACCGGCAAGACCGAGAAAGACGCGAAACGCCGTCACATATTCCACCGCGAAGATGGGATTTGAGTGGCCTTGAGGGACAAAGAGAAATCGCAGTATAGGACAGAAGCGGGACTCGTCGCTGATGATGACCCACTGCACGTCTGCATGGCCTCAGGTCTGTCGTTCCCGACACCAGGCGAGTCTATAGCGTCGTTGCTGGGGTGTGAGGGGCAGGCGTCGTAACGGTCAGCGTACGGCAAACCTTGAATTGTGCAACCGCCTGCCAGTGGTACTGGCACTTACAGGATCTGACAATGCAGGCTGCACAGCCCGCTGAATCACCTATCGTTACCGTTGGATCTGGTCGCCCGTGGAGGACCATCCGTCGGTCCTCCCTCCTCGTGGTGCGTGGCGAACGTCCAGATACTGCATGTGTGCGTGCCTTCCTTAATCCATTGCCGCCAACAGCGAGCGATGGTGGTGTCCGTACGACCGGTGTGGCACGCAATACGGCGACAGGACCAACCAGCCTCCTGCACACCCACGATGCGGCCTTTCTCGAAAGCTTCTATCTGGACAACCGGCTGTCGAACGCGTCGCCTAGGCGTAGTGTACGTTCAGTTGACGCTCTGGTGACTATGTCGCAATGGCCGGCGCGGCCGTTTGAGGCCCTCTTCTCGGCCGGTGGGCGCGACGTCACCGCTGTTACCCCTGACCCCCCAGTGCGCGGCCGACCGTGAAAACGAAATCATTGGTTTAGTGAATGGTGTGCAAAATACCCACCAAGTTTGCAGCGGATCAGTAGGGTCCTTCGGGGTGCAGCTTTTTTTATGACGATAAGTGTATTTTCTCTACACGTACGTATATTACTCCGTACATACGTACGTATACGAGAAAGTAAACTAAGGTGCAACGGAATGGCACAGACTTTCCGGTATTAGTTTTCTATTTCCTTCGGTCTGCGCTAGCTATTCGGAATTACCACATCCTCTTGCCAGCTGCCTTCTATTACCGCAAAAACTATATATTTTTGACATTTTCTTAATTTTTCGGTTTCGTAAGGGTAGATCGGAAATATTCATTTTAGAATATTAAAGAACACAATAACCTAGTCCTAAAAGTCAATTTTCTTTAAAAATAGTGTGCCTTTTAAAAGAAAATGGCGTTTTATCGCTACTAAATATGCGAAATTTAAAGCTCTTTTCCACAGAAAATTTTTGAGTTTTCAAAATACTTTATTTGAAGTTATTTGAAGCACTTCCACTCACAAATATAATAATGTTTACAAATTGCACGTAAAGTGCATATTAAAGATGTGAGAGACCTTTCAAAAAAAATTGTGTAATTTTTGAAAAAACAAAAAAAATACCTCAAAATAAACCTTACGTCATATCAAATAGTGCATTTAGCGTATCAAATACGATCGAAAAGTTTGAAGAAATGTTTTCTAGCCATTTATGAGAAAATGGCGTTTGAGCGTTTCTGAAAATGCGGAATTTTGAGCTAGTTTTCACAGAAAACGGATGTTTTCGATAAACTTTACTTGACATTATTTAAAGCACATGTACTCATAAATATAATAAAGTGAATAATAATGTAAATGCATTATGCATTTACATTATGCATAAATACCGCTAATGTAAATATTATGGACGTGAGAGACAAGTAAAAAAATATAATTTTGCAATTTATGAAAAAACAAAAGAAAACAGCAATATGGCTTTTATGTCATCTGATAGAGTACATTTACCACTATCCCTACCAAACGTTTAAGAAAAAATTTGGAGCCGTTATTTAAAAAATCTCGTTTTTGTAATTTTTTAAAATTGCACATATTGAACGCAATATTGCGCGACAACTACTAAAATTTTCAATACAATGTATTAAACAAAGAACTCACTTTGGAGAACACATTTTATTTGAAGGAAAAATCTCTATCTTCAATTTTGTAGTTGGAGAAAAACGCCGAAAAAAATTCAAACTTCCCCAATTTTCGAGAATTCAGAGTTATTCGTGAAAATTGGACCTATGCCATGTTAATAAGTGCATTTTATTATACACGGAGAGAAATGTTTAGTTCATACAATTAATCACGTAATAGATTCAACTAAACAGTATAGTAGATTTTCGTAGAACAAAGTGCTTAGTCAAGTTCACGAAACTGCTGTTTAGTTAAAGACACTAACGCACGTATAGTAATGTTAACTAAACAGGTTGTACCCGGGACGAATGGCATCTAGTGGAGAAAACTATATGAATCGTTGCGTTGATTAATACAATGAGTACTATTTACTAAACAGTGCGGTGAAAATAACTAAAGGAAACGTGAAAGGTAATACTTTCTTTCGGTCCCCCCAAGCAGGTAGCAACTGGGGTTCCGCAGCGGTCACCCATCCTCCGACCCACAGATTTGCACGTCCTTAACTTCGGTTACCTGATAGACCCTAGCCCAGCAGAGCAGTTATGGACACAAGCTGCTGGCTATGGGCTGTCGACGGTATTTCTACCATTAATTTAGAATATAACATAATTATTGAAAACCAGTAAAATACTAAACTCGCCATTTATATAGCATATAATGCTATATACAGTGTTGAATTCTCACACTTCAGACGGGTTCTATAGCCATTTCAATTGGGCAGGTTACTGAGAACGCGCGCTTACTAAACAGTATTTAGTAAACAGTGCTTACTAAAGAGAGTTTAGTAAGTGTGACGACATGAAACGTAGATCTCACCAAATGATTTTATCTACGAAACAAGAATAGTACCACTGACAATTCTCTTTGTTCATTCACTCACGATTATGAGTTGTTTAATGTACTAAACCAAACTAAATCATGTTTAGTGAATCTTACTACACGAATAATTGTATTTACGATACGATCGCTTACTAAACTTATTTAGTACATTCCACTACAGCATTTCTCTCAGTGTAGTCATACAAGAAATTTAAAGAAAAAGTTTGGAGCCGTTTTTGAGAAAAGTTTGAAAATGTCCGGGGGGGGGCTTCATGTAAAGTACCCTCAAATTTTGAAGAAAGTTTTTCAAAATCGAGGCGCCTCAAGTGGACGCAGATCGACCGGGTATATCTATTTATTTATTTATTTATTTGTCAAAAAACAGTAAAAACTGTATATGACGTGTGGGGAAAGAAATTTATCTGCGCACATTTTCTTGAGGGCCAGAATTTAAAAAAAAAAAAAAGCAAAAATGAATTTAGAAAATAATTATTTTAGAAAATAAAGATATTTGAAAAATGTTTGTTCCCGAGTTATAGAAAATCAATTTTTAACTGTAAATGAACTACAAGCAAAAGGAGTGCTCAACAAAACGTGCGTACAGTGAAGCTACATTTACGTCCAGAAGCAAAACAAGGGGCCATCTCAGCATTTGCTCAATGTATCAGGGAAACTGGACAAAAACCTGATCGAGATGGGGGTCATTGACCCGGAAGCTGAAGTACATTACTTGTTACAGGCGTATTAAATATTTTTTTAAATGTATACAATGCAAACATAAACTAATTCATTATATATCTTTGTTTTGTTACATTAAACATTATTTTTCTTTTTCACGATCAGTATAGTCTCTAATTGTATAGAAACAGTTTTGCAGCAGAAAAGATTTTACTTTTAACTTAAATTTGTGTACCGACTTTAATTGTTTTATGTCATCTGGCAATGCGTTGTAAAGTAACGTACATGTATTGTATGTTGATTTCTTGTACTGAGCTGTTGATACTGACACTTGATGCACGTGATTTCTACGGCGTGTGTTGTAATTATAAATATCAATATTGCATGAAAATATGTTCCCTCCGTTAAGTAGGTCATTTTTGACAAATATTACAGATTCGTAAATAAATAGACAAGGCAATGGTAGGATTCCCAGCTCAATGAAAAGAGGCTTGCAGGAATCACGTGGAAGGCATTTTTTCATTATTCGAATAATTTTCTTTTGCAATCTGAAGGTCTGAATACTACAGGATGAGCTTCCCCAGAATATTATGCCATATCTCAGGCGGGAATGCACATTTGCAAAATAAACGCAACGAGCTGCATGAAGGCTGACAGAATTTGAAAGAATTCTGAATGCATAGCATAATGAACTTAATTTAGTGTTTAATTCTGTTATATGTACATTCAATTTGAGGTTTGATTGAATTGAAAGACCTAAAAATTTTGTTGCCTCAACATCAGCTAATTGCATATTGTTCATTTTCAATGGAACATGCGATTTCCGATTTGAGATGCAAAAATGCATTGAAACAGTTTTTCTTTCGTTAACAATTAATTTGTTATTATTAAACCAATTTGAAACTTCTGAAATTGTACTATTTACTGCTTCTTTTTTGCAAAGAACATTCGTGTCATCAGCAAACAGAACCGTTCTTCCATTGTTAATAGACGAGGGCATATCGTTTACATATAACAGAAAGAGAATAGGACCTAAGATCGAACCTTGCGGGACCCCATGCACAATTGGCAAAGAATTGGAAATATAAGTATGTAATGTCCTTTCCTGCCAGTATGGTATTTCTACTCTTTGAGTCCGATGTTTAAGGTAAGAAGTTATCCAATCTAGGGCAATACCACGAATTCCATACGAAGGTAATTTTGAGAGCAAGATCTTATGGTCAATAACGTCAAAAGCTTTCGAGAGATCTAAGAATATTCCAATGGGTACTTCATTTTGGTCTATTGATGAAGCAACATCTTTGAGAAAAGAAAAAATGGCAGTTTCCGTAGATTTTGATTTTCTAAAACCGTGTTGTGAGTCTGAAAACGCTCTGTTTTTCCTGAGAAATGTTTCCATTCGTAAGTAGAAAAGCCTTTCTAATATTTTTGAGAAAACTGACAAAAGAGAAATTGGCCGGTAATTTTGAATATCATTTTTGTTCCCTTTTTTAAAAAGTGGCTTAATTTTTGCTGTTTTGAAAATATCTGGAAATATTCCTGTACATAAAGAAGCATTGAAAATGTGAGTTAACGGATGTATAAAGGCAGGTGCACAAGTTTTTAATAAACAATCCGGAAATTCATCTAAACCAGATGAATATTTATTTTTTAGTTTACTGACTATTCTGAGGATTTCGTTGGGAGAAGTTTCGGGAATAAACATCGTATCTGAAATTTTTTGGGAAGTGTAAAATGTTGAATTTTGTGATTTTAGTCCCTTCGTGAGATCAGACGCAATTCTGGAAAAGTGTTTGTTGAAGAGATTGGCAACTTTTTCCGGATTACTCGTTTCTCTTTCATTATCCTTTAAAATAACGTTCTCTACAAGGTATCGAGATGATGTGGTTGTATTTTTTACGATATCCCACATTGCTTTAGTTTTGTTACTAGCGCTCAAAATGTCCTGACTATTTTTCATTATTTTTGCCTGAACTATTACTTTTCTTAAAATTCTTTTATATTCTCGGAAGTATATATGGAAACCGGGTGATACGTTATGATGTTTAGAAATAAAGTAAAGCGTACGTTTGTTTTTACACGATGTTCTAATTCCTTGTGTGATCCAAGTATTACTTTTGCTTGAAATGTTTAATTTTCTCTTTTTAATAGGAAAGCACGCGTTAAAATGAATTGAAAGCTTGGAGAAAAATAAATTATATTTTTCATTTGTGTCAACAGCGTTATAAACTTCGTCCCATGATTCCTTCATCAAGTAGTCCGTAAATAATTTTATATTAACTTTAGTGAATGCTCTGCACATGCGTGTATTATTTATCGTGTCAGTGTTTATGTTCCTAGTAATTGTAAGAATTTGTGCATCGTGGTCACTGTATCCTAGATTATTCGTTATTATTTCATATGTAGTTGTGGTTTTGTTAATTATAATTTGATCTAATGCTTTTTGTGATTTAAGCGTATTCCGTGTAGGTACATTCACTGTAATGTCTAAATTAAAAGAATGAAGTAAATTCAGAAACTTCTCTTTTTCGTGGGATTCGCTCAGAAAATCAATATTGAAATCTCCACATACAACAATGGATTTAAAAGAGAGTTTACTAATTTTGTTCAGAATTATCTCTAGATTTTCCAAGAAAGTGAAATAATCTGAAGCTCGCTTTGTTGGAGGTCTGTAAATGCAAAGTAAGATAATTTTGAGCGTAGTAAGATGTACTACTGTTGTTTCAAAAACTTTTTCAACTGCATATAAATTGAATTCTGACAAGAAGGTAGAATCAATATAATTTCTTATGTAAATACACGAACCTCCGTAAGCAGGGCCCTTATTTGATTCCTTCGCTCTGCAATACGATCCTGCAAGGTAAAAGCTAGGAATTTGGAGTGTGTTTATATCATTTTGAGACAACCAATGTTCTGTAAAGCAAAAAACATCTATTTGTCTTAGATCACATTGTAATGCTGCCTCGATAAATTCAATTTTATTTGAAAGAGATTGCACATTATGATGCATTATTCGAATCTTTTGCATGTACCTACACGGATGTTTTTCTGCTGCATCTGACTGTAGTTGCTATTTATTTATTTCATTTTTACCTCGAGTGCGTGGTCGAAGGAAGTATCGTGTCCCAGCAGTGACAAGAGGTGAGGAAGGAGGGGTGACAGATGTAGAGGAATGAATAGTGGGAAAGGTAATACACGGATTAGGTTCAGGGGATAAGGTAATTGGGTCCAAAGGGGTCCCAGGGGATGGAAGAGAACTAGGAGATGTGGGTGGGGATGGGTCTTGGGCAGGACACTGCCAAGTTTGTGAAATGATGTGTTTTGCAAGCTCACTACCGAGTGCATGTTTTCCGACAAGGTTCAGGTGAAGACCATGTCGGGTGAAGTGTTTTTCTGAGAGAAAGTTTAGCTCAAACAATTTAACATGTGTGTCTCTCAGATGCAGTTTCAATTGGTTGTTTGCGTGACTAATTTCTTTGCATAGTGTGGGCTTGTTGTACCAGAAGGGCAGAGTCGAGACTACAATGTTCGTGTTTTGGGCGGCACGTTGTAATTTGTCAACATGTTCTTCAGGCGTAAAGTGACCACCCAAATTAATGTCATTCTGCCCTCCTATGATGATTACAGTATCCCGTTTGGTGAGGGTTTTTGTGTGCGTGTCCAACTCACTGGTCACGTCGGCAAACCTCCCGTTAGGTTTAAACACACACATGGCAGAGAAATTGGTTGGGAGTTTCTCACTGAGCAGGGAGGAGATTTGTCGCCCATGGCTATCTGCTAAAATGAGTACCTGCTATGAATGAAATGAGTATCTGCTAAAATGAGTATCCATTTTGGAAGAAATCGCACGTATAGTTTACGCTCGTAAACTTGGACACGCGTATCGTAGCGTCACTGCACCCAAGTACTTTATGTAATTAAAGTATAATTTGTAAATACGACCATTTCTGCTCGCGGGCGTTCTTTGTATATGGGAGCAAAAACCACAATTCTATTATATTGGCAAAATCAATCCATCCGCAATTCACCTTTAAAATTCATGAGGTTGACAGGATGTACGGTAGTATGAAGCAAAAATTGCGCCCTTTCGCGATCAGTTAACTATCCGAAAGTCCTGTCAAAACTTCTAAGAACTTTTGTAATATGATTAAATAAACGCCTTTGTTTGCACAATCAGCAAATCATAGTTGTTTTTGTAAAAAACAACCTACCTTCTCCATGGCCAACTACACGTCGTCCTCTCTATAGAATGTTTATATGAATAATGAATATGTTGTTTTGTTTCAGAGCAATGAAATGGGGAAAATTTATACTAAAGGAAATGGAACAATGGCAGAAATGCAACTCTCACATTTTGCTTCTAGGAAACATTGTAATTTTATTCATTATTAATGTGAGAGTTTAATTTCATCCTTTCATTTTCGTTGGGTTTCCCCTAATAACCAATTTGCTAGGAAACATTATTCAGGATAAAAATGGTGAATTTCTTTTTATGTTTATTTTCATAATAGCTTGCTTAGCTAGTATATTTATTAGCTTTGTAATCAGTTCTGAATTTATCTGCAAGCTTCACTTCTTTAACCAATCCAGTGAATTTTCGTGTGCAAAGTATAAATATAATTTTAAATTCCCATCAATTCTTAACTGATAAAAGCCCCACAATTCAGCTTAATGTCTCAAGAGGTCAATGGACAAGCTTCCAGTGCCCAGGCTTTAGTCATTTAATACTTAATGTCACTTAATACTTTTAAAACAATAAAGTGTTATCCTTATCGGTCGTAGCAACTAATTCTGTGGCACTGTTCCTTTTTCATATCAGTAATTTTCTTGTGAGTGATTGAGAACTTGGTCTGACACATCCATTCCTATTTCATTTATTTATTTTTTAATTCTCTGTTCAAATGAGCTATAACCTAATGATAAAATTTCATAGAACACATCAGTAACTGAACACTAGAACGATGTCACTGGTCATTTTTGATGGGCGACTACTTTTTATCTTGAATTCTCAACAAAATATGTGGTTTGTGAATACAGTGCATAGTGGCTTTTAATATTGAATCATATTCAACACACTTAAGAATAGCCATGTACCCTGAAATTTAACTATGATATTTACAAATACTACTAATAGGGCGAAGACTCGCCATGCAAACAGCTCCAAGAAACTTCCAGACTGTACATTTGATAATGAAACAAAACGTGACACTGACATACTTGATCAAATGGTGCACTTGGATACTATGAAATTTGGGTGTAACTTAGTCAATTCATGTATTCTTCATTGTTCTGGATATAGTGACCATCAATGCATGTATATTATATGGAGAGATGACGGGAGGGAAAAAATATCTCCGAGATTATATCTTCAAATTATCAGAAGAAGTAGCATCTGTCTACGCACGTCTGAGCAATCAGCACTCCTCAAAGTAGCAATATTTGCAAGACCCAGGATCTGCATGCACTGCAACAAATATGTATGTGGGTCATGTTCTGGAAACACTTTTATACATGTGCCTGCTGCTTTGAAGCTTTGGAGGGTTTCAGTAATTAAAATTAACTGAGGATCAAGAACTTTGCACGATACAAATGAATTCCTTTTTATTTATATTAAATATTGTTATGAATTGTTATAGGCATCCATTATAACATATGTAAGAAAAATCTTAGCACAACAATAACATACTTTAACAATACATATGTTGGAGTTTAAATACAAGCTATTATCTTGATGATTAAAAATTCATACCCATCAAAATGACACGTTTAGCGTACTAGGTAGAAGGAAAATTGTTGACCTCTCAATATTAATGTGTCAGATCTTGAAAAAAGACACTTTTGTATTTACATGTCTAGGAATAATATGATGATCATTGAAAAGAAAAGTTCCGATTTTGAAATAAAACATTTGGTATGTCCAACAAAAAATTCAAACTTTGTTTGAGATATATGCTGTAATTTTCTTCTGAAGTTTATTGGCTGGACTTCACAGGATCCCATATGTTTTATAAGGGTACAATGAATGTGGTGTTTCAGATGTTCATAACAGTGTCACATTCGTTAACTAATTTCTACCTTCAACTATGTAGTCATAAGAAAAAAATTGGTGACTGGGAAAAATGGAAACTACATACATTCAACAGTCATTTATTTTTCAAAAACAATTCAATTTTTAAAAAAATCCCATAATAAAACATTAAATATATAATTGTCACAAAATTAATTGATCATTGACATTCTATGCTCATGATGAGCTTTGAGAGAGAAAAACACCACTATCTGTACAAGCAGATGGTGTTAGGTTTTGTATTATTAATATGCTCATATGTTCATCACAACCACAGGCAAATGGAATGACTTTAGAGATTATATAGGTACATAATTAAATGATCATAAAATGCTAATGATATGCAAGGGGATCAAAATTCAAATGAAATGCACTGAGAAAAGGAACTCATTAAAACCACACAATTCATGAACTCTTATCATTTTCAATTGTAAATTATTATCACAAAAATATTCATCCCTCTAAGTTGAAACATTCCCACCTGAGCAAATAATACTACATATTAAATTGCATATTTTCCCCATACTTTGTTCCCCCAACTATTGTTGGCTGTAATAACACAATACAGCACTACTATTATCCATTTATCACTCAATTAAATCAATGTCAACATAAAATGTACTAATTAAGTACATTGGCAGTGGGGAAAGGAATCAATTCAAGAGATTTCATTTCTAAAATGTCCCTTAAATACAAGAACATGTGGAGGCTACTTATATGGAAGAAATCTTAAAACCACATTTCTCATGTATACAAAATATCCATGAACACATTATGGTACAAACTAAGTCTTAATAAAAGTGAACACTTCAAATTATGGCATTTTAAAATTATAACTTTACATTTAAAAGCACTTCTATAATAAATATGTTCCCATCACCACAAATAAATGTAGCACTGCAGTATTGCCTCGTGTATTTTATAAAGAATGGCATCTGTATTCTTGCCACAGGAAACATATTTTGAGCAATAAGAGATTGCACTTTTGTCGTAACTTTTACAATGGTTATAATTGTTATAAAATATTATTTTCTCCTTTTTATTGTCAGACCTCTCTTGGAGAATAAGGATCACAATTTTTTAAAATGTTAAAAAAGGAACATTAATATAATTCTCTTTATGGCACTTTCTTTTAACACATAAAATATATTCAAGTCTTGCTATATGAATTTGCATATTAAACACTTTACTTATGGAGCCTTACAAATAGTAATAAACACAACAAAATATTGAATTCAATACACAACAATGTATTGAATGGGCCCATGCAACACCAATATTATGTAGTCTACAAACATTTTTTGATCAGAGTTCACAATATTGTCCACAACTTTTAAAATGTGGTAAATAAAGCCAATTAATTATTTTAAAAAATATTAAAATTGCAATTTGTGAAGCTCATTAAATTTTCAACAAATATTGCAGATTATTTTCCTCAAAAGCAGCTTTAACATCCACCTTCAAGAAAAGGGTGCTGCAAAGCTTCCTCTGCAGAGATGCGAGTAACAGGATTCAGATCCAATAACTTCTGCAAAAGATCATAGGCGGCAATAGGAAACTGTCCAGCACGAGAAGGAGCTGCATCAGGTTCTAAGCAAAGGCAACCATCATATTCATCTTCTATACTATTTTCACATTTGGGACAAATTGGCAGTGTATTAGTAGTATCTGGGAGTCCACTTGATCTCTCTTTTCTGCGTCTTCGCAATCGTTCACAAAGTTTGCGCAAATCCAATGGAGGTTTGTCATGGCTGCACTGAACAGTTCGACCTAGAAAAAGAGTCATAAAATAGTGAAATTATTGCTGAGCACTAACTCTTCAAGCAAATGACAATAATAATGTATAATAATGTATTAACACTAACTATAAGTATACATACTTAGTATTACATCTAGTGACAGCAAAATGTCAATGAAACATTGACAAAAAACATTGATGTTTTAAATATGGTGAACCATTTTTAAGTAAAATGTCCTAGTTCTTATGTGATATATAACCTGTCAATATTAATTTCAAGTATATTCGGCATTAAATTCAACTGTTATCTTAAATTTCTAATCTATGTAGTCAAGGTTCAACCTACAGTTTAACAATATTACCATCTACAAAATAATAAAAAAAAGTAAAGGAGGGGAGGAAGGTTGAGAACAGCAAATGGTTTTGTGCCGCCTAGGGACAACAATGACAGTGGTCAATAGCTGTTGATTGGGAGCAATTCACAAATAAATAGATACTGGAAATTTTATTTATATCATGAGAATCTTTTTTGAAAACATTTGATGTTTCTGAACAAATGTATTCATTTTTTTGTCATCTCTACATACATTTACATAATAAAACTGAAATTATTGTTGAGCTAAAACATTGCAAGCAAATGACAATAACAATGTATCCATTTAACATTAACAATAGTTGAATCTAGTTATAGTGAACTCTTGGTTATAGCGAATTGGTACCATTTCACCTCCGTTACAAATACAAGATTTGGTTACAGTGAACTCAGAACCTTGGCTATAGTAAACATAGGAAATGCAACATCCTGGAAATTAATTCCCTCCTGAAAAAAATATATCACCTCTGTGCCACAAATTTTAAGGGGTCGTCTGTAAATTAAATAACACAACAGAGGGAGGGAGGAAGGGAGTCTGAGGCAGCGTTACATAGGGTTAGGGGTATATTAGTTACGCATTACGTAACATTGATATTTATTTTTTTTCATTTTTCAACAGTTGCTGAAATAATTATTTTTTCGAGGCCTGTACTAAAATATCAAAATAATTAATTTAGTTTATTTTTTAAAACAAAGTTACAAGATGTAAATTATTATAATTGTTATAGTAAATTATTGTTAATTATAATTGTAAATTCTTGTAAGTTGTAATTTGTTGCCGATTTTAATGAAAATATTTTTTCAATTATTTTTTTTGAAGCTGTACTATAACGAAGAAAATATTCAAAACTGATACGAAGAGTATTATAGAATCCATTTCAATCAGTGCAGTACTCTCGGACTTGCATCACCCATCGTCGGCCAAAAGTCATCATCAAGTAAGTCTCTCCTGAGGTGGAGGTAGCAGAGCAAGAATAGGGACTTTACTGATGACCGTGTGCCACTCAGCTACACTGTGGAAACAAAGGCTGTGACCTGTAAGGGCTACAACTGGCAGCAGTGTGGCACAACTGTTTGTTTCAGATTCAAGCATGATGTTACTTAGAATCCACAGGACAAATCGTGTGGTGTTCTACGTAGGCGACAGAAAGTGTTCAACTGCTACAGTCCCACAGCCTGGTGAAACTCATTGCACGGCGCAGAAAGGTGATCAGTTTCATTAGCCACTTATGTCAAACCAAAAGAATCTTGTATTTTAATAGGTGAGTAAAAGGGCCTTTCGAAAGTGGGATGGTGTTTCAACAGTCCAAGCGACATTGAAAGGAGTCAAGGATGCATTACAACACTTGGAGACAATGGACAATGCAGATTCAAGTTTAGACAGAGCACAAACTCCGGAGAAAGTTCAAGAGAAATTGGTAACGAAACATGTATGAAGCAAACAAGTGAAAAGATTTGATTTAATTAAGATCAAATAAAGATACTTTCAGTTTGTGCCGTTAATGTACCTATACAGTAAAAACCCGCTTTTAAGTCCCCACAATGTACATTTTCCCAGCATTTACAACATTTCTTGCCAGTCCCACCAGTTTTCATATATTCATAATACTATAAATACCCTGCTTTTACGATGGTACAATTTCAATTTTCCCACAAATTACAACAGTCTATTTGCCACAACACTGATTGGAAAACACTATGCATGGTGCACAACGGGCACTGTCACTGCACTTTCCCACCACCTTGTCATGTAAAAAATGGCCATAACAGAAAGATTATTGAAATGGTGTGAAATTATAAAAAGTTATGAAATGTTACAGGAAGACTAAAAGATACAGTGAAAATCATTTTAGAGCAGCTAGGCCTACACAAATTTTCATATGACATTTGAGAGGTATTTAAAAAAGGTGGGAAAAATGACCAACGTGCATTGGTAGAAGAATATAAGGTCTCTGTCACTCGAGCGTTGCGTTGACGCGCGTCCCCTAACGCTGATGACGCCAGCTGCATTGATGCCTGCTCATATGAGTCACTTAATGGCAGGGGCTAGCGTCCATGGATGTGGATGATGTGTTACATTCCCTGACAATATCAGCTATTGTTATTTTAAAATGATTGTAAATTGTCCATTTGTTATTTTCTTTTTCTACTACAAAATATTTCATTATATTTCAAACATTGAGCTATTGAGAATTCGATTCTTCACAAGGATGAATAAATCAATCTGAAATGCAACCTAGCCTGCGCTGTGAATCAGATGTACAGTGACCCATTACATCCAGGATGCCTACGAAAAAGCTGTTGTTTTACGAAACTTCATTGTTCTCTTCGGTGTTTGTAAGAGAACGAGATTAATTAATGAACACTGTCATTTTATTTAAGTTTGATTACCTTATTTTAATGCATTTAGCAACTATAATTATATCTGAAGCCAATTTATGTTAGGGACTGTGCAGGCTGAATGCACAAGTGAATGTGACTGTAATCCACATCTGTGCCCTGGAATGGTGAGCACAATACGATCCAAAGTGCCTACATAATTATGGGGTTGTATTTTTGTACCATGGACAAATTGTAGCACATGAGAAACAGTTAAAAATATTTGAAAAAAATATGAGAGGATAGAATTTTATTTAAACAGCCAAAACAGGCTTTGTTGAGCAATACAACAGTGATATAAGGGAAAATAGGGAAATTCTCTCACACTTCATTTGAGTTGTAGGCTTTTTTGTGAGACAAGGGCTTGTATTTTCTAGCCATAATGAAAATAGGGGATCATGAAATAGAGAAAATTACATGGAATATATAAGTGAAATAATGAAATATGATAAAACTGACAAGGATGATATGGAAAATTCCAGTGATTTGTGCAATCTCGCCAGAAATTCAAATTGATTGGATTTCAAGTGTGAGCATGGTAATGTTCCCGGAAATTAAAAATGAAATTTCTAAAGCCTCTTTTGTCTCCTCTATACTGGATGAAACTCTTGATGTAAGCAGCAAAGGTCAACTGTCAACTGTTTTTCATTACATGTCTGTAAATTGACTGATTTTCTTTCCTGTATTTTTATTGTAGATCATTGCTTCCCATTTTATAAATTAGGTCAATTCTAATGGGTTTGAAATTATATGAATTGGGCAATTTTGAAAATCATTGTGTTTGATAGATCTCTTATTATTAAAGTATGAGGACACACATTTATATTTTGCTAGGTCGTGAACTTACGTCAACTTTTTCTAACTTTCAAACAGTAAACTACATGAAGTATGCAAGCCATTATTACTTTTACTGGATCAGTTTTTATTTTAAATATACAAATTATTTGTGTGCTCTAATTGACCAAAGTGACAGAAATGGTATTGGTGAATGAGGAAAATTGGGAGTTTTAAATTATTTTCTCAGTTACATACCCTAAGCCAAAACTCGGGCTACGCCACTGCTTAATGGGTATACTGACACTATCTTATGCGAAACGACACACGAGCGCTCTTGGCGACGTGCGTTGTTGCTAACGCGCTTGTACAGTCTTGCTTGAGCTGTGGGCACAATGCACGTCGCCAATTGCGCTCCTGTGCCATTTCGCGTAAGATAGTGTTCATCTACGACGGGCGTTATGTGATGTGTGACGTCATCAGCGTTCGGTGACGCGCGTCAACGCAACGCAAAGCTCATGTAACACAGGCGTAAGAGGTAGCTTCACGATGATTGGTTTATTTTACATCATTCTCCTTTAAAATTTCACACTTTCTCATTCTACAATAAGCGTAATTTTTTCTCTTCTTTTAATATCTTACACATCGAAGTATGGAATTCTCCGTATATTTTTAATTGTAAATTCGTTTCTTGAACACTCTTTCTATTATTTCCTAAATAAATAAATTTCAAAAATATTAGTTGGAAATCATTATGAACTGCCAATAACATTTTATTGAGTTTGGGAAAATGTAAACTTGCCATTTTCTTCTTCTTACAGTAGAAATACCATTTTCCTCCCTTTATTAAAAAATGAGTACATCGTTGCACCATCAAAGGCTACCAGCTGTGCTTTGTGGGGACTCGTGGAAGTGTCATTGCGATATTTAAGATTCACTGTGCTTCGGTATTGGTATACCTTCAATTTCCAATGTTGTAAATTTCGGTCAGATTTCTATTTGACCTTATAATATTATTTATTATGTGTCTAAAACTTCATATTAAAGCATATTATAATCCTTTATTGATAGCATATAAATACATTATACTCAGTTGCGAAAAAGAAAGAAAAAATCACATCATTTACTGTCAGTATGTTCAATTTCTATGCTAATTGCAATTGCAGATGGCTTTGCGTCGCCTTGGGATTGTCTTAAAAATGTATGTCTTTTGTTCTAACAAACTTATGTTTTGTATGTATTACGAAAATAACATGTTCTCATTATAAGTCATTCGTGTGTCATTATACAGCAATAGTTATTTCTAACAGGTTATGCGCCCCAGTACGTGCGATTCGCATTGATAAGAAGATTTTTAAACGTGAAGAAAAGGACAATATTAAAAAAAAAAAGTCATTAAACGTAAAAGTCTGACAATAAGCGAACTTGAAAATGACGCACGCAACAAGACTGGAAATGTTATCAAGTGATAACTATGACACGTGGGCTATACAAGCGGAAGCTTTACTAATAAAAATGAGACATGGGGATATGTTTCAGGAGAAATTTCCGAACCTCCAGAACCGACAGGCAATACCGCCGAGCTAGAAGCTGGCACCTTGAAAGCGGCTTGGATAAAAGCCGACCGCAAGGCAAGGGCGGATTTGATTTTGTCAATCAATCCCTCTGAACTGAAGCAAGTCAGAACTTGTGTGACATCCCGTGAGGTATGGCTTAAATTGGAGTCCATTTACGCTTCAAAGGGACCCGTGCGTAAAGCGACATTTACTGAAACGCCTGACGCAACATAAAATGAAAGACGGTGATAATCTAAAGGAACATCTAGCTGGATTCTTGGATGCTGTTGACAAATTGCAGGCAATGAATGTGGACATCAACGGAGATTGTTTGGCCAACATGATGCTGTACAGCCTTCCTGAAAGCTACGACAACTTTCGATGTGCTATAGAATGTCGTGATGATCTACCGGACGCTGAGACGCTCAAGGTTAAGATTTTGGAAGAGCACAACGCTCGAAAACTGAAGAACGACGACGGGTCGACAACCGCTATGATTGTGAAAAATAATCAACGTTTCTTCAAGAAACCTAGAGACATTACAACCAATTTCAAAGCTGAGCGAACTCAAAAGAATTTGAAATTGAAAATAAAGTGTAATTTCTGCAATAAAAAAGGTCATAAAGAAGCCGAATGTTTTCTGAAGAAGAAATTGATTAAAACATCAGAAAACAAAACTGAAAAGGGTTATTTGTGTCTGTCAGTCGAGAGTTCCAACGAGAATTCAAATCACACAGGTAAATTGTGGTGTATTGACAGTGGTTGTACCTCCCACATGTGCAACAAGAGCGCATTCGAGCACGCATATAAAACCGTAAGTAAGTTAATACTCGCTGATGATTGTTACAGAAGTAAAGGCGAAGGGTGACGTACAATTCTCAATAGCGGGAAATGCATGTGAAGGAGTGTCGCTGAGAAACACTTTGTATGTACCTGATCTGAAAAATAATTTAATTTCAGTTGCCAAAATCGTCGATCAAAACTTGAGACAGACATTCGAAAGGGAACGTGCAATCGTCTACAACTCAGACAACGAGGTTAAACTCATCGCAAAAAGAATTGGGGACTTATTCTATTTGGAAGAAGACAACCAACTTGCATTTGTGAATACGGAGTCAGCAGCTAACAAGAATTCAATGAAAAGTTGGCACGCTCGACTTGGACATCTCAACTCCACTGACATGAAACTGATGCTCAAGAGCCAAGATGTCATCGGACAGGAATTCGAGGACTTATTTGACTCAAGTAAGTGCGAAACATGTCTCGCTGGAAAAATCACAAGAATTCCGTTCACAAAACGCGAAGAGTCATCGACAAGACCCCTGGAGCTGATTCATTCAGGCATATGTGGACCAATGAGAACATATTCACAAGGTGGTAAACGATATTTCATCACGTTCATAGATGATTACAGTCGTTGGTGTCAAGTTTACTTTATTCGCGAAAAATCTGAAGCTGTTAAAAAATTTGTTGAATATAAAAATTTTGCCGAAAACCAAACAGGTTATAAAATCAAAGCGATTTTATCTGATAACGAGAAATAATATGTTAATAAGAGAATGGAAACAATTCTTAAGGACGCAGGAATCCAACAACGGTTCACAACGCCGCACACACCTCAACAGAATGGGATTGCTGAACAGCGAAACCGGACCCTCGTCGAAGCTGCTCGATGTATGTTAATAGAGTCCGGAATGCCTTCTTCTTTCTGGGCGGAAGCTGTTGCGACCGCAAACTATATTCGCAACAGGTGCATTACAAAGAGCTTGCCCGAGGGAACTCCATATGAAAAATGGAACGGAAAAAGACCAGATATCTCAAAGTTACGTGTGTTTTGAACCAAGGTTTATATCCTAGACAAGACACCTGGTAAAGGTAAATTTGAAAACAAAGGGATATGCGGAAACTTCGTTGGATACTCTGATTGCAATAAGGGATATCGTATCTGGATACCACATGAACGAGCAATCCGTGTATCACGCGATGTGAGATTTTTAGACAAATTTGATTACAAGTCGTCCGAAGAAGATTTCTTTCCTGGAGAAAACGTGTTTAACAAAATACACCAGGAACTACAAGTAGATTCGCCGAACATAGTTGAAATAGATCCAAATCCTCCAAATCCAGAATGTTTAATCGGCTGTGATATTGGATCTACTACTCTTGAATGTGACAACACAAATTCCTCTCAACATCTCGAATATAATAATGACGCCGCTACAACAAGCCGACTACGCGGAAGTCCAAGAAAGGTAAAAACTGGAAAAAGAGGACGTCCACCGAAATGGGAAAATTTGCAAGGAAGTAAAGATCAGATTACAACTAATTTTGTCGATGATCACACAGAACGTGAGCATCCCATATTGCCAATTGTGAACTTATCTCCTATCAGTTACAAAAATAAAAATGACGTTTGTGAAGAAAAAGATTCATCACAAAGTAATAACTTTGTTTTCAATGCAACGGAAATAAATATGCACGATGCTATAAAAGGTCCCGACAAATCCGAGTGGCTTGATGCAATATACTCGGAAATCAAGTGTCTAATTGCCAATGACACGTGGGAATTAGTCAACAGACCGAGCAGTAATATTGTCATCGACTGCAGAACTGTACTCCGTAACAAGATGAATCCTGATGGATCCATCCACAGACGAAAGGCCAGAGTAGTCGCCCGAGGTTTCGCTCAAAGACCCGGAATCGACTTTATTGATACATTCTCTCCGGTCGCCAGAATTGAGTCATTTAGATTCCTCATGGCCGTATCTGTCAAACTTGATCTGAAAATTTCACAACTCGACATCACCACAGCATATTTGAATGGTGATATCGACACGTTACTGTTCATGGAAAAACCATCATACTTGACTGAGTCGTTAAAAAGAATAATTAAGACTGAAGGAGACATCAATTTAATCAAAAAGGCTCAAAATATGCTCCAACTCTTAAAATCCGGTGACAAGGTATGTAAATTGAAGAAAGCCATTTACGATCTTCGTCAAGCAGGTCGACAATGGCACACGGAAGTTAAAGACCACTCTAGAAAATATTGGTCTTCGAGCTACAAATTCGGATCCATGCATGTTCGTTGATTCTAGAGAACCTCATACGTATCTACTTGTCTATGTTGACGACATGCTAATTTCATCGAAAAATAATGCAAGGATCAATCAAATCAAAAGAGAACTTGCCTCTCATTTTGACGTCAAGGACCTCGGACGAGCTAGTTTTTGTCTGGGAATCGAAATAGAGCAAGATGATAAGAAGATAACACTTTGTCAAAGTGGTTACATTAAAGACATCTTGAAAAGATACAACATGGAAGATTGTAAGCCCGTGAAAACTCCCATCGCTATAGGAATGAAACTTCAATCCGACACCACTGCAGAAAGAGAGAAAGATCAACGACCATTCCGTGAGCTCATTGGTTCTCTTATGTATGTAGCAGGAGGCACACGTCCGGCTGTTAACATGTTAAGTCAGTATAATAATTGTCATAATGAAAGTCATTGGCAGGCCGCTAAACGTATAATTCGATGCCTGAAAGGAACAATTGATAAAAATTTAGTTTATGTTCACGATGGCACGGAATTACAGGGTTATGCGACGCCGATTGGGCAAATTGTCCAAATGATAGAAAATCGTATTCCGGATATGTTTTCTTGATGTCGGGAGCAGCAATTTCGTGGTGTACTCGTAAACAAAGAACCGTCGCGCTGTCCTCCGCGGAAGCAGAATACATTAGCATTTCCGAAGCTGCTAAAGAAGCAATACACATCCTTACTTTTGCCCAAGAACTGGGAATTAATCATTATAATAAAATAATTATTTACAATAACCAATCAGCTGGAAAATTAGTATACAATCCAGAGTTCCACGCAAGATCTAAACATATCGACGTGAAATACTTCATTCGTCAAGCAGTACAAGAAGATAAATTGAAAATAGAATATTTAAGTACTGAAGAAATGGTTGCCGACGTATTGACTAAACCTCTACCCAATAATAAACATGAAAGTTGCGCTATCAGATGTGGATTACGTGACTGACAGTTAAATAGCCTTGAAATTGAGGGAGGGTGTCAGTATGTTCAATTTCTATGCTAATTGCAATTGCAGATGGCTTTGCGTCGCCTTGGGATTGTCTTAAAAATGTATGTCTTTTTGTTCTAACAAACTTATGTTTTGTATGTATTACGAAAATAACATGTTCTCATTATAAAAGTCATTCGTGTGTCATTATACAGCAATAGTTATTTCTAACATTTACACTTCCTGCAATTTGCATAATTTTCCCGAGTCCAATGAAAAATGTAAAAGAGCAGTTTACTGCATTAATAAAATCAATTATTTTGGAAATATTCTATTTAATTTTGAGATCTTTGGATATAATGAAGCAAAAATACTCGTCCCCATAAGTTCACAACAACCGGAGCTGACTGTATTTATTGACTGTCTCATGCATGTGTGTGCATATGTAAGAGAACAAAGTCAGCTGGCTAGTTAGTCACATTTTGAGGAGCAATGCCATTAAGAAACAAAGAAAGAAACCTCATTTCTCCATAATATTGCTCAGGTGTTAACCAACAGTCCTTTCGCCGTTCATACCTGTGGATAGTGATTTTCTCGGATAGTGATTTTCTCCTCCTAATTGTTGGGAACACATAAGGAAAAACACGGGAAAATCCAAGTAACTCACGTACAATCCAATACTTCACAATCCAGAACAATCCAGTTTACCACAATTTCTTCTTAAATGTTTGTGCAATATATTTCTTTGTTCAGAAACGGAATGTGAGTATAGAGCACTTCAGTCAAACTACTAAGGGACCATCCAAAAATTGCATAACACAAATTGGAAGTGTTTCGATACCCCTCTCTCTCCTGTTGACAACTCCCCCTAATAATTGCATAATGCTTGTGACACCCCTCCATTTTCAATAAGCAGAAATAAATTATGTAACAGTAAAAGCAATTTGTGTTATATATAAAATTTTATGACAATTTAAGTCAAACTGCAAGAAACAATAGGGAACAATTTTTGAGTGAAAGTAGGATGCAAAGAAAATTTCTGACAAGGCACTCAACAGTTGTCAGGGATGACTCATGGATGTGAATCTACAGAGAAAGGATTAATTGTGTAATTGGATTCTAGAGAAAAGATAAGTCTTGAATATTTCCTTTGTAATCTAAAACATTCAATTCAATCAATATACCAATGATGAAAATATATTTGTATTTCCATCGATTGTAATAATTTATAGGGTAACAAGTACAGTTGTGGGCACCAGTATAGTGATGGGCACAGCAACTGTAAGGAGGGTTTTATATAATAAGATTTTCTAACAGCAACAGGCCCTCTTCGTGTAATCTGTGTCGTATGTCTTTAAGTTTGTAACCCCAGAATGCGAATTGATTGTGACCCCGCAGTGAGTGTAGGCACACTTCACTAGTTAGTGGTGTGCTCCACGTGTAGTCAGTGCATCTAAACCTTGTGGATTCGTTAGCGGAGGTGCGTTCAGTTATTAAGGATTTAAGTGAATTTGTCTGTTTTTATTTGCAATCCACTCTACGTGAAGGGTAGCCAGATTTATAATCTACATTTTCATATGCGTTTTCACCTTCTCGGAACAGGTCATAACCAAAAAAAAGGTAGTGCCCATAACTGTAAATATGTCTGACAAGTAGGACAATGATGGGCATGGATGCCCATCACTGCAATTTGAGGAACTAATTTTTTATGCATTGCTGTAATGTTAATATTGAATTTAGGGACCTTTGCCATGGTAAGTGAAAAAATATACTTTTAGAATGATTTTAGACAGTAATGGGCACAGTGCCCATCACTGAAATTTGAATATGCCCATTACTGTCTCAATGAACGTTTTCGGATTAAATGTTATCACTAGGGGAAGGATTTTGATGACCTAAACCTTCGTCCAAAATTATCAATAAAATTATCTTTAAATGTTTTTTAAAAATGCTCTAAAAGCAAAAAAAAATTAAAAAATTGATTAAACCATTTCAGATTATTCAATTATACTGATTTTGAGGTATGAAGACGCTCTGAAGACAAAGTTCTTACAGTGAACAGTTAAATCTGTTGAAATGTTACTGATATAATTGAGGTGTCTTCCCTTCGTTCAAGTGAAGTCAGTTTGCAAACTTTTGGTTTGGACTGTTCTTTACTAGGAAATCTCTCACTACCTATCGTGGATTGTAACAAAAGTCACTTTACTTTCTAGATGAGCGAGGTCTGTTCTGAATTACAAATAATTTTAATAGCACTGAATCCGAATGCTACAAGAATTTTCCAACCAGCAGATTTGCCATTTCAACCAATCAAGAGTGTGTGGAAAAACGCCGAGAACATCCTTCTGAGGTTTTCACTACAAAACATTTCGCTCCGGTGTTGGAGAAGGTAGAGCGCACAATAAAGCCAGAAACTTTTCAAAATGGTTTTAGAGCTTGTAGATTTGTTCCCTAGAGACTTAAGAGTATTGATTTCACTAAATGTCTAGGGTGGACGTACAATAACGTCACATGAAATGTGGATAACGAAAACATTTTAACCACAATACACAGAACAAATTATCGAGGAATTCTTTGTTTTGTACAAGTTGTGTGATGAACTTTCAGAGGAAGCAGAAATGGATTCAGAGATAGTTGATCTAGACATACATCTCAATATAGAAAACACATGAACAGTCGGGTCAAGTGCCAAGAGATGTGAAACATTGGCAGCATTTAATACAGCGCCAAACTTTGAAACTCTACAACCAAGAACACAATCTCCAACTGACATTCTCTGAAACAGTTTTCTGAGTCATTCGAATGTTCCAACATTTATAGACTGATAAGGCCAGAAACATCAAAAAGGAAAAATAAATGCAATGCTCAGCAAATATCGTTTGTGATAACGTCCAGACAATGGAAAACTCTCCACAAGGAAAAGGCAGATACAAAATGAAAATGAAGAAAGGGCGAAGGAAGAAAGAGAAAAATCCCTGACAACACAGAAAGCAGGAAGAAGAAAAATTGTAAGGTAGTTTTACTTGCAAAATTAGAAAGCAATAACCACAATATTACATCCAAATTTGTAAAAGGAGTGTTATTTGGAAATAGCACAAAAGGAATAGACAAGCAGAACGATAAGCAGAAAATACACCATCTAGAGGAAATTAATAAGGCCAACCTCAGAAAACCAAACAACAATTCTGCACAAAGGTTTACACACATTTATAGGAGGTGAAAGAAATAAGAACATTTGTCAGCAGAGCATGTCTGTAGGCATTTACAAGATGGAAAGAAGTAGCAAGTCTCTGTCAACCAAACGTGCACTGAAGTATTTCCTTCAGAGCTGCTTCCAGTGTGGAAACATTGAATTTTAAGAACTACTATGTGTTCTGCCAATTGTGTCAAAAGGTATTTCGCAAATCATTTCTTTCCTCAAGGATTCTGTAGAAGAAAGCGATTCAGACAATGATTTTTTTTTTTAAAATGTTTTAGACTTATTAAGTGACTGAAGCTTAATAAACCAGCGTAACAAGCCAATTGCATTCAACGATGCTGTTTGACTTCGTTGGGCTTTTAACAATACATTTTTCTGAGTGCCCATCACTATATTACAAAGTGCCCACAATAGTCTTCAGTGTACCCATTACTATATTTTCTGCCTTATTTTAGTTTCACTTTTATAAAATGTGAAGTACAATTTTCAACTATTTAACTTACTAGACTCATAAATGTACACATATATTGTAATTCATTTGCAAACTATGAATTTTTTATTGTTAAAATAAACAATTTTACATTGAAAAGAACATAATGGTTGCCCTTAAAGTGCCCATCACTATGTGCTCTACCCTATAATAACTTTTTGATATATTTATATTTTTTAAATTTAATTTGTTAATATGTTAATGTTTTAGAATAACACTGAATAACAGGAGTTATTTCCACACATGATGAAACATTTTAAAAAAAATTGTGTGTGTGTGTATATATGTATATACACTAATAAATATAATCAGTGTTTAACAATAAAACAACACTCCCTCCCCTAAGTAATGCACCACAACGCTGTCCCAAAGCCCCTCATCCCTCTTTAGCATTATGACCTATTCCAAATATCGTGACATTCATTTACCAGAATTTGTTTCCAAGGACCTCTCTGCACAAGTTATGTAATAATTAGGAGTTGTTAAATTTTGATGTAATAATTAGGAGAACAATTAAGTAGCAAAAATATAAATAAACTTATTACTTTTCAAAATACATCTTACCGTTGCAAACTGTAATGGTGCAAACCATATCAGAATAATATGCAACTTCTATTCTTAATTCTGAATGATTCAACCCTATAGAAAAAGGAAGAATGCTTTCAAAAGTAACCAGCAAAATCAGGGAGTCAATGATTTCAACTAAATAAAAACTAGAAAACTGCACTATGTGAAAAAAATTAATCATCTTCTGAACAAAAAAGTAACTGATACAACACAGATGCTACAAAATCTCCATTCTTTATTTGACAAACTAAATTAGTAATAAATTAGATAGACCCAAGCAAACGTTTTGCATTTTGCAAAAGACGGCAACGGCAAAGGGTTTAAATTTCCTTGGAATGTATTTCTCTCTCCAGTAGTAGTACTCTTACAATGTTTTGTGTCAATAGTCTTTTAAATAATACAAAACATTTTTCCTTAGTATATTATATATTAAAAGATGTTAAAAAAGAGGAATATGATGAATAAATAAGAAGTGAATTAAACCTGTAGTATTTACTACAGTGTCATACACTATTTTATCCCATTATCACTAAGAAAATTAAAATAAAGTTTAAATATATCTCTATACTATGAGCACATTCAATTAGAACCATTATTCATTGGTCTAACAAGACTGTCATCATGGAAATGTGAACAAACTCATTCACTACCATACATGAGGTGCTTAGGATTAGAAAATGCTACACCACCTTAAGTGAGGCAATAAATAGTTCAAAGAATTCTTTAAATTAGGCGATTAACATATTTATTGTGTTAAAAGATGCTGCATACTCCCTCACTCTACTTTGTCAGTGACTTGCCAACCTCTAGCATAAATGAGGAAGATTTATATCTTAAGTTAGCTTGAGTCGCTTACTGTTGCCTAATTCCAAGCACCTCATCTATAAATTTATGAAAAGAGAAATAAAATTCTCAGCAGTTAAAGAATAGTATTTACAATGTTATATCACTAATATTGCACCATTTTTAATCAACTTTGTAAAATTTCTGTTTCAATTTAACAATTTAGCTTGTGAAAGCCAATTGATTGATCTTCATAGTTAATAGGAGCATGTTCAGTTATTACAAAACCGATTAAGGATTATTAGAATACTAAAGTTCTAATAATTTATTATGAAACATATTGGTTTGGTTAAGTTTAATTTTAAATTATTGCAGTGTACAAACATTTTTTATTCACTAGAGAAAAAAGTGTTGTTTATGTTGCCAACAATGACATATCTGATGGGTCATAGCTGTAATGATGAAACATTTAATCCATTTGATAAAATAAACAATATAAAATAATTCATTTGATAAAATTCTTAACATTTCTACACTGAGGGAGAACACTATAAAAGATTTCTTTCAAAACTCACCAAGGCTTTTGGCAACTTCTTTGATGCGATTTGAACCAAAAACTGTCATTATCTCAGCCAACCCAGTAATATCATCAGGGGAACGAAAGAAAGGATAGCATCCACTAAGAATGCACAACATTATAACTCCAGCAGCCCACATGTCAACAGCTGTCAACAAAAACGATACAAAATACAATTTTAGTAGGAGTGAAATACATTCGACATCATAAAGAATCTTACCATACAAGTAAAATTTAAAAAAATTGCTAGTCTTAATTTATGCAAATTATAAAACATTTGCTGTAAGTATAATTACTGATAACTACAAACCCTAAAATTCAGCTTTGCTTCAAAAAAACCTGATTCTACCTGGATTTACACTCATTACTAACTTAAAATTTGGACCCCATACACAGCTCGACTATTATCTTGCGCAAGTAGGAGGTCATATATTTTATATGATGTACCATCTTCTTTGTGCTCAACAGTTAGGCCTTCGCACAAACAGCTTTGCCAAGCTTTACAGCACTTCCCATGTGTAAACTACATGATCTTTTGCGGATACTAGATTTCAGACCTATACTTCTGATATTTTTCAACTCAATATTTTTAATGAGTGATCTCTTGATATTATGCGTCATAAATGTGTAGCAGTAGCACTTAACTGGTATGATGTTCTATTCCAATATTCATTTGAAGTTGGTGGCAACAAAAGAAGATTACAGCATTGGAAAAGCTGCCGCTATTGCGGATCACAAGGAAAACACTGTTGGTGTCATCTTATGTCTCTTACACATCAAGCACAAAGAAGTTTTGTACAAAGTGCAGTCAGCAACAAATAAAAGCTTTACTACAGACCTACTAAAAAGTTTGTTATTTTTACCTGTTGTTTGCATAGGATACTTGAGCAAAACTTCTGGTGGTCGAAATCCTGGAGTACCAGCTCTAGGTGCAGGTATCGCTCGTTGTTTTAAACATATATTGCATACTTGTGGCATACCCTTGCAAAAACATTTCAATTCTTTCATTGACTGAGAATGTCTTTTATTCCTCTGTCTGCTAAGCAACAATTTTCTTTGTTGCTCAGACTCAAGAGGACTTAATGGTTTAAGGGTTTGTGATTTCACCTAGGCAAATGCAATAACAAAACATTTATTTAGTGAACATTCAATGAATAAACTCTTAATGCATACATACATTCATATCTATATGTAAAACAAATTGAAGCAAAAGACTAGTGGTGATACAGAATGGCACAGACTTTCTTGTACTAGTTTCCTAATTTCTTTGGTCTGGGCCAGGTTTACAATATTGCCCCATCCTCTTATCAGCTACCGTCTATCGCCTCCAAAGTACATTTTCTTCAAAATTTATTCAATTTTCCAGTTTCCCAATGGTAGAACCCAGTATTACTTTAAGAATATTAAAGAAGAGTAAAAATTGATCCTATACAGCAATATTTGTTCAAAAATATGGAGCTGCTTTGAAGAAAATGGCATTTAAGCTTTTACTGTATATGCAAACTTTGGAACTTTCTTTCACAAATGCAACAATGTAAACACATCGCTGGAAATGTGTACACATGGTAATGTATTGTTAACATATTGTTTTATGTCATCTTAATCAGTAAAATTAGCACTATCCGTACGAAAAGTTTGAAGAAAAAATTTGGAGCCATTTTTGAGAAAATGGCATTTGAGTGTTTGTAAAGGCAGAATTTTGAGCACATTTTCACAGAGTTTTTGGGAAACTTTATATGACATCATTTGAAGCTCATGCACTCGTAAATGGAGTAATGTGAATAAATCACCACTAATCCAAACATTGTCAACATGAGAGAAGTCAAAAAATTAAATTTTTGTAATTTTTGAAAAAACAAAAGAATAGAAGAGCAATATGGTGTTTACGTCATTTCAGAGTGTTAGCACTACCCCTACAATAAGTTTAATGAAAAAATTTGGAGATGCCTTTGAGAAAACATTGCTATTGTTATTTTTTTAAATTGCACGTATTGGACGAAAACTCCAATCGTTTTCCAAAAAATGAACATGATCTAAATGAAAGAACTAATAATGGTCAACAAATTTAATTTGGAGGAAAATTCTCTATCTTAAATTTTGTAGTTGGTGGAAAAAATTTGGATCCATTTTTGAGAAGGTTTTGAAAATGTACAGTACCCCAAATATTAACAAAATCAAAGAGCTTTTCAAAAATTTTTCAAAATCACAGAGCTTCGACTCAGGACAAATTGGCAGAGGCATCTACAATTTGGTAAAAATCCTATGCATGTTTTAGTGCTAGTGTTGTTTACATTAACCAGACGGACAGAAGTTTTGTCCTCAATGGATTTTTGGTATCAAGGACCCACAAAACAGTCTGGCTACACTACGTATTAGAGGAGATTTTTTCTAAATTTAGCAACTTTATATACTTTCACTTTCCCATACATATATACAAAATAATTTACAAGGTATAGGGAAAGTTATGTAATGCTGCGTGAAAAAACGGCGGATTTTTGGCAGAAAAAAATTCATTGCTGGGTCCTAACAACGAAAAAGTGGATAAATCCAGATGCTAAATTAAGAAGATCCCCAAAGCAAATCCTCTAACACGTGGTGTAGCCAAAAGCCCTGCTTTATGGGTCCTTGATACCGAAAAACCAATTCAAAGTAAAATGTCCGTCTGTGAACACCATTAGTGCCTAAACCATGCTTCGGATTTTTTCCAAATTAAAGAAATCCATCTGACTCTAGTCAAAGGTTTGAGATTTTGAAAAACATTCTTCAAAACTTGGAGGTACTTTACATGAAGCCTCCAGGACATTTTCGAAATTTTCTCAAAAACAGTTCCAAATTTTTTCTTGTAAGAATAGTGTTTATTACACTTATTAAGATGGCATAGGTTCTAATTTCACGGCTAACCCTAAATTTTCGGAAATTGCAAGAGTTTGAATTTTTTTCATCATCTTCCAACAACTACAAAATTGAAGATACATATCTTTCATTCAAAAGAAATTTATTCACCATTATGAGCTCTTTCATTAAGGTCATGTACATTTTTAATAAAAATTTTAGTACAGAAACTGGATCACACTTTGATAGTCTGTTATTTCTATTCGGATATTTAGTATCTTTTTTATTATAGACAATCACTTATTAGTCTTAAAAACCAATTAGAGTATACGGAAAAAGGGGAGGGGTTAAAATTGTTTAAAGGAAACACTTGTTTTTGATAAAATATTACATGTAATCTTGATAAAAAAATTTAATGTGTTGAAGTTTTTATCAAGATTACGTGTTTCCTTTAAACAATTTTAATTGCCCCCCCCTTCCATACACTGTAATTGTTTTTTAACTGACTTATAAGTGATTGTCTATAATAAACAGGATACTAAATGTCTGAATAAAAATTTTAGTAGTTTGTGCGCAACACATGCAATTTGAAAAAATAACAAAAGACAAGATTTTCTCAACAACTGC
This sequence comes from Acheta domesticus, assembly GCA_031308135.1. Lineage (NCBI taxonomy): Eukaryota > Metazoa > Arthropoda > Insecta > Orthoptera > Gryllidae > Acheta > Acheta domesticus. The sequence continues at coordinate 261,127,913 of JAHLJT010000631.1, read as the reverse complement.
TCCAAATTTTTACTTTCAACTTTTGGTAGGGATAGTGCCTAATATACTCTATGAGATGGCAAATGCCATACTGCTCTATTCTTTGTTTTTCTCAAAAATTACAAAAATGTAATTTTTTTGACTTAATATTTACATTACTGGTGATTTGTTCACATTATTATGAGTACATGTGCTATAAATGATGTCATATAAAGCTTCTCGAAAATTGAACAGTTTTCTGTGAAAACTGGCCCAAAATTCTGCATTTTCAGAAACGCTCAAACACCATTTTCTTGTAAATGGCTCCAAATTTTTCAAAAGGATAGTGCTAATTGCACTCTTTAATATGATGTATAGTTCCTTTTGGGGTATTTTTTGTTTTTTCAAAAATTACACAAATTTAATTTTCTTGCAAGATCTCTGACACCGTTAATATGCAATTTGTATATGCTATTGTATTTGTGAGTGTAAGTGGTTGAAATGGCTTCTAATTAACTTTAATGAAAACTCAAAACTTTTCCTTGAAAATGAGCCTCACATTTGCGCTTAAACGCCATTTTCTTACAAACAGCTCCAAATTTTTCAAAGAAAATTGCCTTTTAGGACGAGGTTTTACTGTTCTTTAATGTTCCTAAAATAATATTTCCATTCTAGTATTAAGAAACCAAAAATTTAAGAAAATTTCAAAAAAATGTACTTTGGGCAGCGATAGATGGCAGCTGGCAAAGGTATGTGGCAAGTCCAAATAACTAGCCGAGACCAAAGGAAATAGAAAACGAATACAGGAAAGTCTGTGCCATTCTGTAGCACCACTAGTTTCATTATCAGGGCCTGGTAATACTAGTTTTTCTGCCGAAAATTCGCCGTTTTTTTCGTGCAGCATTACATAACTTTCTCTCAACTACGGAGTGAGAAAGTAAAAAGTAGTAATTTTCAAATACCAACTAGCACCAAAATATCAATTATCATCAAATCAATCAATCAATCATCATCAAATATCCAGCTTACCTGTGAATTTTGGACACGAACGATAGTAGACCCACTATTACTTCCATCTTTGCAAGGTTTGGGCACAAGAGTCTGAAACTTCTGTTTTGAACATTCACTTTCTTGGGTTGTTCCAATGGAAGTCGCTTGATCCAAGTTGGACCGTGTCACAATAGATGGGCTTGGACTGGCTACATACTGGTGTGCTGTTCTCCGCAATGGCAATGGAGAGGACAAGTTGGATTGGATATGTGATTTTGCTTCTAAACCTGCCCCACTAATTTTGGGTAACTCATTTTCATTGTTAGTAGGAAACAACTTCTTCCTAATATTCATGTCTTTCTCAACCTATCAAAGACATATTGATTTGTAGTAAACAGTTTTTATTTCCATAAGATGTACAATATTGTATATAAACATACCTTTGGTGAACTATATGGTAATTTAAAACTTTGTGCCACAGATGAGGTCTGCTGATTTTGAAGTTTGGATGTCAGGGGCGTCCGCTTAGTTTCAAATGTTGACGCATTTTGCTGCTGCAAGTGATCAATCATTTTCTGCCCTCTCGCATAAGGATCATTTAATTTAAGTCGCTTGACTGGTTGAGAAATAGTATTACATCCTTGAACTATATTTTCCTCCCTACTTCGTGGTTGCAAAACCATTCTTTTTGATTTTAATTCAGTGTTTGAAGGTTTCCCTGATGTCTGACTGTGTTTCCTTGTATTCTGAAAATAAAACATTTAACAATAATAACCATCTCAATCATGTTTTTGGACCACTATCCATGCAAATCTCTCAGCAAATACTGAGTCGAATCCAAGCACTGATTGTACGGCTTGGAAACTGAGCTTCAATAATGAACCTGGTAACCCCATCAATCTGGCTGGTGAAGTAAATAAGCGTGTAAATGTAAGCTTTTGCAGCTCAAGTCCATGTCTTCTGGGCTGTCCAGGTGACGCCATGTCGTTGGCTGAGAGGCTGATGCCTGTCATTTAACAGTTCTGAGGAAGTCTGCGACTTCACAGGAAAAAATTTCAGCCCCTCAGCCAACAACGCGGCTTCACTCAGACAGCCAAGAAGACATAAATAAGTGTTTCAGCTGCCAGAAAACCTAATTTTTCAGAGTTTATGAATTCTGACAGAGGTAAGATGACATTATATAATTACAATTATTATTTATTGCCTTTGTCTTGTATATTTCATGCCATTTAACGATTACAACTGGAAATGTGAAGTTCAAATAAGACTATTTACCAATTTTCTCAGTGTAAAAGATGTATCTTCTCTTCAGGAAGTGACAATGACAGCACCTTTTTCATTGTCTTCAATATAAGAGGAATGAGGAGAATAGTACAGAAAAAGTAACTCAAGATGGAGAGAACAGGTCAGGCAGTGAAACATCAGATGGGTATTTGCTAGAAGCGACCAATGTACAGTCAGCTGAGAAAACGTTAACAAAGAGCAACAATGTAAAGAAGTTTTCGTAAAAAACATAAACATTCATGCAGACACTCATCACGTATTTTAACAGTTCCTTCAACATTGCGATTGTACCTTAACTAATGAGATTTAGGTTATGTGCATCAAAGTGGCAAATGTAAGGCCTCGTATACCATGTGTTATGGAGAATATACCATTTTAGAATGGCTCTCAGCCATGTTTTATATTTAGTAATGATATTCTGTATTTTATAGGGAGACAGAGAGGAAGAAAACATAAGTGAGACACATCCTTGTGCAAATGTAACATATGAGCAAGAAAAAAGTGTGACGGTAAAAGTTGTATTGATTACTGAGGGAAGGAGATTCCAGGAGCAACTGAATTTAAAATGTTCAACTGTCACAAAAAAGGTTTTCTAAATGTTAAATAAAATGATAAAAAAGTATTATTTTCCAAATATTATAGCCTTTCAAGCTGTACAGAACAAAGAATGTTTCTTTTTTGTTCATTAACATAAACAGTCTTTCTTTTTGGTCCTCCTGGCATGCTGCAAAATCTTTTGACTTTTTAGGGCCCTCTAAAAGTTGATGAGTTGATTTTGTTTTGTTTTAGTCTTTCATCAGATGTCATTTCAGAACATTCCCTTCTATGTCACTAGATCTCTCCTCCACTGGTGATGGCCTCTATTTCTTTAATAGTTCCACACATTCTACAACAGAATAAACTTGATAATAGCTTTACTGCTTGTTTGATAGTTGTGATCTGTGAACTCTTACCTCTGTCCCTCCATTTTGCAAGTCATGTGGGAAACTACAAGTTTCAAGATTGGGAAATTTTTGCCAAGACAATATATTATTTATCATCCTTATCTGTGTTTGGACACAGAATGCATATGTCTGTGAAAGTGATTTTTTCATTACAGTCTCTTGCAAAATGTAGATTCTTGCTTTCTGGGAATCGAACTGAGATTCCATGCGGCCTCGCTGAACCTACCTCATGTTACAAAAACCTCGACATTCATTTTCATGTTGTTTCGTTTAATACTATACCATTCATTGGATTTATTGATTGATTGTGATTCTGGACGCATCAACTAGTCCCGTAAGTATAGTGCGTGTTTTTTCATTGGAAGGAGGCGGTGATCTTTCCCCACCGACTGGTGAGATCCGGCACTGACCTACCCCCGACTAGCAGGGTTTTCCCATCCGGGACAAGCTCTAAGCTCCTAACTGGTCTCCCAGCATTCGGTAGTGTAGTGCATGCTAGTGTAAGTGTGTGTGTTTGTGTGCATAAGGGATGAGGATAGGACAAGGAAGAGGAAGGAAAGATCGCACACGGTCTGTAGCCTGTTTGGTAGGGCACTACTCCAGCATTCGCCTGGTGTTGATCGGAGAAGTCACGGAAAACTACCAAAATCAGAGCAACTAGAATTCTCCTCCAGGCAGCGACTGAATTCGATCTAGCTGACAAACTAGAGTTGAAAAACCTGCCGCCATTGGGACTCGAACCTAAGATCTCCCGGTCAGAGGGACTGCAGTGACACCAGTTGATGCACTGAGCTATCTCTCCTGATCCATTCATTTGAAATTCTCTCTTTACTAGCCCATTTGAGAATATCTGTCTGAATTGCCTGGCGTATTCATGGAGGATGTCAAAAATATGATTACGAATTATGTTTTATATAACTTTGCTCCTCAAGCACCTACAGTCACAATCGAATATCACATGGCATTTCACGCATTTTGCTCGTGCCAATAAATGTCGCAGGATCGCAAACACTACTTGATGCGGATGCAATCATGCGATGTCTAGTGGTAAGACTGACAAAGACCTGAAATACCATGGCATGAAGACATGCCTTGAGGGACAAAGTTACAAAAACCGCGCTGTACATACATGCGATATTTTTACCGTCTTCAAGTTACACCAACATTTATACATTTCGGAACATGGCATGACAATTTAAAAACTTAACCTTCATTGCACAATGTTTTTTTTAAGGTCAAACTTTTTAGGGGACTAATTTGGATTGTGCAGATATTAGGAAAAATAGTTAAAAAATTCTAATTTACATCTGTGACGTAAAATTAAAATTTTTTGCTTCTTTGCATATACGCAAAGATGCACCTTTACATATAGCAATATTGTGGAACAGTGAATATGATTTGTATAACAAAGTGCTTGCATAAAAGGTTATAATAAAAACCCATAGTAATTTTTGCCATTATCTTAATATATTTTATCTATTCAATCATATATATATATATATATATCTGTGTGTGTGTGTGTGTGTGTGTGTGTATATCTGTACATGCTTAATTATGCATATATAAATTCAGAATTATTTATCCTGTTAAAAACGTAAATATGAAAATTAGTAAAAATCGAATAAATTTGAACACAATACGTAATCTCTCAAAACACCCCAGCTGTCGTGGCACGATATATAATACATGTCGAGCTTGATACTCAGCACAAAAGCTTTGTACTCCGTATAACATTGACCTACCATCTGGCAAAAACGTACATTGTCAGCAATAAGGAAGCTGCCAGGCTTCCAGATTTCAATGAGAGATAAGACAAGAATAGCACGATCTCACGAAAGATATCTTCTAAAAAGGTGGGCCAAGAGCAACAATCCCATTGACTGTTCTCAGTACAACAACTACTACCAAGAAAAAATAATTTCAAAAAGACTACGCACGCGCAAATTGTTGAGTACCCAATGAACCTAACGGTACATAAACTCTTTCCGAATATGTCAAAGTGCACACAAAAGCTTATAATACAACCGCAAATCGCTTCCAAAAGTGGCTTTGCATATCTGCAAAGCGGTGCAACAAAGGGTTAAACCCTAACCAACTAGGCTTAATCTAAGAACATAAGACAACCCTGCCATTTTATCAACTCGGATATTAGGGGGCAGGAGGAGGGAACCCATGTCTTATATTCAGGTAAAGACAGTATTTGCAGTTATTTGCAGTTATTTTTAAACTGCCAAAAACTATAGTTTCAGTTTTCTTTCGTTGTATTTTGCCCCCCACTATTTTCACAGAAGGGATTTCTTTTCAACCCACAGAACTGAGGGCAAATTAACTTGTTGATATTTTTTTATTCTAACAGAATTAATTTCTAAAATAAGGCATTTTACCTCAATAAAATTATTGTCTTCTTGCCTCTTTCTCTTTTTTACTCTTTCATCAGTAGACCATTTAGCTTGGGGATGCATATTCTGTGATAATCCAAAATCTACAAGCAAATATCTGCAAAAATAGAAAATGAAAAATACATTATAAAAACAAAGATAAGTCAAATAGAGATCAAAAGGAATATTTCTCTTCTTGTTTACTACCTTCTGTTTTCACGGTTATATAAAAAGTTACTAGGCTTAACATCTCGATGTATTACGTTAAATGAATGAACTCTTCTTAAGGCTATCATTAAGTTACGCATGTATTCACGGGTTTCACCAACATCCATATCCAGAACATAGTCCTGTGAAGAAAGTGTTCAATGAAAACTCTTCCCATCATAGAATTCAATAAAAAATTAATAAATGTAAAATTCCATGCATGTACTTACACTAAATCTTTTGTGAGGAAGATAAGGCATAATGAAAACAACACAGTCACCATTTCGAATACTTAAATCCACACCAATGACATTATCTTTTCCTCTGAAATTGTATTCAAAGACTTCAGTTATAATACAAACGTACTGGAATACAATAAAACAAATAATGGAATAAACAAATTCCTCAAGAGTTGAAAATTGATATTCACCCTATTTGATGCAGATACTTCAATTCTCTTGCTATACGTTTCGGGAGAAGAGTAGGAACCAAGTGTTTGATGGCAAATTTTCGATCCTTCAAATCAGGGAATCTATGAATAATATCCTCTTTCAGACTGCCCAAAAATACAGAACTAAATGTGCCAACACCTATTTTCTTGTGAAGGTGGAAGTATTTTGCTAATTCCGGGAGATGTTCCAGCAAATATTGAATATGATTTTGGGATCCTATTAAACATAATTAAAAGTCATGTCAATGTACTATAAAGCATAAGGATACAACGAAATTATCTTCTTGAATTTACAATGACCAAGTATTTAATTTGGAATTTCTCATGAGGAATTGGTCAATAACTAAATCATTTAGCATGCTGATATTTCTGAACTTTGTTATTCCCTCAGGGCTTGCTATTACTCTTAAACTGCAGTCATGAAATACCACCATGAAACAAACTGCCTGGAAACCATGTGGCAGAAGCTAATGACTAAACCAATTTTAAAATGCAATAGCAAGCTCTAATAAGAGAATAATGAAGTTCAAAAATGTCAGCAAGCCAAGTTCATTTAGTTGTTAGCCAATTAATTATGGAAAAATTCCAGAAGAAAAGAAATCACTTTAAATGTAATAACTTAAAGAAATTCATGGACAAATTAAAAAACAATACAATAAATCCTTATCCTTATATTGCACAAGATATGAGAGCCCTTGAAAAGATTTCACTTACTTTCTGCTTCCTGAATTTTTGAAATATTACTTTTCTTGATGTTACTCATTTCTTTGTCATCTTCAGATGTAGGTGCACGACGATTGCAACAATTTCTATCATTTTCACTACCATCAGTAGTTTCTTCTACACCTCCCTCAACTACAGATACACACTGTGAAAGATACCCACTCGAGTTTTCCATTCCATCTACTTTACCTTCATATTTTGGTAGGTATTCATTTCCATTACTAGGAGTATCAATATTTTGCATTACTTTATCACTGTTACTTAATGTTTCGACAATTGCTACAGATGACTCTTCTTTCAAACCTTCAATATTATCAATACGAGCCTTGCAAACATTATCAAGACGTGAACATACTTTGTGTCTCTCGTGATCTTTAACCTCTGTTTTTGTATCCTCGTTATTAGTACAATGTGTTTCAGTTATGCTCAAGTTAGATGGGGTCAATGCATTATCTTGTCCAAGTAAATGGTGTGATAATTTACAAGTTTTTTCGTCATCCAATTCTGATAAACGTTTTTCACATTCCATTTCAACAAGACTTTCTTTGAATCCACGAGAAGAATAGTCGATAGGAATGTTATTTTGCAACTGTGAGAAGGGATCACATTGTTGCATTTCATTTCCATTTTCTCCATCACATGTATTTTCTTCAAATTCCTGCTTGGTTTCTACAAATATTTTGCTCGTATTTTCACATTCTTGAACTAAGAGTTTTGGATCTGCATTACCCAGATTTTCCTGTAATCACAAAATTACTGAAGTCAAAATTTCAATTGAAAAAACCTACTATAAAGAAATAATGCATGGGCAAAATTTAGTTGAAGAAAACAACTAAGATCAAGAAATTCCTTAATTATAATGAAATATTTAAATATTTTTTTTAAAATCAACAGGCATTCATTACAAATGGATTTCTCTCCAAAGTTGTATAAACATCACATTTACATATCAGAATATAAGAGTACACATTAATATCAAATAACACATTTTTTTCAAAAGGGAAAGAGGCAAATTTAAGTTATTAATCAAGCTTCAATAATATTTTTGATGTGGAGATGAAAAGATGAGAATAAAATAATTCAAATTGAAAATCGAGATCCTGCATAAGTTTTCACTTTTCCTCTTTAAACAATTATTCCTTTTAAATACATCAATACTATTTTAAGCATTGGAAACTATTCTGTTTCACCATGAAAGAAAGGATTACTTATTTGCTAGAAATAGGATTTGGGTTCACATAAAAAAGAAAACTGGGCAAACAATGGAATAAATATCAATAAAAATATGAAAACATACATCAATTCATTATAAACATAGGCAGAAACAAGAAAGAATTTGTGTATTACCTTAGAATTCTCTGGTCCTTGCAAAAGAGCAGAATCTTGAGATTTAAGTGAACACATCATTAAAGTTTCTTCCATTATAAACAATTCCTGCATACCTATTTAATTTAACAATCTAGCAGCCCAAGTTATTTCCTGCACCCCTTCATTCTACATAGATTACCTCTGAAACATTGAAGGTAAACAATTATGTAATATGTGAAAATTGCAAAAAAGCAAGAGCACATTTTGAGAACATGTTTTGGAAGTTAAGAAAGAGTTTTCAATACCACATTTTATCACACACAAAACTGTATTTAAATTCTTTAAAGAAATGTTAAAGTTGTTCAAACCAACTTTTTAACTTACAATTATAAAACATTCGTCATAATATTCCTTCCATTTTCACTTTTTCCTATAAATTCGGCAAAACTTGAAAACGAAGTTTTTACACCAAGCGCCAACACAGCCTACAATCAAACGGTAGGATTCAAATGCACACGTTTATACCGTTCCCAGCAGCCTGTATTACATATTCGTGACGTGTTTCAGTTTATTCCAGAATATCACAAACGTGTCGAATTCATTACAAGATGTAAATAAACATTACATTCAACAATACACTACATACCTTTCACCAAATACAATGCTTCGCGCTTATAGCGTTTCGTTACAAAAAGCCGGTTAAACGCCAATTCTCCGCGCCTATCACGGCATTCCTCCCGCCGCCGCGCGCAGCGCCACGCATTCGGGGTAAACATCCTCCTCCCTCTTCCTCGTTGGCGCGATGTCGAAACAACTATTTTGTATTGTGTTGGCGGAATTTTATCACGCCTCGTGTCGCAAACGCATCTCAAAATATCAGTAGAATCTTATAAATGTTAATGAAGAGTAAATATGTTTGCCTTTTATGTGTTGTACATGACAGTTGGAACAATATAATATTAAATTCGAAAATACTGGTGAATGCCGGAGCAGTACCCTAATAAACGGGCCACGAACCGCGCGATCTTTCCTTTCTCTTCCTTGTCCTAGCATTACCTCTTGCGCACACACACACACACACTTACACTAACATGCACTACGCTACCACACGTCAGGGGACCGGCTGGGGTCTTATACTGCGATTTTTCTAGGAAGGTCTCTCAAGATAACTCAAATCCCATCTTCGCGATGGAATATGTCACGGCATTTCGCATCTTTCTCAGTCGTTCCGCTAGAATTCGCACGATCGCGACCGTATGAAGCAGTGGTTGCGATCATGCGACTTCTACCGGCAAGACCGAGAAAAGACGCGAAATGCCGTGACATATTCCATCGCGAAGATGGGATTTGAGTTATCTTGAGAGTCCTTCCTAGAAAAATCACAGTATAGAGCTTATCCCGGCTGGGGAGGTACCGCGTTAGTCGATAACTAGTGGGAAGATACCTGGTTAGGGAAACCCCCGCTGGTCGACGGTAGGTCGACGCCAGATTTCCCTGGCCAGCGGGGGGGGGTAGATCACCGCCACCTCCGATGAAAAAACATGCACTACACTCACGGGACTAATGACCTCGTTAGTTGACGCTCCCGGAATCATTAACAATCCATCATCGAAAATATACCGAAATTGACAACACAATTTTAGGATAAAATCAAATCAAACTGTTAACAACTCCTTGTACGATTCACAAAGATTGTGCAGACGAGATTTGAAAATACCGTATTTTCAAGAAAGTCTGGTTTTTATATAGCACAAGTGCTTTCTTTCCGTCTGTCTACGGTTGATAGACCAGTCATATTAGACAAATCGAGTGAAAAAATCCCGGAGTTTTGAAACTTCGCATGATTGTTGGTATCACGGCATAACATCCTGAAGTGCGGGGGGAGAGCCGGGCCTGCGCGGCCGTTTGAAGCTGCTTTTCGAAGGTTTTTGCACAAATCTCCATAAATATCACTACCACAGAAAATTATGTAGTATACAAATTAAAATAGATAAAATTTCCTACAAAAAAGTTTCCATAAGGTTTTGATGTAAAACTAACCATTTTAGAGCTACAGGTTTGAAAATTTCTTGTTTTTGTTTACAATAAGGCCCTAGCTATCACTCATAAAAATGATGTAAGATAAGTTCAGTGCACGGAAGTAATTTTATTTTTGTTCAATATTTATCAACAATATGTATTTGCATATTTTGCTCAAGAAACAGGAACATTTTACATTTTTACAAAAATCTTATTTTATATGCAGATCTACGAGTATTTATGATTATTGGCAGAGGCGTATCTAGGGTATGGCAGACATGGCACGTGCCATGGGCGCCATTCTCAAGGGGCGCTATTTAGCTTTCGTCATTCTCGGAAAAAAGTTGAATTACTTTCCAATAAAGAAATTAAACTTTTCACAAAAGATAAAATAAAATAAACGTTTTAAACAATCTAGCCATGTTCATCAACTGTGATAATCACTCCACTAACTTGGTTGGTGTACACGCAGCAAAACTAGAAGTATTAATCAGTGGCGTATCTACGGTAAGGCAGACATGGCACGTGCCATGGACGCCACTCACAAGGGGCGCTATTTGGAGTATACCCGCTAAAACAAATGACAAACCTAATTTCAAGTATCTTGAAAGGGGCGCAAATTCTACGCTTGCCATGGGCGCCTGGATATCTAGTTACGCCTTTGGTATTAATTACCCCATTTTTCGGACCTCTTGAACATGGGTTCTTTTCAGTATCTACAACTCGCTGGGAACAGTAAAAACTAGTAGTGCTACCGAATAGCACAGACTTTCCCGTATTAGTTTTCTATTTCCTTTAATCTCGGCTAGCTATTCGGACTTGTCACATACTCTTTCCAGCTGCCATCTATCGCCGCCCGAAGTATATATTTTGACATTTTCTGAACTTGCCGGTTTAGTAGAACAAAAGTAGAACAAAAATATTATTCTAAGAATATTAAAGAACAGTAAAGCCTCGTCCCAATGACAATTTTCTTTAAAAAATTGAAAAATAAAATTGCCTATGTTTGACACAAAATTTCGCAAAAATACTCATGTTTTGGAAAAATTGAACATGACATTATTTGAAGATTTTTTTGAACACATTTTATTAAGAAAAAGTATTCGTAAGGCGAGAAAGTAAAAATATATCTTCATAATTGTAATTGTCGGAAAACGCCGAAATTTTTTTCAATTTTTTCAATTTTCGAAAAACAGAGTTTTCAACGAAAATTAGACCAGCGCCATTTTCTTACATAACCTTCAGACTATCCAACAACAACATTTAGTCAATTGTCGGCGCCATTTTTTTGAAAATTTTGAAAATGTCCCAGGGGCTTCATGTAAAGTATCCCCTCAAAATTAAAATATCGGTTTCAAATTCAAGGGGAAAATCGCCTGAACGGTTTAGTCGCGTGTTGTTCACAGACGGACGGACAAACGTTTTGCTCTAATAATAATAATAATAATAATTTATTGAGTCACATATACAATTACAATCGTGTATGACGAGTCAATGTATATTGGGTGGAGAGAGGGAAGTTACATTTACTGTCCAGAAGCAAAGCAAGGGGCCATCTCAGCATTTGCTCAAAGGACCAGGGAAACTGGACAGAAAAACCTGATCGAGATGGAGTCATTGCCCTAAGAATTATATTACAATACTTTTTACAGGTAGATTAAGATATTATACAGTATACAATTATTTTTTAGTAGCAAAATATTTAACATTTTAGAATTGTAGTTTTATGTTTAATATAAAATTAAAATTTACTTGTTACTGTCATTCTACTGCTACTATAATATAATAACTATAATATAATAATAGTAATAGTAATAATAGTAAAAATAACACATAAAATAGTACATAATATTAATTATCATAACAGCTACATATAAGTAATAATGTTAGCATATAATTGTCCAATCTTGAAATGGTAAGGAGCAGGAGGCAGGTTTTGGCCAGGTTTTTTCTATTCCTACACCTAGTCCTACTGCAGCACCTGAAATCAGTTTGTACATATTAGTTACTGATGTATTCCTGAACATTATAAAAAAGTTTTTGGCCAAGGAAGTGTTTAAGTTTATTCTTGAAGTTGTGTATTCCTGTTATGTTTCTCAGATATATAGGTAATTTATTGAAGAATTGTATTCCTGTAGAGAATGTACCCTTTTGGCATAGTGTACTTGTGCACAATGGTTGATGAAGGTTATATGCTTGTCTTGTGTTGTATGAGTGTAAGTTTGAGTTAAATTTGTAAGGTGTGTTGTTGTTTATTAGATTTTTCTTTACAAACATGAGAACTTCGTAAATGTATATACAAGGCAGTGGAAGTATGTTAAGTTTCTTGAATTGAGGTCTACAGGACTCTGTTCTTTGGCTCTCTCTGTTCTCTGGACTCTGTTCTTCTGCTCTCAATTGGTTTTCCGGTATCAAGGGATTCAGGCTGCACCACGTGTCAGGGGATTTTCCCCTTCATTTAGCAACTGAATTTATCCACTTTTTCGTTATCAGGGCACGGTAATGAATTTTTTTTCTGACGAAAAATCTGCCGTTTTTGCGCATAGCTTTACATAACTTTTCCAGTACCGTATAAACGTACGTATACGGGAAAGTAAAATGCCATGCCTGTGGGTCTTACGTCGAATCTTTATGAGACACAGACATCAGCACTGGTAGAAGCTGTGAAACATCTTCGACAAAATCGTTGAAGTTCTCCAAAACATTACTGATAATTAGACCTCGGATTTTAGGACAAAAGCCTATTTAGTTCCTTTAGGATGTTGTGAAAATTAATTGCAGATGTTTACAAATCATGAAAAAATAGATCTACTGAAAGCATCTTATAGTGACTAAAATGTTCTAAAAGGGCAGTTGATGTTTATTTAATATATACCAAGTAATTTTCAAGAATGACCACCAGTGCCATATTAACGCACGAGCCCGAAGAATCTGGGGCCAAGGCCCCAATGTTCAAGGGCCCCAGATAGTTCTTAAAAATAATTAACACTTAGGGTTCAAAAAATAAAATAACATAAAATGTGATGTATGATTAAACTATGCGCAAAAAACTGGTATAATGGAGTGATGTGTCAAGCATCGTTGGATAATATATGAAATGTTGCCGGTTGATTTTTTAAATTTTATATTGTGCAATTCAATAAAAAAATTAAAGTATTTAATTTGTAGTATTTTTAATGTAATTATAAGTCTGTTATTCTTACATAAATGTTTAAATTTTTGGTTTGAATAATCTTAAATTGATACATTAAGATATACTTTCAAAATATTAAACAAATATAAAATACAATGTGAATGGATAGGATTTTTTTTACATTTCAGCATCGAAATACGGGGTGATCGGTGAAAGTAAGAATAGGGCCTCCCAAATTAACCTAGGTCCAAGGGCCCCCAATGCTGGTAAAATACGACTCTGTTAATCACATTTTAATTGCCAATTTTTAAAAATATGTTTAACGGAAAAGCAAATACTTTCCCGAATTTCCCAAAGTGTAGTATTATCTGATCGAATACGCAATTGACTACGCACCGAAATCTCTCATCCAACACACCGAACATGAGCTCTGCAAGGCAACATAAAAGGGATGTTTCAGGCTCGTCTCCGACCAGTAATTTTTAGGCAATTGCACCCATTCCTGGGGCAGCTGCGCTGTTGACAGGTTGAGGCTTATCGCCGCGGAGCGTCGTCTTCGTAATCCAGGCGAGGAATGCCACAGGTCAGGCAAAAACCTACTGTTGGAAAGGAGGAGCTTCCAAAACAGAGTTCAATGGTTAAATGGGTCGTATAGTACGTTTGTTGTTTGAGGGAGAATGGGAGTGAAGAAGTTCCAGAAGTGGGCGTGAGAAAAGTGCTTAAATTTGTTTTGCTCTTATAAATCTGTCAGGGGAAAGTTCATTTTCAGCTTTCAAAATGATTTTAACATATAAGACAGCCTTACAGTAGAAATTTTGGAGAAAGTTTTGAGTATATACTATACTGCTAATTCTGAAAGTGAATAAAATAGGTCCATCAAGCTTGTCCGCCCACCACAGCAGAATCAAACCAAACTACTACGTGCCAGAATTTTTAACTATCTTCTAACCGCAAAACCATTTTTTTTTACCGCTCATCTTCACCGAAAAAATGGGTGGCGAGCTAGCTTGATATCAAGGTAGCCCGTCCACCATAGCAGAATCAAACCAAATCAGTACCACAATTTTTAACATTTTTATTGCTAATTTATTACCGCAAAACCATTTTTTACCGCCCATCTTCACCGAAAAACATGGGTGTCGGACTAGTTCGATATCAGCTTGACTCGCTCACCATGGCAGAATCAAACCAAACTAGAACCTGAATTTTTAACTATTTTATTACTAATTTATTCCCGCAAAAACAATTTTTTACCGCTCATCTTCACATCCAAACGGGTGATGGGCGCGCTCACTTTCGCATATTCAATGAATTTTAATTGTTTATTACCGTTCATTTTCACCTCACAAAACAGTGTTCCCTTTCTTCTTATCAATATGGCCCGCTTACCACCGCAGAAGCAAACGAAACTAATTCTTTGTTCTCTCAGCTCCTAAATTAAAAAAATTAACACAGTCATGTTTTTCGAGAGAAATTGTTTATGAAACTTTTTGAAAATAATCAGAATCTTATTTACACTAGTATGTACTCTTTGAAACAATTATCAACAACCCTAGTTTGAAGTATCCTGACAGGGGCGCAAATTCTATACTTGCTATGGGCGCCTGAATGCCTAGACACGCATCTGATTATTGGGATCCGAGATTACTTGCTTACGGTATGAAAACTGAAAATCCATAGTTTAATGGATAAGGATCGAGTACAAATATTTGGTAAAGAATTGCGAATATAGTTAACATACAAATTACATAAAACAACATAAATGCCCGATTGACCGACGCAGTAATAATGAAAACAACATAACTCATTGCATCCAAGCCATGAGTGATTTAGGAATGTTGGGATTGCTTTTAAAGCCTTTCTGCTTTTAAATCTTATTTTAAATCTGCTTTTAAAATCTTAACGAGCCCAGACATTAGCCTCAGAAATGCCGCCATGGAAGACCTCGCCGTCGAAGCAAGCTAGTGTACCAGTTCACATCTTGCGCCGAACGTGAGAGCGGATGACCTTAACAACCGGCCCTTTCCCCGCAGATACGGCCTTGAGACTTTTTGGTCGCACGCGCGCAACGCACGGGCAGGGTGGGAGTACAATGGGAGATCGGAGAGAACAACGGCACCCTCCCGCTCCCACCAAACTCAAATCCTATCTTCGCGATGGAATATGTCACGGCATTTCGCGTCTTTTCTCGGTCTTGCTGGTAGAAGTCGCTTGATCGCAAGCACTGCTTCATAAGGTCGCGATCGTGCGAAATCTAGCGGAACGACTGAGAAAGACGCGAAATGCCGTGACATATTCCATCGCGAAGATGGATTTGAGTTTCCTTGAGAGTCGCTCTTAGAAAAATCGCAGTCTAGACTTGTGCGTGGAACGTATTTTAGAGCTCCCTGATTGGGCATTGACGCGGCGCACGAAAATCAAGCGACACGTTTCTCTCAGACACATACTCTTTGAAGAGACAGACAGACAGACAAAAGGCTGTGGATAGCTGGTGCATTAGAAAAGAGTACTGTCAGGGCGATTGTGAGAATATTAATGAGGTTTACGAACGTTGGTTAATGTAAAAAAAGAGTTTGGGGCTGAATTTTCAATTGGGAGGTGTGAAATAAATGAGAGATAACTTGCAATTCGTTTTGTAAACATGGAAGTCAAAAGAGAAGAATAAAAGTATTTGCTCTCACTAATATCTGTCTAAATGTGTTCCCCACAAAATTGCCTAAAATTGTTTTTCTTCCTTCGAATAACAATTACGTATCCTAAATGTCTTAAAAAAAGTATGAGAAGCCCTTTAATAAGTATGTAATTTTTTGTACTAATAAACTGCCCCAAAATTTTTCAATTAAGGATTACTGTTTAATTCGGATTATATAAACTACACATTTTATGACTGTTTGGTGCCTCTAATTGTTCTTTCATAAACCTCACTAATATTCTCACAAGCGCCTTGCCACTACTCTTTTCGAATGCTACATCTGTCTGTCTGTTCAAAGTGTTTCAGAGAGATGTGTGGCTTGCGTTTCGTGCGCCGCCTTAGTGTCCAATCAGGGAGCTCTAAAATAAGTCCCATGCACAAGTCTAGTGCAAATTCAAAACATGCACAGGGTAGAGCCGGCCGCCACTCAGCGAGTCGACGCCGAAGATATCCCAGTGTTGGCCGGAATCAGCCTAACCAACGGCCTGAGAGCTGCGCCCACGCAGCCAGCATCCGTGCGCAGCGACGAGCCACGCGGCCCCGGCGTCGCCCTGGCGCCTCCGCCCCCGCTGCGCCAGCGGCTAGAAGGGGCCCCCCGGGGCAGAGGCCGGGCCCTCCACGGCCGGGCCCGGGCGCCCAGCAGGAGCGGCCGCCGGACGCCCGCGACCCTCACAACCGCCAGGCACGCATGGAGGACGACAGCGCGGAGGTGGCCTCCATCGGGCCCTCGGGGAGGTCGTCACTGGTGAGGCGCCTACGAGAATTATTCCTGAAGGCGCACTCGCGGCGATGGCTATCCCAAAAGGCCCAAGGGATCTACGCGGGCGCTCTGGAGGGGGTGGGCAAGGAGTCAGGTTTCTTCACGCGGACCGGGGAGCACATGAGAATACCTGTGTACAAGTTTCCCTTCCCGGCCCGCCTCAACTCCGCTCCCGCCTTGAACCACTGCCCTGGTAACAAGAACAAGGCCTGCCGCAAGGGCTGCCTGCACCCGCCCAGACGGCACAGCCGCGTTCGAGACAGTCGGACATGTCATGAATGAGTGCCGATTCAACTCGGCGCTGTGGCACGCTCGCCACAACATCTGCGAGCATTACAAGGAGGCCGCAGTGGCGAGTGGATGGAAGATTGATTCTCAGTCACGATGAGTAAAAGTTAACTCGGCCAGAGAGTTTTTCGTTATCTTGACTATTGTGGCAGCCAACGTGAACCGCAGAAAACCAGGTAGAGGTGAATAGCGAGCGCCCGGATCTCGTCTCGCGCGGGAACGGTAGTGGCGGCGCGCGCCGGTAAGCTGCAGGAGAGATACGAGGAAACGAAGAGTCAATACAGTGCCTCCCGCGCAGCTCTCCTCAGCGCCGGCTACGCCCCCGCCGAAATGATTCCGCTGGTGGTGGGTGCCCTGGGCGAATGCTACCCCGGAAGCGACGCTGCGCTCCTAAAGGTCTCGAATGGCTATCAGCTGAAAAACTAAGACAGCGTATCATAGCTGAAGCCATCACTGGGAGCGCGGCGTGCTACTTCGCCCACACGGCCAGGCCCTACCTCGCCCCGCGCGAGTACAGAGAGATTGTTGACAAGATCTGTGCCCCCCCCCGCCCTCACCGCACCAACGGCAGCAGCAGCAGCAGTACCGGAGCAGCACTTGCGTCATAAGCGCCACACTCGTTCCTCATGCAGCAGAACAGTGCAGATCCCAATTAAATGCCTCTTTTTTTCTTAATTTTTAACCTTTTAAAATTTTTCTTTAGCTTTTAACTTTAAAAAAAAACTTTTTCTTTAACTATTAACTTTTTTAACTTTGAACTCCTTTGTGGAGCCTTCATTGATCATGGGATCCCCTCGCCAAACATTGACGTTCGTGTCATTCGTCGTTTTAGTTGTCCTAGTTTTCCTACTCTGAGTTTTAGTTGTCCCTCAATGTTCACGGTAAACATTATTCCATTTGCATTGATTTGTGTAATTTGTATATTGTCAATGTACACAATTCTTTGCCAAATATTTGTACTCGATCCTTATCAAATAAACTATGGATTATCAATTTTCGTCCCCGAGGTAGTCTCAAACCCCAATGACCACGGATAGTTACAAGTCTATATACAAAATAAGATTTGTAAAGATGTAGAATGTTCCAGATTTTTGCACAAAATATGCAAATACATATTGCTGATAAATGTTGAACAAAAATAAAATCACTTCCGTGCATTGAACTTACCATACCTTCATTTTCATGAGAACTAGGGACTTGTTAAAAAAAAGACAAGAACTTTTAAAACCTCTATTACTAAAATGGTTAATTTTACAACAAAATCTTGTAGGAAAGTTTTTGTAAGAAATTGTATCTACTTTAATTTAGAATAGAACATAATTTTCTGTGGGAGTGACAGTTATGGCGATACAGTCGACTCCGATTATAATGAACGTCTGGGGACTAGCATTTTTAGTTCACTATATTCGATGATGTGAAAATAATATATAACAATTTCTCTATAACGATTGATTTTTTTAATTCCGTAATGCAGCAAAATACATTAACATCACGAACTGAAAATTTCAATATCATTATTTGTCCTCAAAAATGAATTATTTTCAATTACTTGCTGCGTACTCTTTCATTACTAATTTCTGTAGATCCTTCTCCAGAGTTTGTGCTCTCTCCGTACTTGATTCTGCATTATCCTCTGTGTCTAATTATATCATAATGCAGTCTTGACACCCTTCAATGACTCTTGCACGGATGGCCAGCGTCCCACGCTCCGAAGGTCCCTTTATTCGCCTAATAACACGCGAGATCTCTGTTGCGGGATGAAAGAGTCCGATATGGTCAGGCTGGTGCAGACGCGTGCCTCCTGTTGCCCACGTAGAACTCAATACGCTTCATTCCTCGGAATAGCAAGGAACATCAAGATTGATGACACTTGACTGAAACTGAAGCAATGAAACGCGCGTCGCCGCCGCCGGTTGTAGCCCAAGCAGACCTTTGACCCGCAGTGAAACACAGTGGCATAAGGTGCCCACTCCGAGTCCGCTACCTGCACCTCAGGAGAGACTTCTCCGATTATGACCTTTGGCCGACGAAATTTTTTTCAAGCTGCCTAGTGTTGCAATTTGTGGCACTGAGGCAATATATTCTTTTCCAGGAGGGAATTAAAATAATTTCCTGGACGTTGTGTTTCCTACGTTCACTATAGCCGAGGTTTAGTTCCACTACAACCGAATCTTCTTAAGCTTACTTGTAAGTGAAACGGGACCAGTGACCAAGTTCACTATATTCCAGCTCATTATGACGGGAGTCGACTGTGTAGTCGACTATTTAGCACCACTTTTTTATGCAAACTAGTGGTGCCAAACAGCACATACTTTCCCGCAGTATTGAAAACAGCTACGTAGTATTGAAATATTGCATTTTCTGCGCTACTAGCATCTTAGCTATTATTTGAAAACGTCCATTTCAACCAAGAAACGAACAACTCACTGTTTCCATCACAGTGTTGTCAGATCTATGTGAATTCTACAACTGCATAAAAATATAATACAAAAATTTTGTAAACTTGTATTGGAAAAAGAAGTCTGATACCCCCAGACAATATAGAAATGCATTTCACAGAGCCATGATTAGAGAACAGTATTCTAAAACCATGCAAAAATACTCTACTCATTACAAATGGTACAGAATTTGATGCGAAAACTAAATATTTCATGCAAATATCAACATAAATTTCATAATTATAACTCCTTTCAACATCAAGTCAAAACAATGACACGTAATTCACAGAAATTCGCGAGCGCGAAACGGAATTCCATTGTTATATTCCCTGCATTGTCGATATTCTCTGAGAGCTAGTAATTTGTATTCCAAATATTTTAAAATAAATAAATTCTTTAAAGATGAATGTGTAAATGTATAACAAGAGGTCGAATGCAAAAACGAACAAAGAAATTATATACAAAATTGCAAATTCTAATTTACGACGCATCCGGCTGCCTAAAGCGCAGTAAATTTGCAGCAGGCCATTATATTTGTCACGAAATTATAGAAAAACTACTCATATCTTCAAAAAATTAAGCATGACCTTATTTGCAGGAAATCTGAACAAAATATTACAAAATAAGCAATTTCGGGCTTTAGTGGGTAAAAGACCTATCAAAAAAATTACATTTGTGTAATTTTTGAAAAATAAAAAAATACCCAAAATCATTTTTACGCCATATTAAAGAATTTTACATGAAGCCCCCCGGACATTTTCAAAATTTTCTGAAAAACGGCTCCAATTGTTTTCTTTAAACTTCTTGTAAGAATAGAGTAAAATACACTTATTAAGACGGCATATGACCGATTTTCACGGATAACTCTGACTTTTCGAAAATAACGAAAGTTTGAATTTTATTGGGCGTCTTCCTCCAACTACAAAATTGCAGATAGACATTTTTCCTTCAAAGAAAATTTGTTATTGAGTTCTTTCTTTAAGGTCATGTACATAGTTTTGAAAATTTTAGTAGTTTTCGCGCAATTTTGAGTGCAATATGTGCAATTTTAAAAAGATACAAAAACAAGATTTTTCTCAAAAACGGTTCCAAATTTTTTCTTTAAACTTTGGTAGGGATAGTGACAAATTTACTCTATTAGATGTCATAAACGCCATATTGCTCTATTCTTTTGTTTGTTCAAAAATTGCAAAAATTTAATTTTTTTGACTTGCCTCTCACGTCATTAATATTTAGATTAGCGTTGATTTGTTGACATTATTGTATTAATGAGTACATGAGCTTTAAATAATGTCAAGTAAAGTTTCTCGAGAACTCAACCGTTTTATGTGAAAACTAGCTCAAAATTTCGCATTTTCAGAAACCCTCAAACGCCATTTTCTCATAAATGGCTACAAATGTTTTCTTCAAACTTTTCGAACGGATAGTGCTAATTGCACTCTTTAATATGACGTAAAGTTTATTTTGGGATTTGTTTTGTTTTTTCAAAAATTACACAAATGTAATTTTTTTGAAAGGTTTCTCAAATCTTTAATAAGCACATTACCAGCAATTTGTGAACATTATTATATTTATGAATGTAAATGCTTCAAATGAAGTTTCTTGAAAACGCAAAACTTTTCTGTGGAAAAGAGATTCAAATTTCGCATTTTGAATAGCGCTTAAACGCCATTTTTCTTAGAAATGGCTACAAATTTTTAAAAGAAAATTATCATTTAGAATGAGGTTTTTGTGTTCTGTAATATTCTAAAATTAATATTTCCGTTCTACCATTAGGAAACCGAAAAATTAGGAAAATGTCAAAGAAATGTTCTGGGTGGCGATAGGTGGCAGATGGTTTTCTCAATATTTATCAAAACCACATCTTCAAATAAGGTCTTGCTTAATTTGTTGAAAATACGAGTTTTCTGTAATTTCGTGACAAACATAATAGCGCGCTGCAAATTTACTGCGCTTCAGACAGCCGGATGAGTCGTATATTAGAATTTGCAATTTTGTATATTATTTCTTTGTTGGTTTTTACATTCGACCTGTTGTTATACATTTACACATTAATCTTTAAAGAAATTATTTCTTTTCAAATATTGGAGGCTCTTTAAGGGAGTATCGACAATGCAATAACGCAACAATTGAATTCCGTTCCACTGTCGTGAACTTCTGTGAATTACGTGCCATTGTTGAGATTTGATAAAGATGTATGGTATCAGACTTCATTTTCCAATACAAGTTTACGAAACTTTTGTATTGTATTTTTATGCAGTTGTTGAATTCACATAGTTGTGACAACACTGCGACGGAAATGGCGAGTTGTTCGCACTGTGTAAGATATATAGATGTGTTCACTCTCAGTCTAAAACTGAAGCTCATGTAAGGCTAGTTCTCACAGTTCTGGCATATAAGTTCTGAGATCTTTGGGTCTCATTTGGGCAAGGTCGTGGTTGGTCGTGTAATGTGTAACAGCCACAGTTTCAGATGTCTCCTTAAGATGTATATCTTACACGGCGACCCAAACCGATCGTGCGCACCGTACGGACAAGCGAGTAACTAACCTCAAACTGGCTTCAGAAAATTTGTCGCAAAGGCTAGTTCACACACCAATATATCTTACACCGTGGTTGATCGCTTCTTGGTTGAATTGGACGTTTTCAAATAATAGCTGAGATGTTAGTAGGGCAGAAAGTGCAATATCTCAATTCTACGTAGCTGCTTCCAATAATACGGGAAAGTATGTGCTGTTGTAGCACCACTAGTTTTATTTTTATTTGATATTGTTTTTGTACATTGGAAGTTACATTTATACATTTTTAAACAAATAAACACGTTTCGTCACCAATTTTCCCTCTTAGAAAGGAAACAGAAGGATAAGGAAGGGTGTGGGAGTTTAATGTGCCAGAGATGTCGCACGGGTACGCGGAAGTAGTAGCGAAAAACTCGTGCTATGGCACAAAACAAAGGACATTTTTTTAAAAATTAGCTAAAGTAAAATAGCTTGAAATAAATGAACAACAAAAATCAAAAAGCGCTAGCCTACAATACTACCTGAATTAATTTAAAAATCAACCACATTAAGAATTATATAATATTAATTAAATTAAGAATAGCGCAAGTTACTCGATAACTGCCAACGTTCACAATCCAGGCGTACGATTTAAATGATGGTGGTATCTGAAAGTCTGTACATCAATGACCAGCTGTAAAATCATCAATGGCATAGTGTGACCCGCGCGTTTGGGAATGCTCAACAATAACGCCAACTGAACACATTATGATGTTCAATGTTCTCTAGAATCTATGTTATCAAAACAAATGTAACAATACTTCAACAGATTTATGTCAGAAGAGTTCTTGAAAGCAAATTATTAAGAATTATATAATATTAATTAAATTAAGAATAGCGCAAGTTACTCGATAACTGCCAACGTTCACAATCCAGGCGTACGATTTAAATGATGGTGGTATCTGAAAGTCTGTACATCAATGACCAGCTGTAAAATCATCAATGGCATAGTGTGACCCGCGCGTTTGGGAATGCTCAACAATAACGCCAACTGAACACATTATGATGTTCAATGTTCTCTAGAATCTATGTTATCAAAACAAATGTAACAATACTTCAACAGATTTATGTCAGAAGAGTTCTTGAAAGCAAATTATGCAATGGCTCAGCTTTAATTTTCACGCGCGATTGGCAATGAGATCACTTGTGAATTTATACAGTTCAGACGAAAATAATGTTTAATATATTTTATGAAGAATGCATCTTCTTAAATATTAATTAAGAATTAGTAGGCAGACACTATTTCTCCTATTAAGTGCCCATGACCAAGCAGAGAATCTCAAGTGAGAAAGACAAATATTTCACTGGCAGTGTCAAGTGTGCTGCGCTCTCGTGCACAAACGAGCAACTTGCTTATACACCTCTTGCTCATACGCTCAGTCGTACGCTAGCGTCAGAAACTCGTGAATCTTAAGGAGAGGGGTGAGGAGGGGAGGGGGGGAACCTCATCGTCTGCGCATGCGTCATTGCCCTGCGCAATCTCTTGGCACATGCTAGAACTATTTTAGCATCCAAGCAATCAGAGGCCAGCTTGTACCAACGCACCGAATTCAATCACAGGAAACCACTTTAATATTAATACAAAACGTGTTTCGCTCAATGAACCACTTGCAAGTTTATCGATACAATATTTGATTAATACTTGACGTGGGGATGCTCAGCATCTTAGCGTCCCCTGACGCTACGCCAGTGAAAATCATACTGTAAATAATACACCGTTTGATATTAGACTTAAGGTGTCGGTTGGCTAAGATATTCAATACGTCAACATCGTTTGAGCAGCATTTCCATAAACCAAAGTGAAGTCTAAGCTTACCGAATTGTTTCTAATGGTAAATAATGGTATTTATTACTCAAGGGTGAAAATATTATTTTTATAATTTTTGGCTCGGAATTGCTTTTCTTGAGGTACGTAAGAACGCAGCAAATAAACTGAAAATTTGTTTCGAACATCAATTGCATTGCTTTTACTTTTGTTTGATATTCTGTAAAAGCACATTAGAAGTTATATTGATACATACTTCAAACAAATAAATACGTTTCATTAACAACTTTCCTTCTTAATATGGAAATGGAAGGATAGGGAAAGGGTGGGCTTTAACATGCGAGAGTTCTCGCACGGGTACGCTACTAACTTAAAATCAAGTGACATTTGAATAAGATTAATGCAGAAAATGATCTCAAATTTGTTTCAATATTATCATAATAAAACTTTCTAAAAACAATTATAACAAGGCTACTTACAAGAACATTTATTGAAAGTACAATTATTAAAGTTGTAGGAAGTTGTTTTCCAAGTCTTGGTCTTCTACATGGTGCTACATATTTACTATATATTCATGTCAAATGCAACCTGCATCACTCGGCAGCAGTTTGAATATATATCGTTAAATAACTCTTAAACGAGGCGTTCTAGGGCTTTAAAAACTAAAAATTTGAGGCCCAAGGCCTCAATGAAACGTTTCTCACACCGTAATCTACAGAATGAACTTCTTCCTGAACATTCTATTACAGTTTTGCTGGTAGGGCGCTTCCCGATATTACCTCACTAGCTCAAAGTCGTAAAGAATCTGCAAAATTTTAATGAGAGGGGCACAAAACGGTAGAGACAGAGACACGGTGAGGGAGAGACAGTGAGAGACGGTGATGGGAGGGGAAAGAGGGAAATGAAGGGCAGAACAACTGCCGGGTTTTCCTAGTAGTCATATACAATGAATAATACTTTTCGTATTTCTTTAATTTCCAAACCTCATATATTTTTAGGGGAGACCGTATGCACCGTATATCCCTGTAATGCCAATTCTAATTTTGTACATTTTAAAGAACATTTTTTGGAAAAACTAGAAAGGAAACAACTCTCAAATTTTTACCGCAAGTAAATACTATATTAATCAACAATTACTAGTATATTTGACTATTTACAAACAATTGAATCAAAAAAATTATTTTTTAAATTTTCAGTGTTAAATTTTAAAAAATTTCACATATCATAATATTATTAAATCTGAACCAAATTTTCTCAAACATGCTGTGAATACTTGTTGATACACTGTTAATGCACTGTCCAAGTTTCTATTTTCTTTGACTTCTAGTTTCTACAATAAATGTTCCTGAAAGCAAAAAAATTACGTTTAGAAAAAATCAGGTTTAAAGTTAATAATTATATTTTACTGAAGAAAATCTTCAAAAACACTTGCAGTGAATATTTTTCAGCACCATGTTGAGCATCATCTGAGTCATCCTCGTCTTCTTTCCTTATTTTCACTGTTTTCTTCTTTTGTATTGCTTCTCTTATGCAACTTAGTGCAGCAATTTCTGCTTTTCGTATTCTGCCTCTGTCTATTTCTAACAAGTATTGTCTTGTATTTTCCCCACAATCTACGCCCAGAACTTTTAAAACCTCCTGTTTTTTTGAAACTCCATCATTGAAACACAAGATGGCATCATATACACCAAATCTTAAAGTACTGATTTGCACAAATATAGTTTTGGGTAATCGTGTCCAAATTACTGAGTTCACAGATTCATTCAAATTCTGAGTAACAGGAACAAAACAATAATAAACTTCGTATATAAGCATACGCATAAATTCGGCACCTATCGATAGTAAGTACAGGTTAGCAAACATTCACATACAAAAAAAAGAAACTACGATAATTCGCAAACAAATACGAGAGATTTCCAAATTTATTTCAGTTTTGACGTAAAGGAGGCGTGGCACTTAAATGTATTTCCTACGAAGAGTTTCAGGAAAAAAAATAATCTGAACTACTAGGCGGATTCAAATGAAACAAAAGCATTTTACACACAAATGAGCGGGCTTTTCAAATAAAATAAAAATGGAATTTTTGAAGCCATTTACCTACTGTCTCCCCTTAAACATGAAATAATAATTATTTGGATTCGGTGTTTGTTTTTTGGTCGTTTTGGTGACTTTCGCGGCGTTATTTAATGGGGAATGATTAAGACCACCTGGCAACACTGGCGCGCGATAACGCCTGCTATACGTATCATTTTCACACCCCAACTGCCTTAGTGAGCTGTTAGGTCCGATTAAATTAAGAAGGTGATTGATATTTGTGAGTGGAGGGGAGCGACGTTGCCAGGTCGCAAACCACTGAGCACGTGTTACCGGGACACGAAAACAAACACTTCAAAACATACGTATAAAAGTGTAAAAAATACGACAAAAGCCTAACCTCAACGCAACTCATCACAACACAGTACACATTGCGCGCGCAGCACAGGCAGAAACGCAGGCGGCGCGGCGGCAGGGAAGTCGCTGTGCGATGCTCAAATGTTCCCCGTGTTCGGTAGTGGCAACTGAGCGACCTGACACGTCACGCTTTGTCTCTCTGGTTGGCAGCCGCCATGGAAACGGGAGAGGCGTCCTGACGTCACACAGAACTGTCAATCACCTTCTTAATTTAATCGGACCTTAATCTGTTCTTTGCACCACTCGCGCTGAGAGCTAACACAGAGGAAGCTCTCGATTGTATTGACGTCTTGCCCTTTTGTTGTGCAATACCGCAGGCATTTCAACAGACTCATTTTAACCCCATACAATGGCGCCGTTTAGAGGAGACTGCAGAAAAATGTTTGACAATGCAGAATTGTTAGTCTGGGCGAATCTCATTCAGAAACCTCTAGGATCAATGAAGAATTACAACAACAAAAAATGGAAATATTCAGTAATGTGTAAAAATATGTATTTTTGATATCGTAACGATTGCTTTGTAACAACAATGAATATATTGTTGAGCACGGCCGAATGTTTTGAAAGACGCGCGGAAGTCAGCGGCGGCAGTAATGTTATGGATGGCGGCGAGATAGCGCGGCGCACAGAGTGGTTCAGAGCGGTGTAGGGAGGAGGAGGAGTTAGCGGCGGAGGGGAGGCGAGGCCAACTCACCCCTACGAACTTCCTCATAAATGCGCTGATCGCCAGATCAGAAGCCCCTTTTTTGCTTCAGCTGTAGCCGAGTATTGTTCTTTTGGTGAAACGAAGTCGTGCGAATTCCATACAGTAGTCAGTGTCTAGTTTGCTTGTAATTCTAGTAGAGAGTTTAATTGAAGTAGGCGACGAATGAGATTTGGAATAGTCATATTGTGAGCAGTTTTTTGAAGTTGTGTTGGAGGAGAGTGCAGTAAAAGACGACGCATTAGAATTCAGGACAAAAGACTAGAACGGCGTTATTCACTTTGTTCTGGTGGATCGAGTAGCCAGAATTTAAGTGATTTACACGCTGATTGAATACGTGGAATCAGTTAGGAACAATTACGCTGTGCCATAAAGAATCAACTATTCAGATATCCAAGTGCGCGACGCCCTGGACAGAGCTAAAAGCGGCCACCCGGTTGTGCGAGGACAATAAGCACGCGGGCGAAAACTTAACAATCGCGCTGAAGAACAATTCCGGAAGGAGACGAAGAAGAGGGCCACCGAACGGGAAGAAGAAGGACCGTAGGAGAAGAAGAAGAGGCGAGGAAGAAAGAAGAGTACCAGGAAAATAAGAAGAGAGAAGCAGACGAGACCCAGCATCGCTGCTAGAGCGGCGAATTCCAACAACGCAGTCTCTGGTGTCGGCGAAGCGCGGAGCCAAGGTCGAACGCCGAGCCGCAAGCGCCGAGGTAACGGCAAGGGAGAAGGGGACGTGTTAGCGAGGCCACGAACGCGCGAGCAGCTGGAAAGACGGTTTCGTAGTAAAGTAGGGCGAATATTACGCTTTAGAGAATTCGTGAATAACTCGCGTAATTTGTTGCACCTGGCATTTTCATATCATTGTCTAGAATGCCTTATGAATGAAAAGAACATTGCCCTTTTGAAGTTAATTGTAAAGAGTCATTGCTTAGCTCAGAAAAATTTTGAACAATGTGTAAAAACTTCTGAGAGAGTCAGAGTAATTGAGAGTAAATTCAATTGGTCATTGTAAATAGTATTTGTGTGAATTGTGAGTTAGAATAAATGTTTAATTTCAAGCAAAAACGTGCACGGAAGGCAAAAATTGAGAGTACCAGTCGACTGAGTCATTGATTTAAATTTTTGTACAATTATCAGTCAGTTAATTTGTTTTAAGAGGTTGGAAGATTTACAAGAGCTTCAAGCGTATATATTTCGATCATTAGAAAAAATATTCTTGCCATTTTTTGTTGCATTGTTTGTTGTGTTTTTCTTGCAGAGCAAGCAGAGAAATTGTATTTTTTTCTTAAAATCGAATTTAAGAATAATCTGAATTTGTTACTGAATTTGTGTGTGTAACCATTTTCCTTGAATTCCCTACTATCTGCCGCAAGAATCTTCTGCCCTGGGAGTAAATCAAAAGCACGCAAGAGCAATAAAGCTGCTTGCATCCTCTGGTCCAGTTTAGGGATTAAGAAGGGGGTAAAGGTTAGAATATATATGTACTTTTGACATTTTGAAAATATGTAAATATATTTACTAAAAAGTCAACGTTTTACGCACATGACGTGATTATATCGTTGATTTGACTTTCTAGAGTTAAATTAGGAAAATATGTAATTACGTACTATATACACTCATCGTCATAAAAAGAGCTGCACCCCGAAGGACCCTACTGATCCGCTGCAAACTCCATGGCTGTTTTGCACACCAATCGCTTATTCAATGATTTCGTTTTCACGGTCGGCCGCTCATTGGGGGTCGGGGATAGGGGCGTGACGTCACGGCTACAGGCCGAGAAAAGAGGGCTTTAAACGGCCGCGCTGGCCATTGCGACATCGGGTAGCGTCCCTAGAGCGTCATCCGCACGTACACTTTGCCTCGGCGACGCTTTCGACAGCCGGTTGTCCAGTTAGACGCATTGGAGAGTGACTATCGTGGGTGAGCGGGAGGCTGGTTGGTCACCACACCGGTTTGCGCACCACACCGGTCGTACGGACACCACCCGTTGTTGGCGGCAATGGATTGAGGACAAAATGCAGTATCTGAACGTCCATCACGCACCGTGAGTAGGGGGGACCGACGGATTGTCCGCAACGCGCGAACAGACCCAACTTTGTGGTCAGTCACAATATAAAACTTTCTTCCAGCTAGGTATCCTAACATCTTTTGTAGCGCCCAATTATTGAAAGCGCTTCTTTCTCAGTTACAGAAAATGTATGTTCATTTGGTCTAGGTACCCTACTAACGACCGCAACAATTTTATGCTCTGGGTCTTCATCAATTGTGTGTTAAAACACAACCAATGTTTAGATTTGAACCAATGCCTCCGTTTGGAGATAGATCGGCCTGTTGAAATTTGGGTGATTCATCATAATGGCGTTACGAAATGCTGTTTTAATCTGATTAAATTCCTAATCTTGTTCCTCAGCCCAATGCCACTTTGCTCCCTTTGTTAATAAATTGACCAATGGGGCCGCAAGGATCCCGTAACCCGGAATAAACCGTAATTGGTAAACACACATGCCCAAAAATCCTCTCGAGAAGTTTACAATTCCGTTTTCTCTTAAAAAATCAACCCCACGGAAAAAAACCTGGTTAAGATAATCAATTATAATTATTACGCTAGGCACATCAAACAGAATTTCCCTTATTTTATTTGAAATTAAAGCCTGCATGGAAATCGGTTACTTTTCTTTTTTCATATTCCTACATTATAACATTTGACGGTGGGCAAAGTTGGTATCGGAAAACGCTCGCTCACAAGTCGGGAATAAAATTTCTTTGAATCTGCGCTAATTCGCTTCCAGTATCAATTAGAGCATGGGCACAAACACTTCCTATGAGGAACTCTATAACAGGGCATTTTCTGGCACATCCTTTGACAGTCGTATTCTCATCATCATTAAGATCAAAGAAGGCCTAATTTATCGACAGAACCTCGAAAAATGGTATCTCTGAATAAATTTGTCTGCCCAGATACCCAGACAGCTCAGACGGGCTTTTTTCGGACACGGTCTGGATGAATTTTGGTGTCAGTTTCCTTCATTTGGATCTGTGCGGTTTTCACGGGAATCAGACGCGGCCGGGGTCATTCGCGGTTACCTGAAATCAATTTATGAAGAGAAGCAAAAGAAGGCAATGAAAATATCAAAGCAGTTCACAACCTTTAATTGGTATCGCTTTTCGAAACCTTTAATTGGTATCAGCGTTGAGATACCGCTCAAGCTTAATTCCTATAATTCAATGTATTATTTGACAAAATTGAACTTATCTGTTAGTCTAAAAATGAACATGTTTTATAAAGGTTTAGGATGTAAAACTTCAAAGTCCCGGTCATGGCAGGATTTTTCACAAGGTTACAACACACACATTGGGGAACCGGGGTAAGTTTCGTCGAAAGCGAATGAGAGTCAATGGGCGGAGTGAGAACGAGCGTAGTGGGATATCACGGGGTGGATGAGACAATGTCAAGGGACGACCGGCTGAGGTGGCACAGGGCTTCAATTCATGTTACTGCGGTGCCTCTGGACGGGGGCTCTAGAGTTCGAGTCCTGACGGTGACAGGATTTTCGACAATAGCTAGGACGAATTCATCCGCTTTCTGCAGGAGAATTCTTGCGCTCAGCTACTCTAATGGGTAGTTTTCCGTGGTTTCTCCGATCAACGCCAGGTTAATGCCTGTGCAGTACACTAACGGGGCACAGACCGTACGCGATCTTTCCTTCCTTTTCCTAGTTCTATCTTCACCCCTTACTTACACATACATACATGAACCACACAACAGAAAACGACAGGAGACCAGTCGGGAACCAAGCTAGGGCAGAACTCCGCTAGTGGGAAATGCATTGTTGGGACGGGCAAACCCCTAGCAGACATGTAGGTCGGCACCGGATATCATTATCCAGCAATGGAAGATTAGACATCCCATAAAAACCATTCACTACGCTTACGGGACAAACTCCGTTGACGTACCCGAAAACACCAAATAATCAATGGCGGGTAGACGCACCACATGAAGCTTTCTTTCATAATAAATGCGTTCATTGTTGGAAGCATTTGAATAATTTTCATATCCCTGTTTATTCTCTTGCTTCTGTTCGGTTTCAGAATCATCGGGATCTCTATAATTACATGTTATTTCGTAATTTTGGTATCCCTAGACAAAAAATAACACAATTGGTATCGGCGGAATCTCATATCGCACCCCACACAAAAATTACATAACTCTAAAAAGAAACCACTAGTGAGGCTCTAACTTAGTTCAGAGATAGATCTACACTAAGGAAGGTGCCGAGTCGCTGAACGTGTAGACAACAATTAGTGATTGTTGCATAAGTGTCAACTTGCCGGCGTGGTATGTCAGACCACTATACCAATGAAAGGTGAGGGAAGTAATAGTTGCTCCGGGTGTTTCGAAAAGATCTATTTGCAGAATTAATAATATTCAATCAGGAGAATCGTGTTCATTTTCTACTCCTACTAAAGAGAACAAGATAAAGGACGTGGAATCTGCTCTCGACAGTTTCAATGAGAGTGATTCGCCGCACAATTATGCACATCAAGAAATCGTTATTTTTTCAGGAAACGACGCGAACGATAGTAAAGACAGTGATAGTGATACTACGTATGATAGTGAGGAAACGGGTATCAGTGACAGTGGAAAACACAAGGATCATGAGAACAGGGCCAGGCCATCCCGTGATTTTGGTGTTTCTCCATTACCGAGCGAAGACAATACAGCAAATTGATTTCCAATGCCGTTCGCTAGCATGTGCGGTGCGGTAGACTAATGTTTTTGGTATAGGCAAGCGAGCCAGGCGCGAGCGAGCGCCACCTCCTGGCTCTCTCCCCATAACTTTCAGCCTCTACTTGCGAATCACAGCGGCCACCCTAGAAACATTTAGCTGTACCAAGGGGGGAGGGGAGTTAAAAAAATCGCCTCACGTAATTTATGGGCGGCCCCTTAAGAGATATTAACAATGTGATGGAAAATCATAAATAAAGAAGGTAAACGCACCGTACCGCATGTGCTCTGAAAAACGTACTAGTATTGGCATTTTCTATCTCGTGCATGAATAGAAGCGAGCACCTCTTCTTTATGCAATGGTGGATGAAAACGGTCACCAAGCGCTGTCTCATAATTAACGCTCCGGTGTGAACGGACCTGCGAATTCCACCGCCGCCGCGTCGATAGAGCGATTTTTATAACTTTCCCCTCAAGCCCCTATGGAATATCACAGGGCATTTCGCATGCCACTATTACTCGTTCACCTTACATTTGCAGACGGAGCGCTGCGATCTGTTTACATGAGGTCACCGCCGACTGAATGAGAAACGCGCGTCTGCAGTAGATACTGACCGTTTAATATGATATAGGTGGCGGTGAGCAGCACACACAACCCCGGCGGGACAAGAACATAACCATTAAGCAGTAGATAAGTGCAAAGAAAAAATAAAAATATTGTACGTGAATGTTATGAATAGCGTGTGGTGTGATCTATTTTATTGTATATTAACATAATTATATACGTGTATACAGGGTGAGTCACGTAACTTTAGCACCTTCTGTAACTTTTGAACAGTTGAAGTTGTTGCAATGCAGTTTTCACGGAATTACATCAGGGAAAGGGGCTAATTGATATGTGCATTAATTTCTATTTTATCACTTGCATTTTACGAGATTTTTGAGGTAACTTTGTTTTTTTAAATGGAACTATACATATTTTTTCAATCCACCATGACGAGCGTAAGAAGACGAATCCAATGATATACATATTGTCATATGTTAGATAAGCATTTTTTTGAGTATTTTTTATTTTTTGCCAGTGTGATTTAACGGACATTTTGAATAGTCCACACAAGGTCACGCAGCACTCCACCAGCAAAGCGCGCCCGGGCAATGGAAGGGAGATTTGAAGATACGAAACATATTCCAAATATTCACAAAACCTTAACAGTTTTTTTCCTGAACTGTGCTTTCCATCCTTCCGCATTTTCAGATTTTTGTCTTTCTTTGATTGAAGGATGAAAAATAAGGATTTGACATATGTATTTTAATAAAATTGTTTATAACTTCAACTTCATTTAATGGGGTTTCATAAGATACGTATTAATGGGATCTTGAAACAAAGCACAATAAGAATAAATAATTAAGACTGTACAAAAATATTGCATATTTTGAGCAAACAATTTCAATGTTAATAAGCATATAATAATAACTAAGGGATAGAAATCATCTTATTTCAATACACAGTACTTATGACAAATCCATATTTTCAATTCCTAGGAAACACAAAATATTTGAAAATGGGGCAGGATGGAAAGCAGAGTTCAGGAAAAAATGCAACAGTGTTGGGAATATTTGGAATATGTTTCGTATCTTCAAGTACTAAAATCCCTTTCCTTCCTCGAGCCCGCGTTTGCTGGGGGAGCGCTGCGTGAGCTTGTGGAGCTGACAGTTACAATGAAAATATCCGTTAAACACTAGTCGCAAAGAATCAAAATTACTCAAAAAAATGCTTATCTAACATATGGCAATATTTATATCTTTGGATTCGTCTTTTTAAGCTTGTCATGATAGACCGAAAAAATATGTATAGTCCCATTTGAAAAAACAAAGCTACCTCAAATATCTCGTAAAATATAAGTGATAGAACAGAAATCAATACACATTTCAATTAGCCCCATTCCCTCATTCACTTCCGTGAAAACTGCATTGCAATATCTTCAACCGTTCAAAAGGTACAGGAGGTGCTAAAGTTACGTGACTCACCCTGTATATAATTATATATACACTCCAGCTTACTGCCAGAAAGGCACAATTCGTCAGCTGTGTCCGTAGCGCTTGTGCTGCCTTCGGAGACAGCTGATTGGTCAGATGCTGATTGACATCGGGACCGTTCGTGTATTCTCGGTTGTGTGTTCGGGCCTTCACTTTCAAAACAACATCAGTTCCTAATTCTGCCGTCTGCAACTGTAAAGTGAACGAGTAACAGATGTCACATGATTGCAACGGTGCTTGATACGGTCGCGATCATGCGATATCTCGCGGCAAGACAGAAAGACGCGAAATACCGCGTCGTACGCCATCGTGAAGACGCCTTGACTCAAGGCCCTTGAGGCGCAAAGTTGCAACAATCGCTCTTTAGCGAGGGACACCAAGCGCCGCACCCGCTGCAGATCTTCCGCGCGGTCTGCGGGAGCCTTTAAGGCCCATTCACAATGCAGACGTAAACATAAGCGTAACGCACAGACATAAACTTAAACATAAGTGGTAGACTGAAGCATTCACAATGTACAACATAAGCGTAATCAAAGATTTTCTATTTTCTGTGGGCCATTCTAGTTACTATTGGTTGGATGTGAGAATTTATATTTTATATATATTGAAATTTTGTGAAACGTATGTACTGTGGCACAACAGCCCTTTACGAGCCAAGGCCATACCAGCGGCGTCTCGTCCTTGCGGCCATGAGTTGGGTTAGGTTAGGTATTTTAATTTTAATAAAAATTCAAACTAAATGGTACTACTATGAATATAACAACGAAACTCAACTACAAAAAGATCGTACGCTACAAAACAATGCAGAAAACCGTCGAAAATCAACCAAGCAATTTGGATCTATAGATTTCGATACTCGATTTTGAGTTAAACGTACTGTGATTGGTTCATTTCTTAATTCTGACATAAGCATAAGCACAGAAGCTTGAAGCTTTTAAGTTAACGTCTTATGCGTTATGCTTATGCGAGTGCATTGTGAATGAGTCCGCTTAAAAACGTTGTCTTAACTTTTATGTTAACGCTATGCTTATGTTTATGTCTGCATTGTGAATGGGCCTTTAGACGCAGAATGCGAGCTTAGGAGCGTAAGATCGATGCTGTCTGGCTCGCAACGAGGCCAGAGGGCGCTTTGATTTCAAATACGCCGATATTGCCACAATATATCCAATATTCACCGACATTAAATGGAAAATGTATATTTCTAACATTCAAGATTTTTGTCGATTATCTTAAGGTTATGCAACCTTGCTTCATCAGCACGGCCCGCCACTGGGAATGAGCGTGATTTTCGGAAAGTGCGAGGGTGCTCTTCACTGAGAATTATTCACAAAAACAGGGGGGGGGGCAGAGGGAGGGGCAGCTGAGGCAACTTGCTCCAGGCCCCCACGTAAGTGGGATACCAAAACCTTTTTTTTTTAAATATTTTTTCAAACAATGTATTGAAATTTAATTGAAGTATGATTCACTGAAATATATTAATAATTCGCGTGCATGTGTGTGTGTGTGGGATCCTTTCACCCCTCATTATCATCATCATTCCATCTTCCTCCAGGGCTAACAACCCTGGGGGATAAAAATGGGATCTAGCATAATGCTGATCCAACTTGAATTACACATGCTTATCTCTCTGGGCCTCAGAAGATTACATGTAGCTTGGTCATAAATGGCCTACACACAAATAATAATAATCATAATAAATAATAATAATAATAATAATAATAATAATAATAATAAATAAAGGGAACTTTCATTGGAAATAAGGAGATGCCATTAATCTGCTGCCCAAGCCCATTGTTTTCTTTACAGTGCTGCCTCCAGAAGGTTCCTTAGTTCCCAATAGATGGAAGGGAGGAAATGGGTGGGGAAAATCAAAAAGAGAGCCGTGAGTCACATAAGTGAACAACAAGTACAGGAATGTTTACATCATTTTCTGGCATAACTAGTTGTTTATGAATGCAATTGTGTCAATCCTAAACAAAACATTATGTACCATCTAATGTATTATGAATGAATTATGTAATTTCCATTAAAACACATACAGCTGCCACAAATTATATACAGGGTTGTTACATGAAAAGGATGCCAGAAATTCAAAGGAATCTCTCCAAATAATTATCAACAAATACAAATTAATATTTATTTTTAAAGTGCATTAGAATGATTGCATTAATTTTCATACCATTTAAAAAATATTCCAAAAATATAAAATAATTTATAAAGACTGTCATTAATATTGTATTCTCATTCAGTATTAATATTATGTCTCACTATATGATACAAGTATCAGAGTACATATATTGTATTCTATGAATGAAGACATGCAATGGAATTCTTTTTGAAAGAAGGGCAATAAAATAATAAATTATACAAGTGCTCCAAATAAATAATATTCTGTCAGTAATTAAGTGAAGCTCACACTCAAAATTCAGAATGAGACCTGTGAAAGCTGTTGAAATGTCTGCGTTCTATTGTAGCAGCAACTTTGTTTGCTATACGCTTACAACCACCATTTGAGAAAATTGGATTTTCTTCTGGACCAAATGTCAGATCTTCAATAATACCACTAGGAAAGAAAAAGAAAAAATAATTTCATTATACAATCTTATGATTAGAATTTCATCAAATTAAAAGGTTATTGTGTACCTACAGGGACTGATTCCCACCCTGTGTCCCAGTAACAACCTCCTGGATTGTAGAAGTGAAGGGTGGATTGACTTAGCCAAAACAACAACACTAGCATATTTTTGTAAGCATGTATGAGTTCCCCAAAGTGCAATGGTGTCTTATTTATAACCTCAAACTTGCACGGCTATTAGACTCTTCTCCACGCACATCCAATTTAATGATGGATCTCCAACCTTCAGTCTACTCAATTAACAAAAAGCATATTAGAGTCTATTCAAGACATTTTATTTCAATGTAGCTACATTTTTGCTGAATAACTGACAGCAAAAACATGAGACACTTAAAGTTACATCTCACACTTCACTATGAGTGTCTGCGTTCCTGAAGTGGCTCCAGACTTCAGTCCACATGATTAACAAAAAACATCCCTGAGCCTATCCAAACTGACACTGAAAATTGCTAGGCACAAGTTGATGAGACCACATGAAACATCTCATTGTATTTACTAAGTTCTCCCATGCACTGTGTTGTGTTGTATCTCAATGACTGTACGGTTGGCAAAATTACTTATGAAAACTTATAACTGGTGTGTTGGCGACAGAAATTATTAAATGAAATACAAATGCTGTGTATAGTCCCAGTGTGTAAACAAAACCTAAATACAATGCTGAGAATTGTATATAATGATGCAACTACAAATCCAGAAATCATCAGTTTACTATGATTGTTTGATCTGTCTTTTCTTTTTACTACCATATAATAAAGACAAGTGTAATAAGACTCACTTTATTAGTTTGATATTTGCAGGTGAAGATCTCTTCCTAAATTCATCAGCAATGCACTGTCGAACATGTTTTTCTTCTAAAGGTAAGAATGGTACATAATGGTCTATTAGGCTGCTTTCAATCGTCTCACTTCTAAAGAAACCACCTAAAGCGCAAAATATTCATGCATCAAAAAGAAAATTAGTCATTAAACTTTGTAAGAACAATATTAAAATCTACCTTGTTCATTGAAAGCTCCAATTCTGATTAAATCTTCAAAATCTGCCAGATGAAGCTCCTCTCTTTTTTTCCCATTTCGCCAATACTTCAAATACTGTTTTGCTATCAAGTCCCCACCAGTATTAGAAATAAAGATGAAGATTGCTTTTCTGAAACACATGGGCAGTGAGATGAATGAATTTAGAGCAGTGAATACTTTTTCAGGAAAAAATATTTAAGACAAATAAATTACCCAATGAAGAATGAATCTTTTTCCAAACTGTATTATTAAACAAATGTTCCCTTTTAATACAAGTAAGTTAAATGAATTTAACTACAGTTAATTAATTAATATAATTAATTGATTTTAGTTCAACACATTACTGAATTACTTTTTTATTTTCAATACTTTAAAAAATTCACAGACTTTGAAAACTTGCAAGGCCAGAGATATAGCAAGTCTAACTCTCCTCTTTCAAGGGATGTAAAAAGTTAATTATTGCTACAATTCAAATTTCAAATAATCAGCATCAATCTGTAAATTCAAAATTCTTGTTTTAATTTATTTAGTTTCACTAAGAACAGGGACTACCCAGAATTCTTTACTTCACAGTTTATTCAACATTTTATTAATTTATTCCCCAAACAACCAAGACACAAAAATATGTTTAATTCTTATAACTAGCATTCTATGAAAACTGATATCACTTTCCACTGAGAAGTCACAGATAATGATGAAAAAATTGTGGCAACATGTGTACAGCTTATAGTTGACAATTTTACAGCAAGTCATTACTCAAAAAATACAATACCTAAAATCTATTCCATCTATTTTCTCATGATAATCAAGAAAAGGAGTTATAGCATCTAACACTCCCGCAGGCATCTTGTCCACTTCATCAAATATGAATAAGGAATATTCACATTTTGACACATTTCCTTTAATCCATTGGGCCAAATCAACCTGCAAAATATAATGTTTTTAAAATAAAATATTAGAAACTATAAAACTCACAAAAAACAAGGCAAAATCTGAAAAAATTTGAAAGGTTTAAATTTGAAAATAGTGTACATGAATAGTATCTCAATAGTAATAATTGTATAAAAATATTTTCCAAGTGAGATCATATTTTTTACAAAAGTTCACAGAGATGTAATGCTGCATGGGAAAAATGGCGGATTTTCGGTGGAAAATCTCGATTACCGGGCTCTTGTAATGTAAAAGTGGATAAATCCAGTAGCTAAATTTTGAATAATAATAATAATAATAATAATAATAATAATAATAATAATAAGAAGAAGAAGAAGAAGAATAAATAGAAAGTCTAACACGAGGTGTAACAAGAATCCATGTTTCGTGGGTGTTACAGAAAAATCTGTTAAAGGCAAAACGTTTGTGAACAATGCTAGCGCCTAAACTGTTCATCTAATTTTCTCGGAAACATAATCCCCAATCGATCTGGCTGACGTCGCGGCCCCTAAAATTTGAAACCGAAATTTTAATTTTTTGGGGGAGGTGGATACTTTACCCAAAGTATTTTCCCTGGGGCATTTAAAAAAATAAAAATAATAAAAAAAAGTTCAAACGTCTTTTATTAAACTGCGTTATTGGATAGTGTGGCGGACGTTTAAGAAAAGGAACAGGTCTCCTGTTCATTAAAAAGCCTGATTTTTCAAAAAATTGCAAACATTCAACACTTTTCGGCGGCTTCCTGTAAAAAAAATATAGACATTTTAAAAACTTTAAACAATTTTTTCTCAAAAACCTTACCAACAATTTTGATTAAATCGGATAGCGTATAGGACGCTAAAGAGAATGGTGGAGATCTCATTCCAGTAAAAAGTTCTGATTTTTGAAAAATTGCAAAAATTATTTTTTTTCAGCATCTTCCTACAACTACAATTATGAAGATACACCTTTTCGTAATGAAATATGTTCACCACAACAATCTTGAAATAATTCAATGTTCAATTTTTCGAAAATATGAGCATTTTTTGCGAAATTTTGTGTCAAACACAAGCAAGTTTTATTTCTTTCAATCATTTTTTTCTTAGAAATGAAATAAAATTTTCTAATTCAATTTGGACCTTAGCGTGAAGGACGTTTGAGAGTTTGGTGCAAGTTCGTTGAAATGCCTGATTTTTCGAAAATTAAAATTTTTTCCTCATACAAGTAATTCGGTCAATAATGGGTTCAGGCATTCTGAATCATGTTTTTTTTGTATTATCCTCAATTGTAAAATATAAAAGCCTTTTTCAGGATTCTGCGATGGTATTTTTTTGTATCATTAAGAGCGAGTTTGCATTATTTTAGTTACCTCAAGAAATAATTTAAGATTTCAATCATGTTCGGCAAGATTTCGTCCACATATATTGTTACATCCAAAAAAGTGAAATGAGTGAATGTCTGGGTAAGATTTTCTTTCTTACTCAAGGAAAGAAAGAGGAAGATGATTTAGAAGAGGACAAAGGAGGAGGAAGAGGAGGGGGAACTAAATAATAATAAACTAGTGGTGATACCAAAGCACATACTTTCTCGCACTGTTCCTAAATGCTCCTAAATGCTATTACACTACTACATAAACCGGCAAAAATGTTTTCAACAAGCAAACTTTTTTCCGCTCCGCGAACAGATCGAGTCAACGTACCGGCACTCACACCACAACGACACACAAGTGCCGCATTGTAGCGTTACCGAATATCAACTTCATTAAATTAGCATTAATTTCTACATTTCTCTGGCAATAATCTGCGAAAGGCGCCTCTGCTGGCGCCGGGGAATTTTTGGCGGGACTCCCCCTGCTCTAATTCGACATGCGCAGCTGCGCCTCCTCCACCGCCGCCCCCGTTCTTTGTACCCGCCTCCACCTCCGCGTGTTTCTCTTCCGGGAAGCGTTCCTTAAGAGAACGCACCCACCCCCTTCCAGCCCCTGGGCCGCCACCCAGTGGATGTCAACAAAAATTAGGCTTGCCCTGGCCCACTTCCACGCATGTCTAGGCTTGCACGTGCGTCCAAGTAAACAATGTAAGACAGAAGATACTGGAAATTTTCCATTAAGGATCCCTGTTCAAACGCCTTCAGCGATTGGACGAAGCAATTTCACTGCGTAATTTCCTGTGGCCTATCACCGAACGGGTTCAAAATTGTAGTAGAACATTCTCGAACTTAAGAGATTTTTTGGAGGGGGACCGAGGCAGCGAGCAGAAAGAAAGTAACATCCGAAGGGCATTCCGCTTGCGACTAGTGACTGAGTAGCATTCTGTTTTCGGCTTTTCGCTGGGTATCGCTCTGCTTTCGATTTTCGACTGAGGCGCTTGTTAATAAGACTTCGTTAAGGCACTCTGTGACTGCCCTTCGGGGTCTTCACTTGATTTATTTTGTGGCGAGACTTTTCAAGAGAAAGTTTCTCTTTCGGACTTGATCAATTTTCTGAACCATAGTTTTATCGGTTCAAATTATTTAATGTGCCGTGCTTGGCCACGATTCAGTGAACCAAAACAATTGATTTTGTTGAAGTAGACGTTGTGTTGAAGACGTTTTGTTGAAATAGTTTTATTAGTCTATCTTTGGCATAAGCACGCGGACCGCTCGGGAGAAGC
The DNA here is from genome assembly GCA_031308135.1 of Acheta domesticus. Lineage (NCBI taxonomy): Eukaryota > Metazoa > Arthropoda > Insecta > Orthoptera > Gryllidae > Acheta > Acheta domesticus. The sequence continues at coordinate 261,086,893 of JAHLJT010000631.1, read as the reverse complement.
GCCCCCCCCCTTTCTGAGACGCCCCGCGGAATGGGGCAATGACCACGAAAACCTCCAGACGGTGATGTGTACGAGAGCTTCGCCGAAAGCGCTCAAATGCCCCTAAGGCGCTACGGAATGAACTTTTGCAGTTAGCTCAAAACAAGCAGGGAAGGAAATATTTCAGGCCGCGCATTGGCCGTTAATAAAATTAGTCATAGATTTTTTTGTGTAATGCATTTTGTCTGTTGTTGATTGTAATAATCTAATTTTAATTTCTCTTGTTTCGCTTATTTTGGTTTGCATTACGGGGAAAACTCACGAGCTCGTGCATGGTAGTGTAAATCTAGGTTAATCTCTTTTTGAATCATTAATTTTTTTACGTTAACCTCATTCAGATATGTTCTTTCTTGCTGAAACAACGTCCACTCGCCATCCCATTTCTTTCAGGCCACCTTTCTGCCACCTGAGCTAGCTGGAAGGTAAGGCGACCCACCTTCACTGTCATTCGCGGAGACCGCGAGTGACGTGGCGGTATGGATCGAACTCGGGCAGAGGCATAGAAGGTAAATACCCAATTCATGAAAAAAAAATTAAAAGTGGGACAAGATATATATTTTTTGCTGTTTCATTGAAATTTAAATACTGACGCTACCAAAGCACATACTTTGCTGCATTGTTTCTAAATTATACTTTTAAGTAAACTAGCAAAAGTGTTTTCATCCCGCAAATATTTTCCGCTCCGAGACCCGAACTCAGATCCTCAACATTAACGTGCCGGCACTTATAACACTACGCCACACAAGCGCCGTATGAGACGGAATCGAACAGAGGCATAAAATGGTAAATGCGTGATAGGAAAACGACAGATTTGAAGGTACAGCGTTTTACAAATCCAAGAAAAGTTGTTAAAAATTGTTAAAAAGTTGAAAATTCGAAAATCACATACAGACATTTCCAGTTAATTTATTGCAATTCTATTTGTGATCAAAATTGCTTCGAACAGTTTCCAATAAAGTTTCTAGAATTCTCAATTACTTCCTGCGACAACAGAGAATTGTGACAAATAATAGTCCCCCGCCAAGTCTCGAACAAGCGAAACTTGCCTCCGAGGTGAGTCCGTGCTCGTCAATTAGCCACCTCGGCCACCCGGGTAATACATGGTATTTATTATTAAGTGAATGGTTGTTTCATTTCTGGCAATAGGAAGCCTAAAAATGGGGAAAATTTGAAAAGAATGTCCTTGGGGCGACCAAAGAAGGTACCTGGGAAGAGAATCATTCATAGCCGGAAACGTAGTTCAGATCAAAGATATAATACAACTAAGTTCTGCGAGAAAGTCTGTGCCATTCTATAGCACCATTAGTTTATTTATTTGCCGACCCTTATGACTTTTTCGTACACGTAGTGTAAGGGAAGTTATGTAGCTGCCCAAAAATTCCTGTTTTGTGGGTCCTTGATATCAAATAAACCAATTGAAAGCTTACGTCCGTCCTTCTATCAGTCTGTGAACAACACCAGCGCCTAAACCATACATACAAATTCACCATAAATGATTTTTCCCCGATCGATCTGGTTCCACTCGAGGCGCCGCGATTTTGAAAAACGTTCTTCAAAATTTGGGGGTACTTTACATGAAGCCACCTGAACATTAACTAACAAAAAGGTGGCACAGGTCCGATTTTCATGGTTAACTCTATATTTTCGAAAATTGCAAAAGTTCGATTTTTCTGGCATCATCTACAACTACAAAATTAAAGAGATTTTTTCTTCAAATAAAATACTATCATCTTTCATTAAGGTCAGGTATATTTTTTTAACATTTTAGTAGTTTTCGCGGAATATTGCGTGCAATATGTGCAATTCACAAAAATTACAGAAACAAGATTTTCTCAAAAACGGCTCCAAAATTTTTCTTTAAACTTTTGGTAAGGATAGTGCCTAATGTACTCAATGAGATAAGTGCCGTATTGCTCTATTCTTTTGTTTTTTCAAAAATTACAAAAATGGATTTTTTACTTGTATTTCACGTCGTCAATTACATTAGCGTCAATTGGTTTACATTAATATATTTATGAATACATGTGCTTTAAATAATGTCATATAAAGTTTCTCGAAAACTTAACCGTTTCCTGTGAAAACTAGCTCAATATTCCGCATTTTCAGAAACGCTCAAAAGCTTATTCAGAAACGCTCCTTATAAATGGCTCCAAATTTTTTCTTCGAACTTTTCGAATAGTGCAAATTTGCACTCTTCAATACAACGTAATTTTGGGCTACGTTTTTTCAAAAATTGTAAACATGTATTTTTTTTAAGATCTTTCATACCGTTAATAGACACATTTCCAGCAATTTGCAAACACGATTGTATCTGTGAGTTAGAGCTTCAAATTACTTGTAATGATGTTTCTCGAAAACTCAAAAATTGCCTGTGAAAAAGAGCTTCAAATTTCGAATTTACAGTATTCCTAAAACGACTCCCAATTTTTCAAAAAAATTGCCATTTAGAACGAGGTTTTACTGTTCTTTAATATTCTTAAACAATATATTCGTTGTACTATAAAGAAACTGAAAAATTAAGACAACGTCAAAAAATATACTTTGGACGACGATAGATGGCCGATGGCAAGAGAATATGGCAAGTCCCAATAGGTAGCCGAGACTAAAGGAAATAGAAAATAATACGGGAAAGCCTGTGCCATTCTGAAGCAGCACTAGTTACGCAATCTCTATCTACAATTTCGTATTTAAAAAAAAATTTTTTTGAAATTTTCGAAAAACCAAGCAATACCCGGAAATATGACTAGCACCATACTTTTTACAGTCCCTTATTACACACGTGAAGAAAATTTAAAGAAAGAATTTGGAGCGGTTTTTAGAAACAAAACTTTGGTAAATTTCAAGCGCAATTAATGCAAAAACTAATTGTTCTATCAAAAAATTGTAGATGACATTTTTAAAGTGCTAATTTTGTACAACCGACTTTGTCTGATGCAAAAATCTCTATCTTCAATTCTGCAGGTTTTTTTTTTTTTTTTTTTTTTTTTTTGCAATTTTCGAAAAATTGGGAATATCAACGTAAATGATACCGGCATCATTCTCTTAAACGTCCTTCGCACTATTCAACATTTTATCAAAATTTTGGAGTCATTTTGAAAATGTCTGAAAGGCTTCATGTAAAGTACCCGCCAAAATTAAAATATCGGTTTCAATAATTAAAATATCGGTCTTTCTCAGTCGTTCCGCTAGATTTCGCACGATCGCGACCGTATGAAGCAGTGCTTGCGATCATGCGACTTCTACCGGCAAGACCGAGAAAAGACGCCAAATGCCGTGACATATTCCATCGCGAAGATGGGATTTGAGTGGCCTTGAGGGTCGCTCTTAGAAAAATCGCAGTATATTAGCAGTAACCCGCCGTTTAATAGGAATGGCGTTGTCTATGGTGGCGGGATAATGAACTACTAGCGGAGTGATTTCGTTATGGCACTCGTGCCACGGACTTCCGCTCGTGGCATCGCCCTTGATAACACTGGTTTAGGCGCTAGCGTTCACCACGGGCGGACGTTTTACCATCAATCGATTTTTCGGTATCAAGAAGCAACAAAACATGGATTTTGGCTACACCACGAGTTAGAGGATTTTTTTTTTTTAATTTAGCAACAGGATTTATCCACTTTTTTGTTACATGGCCCCAGCTATATGTTTTTCTGGTGAAAATTCGCAGTTTTCCGGCGCACGATTACAAAACTTTTTCTTACGAAGTATTTGTAAGGCAGGAAAGTAAAAACACCTGTTAAAAATGCCTACAGGCCTCAAACACAGTGAGTTGTTTGTCAACCTCACAAATCAAAAGTTGATGATGAACTCTCTTTAAATCCATCCAAATGACCATTTATATTGGGCGACTGTATTGTCAAGTTTTTTGGTAAAGCACAAGCATCCAATTGAGTAAATTTATTAATTAGTTGATAAAATTAATTAATTTAATATATTAATTACAGTATCTATACACATTCGCTTTTTGTAATTATTATTATTATTATTTTTAGTACTTATAACTTGACCCTTCCAAGGACGCTTTCTTCAATTATACCTGGAGAAAGTAGGACCTGAATTTCTTTATTATTAAATATTTTATTTTCTTTGGAAAAATCTTCTGGATTTTATCACTATTATGTTGAATATTGGATGTTAAATTAGTAAGTACTGAAACAGGAGGTACAGTGGTTGAAGTTAAACAACAAATTGCACGCAAAGATCGTCATCTACCAAAGTGAAGTTTTACACAGGAATATGTTTTTGACATCATGACCCATTACTCATCAAACACAAAGCTGAGGATTAACTAAAAAGAGATCCATATTTTCCAGAGATGCATTAGTACACTGACTGACTGGCAAAATACAAGCCGTGGAAACTTTCACAGTAAAGGAAGTAATTGGAATTTTGTGACTCTTCGTGGACACTAATAAATCTCGAAGAACTTCCAATAATAACTACAATATATGCTTAGTTTTCACTGACTCTAATGCCAACAGTTGCTTTGAAGGCAGAGACATAGCAGCGGCAGAGACGGTATAACGCAGCAGGATTTCGTTTATTACATTCAACCGAAATCTTTGACGAAGTTTGACACACTTTCCAAAAATGTCTTAATTTTCCACATTTTAAGCAATTAACATTACTAGCATTTGTATGAGGATGAATATCAAGGCTCAATGTAGGTGTAGTTGCAGATTAATATGAAGATTCAGTGGAAATTATATTATTTTGAAGAGATTTTTTATTAATGGAATTATGAGAAAGCTCAAACTTTTATATGCTTTTTGCTTGATCTAGTGCAATTTCAAGAGGTCAGGGTTGATCATAAACATTTTATAAAGTTAATGTAGAATTCTTGAATAATTTCCAATGAATACGGATTTCTAAAGTCCATTAAAAAATGCAACACAAAAATTATCATCTCGGTTTTATGTTTTAATGCTCGTGAACTTTTAATCTTTATAAAGTTGCTTTAACATCAGAACATACTGATCTAGTGTTCTAGAGCCTGTGAGGTGATGGCATGCTGCAAGTATATCTTGCAAAAATTTCCATTCTTAGTTATTCATTCTTGATATAGATTAGACAAAATTACTATCGAAATATAGTGCTGTGGTCTGAAGTGAAAGATGTGTCCTTCAACAGGCAATACTTCAATGCTGAAGAAACAAACCAATGCCCTTTGTAAAAATATAACTTTTTTCCCAATTTTCAATATTGGATGTGAGATATCGATGCTTGACTGATCAGGCTAGACAATTCTCACCTACATTTGGCACTGAAATGTAGTTAAGCAAAATTTCTAAAGCTTCTTTATACGTTTTAACTCCACTCACACACACGCTGATTGAGGGAACTATTTGCTTCATAAGCAAAGTCAATTTTTTATCCTAGCTTACTTCTTTTAATGACTGGAGACCGGAAAAATATGTAGTATTAAACTTCAATATACATACAAATGTAATGAAAACAGTAAGAATATGTAATAAATATGTAAAATCAGATATAATATGTAATATTAAAATTCACTTACTATAAAGTACATTTACATAATATGAAATTACATTGAAAAATATTCCTAAACAAATTTTTAAAATAATAAAAATGTTTTAAAAATAATCATGCACCATACAACGTTTACTTCAGTAGTAAAGTTTTATCTATTGCTATACAGGACTGTAGTTTTGCAGCCAGACTAGATGCAATAGAAGACATCGTACAAATTGGCGATACCTACAACCAGCAAATAATCACTGCAGCGTTTAGTGCTTTTATTGTAGTCTTACACGTTGGCGATGAGCAATGTTTCTTCAAAATTAAGGTTAATGGTCACCTTAAAGTGAAAATGAAGCCTATCGCGCATTTCCCACCATGGAGGTAACTGAAGCAGGTGGCCCGGACTGTGAGAACATCACGCATCTTCACATAAGGTATCTGGAGTAGATAGCACGCAATAATAAATGTAAAAAAATGCTGATTTTCTTGAAAATACTTCTTTTCGTAAAAAATGTGCACTAAAATTGGAGAAAATTGATTGAATAAAAACATATTTTGTGAAAATACCAAAATATGTAAAATATGTAATACAGTACCAAATATGTAAAAATATATTAGGCAAAAAATTGATATTGTGTTAGGACGGCAACAATTCACCAAGATTTCAAATTTGAGAACGGTAAATAGAAAGACAAAAAAAATATGTAATTGCATAAAAATCCGGTCTCTATTAATGACATTACGAAGTTTTCAAATGTTTTAAACCATTGTGTTCATTCTTAAATTCAATGAAGCCTCATTTTACTTAGCAAGGCTAGCAGTCAGCCATTCTTCAACATCAGGAAGAGAACTGGGTTCTCCACATTCAGTTTATCCAGTCAGGGTAATCTTTTCATTTGTTTTTGTGCCGAATATATTATAATGAACCTTAAAATTAGGCCTTATTCAAAACAAAATTGTACACGCAATAGGATTGAACAATTGTATTTATCTAATAAACAATAATAAAATGCATAACTATAGATACGTATTTCCATTTCCCTTGCACTGTTAACACGGCTTGAGCCTATTTGAATCATGGAAACTCAAATTCTTAAAAATCTGACGTATAATAAAACTAATCTTGAGCACAGACAGATAAGTGTTCTGAAATGATCAAAGAAGAAAATTAAGTCTACCCCAGCTCTTGCAATGATCAGAATTTTCTTACATACAACTAACTTAGGTTTCTAATACCCTGGACCACAGAATACTGCTGCCTTACAGCAATGTATGCTCCTTTGAAAAAAAACTCGGGATTGAAGAAAGTAGGCAGTCTTGTAGAAAATACAGGCCAAACTCTATTAATTTTTTCTGGTAATTTTTATCAATAAGCAGATGGTAAATACAAGGTGTACCCTCATGTTACACCCCAAAATACAACCCTTAACCTTGGGAACTTTTTTTTAGTAGCCATTATATTACTTGGACCTCAAATCTGAAAACTTTCGATCATTAGACCACAATCTTAAATCTCCTGGACACACGTATCAGATTATATAGTTTTCACTATTTGTCTGCCTCCCAGATTCATTCCAAAATAACTAAAGTAAACACTTTCAACAAAATCTGTCTTATTTCTTGGTCATAATCCTGAAAGGTATGTTGCCTGTTCAAAGATAATGCCACCAAATTCTGCAGTAAATGCAGAGTAGTGTCAGTGTTCTACAAAACCTTTAATGCCAACTTGTTCATTTAAAGATTCAGTTCTTACTTCAGTATGTAATGCATAAAGAATCTTTCAAATCTTTCATTGCAGATATATATCATATGTTAAAAATCAAAAATGTATGACAAACAAAAAAAAAAAAAGGGGGGGCCATAATGTTAAAAAATAGTCAGGTCAATAAAAGTTTCCAATTTACTACACTACATGGCATATTAAACTAGGTTCAACCCACTAAGGTTTGTAGAACTTCAACATCTAAACATACCAAATTATGTTTCCACACATACTTACCCTATAAGAAGGAACATGATGTTCCAATGGAAAATGAATCCTACCAGTGAAAAAATGAACGTTGTGGTTGTGAGTTTTCTTAGAAAATAAAATATCTTGAATAAATGTGGTAACATAATTCTTCCCTATCCCAGGCCTTCCATGAAAACTTATAGCTAAAGCTTTTCCTCTTGGAGTATTAGGCATAAGATGCCCTTGCAAAGCTGGGACAACAATTTCTGTCATAATATTCTGTCCATAAACCTTTTGGACTAGAGCATTGTGTAGATCTGAATACAAAAGAAAAACTTTTCATTTTCAAAAATATCTGAAGTCATAATTCAATGTGCATGCCAACTTACCTGAAAAGTGTTTTCTAGACCATTCTCGATCACAGCACCTCAAATAATAACAATAGTTTTCCTGTATAGAATTACTCATTTTGTTAACACTGTCTTTCATCCATTCTGTGATGAAAAAACATGATGCCCCAGTCAACAGTTTGAAGACTATAGAATATGCCAATAACAGCTTAAAAGCTTGCATATCCTCACAATGCTGAAAATTACAAAATTATAATCATTCTTTTTTCGTTTGTCCAGGAATATCAATGTCAGGAATGTCAATTTACATAAGTTTAGATTTTATTATATAATACCGAATAAAAATTCACTAAAAACTGTCAAAAACAAGACAACATTTACTTCGAAATTATTCTATATGAATTCTATTGAAAGTTCAATTGCTTCTTACAGCAAGACCCGGCAAATTGTAATTTTTTAATACACACGTTATGGCATTTTAGCCATGCAAATATTCCATGAATTTAGCCGTAGGCCTACATGTTGTTTTTATTCGACGTATTAACATATTGCCGCGTAAGTGTTTACAAGGCATTTTACCTAATAACTTAAATGTCATGGAGGTAACCTTCGAAAGGTGGCATCTACTGTAACTATATCAATATTTGATCCCAATTACAATAAAATAACATTTGATCACTTTTCGGGATTTGAAAATATAACGCAAGCCAGCTGACAACACTTAATCTTCGTAGACTTCACTTCGCATCTCTAACTTCTGCCGGCATACACGTCGTGTTCTCAAGTACTTTAACGATCAAGGCCACGCTGCCACTGGCTACCTGCTGGCTACCGGCTGCCACGGCGCTGCGTCACTCCGGGTCAGAACACGTTTTCAGCATCCCGCGATTTCAGGGAACCCCGCCGCCGACTTCTGTTCACACCCACGTGTTTTATGAAATCGCACAGTGGGCCATGTCAAACACAATCAATGGGCTAGGAGGTCCTGGCATATATGTATAGGATGAAATCTGCTGTTCTATAGTCCGGGCATACGGCGTGGAAGATTGGGCATTATCCTGTTCTATGGTCCCGGCTCTGATGGTTTTTTGAAAGCGGTATTTTTGGGAAACGGATTTTTCTATTACCCAATTTAAGTATAGTGAGTTGAGACAGATCATCAGCTGGACGCGGTTCCAATCGGAAGCTTCTATATGACTTTCATTTTAGATATCGATTCTCGCAGTTGGATAACAGCGGCACGGCTTTTGATGTCATAAGTCACTATATTTAAATTGAACATTATGGTCCGATTAAATTAAGAAGATGATTGACATTTGTGAGTGGAGGGGAGCGACGATGCCAGGTCGCAAACCACTGAGCACGTGTTACCGGGACACGAAAACAAACACTTCAAAACATACGTATAAAAGTGTAAAAAAATTTCTTTGTACAATTTGTACGCGTTTCTATTATTATTATTATTAAAAGTGTAAAAAATACGACAAAAGCCTAACCTCAACGCAACTCATCACAACACAGTACACATTGCGCGATATATACTCTCTGGCGCGCGCAGCACAGGCAGAAACGCAGGCGGCGCGGCGGCAGGGAAGTCGCTGTGCGATGCTCAAATGTTCCCCGTGTTGGGCAGAGGCAACTGAGCGACCTGACACGTCACACTTTGTCTCTCTGGTTGGCAGCTGCCATGGAAACGGGAGAGGCGTCCTGACGTCACACAGAACTGTCAATCACCTTCTTAATTTAATCGGACCTTATTAAATGTAATATTTATTTAATTTTGTAAATATTTCATTCTGACACTATTAAAGACTACAGAAGAACAAGATATTCCCGGCTTTCGGTGGCGAAATGAGAATCGTACCGTAATGGGCAAATTAAACAAAATGACAAATTTTGCATTACATTTTGATTTAAACAGTGTGACATTTCAAAGTCAAAGCTGGAAGGAGAGGGTAACATCTCTATAGTACTTGGTAACATTGTCATTTCATCGGGAGCTCCAATACTAAAAATTTAAATCGTAACAAAGAAGCTTTCAATTGGTTGACACTCCCCCTCTCCGTTCAGCTCGTGACATTGAAATGCCACTCTGTTCAAATATATATTGTTATTAGTTAGTGCATAATAACGAATCTGACTTGTGTACTACCCGTTTGTAATTGTATTTGTGATACAATAAATGTATTATCTTACTGTGCAGTGACATCATAGAACAAAATTGTATTCATCCATAGTGATATAGATGAATAGAATCTTGTATTAATTTATGGTAATATCATGTTCATTTATGGTGATATCATGGATTAACACACGACACAACAAGTATTCATCCATGCCGATATTCTGTTTCGAATTGTGATCACGGAAGAATCTTTTCCATGCTGTTAAGCTTCGAGATGTACTTCGATTATTCTAACTTTGTCCCTGACAAACATCAGCTGTTTCGCTGCCATCCAATCGGGAGCTTATATTTCGCGATAGTGACGTCACTATGGTGATGTTAAAGCTCTCGATTGGATGAAACCGTCAACAGCTAATTCTGTCAGGGACAAAGTTACGAAAATTGCAGTATAGCATCTCTTTGCCTGCACCAAGTAATACACCAAAGAATATATACATTCTCGCCTGATCCAAAGATTCTATGGACATATGGCATATACTGCGATTTTTGTAGGAAGAGCTCTGAAGATAACTCCAATCCTATCTTCGCGATGGAATATGTCACGGCATTTCGCGTCTTTTCTCGGTCTTGCCGGTAGAAGTCGCATGATCGCAAGCACTGCTTCATACGGTCGCGATCGTGCGAAGTCTAGCGGAACGACTGTGAATGATACGAAATGCCGTGACATATTCCATCGCGAAGATGGGATTTGAGATATCTTGAGAGCTCTTCCTACAAAAATCGCAGTATAGCTCTTCCTACAAAAATCGCAGTATAGACCACCATAGACATGCTCTGTGGCCTGATCACATGTGCGCAATGACAGCTTGGCCCGACAGGAGACGATCACGTTGAGTGAAGTATTTGCGTGGTTTGCATTGACAACTTCAGTGCCCATGTCAGTGTGAAATATGGAAACATAACAAACGTCGACCTGTGAAAAAATGTATTAAAATTTCGTTAAAGAACCATTTAATATCTATATATAAAATTGAATACTGTATATTGTCAGATCAACCTAACTTATTGTGAAAATGGAAAAGAAACAATATATTGTCATCGGAGAAGCTCCGGAATCTGACAGTGAAGAGGAAGTGAATGTCCCTGCAGTAGGTTTTTTTGACAATCTTTTTTTTTTTGTATATTTTTATTTTTTTATTTATTTATTATATTTTTTTTCAGACTAACTCTTCACTTGGAAAGCGGGCAAGTGACCCTACAAATCCCCAAGGTATTGTAATAGCTGGAGAAGCACCAGAATCCGATGATGAAGGTAAGTACTATTGAAAGAATTACTTGGATTACTCATGGGCTCAAGTATGAAAATTCTTTTAATTTGCCATTATTTCCAGACAAAGTTAGTGTGAGTAGCATTAGTAGTGCTGCTAGTATCTCCTCTATTGCTTCTTTTTCTTCAAATATAAAAAGAAGTACCATTCCTGACAAGACCAAGAAACAAGAAAATGTGAAGTACAGTTCCTTGCTGCATAGGAAATTACGTAAGTGTTTTGGATTTGAATTCAATGCATTCATAATCATCAAACAATGGTCATCATTGAATTATTAATGAGAGGAAATGTTGAAAAGAGATTTGGTTGCTCAGTAGATATGGTATGTTACTGTTATTGTTGCAGGTGAACGCAATATGTCTCTTCACAGAAATGTTGTTGAATTCATTCATCATAATGTTGGTTTGGCTTCTCGGGATCTGGGTGCAGCTAATCAACAGCTTCTGAAATCACAACTTCAACTACAAGAAGTAGCATTGTCACTACATACATTGCATGCAAACCTTAGTCAGCTGCAGAACAAATTGGCTTCTGCTACTTCTACCACTTTTCTCTCTCGCATAAATATCAAACAATGAGTAAAGGGATTTAGTGGATTAAAAAGTTTTTATATAGAAGAAAAATGTTATGTGTCTTATTTCATTAACACTGGAAAATAGTTGTATCAATGAGTAGTAGCCAACACAATAATTATGGTACATCGGTATCAGTGGCAACAAAGAAATAATTGGTCTTCAGTGTAGATTTTGCTAACATGCCTACTACTGCTTACAATGTTACCATGTTACTTACAATGCATGTGGTATGTGACATGTTTTTCCCAAGAAAAATAGATAGTTTGAGTGTGTGAGCATGTGCGAGTTGATAGGCTGGTGCACATGGGTATAAATATGAGTTAGGGAAATTAAAAAAAATCATCTTCAATTGAAGCATTTATCTTCAAATGGTGAATTATAATTAAGCTGCGGATTTATATCCATGAAAAACTGTAGAAATAGGCAGGCAAAATAGGCACTTAAAAATGTAAAATAGGCATTGAAAAAAGGTTTTATATATTTTTATTATTCTTATTTGCGTTCTTGAGTTGAAAGTTTCTGAAGTAATCGTAATACAGTTACCTTCATGGAATGTTTGCTTTCATCATTGTTTTGACGAATACTCCATTGAAATCCATTGTTTCATTGTTTGGCAATTCGAGAAAAAAAACAACTGAATCACAGTAACTACCTTTTTGCTTTTCATTAATTTCACAAATGCTGCACATTATGATCTTCTTTCTCACATTTAATTTCAACGTAAGTGAAAATATTGTACAATTTGTTTTAATCGCCATGCATAACACAAATGTAACTAGTGGTGTTACAACAGCACATAATTTCTCGCATTGTATCTAAAAATTTCGAGAGTTCAACAAAAATGAGACCTGCAACATTCTTTTGAGTGTCCATTCCATGAAGTATCCTTGGAAAAAAATGAAGCAAATATTTGTAATGATTTTTGAGGATTATTTTTATAATTTGCATGAACAGAAAGCTCTATTTTCAATACTGTACTTTTGCAGTGTTACCTTTGTAGTACAATTTTCGAAAATACGTTGTTTGGGAACTTCACCAAATTTCGTATCGTCCTTTGATACCCACGAGAACATAATTTTAAAAAACATTATAGAAAAACTACTCATATTTTTAAAAATTCAACATGACCTCATTTGAAGATGTAGTTTGATAAATACATTTAACTGAGAAAAAATTATATTTTTAAAATTATAGTTGTAAGAAAACGACGAAAACGAAGCGCAGTCAATTCCGAGCGGGCTATTATGTTTGTCAGGAAATTATAGAAAAACTACTCATATTTTTAAAAAATTCAACATGACCTCATTTGAAGATGTAGTTTTGATAAATACATTTAACTGAGAAAAAATTATATTTTTAAAATTATAGTTGTAAGAAAACGACGAAAACGAAGCGCAGTCAATTCCGAGCGGGCTATTATGTTTGTCAGGAAATTATAGAAAAACTACTCATATTTTTAAAAAATTCAACATGACCTCATTTGAAGATGTAGTTTTGATAAATACATTTAACTGAGAAAAAATTATATTTTTAAAATTATAGTTGTAAGAAAACGACGAAAACGAAGCGCAGTCAATTCCGAGCGGGCTATTATGTTTGTCAGGAAATTATAGAAAAACTACTCATATTTTTAAAAAATTCAACATGACCTCATTTGAAGATGTAGTTTTGATAAATACATTTAACTGAGAAAAAATTATATTTTTAAAATTATAGTTGTAAGAAAACGACGAAAACGAAGCGCAGTCAATTCCGAGCGGGCTATTATGTTTGTCAGGAAATTATAGAAAAACTACTCATATTTTTAAAAAATTCAACATGACCTCATTTGAAGATGTAGTTTTGATAAATACATTTAACTGAGAAAAAATTATATTTTTAAAATTATAGTTGTAAGAAAACGACGAAAACGAAGCGCAGTCAATTCCGAGCGGGCTATTATGTTTGTCAGGAAATTATAGAAAAACTACTCATATTTTTAAAAAATTCAACATGACCTCATTTGAAGATGTAGTTTTGATAAATACATTTAACTGAGAAAAAATTATATTTTTAAAATTATAGTTGTAAGAAAACGACGAAAACGAAGCGCAGTCAATTCCGAGCGGGCTATTATGTTTGTCAGGAAATTATAGAAAAACTACTCATATTTTTAAAAAATTCAACATGACCTCATTTGAAGATGTAGTTTTGATAAATACATTTAACTGAGAAAAAATTATATTTTTAAAATTATAGTTGTAAGAAAACGACGAAAACGAAGCGCAGTCAATTCCGAGCGGGCTATTATGTTTGTCAGGAAATTATAGAAAAACTACTCATATTTTTAAAAAATTCAACATGACCTCATTTGAAGATGTAGTTTTGATAAATACATTTAACTGAGAAAAAATTATATTTTTAAAATTATAGTTGTAAGAAAACGACGAAAACGAAGCGCAGTCAATTCCGAGCGGGCTATTATGTTTGTCAGGAAATTATAGAAAAACTACTCATATTTTTAAAAAATTCAACATGACCTCATTTGAAGATGTAGTTTTGATAAATACATTTAACTGAGAAAAAATTATATTTTTAAAATTATAGTTGTAAGAAAACGACGAAAACGAAGCGCAGTCAATTCCGAGCGGGCTATTATGTTTGTCAGGAAATTATAGAAAAACTACTCATATTTTTAAAAAATTCAACATGACCTCATTTGAAGATGTAGTTTTGATAAATACATTTAACTGAGAAAAAATTATATTTTTAAAATTATAGTTGTAAGAAAACGACGAAAACGAAGCGCAGTCAATTCCGAGCGGGCTATTATGTTTGTCAGGAAATTATAGAAAAACTACTCATATTTTTAAAAAATTCAACATGACCTCATTTGAAGATGTAGTTTTGATAAATACATTTAACTGAGAAAAAATTATATTTTTAAAATTATAGTTGTAAGAAAACGACGAAAACGAAGCGCAGTCAATTCCGAGCGGGCTATTATGTTTGTCAGGAAATTATAGAAAAACTACTCATATTTTTAAAAAATTCAACATGACCTCATTTGAAGATGTAGTTTTGATAAATACATTTAACTGAGAAAAAATTATATTTTTAAAATTATAGTTGTAAGAAAACGACGAAAACGAAGCGCAGTCAATTCCGAGCGGGCTATTATGTTTGTCAGGAAATTATAGAAAAACTACTCATATTTTTAAAAAATTCAACATGACCTCATTTGAAGATGTAGTTTTGATAAATACATTTAACTGAGAAAAAATTATATTTTTAAAATTATAGTTGTAAGAAAACGACGAAAACGAAGCGCAGTCAATTCCGAGCGGGCTATTATGTTTGTCAGGAAATTATAGAAAAACTACTCATATTTTTAAAAAATTCAACATGACCTCATTTGAAGATGTAGTTTTGATAAATACATTTAACTGAGAAAAAATTATATTTTTAAAATTATAGTTGTAAGAAAACGACGAAAACGAAGCGCAGTCAATTCCGAGCGGGCTATTATGTTTGTCAGGAAATTATAGAAAAACTACTCATATTTTTAAAAAATTCAACATGACCTCATTTGAAGATGTAGTTTTGATAAATACATTTAACTGAGAAAAAATTATATTTTTAAAATTATAGTTGTAAGAAAACGACGAAAACGAAGCGCAGTCAATTCCGAGCGGGCTATTATGTTTGTCAGGAAATTATAGAAAAACTACTCATATTTTTAAAAAATTCAACATGACCTCATTTGAAGATGTAGTTTTGATAAATACATTTAACTGAGAAAAAATTATATTTTTAAAATTATAGTTGTAAGAAAACGACGAAAACGAAGCGCAGTCAATTCCGAGCGGGCTATTATGTTTGTCAGGAAATTATAGAAAAACTACTCATATTTTTAAAAAATTCAACATGACCTCATTTGAAGATGTAGTTTTGATAAATACATTTAACTGAGAAAAAATTATATTTTTAAAATTATAGTTGTAAGAAAACGACGAAAACGAAGCGCAGTCAATTCCGAGCGGGCTATTATGTTTGTCAGGAAATTATAGAAAAACTACTCATATTTTTAAAAAATTCAACATGACCTCATTTGAAGATGTAGTTTTGATAAATACATTTAACTGAGAAAAAATTATATTTTTAAAATTATAGTTGTAAGAAAACGACGAAAACGAAGCGCAGTCAATTCCGAGCGGGCTATTATGTTTGTCAGGAAATTATAGAAAAACTACTCATATTTTTAAAAAATTCAACATGACCTCATTTGAAGATGTAGTTTTGATAAATACATTTAACTGAGAAAAAATTATATTTTTAAAATTATAGTTGTAAGAAAACGACGAAAACGAAGCGCAGTCAATTCCGAGCGGGCTATTATGTTTGTCAGGAAATTATAGAAAAACTACTCATATTTTTAAAAAATTCAACATGACCTCATTTGAAGATGTAGTTTTGATAAATACATTTAACTGAGAAAAAATTATATTTTTAAAATTATAGTTGTAAGAAAACGACGAAAACGAAGCGCAGTCAATTCCGAGCGGGCTATTATGTTTGTCAGGAAATTATAGAAAAACTACTCATATTTTTAAAAAATTCAACATGACCTCATTTGAAGATGTAGTTTTGATAAATACATTTAACTGAGAAAAAATTATATTTTTAAAATTATAGTTGTAAGAAAACGACGAAAACGAAGCGCAGTCAATTCCGAGCGGGCTATTATGTTTGTCAGGAAATTATAGAAAAACTACTCATATTTTTAAAAAATTCAACATGACCTCATTTGAAGATGTAGTTTTGATAAATACATTTAACTGAGAAAAAATTATATTTTTAAAATTATAGTTGTAAGAAAACGACGAAAACGAAGCGCAGTCAATTCCGAGCGGGCTATTATGTTTGTCAGGAAATTATAGAAAAACTACTCATATTTTTAAAAAATTCAACATGACCTCATTTGAAGATGTAGTTTTGATAAATACATTTAACTGAGAAAAAATTATATTTTTAAAATTATAGTTGTAAGAAAACGACGAAAACGAAGCGCAGTCAATTCCGAGCGGGCTATTATGTTTGTCAGGAAATTATAGAAAAACTACTCATATTTTTAAAAAATTCAACATGACCTCATTTGAAGATGTAGTTTTGATAAATACATTTAACTGAGAAAAAATTATATTTTTAAAATTATAGTTGTAAGAAAACGACGAAAACGAAGCGCAGTCAATTCCGAGCGGGCTATTATGTTTGTCAGGAAATTATAGAAAAACTACTCATATTTTTAAAAAATTCAACATGACCTCATTTGAAGATGTAGTTTTGATAAATACATTTAACTGAGAAAAAATTATATTTTTAAAATTATAGTTGTAAGAAAACGACGAAAACGAAGCGCAGTCAATTCCGAGCGGGCTATTATGTTTGTCAGGAAATTATAGAAAAACTACTCATATTTTTAAAAAATTCAACATGACCTCATTTGAAGATGTAGTTTTGATAAATACATTTAACTGAGAAAAAATTATATTTTTAAAATTATAGTTGTAAGAAAACGACGAAAACGAAGCGCAGTCAATTCCGAGCGGGCTATTATGTTTGTCAGGAAATTATAGAAAAACTACTCATATTTTTAAAAAATTCAACATGACCTCATTTGAAGATGTAGTTTTGATAAATACATTTAACTGAGAAAAAATTATATTTTTAAAATTATAGTTGTAAGAAAACGACGAAAACGAAGCGCAGTCAATTCCGAGCGGGCTATTATGTTTGTCAGGAAATTATAGAAAAACTACTCATATTTTTAAAAAATTCAACATGACCTCATTTGAAGATGTAGTTTTGATAAATACATTTAACTGAGAAAAAATTATATTTTTAAAATTATAGTTGTAAGAAAACGACGAAAACGAAGCGCAGTCAATTCCGAGCGGGCTATTATGTTTGTCAGGAAATTATAGAAAAACTACTCATATTTTTAAAAAATTCAACATGACCTCATTTGAAGATGTAGTTTTGATAAATACATTTAACTGAGAAAAAATTATATTTTTAAAATTATAGTTGTAAGAAAACGACGAAAACGAAGCGCAGTCAATTCCGAGCGGGCTATTATGTTTGTCAGGAAATTATAGAAAAACTACTCATATTTTTAAAAAATTCAACATGACCTCATTTGAAGATGTAGTTTTGATAAATACATTTAACTGAGAAAAAATTATATTTTTAAAATTATAGTTGTAAGAAAACGACGAAAACGAAGCGCAGTCAATTCCGAGCGGGCTATTATGTTTGTCAGGAAATTATAGAAAAACTACTCATATTTTTAAAAAATTCAACATGACCTCATTTGAAGATGTAGTTTTGATAAATACATTTAACTGAGAAAAAATTATATTTTTAAAATTATAGTTGTAAGAAAACGACGAAAACGAAGCGCAGTCAATTCCGAGCGGGCTATTATGTTTGTCAGGAAATTATAGAAAAACTACTCATATTTTTAAAAAATTCAACATGACCTCATTTGAAGATGTAGTTTTGATAAATACATTTAACTGAGAAAAAATTATATTTTAAAATTATAGTTGTAAGAAAACGACGAAAACGAAGCGCAGATCAATTCCGAGCGGGCTATTATGTTTGTCAGGGAAATTATAGAAAAACTACTCATATTTTTAAAAAATTCAACATGACCTCATTTGAAGATGTAGTTTTGATAAATACATTTAACTGAGAAAAATTATATTTTTAAAATTATAGTTGTAAGAAAACGACGAAAACGGAAGCGTAGTCAATTCCGAGCGGGCTATTAGGTTTGTCAGGAAATTATAGAAAAACTACTCATATTTTAAAAAATTCACATGACCTCATTTGAAGATGTAGTTTTGATAAATACATTTAACTGAGAAAAAAATTATATTTTTAAAAATTATAGTTGTAAGAAAACGACGAAAACGAAGCGCAGTCAATTCCGAGCGGGCTATTATGTTTGTCAGGAAATTATAGAAAAACTACTCATATTTTTAAAAAATTCAACATGACCTCATTGACAGATGTAGTTTTGATAAATACATTTAACTGAGAAAAAATTATATTTTTAAAATTATAGTTGTAAGAAAACGACGAAAAACGAAGCGCAGTCAATTCCGAGCGGGGCTATTATGTTTGTCAGGAAATTATAGAAAAACTACTCATATTTTAAAAAATTCAACATGACCTCATTTGAAGATGTAGTTTTGATAAATACATTTAACTGAGAAAAAATTATATTTTTAAAATTATAGTTGTAAGAAAACGACGAAAACGAAGCGCAGTCAATTCCGAGCGGGCTATTATGTTTGTCAGGAAATTATAGAAAAACTACTCATATTTTTAAAAAATTCAACATGACCTCATTTGAAGATGTAGTTTTTGATAAATACATTTAACTGAGAAAAAATTATATTTTTAAAATTATAGTTGTAAGAAAACGACGAAAACGAAGCGCAGTCAATTCCGGAGCGGGCTATTATGTTTGTCAGGAAATTATAGAAAAACTACTCATATTTTTAAAAAATTCAACATGACCTCATTTGAAGATGTAGTTTTGATAAATACATTTAACTGAGAAAAAATTATATTTTTAAAATTATAGTTGTAAGAAAACGACGAAACGAAGCGCAGTCAATTCCGAGCGGGCTATTATGTTTGTCAGGAAATTATAGAAAAACTACTCATATTTTTAAAAAATTCAACATGACCTCATTTGAAGATGTAGTTTTGATAAATACATTTAACTGAGAAAAAATTATATTTTAAAATTATAGTTGTAAGAAAACGACGAAAAACGAAGCGCAGTCAATTCCGAGCGGGCTATTATGTTTGTCAGGAAATTATAGAAAAACTACTCATATTTTTAAAAAATTCAACATGACCTCATTTGAAGATGTAGTTTTGATAAATACATTTAACTGAGAAAAAATTATATTTTTAAAATTATAGTTGTAAAGAAAACGACGAAAACGAAGCGCAGTCAATTCCGAGCGGGCTATTATGTTTGTCAGGAAATTATAGAAAAAACTACTCATATTTTTAAAAAATTCAACATGACCTCATTTGAAGATGTAGTTTTTGATAAATACATTTAACTGAGAAAAAATTATATTTTTAAAATTATAGTTGTAAGAAAACGACGAAAACGAAGCGCAGTCAATTCCGAGCGGGCTATTATGTTTGTCAGGAAATTATAGAAAAACTACTCATATTTTTAAAAAATTCAACATGACCTCATTTGAAGATGTAGTTTTGATAAATACATTTAACTGAGAAAAAATTATATTTTTAAAATTATAGTTGTAAGAAAACGACGAAAACGAAGCGCAGTCAATTCCGAGCGGGCTATTATGTTTGTCAGGAAATTATAGAAAAACTACTCATATTTTTAAAAAATTCAACATGACCTCATTTGAAGATGTAGTTTTGATAAATACATTTAACTGAGAAAAAATTATATTTTTAAAATTATAGTTGTAAGAAAACGACGAAAACGAAGCGCAGTCAATTCCGAGCGGGCTATTATGTTTGTCAGGAAATTATAGAAAAACTACTCATATTTTTAAAAAATTCAACATGACCTCATTTGAAGATGTAGTTTTGATAAATACATTTAACTGAGAAAAAATTATATTTTTAAAATTATAGTTGTAAGAAAACGACGAAAACGAAGCGCAGTCAATTCCGAGCGGGCTATTATGTTTGTCAGGAAATTATAGAAAAACTACTCATATTTTTAAAAAATTCAACATGACCTCATTTGAAGATGTAGTTTTGATAAATACATTTAACTGAGAAAAAATTATATTTTTAAAATTATAGTTGTAAGAAAACGACGAAAACGAAGCGCAGTCAATTCCGAGCGGGCTATTATGTTTGTCAGGAAATTATAGAAAAACTACTCATATTTTTAAAAAATTCAACATGACCTCATTTGAAGATGTAGTTTTGATAAATACATTTAACTGAGAAAAAATTATATTTTTAAAATTATAGTTGTAAGAAAACGACGAAAACGAAGCGCAGTCAATTCCGAGCGGGCTATTATGTTTGTCAGGAAATTATAGAAAAACTACTCATATTTTTAAAAAATTCAACATGACCTCATTTGAAGATGTAGTTTTGATAAATACATTTAACTGAGAAAAAATTATATTTTTAAAATTATAGTTGTAAGAAAACGACGAAAACGAAGCGCAGTCAATTCCGAGCGGGCTATTATGTTTGTCAGGAAATTATAGAAAAACTACTCATATTTTTAAAAAATTCAACATGACCTCATTTGAAGATGTAGTTTTGATAAATACATTTAACTGAGAAAAAATTATATTTTTAAAATTATAGTTGTAAGAAAACGACGAAAACGAAGCGCAGTCAATTCCGAGCGGGCTATTATGTTTGTCAGGAAATTATAGAAAAACTACTCATATTTTTAAAAAATTCAACATGACCTCATTTGAAGATGTAGTTTTGATAAATACATTTAACTGAGAAAAAATTATATTTTTAAAATTATAGTTGTAAGAAAACGACGAAAACGAAGCGCAGTCAATTCCGAGCGGGCTATTATGTTTGTCAGGAAATTATAGAAAAACTACTCATATTTTTAAAAAATTCAACATGACCTCATTTGAAGATGTAGTTTTGATAAATACATTTAACTGAGAAAAAATTATATTTTTAAAATTATAGTTGTAAGAAAACGACGAAAACGAAGCGCAGTCAATTCCGAGCGGGCTATTATGTTTGTCAGGAAATTATAGAAAAACTACTCATATTTTTAAAAAATTCAACATGACCTCATTTGAAGATGTAGTTTTGATAAATACATTTAACTGAGAAAAAATTATATTTTTAAAATTATAGTTGTAAGAAAACGACGAAAACGAAGCGCAGTCAATTCCGAGCGGGCTATTATGTTTGTCAGGAAATTATAGAAAAACTACTCATATTTTTAAAAAATTCAACATGACCTCATTTGAAGATGTAGTTTTGATAAATACATTTAACTGAGAAAAAATTATATTTTTAAAATTATAGTTGTAAGAAAACGACGAAAACGAAGCGCAGTCAATTCCGAGCGGGCTATTATGTTTGTCAGGAAATTATAGAAAAACTACTCATATTTTTAAAAAATTCAACATGACCTCATTTGAAGATGTAGTTTTGATAAATACATTTAACTGAGAAAAAATTATATTTTTAAAATTATAGTTGTAAGAAAACGACGAAAACGAAGCGCAGTCAATTCCGAGCGGGCTATTATGTTTGTCAGGAAATTATAGAAAAACTACTCATATTTTTAAAAAATTCAACATGACCTCATTTGAAGATGTAGTTTTGATAAATACATTTAACTGAGAAAAAATTATATTTTTAAAATTATAGTTGTAAGAAAACGACGAAAACGAAGCGCAGTCAATTCCGAGCGGGCTATTATGTTTGTCAGGAAATTATAGAAAAACTACTCATATTTTTAAAAAATTCAACATGACCTCATTTGAAGATGTAGTTTTGATAAATACATTTAACTGAGAAAAAATTATATTTTTAAAATTATAGTTGTAAGAAAACGACGAAAACGAAGCGCAGTCAATTCCGAGCGGGCTATTATGTTTGTCAGGAAATTATAGAAAAACTACTCATATTTTTAAAAAATTCAACATGACCTCATTTGAAGATGTAGTTTTGATAAATACATTTAACTGAGAAAAAATTATATTTTTAAAATTATAGTTGTAAGAAAACGACGAAAACGAAGCGCAGTCAATTCCGAGCGGGCTATTATGTTTGTCAGGAAATTATAGAAAAACTACTCATATTTTTAAAAAATTCAACATGACCTCATTTGAAGATGTAGTTTTGATAAATACATTTAACTGAGAAAAAATTATATTTTTAAAATTATAGTTGTAAGAAAACGACGAAAACGAAGCGCAGTCAATTCCGAGCGGGCTATTATGTTTGTCAGGAAATTATAGAAAAACTACTCATATTTTTAAAAAATTCAACATGACCTCATTTGAAGATGTAGTTTTGATAAATACATTTAACTGAGAAAAAATTATATTTTTAAAATTATAGTTGTAAGAAAACGACGAAAACGAAGCGCAGTCAATTCCGAGCGGGCTATTATGTTTGTCAGGAAATTATAGAAAAACTACTCATATTTTTAAAAAATTCAACATGACCTCATTTGAAGATGTAGTTTTGATAAATACATTTAACTGAGAAAAAATTATATTTTTAAAATTATAGTTGTAAGAAAACGACGAAAACGAAGCGCAGTCAATTCCGAGCGGGCTATTATGTTTGTCAGGAAATTATAGAAAAACTACTCATATTTTTAAAAAATTCAACATGACCTCATTTGAAGATGTAGTTTTGATAAATACATTTAACTGAGAAAAAATTATATTTTTAAAATTATAGTTGTAAGAAAACGACGAAAACGAAGCGCAGTCAATTCCGAGCGGGCTATTATGTTTGTCAGGAAATTATAGAAAAACTACTCATATTTTTAAAAAATTCAACATGACCTCATTTGAAGATGTAGTTTTGATAAATACATTTAACTGAGAAAAAATTATATTTTTAAAATTATAGTTGTAAGAAAACGACGAAAACGAAGCGCAGTCAATTCCGAGCGGGCTATTATGTTTGTCAGGAAATTATAGAAAAACTACTCATATTTTTAAAAAATTCAACATGACCTCATTTGAAGATGTAGTTTTGATAAATACATTTAACTGAGAAAAAATTATATTTTTAAAATTATAGTTGTAAGAAAACGACGAAAACGAAGCGCAGTCAATTCCGAGCGGGCTATTATGTTTGTCAGGAAATTATAGAAAAACTACTCATATTTTTAAAAAATTCAACATGACCTCATTTGAAGATGTAGTTTTGATAAATACATTTAACTGAGAAAAAATTATATTTTTAAAATTATAGTTGTAAGAAAACGACGAAAACGAAGCGCAGTCAATTCCGAGCGGGCTATTATGTTTGTCAGGAAATTATAGAAAAACTACTCATATTTTTAAAAAATTCAACATGACCTCATTTGAAGATGTAGTTTTGATAAATACATTTAACTGAGAAAAAATTATATTTTTAAAATTATAGTTGTAAGAAAACGACGAAAACGAAGCGCAGTCAATTCCGAGCGGGCTATTATGTTTGTCAGGAAATTATAGAAAAACTACTCATATTTTTAAAAAATTCAACATGACCTCATTTGAAGATGTAGTTTTGATAAATACATTTAACTGAGAAAAAATTATATTTTTAAAATTATAGTTGTAAGAAAACGACGAAAACGAAGCGCAGTCAATTCCGAGCGGGCTATTATGTTTGTCAGGAAATTATAGAAAAACTACTCATATTTTTAAAAAATTCAACATGACCTCATTTGAAGATGTAGTTTTGATAAATACATTTAACTGAGAAAAAATTATATTTTTAAAATTATAGTTGTAAGAAAACGACGAAAACGAAGCGCAGTCAATTCCGAGCGGGCTATTATGTTTGTCAGGAAATTATAGAAAAACTACTCATATTTTTAAAAAATTCAACATGACCTCATTTGAAGATGTAGTTTTGATAAATACATTTAACTGAGAAAAAATTATATTTTTAAAATTATAGTTGTAAGAAAACGACGAAAACGAAGCGCAGTCAATTCCGAGCGGGCTATTATGTTTGTCAGGAAATTATAGAAAAACTACTCATATTTTTAAAAAATTCAACATGACCTCATTTGAAGATGTAGTTTTGATAAATACATTTAACTGAGAAAAAATTATATTTTTAAAATTATAGTTGTAAGAAAACGACGAAAACGAAGCGCAGTCAATTCCGAGCGGGCTATTATGTTTGTCAGGAAATTATAGAAAAACTACTCATATTTTTAAAAAATTCAACATGACCTCATTTGAAGATGTAGTTTTGATAAATACATTTAACTGAGAAAAAATTATATTTTTAAAATTATAGTTGTAAGAAAACGACGAAAACGAAGCGCAGTCAATTCCGAGCGGGCTATTATGTTTGTCAGGAAATTATAGAAAAACTACTCATATTTTTAAAAAATTCAACATGACCTCATTTGAAGATGTAGTTTTGATAAATACATTTAACTGAGAAAAAATTATATTTTTAAAATTATAGTTGTAAGAAAACGACGAAAACGAAGCGCAGTCAATTCCGAGCGGGCTATTATGTTTGTCAGGAAATTATAGAAAAACTACTCATATTTTTAAAAAATTCAACATGACCTCATTTGAAGATGTAGTTTTGATAAATACATTTAACTGAGAAAAAATTATATTTTTAAAATTATAGTTGTAAGAAAACGACGAAAACGAAGCGCAGTCAATTCCGAGCGGGCTATTATGTTTGTCAGGAAATTATAGAAAAACTACTCATATTTTTAAAAAATTCAACATGACCTCATTTGAAGATGTAGTTTTGATAAATACATTTAACTGAGAAAAAATTATATTTTTAAAATTATAGTTGTAAGAAAACGACGAAAACGAAGCGCAGTCAATTCCGAGCGGGCTATTATGTTTGTCAGGAAATTATAGAAAAACTACTCATATTTTTAAAAAATTCAACATGACCTCATTTGAAGATGTAGTTTTGATAAATACATTTAACTGAGAAAAAATTATATTTTTAAAATTATAGTTGTAAGAAAACGACGAAAACGAAGCGCAGTCAATTCCGAGCGGGCTATTATGTTTGTCAGGAAATTATAGAAAAACTACTCATATTTTTAAAAAATTCAACATGACCTCATTTGAAGATGTAGTTTTGATAAATACATTTAACTGAGAAAAAATTATATTTTTAAAATTATAGTTGTAAGAAAACGACGAAAACGAAGCGCAGTCAATTCCGAGCGGGCTATTATGTTTGTCAGGAAATTATAGAAAAACTACTCATATTTTTAAAAAATTCAACATGACCTCATTTGAAGATGTAGTTTTGATAAATACATTTAACTGAGAAAAAATTATATTTTTAAAATTATAGTTGTAAGAAAACGACGAAAACGAAGCGCAGTCAATTCCGAGCGGGCTATTATGTTTGTCAGGAAATTATAGAAAAACTACTCATATTTTTAAAAAATTCAACATGACCTCATTTGAAGATGTAGTTTTGATAAATACATTTAACTGAGAAAAAATTATATTTTTAAAATTATAGTTGTAAGAAAACGACGAAAACGAAGCGCAGTCAATTCCGAGCGGGCTATTATGTTTGTCAGGAAATTATAGAAAAACTACTCATATTTTTAAAAAATTCAACATGACCTCATTTGAAGATGTAGTTTTGATAAATACATTTAACTGAGAAAAAATTATATTTTTAAAATTATAGTTGTAAGAAAACGACGAAAACGAAGCGCAGTCAATTCCGAGCGGGCTATTATGTTTGTCAGGAAATTATAGAAAAACTACTCATATTTTTAAAAAATTCAACATGACCTCATTTGAAGATGTAGTTTTGATAAATACATTTAACTGAGAAAAAATTATATTTTTAAAATTATAGTTGTAAGAAAACGACGAAAACGAAGCGCAGTCAATTCCGAGCGGGCTATTATGTTTGTCAGGAAATTATAGAAAAACTACTCATATTTTTAAAAAATTCAACATGACCTCATTTGAAGATGTAGTTTTGATAAATACATTTAACTGAGAAAAAATTATATTTTTAAAATTATAGTTGTAAGAAAACGACGAAAACGAAGCGCAGTCAATTCCGAGCGGGCTATTATGTTTGTCAGGAAATTATAGAAAAACTACTCATATTTTTAAAAAATTCAACATGACCTCATTTGAAGATGTAGTTTTGATAAATACATTTAACTGAGAAAAAATTATATTTTTAAAATTATAGTTGTAAGAAAACGACGAAAACGAAGCGCAGTCAATTCCGAGCGGGCTATTATGTTTGTCAGGAAATTATAGAAAAACTACTCATATTTTTAAAAAATTCAACATGACCTCATTTGAAGATGTAGTTTTGATAAATACATTTAACTGAGAAAAAATTATATTTTTAAAATTATAGTTGTAAGAAAACGACGAAAACGAAGCGCAGTCAATTCCGAGCGGGCTATTATGTTTGTCAGGAAATTATAGAAAAACTACTCATATTTTTAAAAAATTCAACATGACCTCATTTGAAGATGTAGTTTTGATAAATACATTTAACTGAGAAAAAATTATATTTTTAAAATTATAGTTGTAAGAAAACGACGAAAACGAAGCGCAGTCAATTCCGAGCGGGCTATTATGTTTGTCAGGAAATTATAGAAAAACTACTCATATTTTTAAAAAATTCAACATGACCTCATTTGAAGATGTAGTTTTGATAAATACATTTAACTGAGAAAAAATTATATTTTTAAAATTATAGTTGTAAGAAAACGACGAAAACGAAGCGCAGTCAATTCCGAGCGGGCTATTATGTTTGTCAGGAAATTATAGAAAAACTACTCATATTTTTAAAAAATTCAACATGACCTCATTTGAAGATGTAGTTTTGATAAATACATTTAACTGAGAAAAAATTATATTTTTAAAATTATAGTTGTAAGAAAACGACGAAAACGAAGCGCAGTCAATTCCGAGCGGGCTATTATGTTTGTCAGGAAATTATAGAAAAACTACTCATATTTTTAAAAAATTCAACATGACCTCATTTGAAGATGTAGTTTTGATAAATACATTTAACTGAGAAAAAATTATATTTTTAAAATTATAGTTGTAAGAAAACGACGAAAACGAAGCGCAGTCAATTCCGAGCGGGCTATTATGTTTGTCAGGAAATTATAGAAAAACTACTCATATTTTTAAAAAATTCAACATGACCTCATTTGAAGATGTAGTTTTGATAAATACATTTAACTGAGAAAAAATTATATTTTTAAAATTATAGTTGTAAGAAAACGACGAAAACGAAGCGCAGTCAATTCCGAGCGGGCTATTATGTTTGTCAGGAAATTATAGAAAAACTACTCATATTTTTAAAAAATTCAACATGACCTCATTTGAAGATGTAGTTTTGATAAATACATTTAACTGAGAAAAAATTATATTTTTAAAATTATAGTTGTAAGAAAACGACGAAAACGAAGCGCAGTCAATTCCGAGCGGGCTATTATGTTTGTCAGGAAATTATAGAAAAACTACTCATATTTTTAAAAAATTCAACATGACCTCATTTGAAGATGTAGTTTTGATAAATACATTTAACTGAGAAAAAATTATATTTTTAAAATTATAGTTGTAAGAAAACGACGAAAACGAAGCGCAGTCAATTCCGAGCGGGCTATTATGTTTGTCAGGAAATTATAGAAAAACTACTCATATTTTTAAAAAATTCAACATGACCTCATTTGAAGATGTAGTTTTGATAAATACATTTAACTGAGAAAAAATTATATTTTTAAAATTATAGTTGTAAGAAAACGACGAAAACGAAGCGCAGTCAATTCCGAGCGGGCTATTATGTTTGTCAGGAAATTATAGAAAAACTACTCATATTTTTAAAAAATTCAACATGACCTCATTTGAAGATGTAGTTTTGATAAATACATTTAACTGAGAAAAAATTATATTTTTAAAATTATAGTTGTAAGAAAACGACGAAAACGAAGCGCAGTCAATTCCGAGCGGGCTATTATGTTTGTCAGGAAATTATAGAAAAACTACTCATATTTTTAAAAAATTCAACATGACCTCATTTGAAGATGTAGTTTTGATAAATACATTTAACTGAGAAAAAATTATATTTTTAAAATTATAGTTGTAAGAAAACGACGAAAACGAAGCGCAGTCAATTCCGAGCGGGCTATTATGTTTGTCAGGAAATTATAGAAAAACTACTCATATTTTTAAAAAATTCAACATGACCTCATTTGAAGATGTAGTTTTGATAAATACATTTAACTGAGAAAAAATTATATTTTTAAAATTATAGTTGTAAGAAAACGACGAAAACGAAGCGCAGTCAATTCCGAGCGGGCTATTATGTTTGTCAGGAAATTATAGAAAAACTACTCATATTTTTAAAAAATTCAACATGACCTCATTTGAAGATGTAGTTTTGATAAATACATTTAACTGAGAAAAAATTATATTTTTAAAATTATAGTTGTAAGAAAACGACGAAAACGAAGCGCAGTCAATTCCGAGCGGGCTATTATGTTTGTCAGGAAATTATAGAAAAACTACTCATATTTTTAAAAAATTCAACATGACCTCATTTGAAGATGTAGTTTTGATAAATACATTTAACTGAGAAAAAATTATATTTTTAAAATTATAGTTGTAAGAAAACGACGAAAACGAAGCGCAGTCAATTCCGAGCGGGCTATTATGTTTGTCAGGAAATTATAGAAAAACTACTCATATTTTTAAAAAATTCAACATGACCTCATTTGAAGATGTAGTTTTGATAAATACATTTAACTGAGAAAAAATTATATTTTTAAAATTATAGTTGTAAGAAAACGACGAAAACGAAGCGCAGTCAATTCCGAGCGGGCTATTATGTTTGTCAGGAAATTATAGAAAAACTACTCATATTTTTAAAAAATTCAACATGACCTCATTTGAAGATGTAGTTTTGATAAATACATTTAACTGAGAAAAAATTATATTTTTAAAATTATAGTTGTAAGAAAACGACGAAAACGAAGCGCAGTCAATTCCGAGCGGGCTATTATGTTTGTCAGGAAATTATAGAAAAACTACTCATATTTTTAAAAAATTCAACATGACCTCATTTGAAGATGTAGTTTTGATAAATACATTTAACTGAGAAAAAATTATATTTTTAAAATTATAGTTGTAAGAAAACGACGAAAACGAAGCGCAGTCAATTCCGAGCGGGCTATTATGTTTGTCAGGAAATTATAGAAAAACTACTCATATTTTTAAAAAATTCAACATGACCTCATTTGAAGATGTAGTTTTGATAAATACATTTAACTGAGAAAAAATTATATTTTTAAAATTATAGTTGTAAGAAAACGACGAAAACGAAGCGCAGTCAATTCCGAGCGGGCTATTATGTTTGTCAGGAAATTATAGAAAAACTACTCATATTTTTAAAAAATTCAACATGACCTCATTTGAAGATGTAGTTTTGATAAATACATTTAACTGAGAAAAAATTATATTTTTAAAATTATAGTTGTAAGAAAACGACGAAAACGAAGCGCAGTCAATTCCGAGCGGGCTATTATGTTTGTCAGGAAATTATAGAAAAACTACTCATATTTTTAAAAAATTCAACATGACCTCATTTGAAGATGTAGTTTTGATAAATACATTTAACTGAGAAAAAATTATATTTTTAAAATTATAGTTGTAAGAAAACGACGAAAACGAAGCGCAGTCAATTCCGAGCGGGCTATTATGTTTGTCAGGAAATTATAGAAAAACTACTCATATTTTTAAAAAATTCAACATGACCTCATTTGAAGATGTAGTTTTGATAAATACATTTAACTGAGAAAAAATTATATTTTTAAAATTATAGTTGTAAGAAAACGACGAAAACGAAGCGCAGTCAATTCCGAGCGGGCTATTATGTTTGTCAGGAAATTATAGAAAAACTACTCATATTTTTAAAAAATTCAACATGACCTCATTTGAAGATGTAGTTTTGATAAATACATTTAACTGAGAAAAAATTATATTTTTAAAATTATAGTTGTAAGAAAACGACGAAAACGAAGCGCAGTCAATTCCGAGCGGGCTATTATGTTTGTCAGGAAATTATAGAAAAACTACTCATATTTTTAAAAAATTCAACATGACCTCATTTGAAGATGTAGTTTTGATAAATACATTTAACTGAGAAAAAATTATATTTTTAAAATTATAGTTGTAAGAAAACGACGAAAACGAAGCGCAGTCAATTCCGAGCGGGCTATTATGTTTGTCAGGAAATTATAGAAAAACTACTCATATTTTTAAAAAATTCAACATGACCTCATTTGAAGATGTAGTTTTGATAAATACATTTAACTGAGAAAAAATTATATTTTTAAAATTATAGTTGTAAGAAAACGACGAAAACGAAGCGCAGTCAATTCCGAGCGGGCTATTATGTTTGTCAGGAAATTATAGAAAAACTACTCATATTTTTAAAAAATTCAACATGACCTCATTTGAAGATGTAGTTTTGATAAATACATTTAACTGAGAAAAAATTATATTTTTAAAATTATAGTTGTAAGAAAACGACGAAAACGAAGCGCAGTCAATTCCGAGCGGGCTATTATGTTTGTCAGGAAATTATAGAAAAACTACTCATATTTTTAAAAAATTCAACATGACCTCATTTGAAGATGTAGTTTTGATAAATACATTTAACTGAGAAAAAATTATATTTTTAAAATTATAGTTGTAAGAAAACGACGAAAACGAAGCGCAGTCAATTCCGAGCGGGCTATTATGTTTGTCAGGAAATTATAGAAAAACTACTCATATTTTTAAAAAATTCAACATGACCTCATTTGAAGATGTAGTTTTGATAAATACATTTAACTGAGAAAAAATTATATTTTTAAAATTATAGTTGTAAGAAAACGACGAAAACGAAGCGCAGTCAATTCCGAGCGGGCTATTATGTTTGTCAGGAAATTATAGAAAAACTACTCATATTTTTAAAAAATTCAACATGACCTCATTTGAAGATGTAGTTTTGATAAATACATTTAACTGAGAAAAAATTATATTTTTAAAATTATAGTTGTAAGAAAACGACGAAAACGAAGCGCAGTCAATTCCGAGCGGGCTATTATGTTTGTCAGGAAATTATAGAAAAACTACTCATATTTTTAAAAAATTCAACATGACCTCATTTGAAGATGTAGTTTTGATAAATACATTTAACTGAGAAAAAATTATATTTTTAAAATTATAGTTGTAAGAAAACGACGAAAACGAAGCGCAGTCAATTCCGAGCGGGCTATTATGTTTGTCAGGAAATTATAGAAAAACTACTCATATTTTTAAAAAATTCAACATGACCTCATTTGAAGATGTAGTTTTGATAAATACATTTAACTGAGAAAAAATTATATTTTTAAAATTATAGTTGTAAGAAAACGACGAAAACGAAGCGCAGTCAATTCCGAGCGGGCTATTATGTTTGTCAGGAAATTATAGAAAAACTACTCATATTTTTAAAAAATTCAACATGACCTCATTTGAAGATGTAGTTTTGATAAATACATTTAACTGAGAAAAAATTATATTTTTAAAATTATAGTTGTAAGAAAACGACGAAAACGAAGCGCAGTCAATTCCGAGCGGGCTATTATGTTTGTCAGGAAATTATAGAAAAACTACTCATATTTTTAAAAAATTCAACATGACCTCATTTGAAGATGTAGTTTTGATAAATACATTTAACTGAGAAAAAATTATATTTTTAAAATTATAGTTGTAAGAAAACGACGAAAACGAAGCGCAGTCAATTCCGAGCGGGCTATTATGTTTGTCAGGAAATTATAGAAAAACTACTCATATTTTTAAAAAATTCAACATGACCTCATTTGAAGATGTAGTTTTGATAAATACATTTAACTGAGAAAAAATTATATTTTTAAAATTATAGTTGTAAGAAAACGACGAAAACGAAGCGCAGTCAATTCCGAGCGGGCTATTATGTTTGTCAGGAAATTATAGAAAAACTACTCATATTTTTAAAAAATTCAACATGACCTCATTTGAAGATGTAGTTTTGATAAATACATTTAACTGAGAAAAAATTATATTTTTAAAATTATAGTTGTAAGAAAACGACGAAAACGAAGCGCAGTCAATTCCGAGCGGGCTATTATGTTTGTCAGGAAATTATAGAAAAACTACTCATATTTTTAAAAAATTCAACATGACCTCATTTGAAGATGTAGTTTTGATAAATACATTTAACTGAGAAAAAATTATATTTTTAAAATTATAGTTGTAAGAAAACGACGAAAACGAAGCGCAGTCAATTCCGAGCGGGCTATTATGTTTGTCAGGAAATTATAGAAAAACTACTCATATTTTTAAAAAATTCAACATGACCTCATTTGAAGATGTAGTTTTGATAAATACATTTAACTGAGAAAAAATTATATTTTTAAAATTATAGTTGTAAGAAAACGACGAAAACGAAGCGCAGTCAATTCCGAGCGGGCTATTATGTTTGTCAGGAAATTATAGAAAAACTACTCATATTTTTAAAAAATTCAACATGACCTCATTTGAAGATGTAGTTTTGATAAATACATTTAACTGAGAAAAAATTATATTTTTAAAATTATAGTTGTAAGAAAACGACGAAAACGAAGCGCAGTCAATTCCGAGCGGGCTATTATGTTTGTCAGGAAATTATAGAAAAACTACTCATATTTTTAAAAAATTCAACATGACCTCATTTGAAGATGTAGTTTTGATAAATACATTTAACTGAGAAAAAATTATATTTTTAAAATTATAGTTGTAAGAAAACGACGAAAACGAAGCGCAGTCAATTCCGAGCGGGCTATTATGTTTGTCAGGAAATTATAGAAAAACTACTCATATTTTTAAAAAATTCAACATGACCTCATTTGAAGATGTAGTTTTGATAAATACATTTAACTGAGAAAAAATTATATTTTTAAAATTATAGTTGTAAGAAAACGACGAAAACGAAGCGCAGTCAATTCCGAGCGGGCTATTATGTTTGTCAGGAAATTATAGAAAAACTACTCATATTTTTAAAAAATTCAACATGACCTCATTTGAAGATGTAGTTTTGATAAATACATTTAACTGAGAAAAAATTATATTTTTAAAATTATAGTTGTAAGAAAACGACGAAAACGAAGCGCAGTCAATTCCGAGCGGGCTATTATGTTTGTCAGGAAATTATAGAAAAACTACTCATATTTTTAAAAAATTCAACATGACCTCATTTGAAGATGTAGTTTTGATAAATACATTTAACTGAGAAAAAATTATATTTTTAAAATTATAGTTGTAAGAAAACGACGAAAACGAAGCGCAGTCAATTCCGAGCGGGCTATTATGTTTGTCAGGAAATTATAGAAAAACTACTCATATTTTTAAAAAATTCAACATGACCTCATTTGAAGATGTAGTTTTGATAAATACATTTAACTGAGAAAAAATTATATTTTTAAAATTATAGTTGTAAGAAAACGACGAAAACGAAGCGCAGTCAATTCCGAGCGGGCTATTATGTTTGTCAGGAAATTATAGAAAAACTACTCATATTTTTAAAAAATTCAACATGACCTCATTTGAAGATGTAGTTTTGATAAATACATTTAACTGAGAAAAAATTATATTTTTAAAATTATAGTTGTAAGAAAACGACGAAAACGAAGCGCAGTCAATTCCGAGCGGGCTATTATGTTTGTCAGGAAATTATAGAAAAACTACTCATATTTTTAAAAAATTCAACATGACCTCATTTGAAGATGTAGTTTTGATAAATACATTTAACTGAGAAAAAATTATATTTTTAAAATTATAGTTGTAAGAAAACGACGAAAACGAAGCGCAGTCAATTCCGAGCGGGCTATTATGTTTGTCAGGAAATTATAGAAAAACTACTCATATTTTTAAAAAATTCAACATGACCTCATTTGAAGATGTAGTTTTGATAAATACATTTAACTGAGAAAAAATTATATTTTTAAAATTATAGTTGTAAGAAAACGACGAAAACGAAGCGCAGTCAATTCCGAGCGGGCTATTATGTTTGTCAGGAAATTATAGAAAAACTACTCATATTTTTAAAAAATTCAACATGACCTCATTTGAAGATGTAGTTTTGATAAATACATTTAACTGAGAAAAAATTATATTTTTAAAATTATAGTTGTAAGAAAACGACGAAAACGAAGCGCAGTCAATTCCGAGCGGGCTATTATGTTTGTCAGGAAATTATAGAAAAACTACTCATATTTTTAAAAAATTCAACATGACCTCATTTGAAGATGTAGTTTTGATAAATACATTTAACTGAGAAAAAATTATATTTTTAAAATTATAGTTGTAAGAAAACGACGAAAACGAAGCGCAGTCAATTCCGAGCGGGCTATTATGTTTGTCAGGAAATTATAGAAAAACTACTCATATTTTTAAAAAATTCAACATGACCTCATTTGAAGATGTAGTTTTGATAAATACATTTAACTGAGAAAAAATTATATTTTTAAAATTATAGTTGTAAGAAAACGACGAAAACGAAGCGCAGTCAATTCCGAGCGGGCTATTATGTTTGTCAGGAAATTATAGAAAAACTACTCATATTTTTAAAAAATTCAACATGACCTCATTTGAAGATGTAGTTTTGATAAATACATTTAACTGAGAAAAAATTATATTTTTAAAATTATAGTTGTAAGAAAACGACGAAAACGAAGCGCAGTCAATTCCGAGCGGGCTATTATGTTTGTCAGGAAATTATAGAAAAACTACTCATATTTTTAAAAAATTCAACATGACCTCATTTGAAGATGTAGTTTTGATAAATACATTTAACTGAGAAAAAATTATATTTTTAAAATTATAGTTGTAAGAAAACGACGAAAACGAAGCGCAGTCAATTCCGAGCGGGCTATTATGTTTGTCAGGAAATTATAGAAAAACTACTCATATTTTTAAAAAATTCAACATGACCTCATTTGAAGATGTAGTTTTGATAAATACATTTAACTGAGAAAAAATTATATTTTTAAAATTATAGTTGTAAGAAAACGACGAAAACGAAGCGCAGTCAATTCCGAGCGGGCTATTATGTTTGTCAGGAAATTATAGAAAAACTACTCATATTTTTAAAAAATTCAACATGACCTCATTTGAAGATGTAGTTTTGATAAATACATTTAACTGAGAAAAAATTATATTTTTAAAATTATAGTTGTAAGAAAACGACGAAAACGAAGCGCAGTCAATTCCGAGCGGGCTATTATGTTTGTCAGGAAATTATAGAAAAACTACTCATATTTTTAAAAAATTCAACATGACCTCATTTGAAGATGTAGTTTTGATAAATACATTTAACTGAGAAAAAATTATATTTTTAAAATTATAGTTGTAAGAAAACGACGAAAACGAAGCGCAGTCAATTCCGAGCGGGCTATTATGTTTGTCAGGAAATTATAGAAAAACTACTCATATTTTTAAAAAATTCAACATGACCTCATTTGAAGATGTAGTTTTGATAAATACATTTAACTGAGAAAAAATTATATTTTTAAAATTATAGTTGTAAGAAAACGACGAAAACGAAGCGCAGTCAATTCCGAGCGGGCTATTATGTTTGTCAGGAAATTATAGAAAAACTACTCATATTTTTAAAAAATTCAACATGACCTCATTTGAAGATGTAGTTTTGATAAATACATTTAACTGAGAAAAAATTATATTTTTAAAATTATAGT
The DNA here is from genome assembly GCA_031308135.1 of Acheta domesticus. Classification (NCBI taxonomy): domain Eukaryota; kingdom Metazoa; phylum Arthropoda; class Insecta; order Orthoptera; family Gryllidae; genus Acheta; species Acheta domesticus. The sequence goes on along the minus strand of JAHLJT010000631.1, from coordinate 261,050,527 downwards.
TGTAAGAAAACGACGAAAACGAAGCGCAGTCAATTCCGAGCGGGCTATTATGTTTGTCAGGAAATTATAGAAAAACTACTCATATTTTTAAAAAATTCAACATGACCTCATTTGAAGATGTAGTTTTGATAAATACATTTAACTGAGAAAAAATTATATTTTTAAAATTATAGTTGTAAGAAAACGACGAAAACGAAGCGCAGTCAATTCCGAGCGGGCTATTATGTTTGTCAGGAAATTATAGAAAAACTACTCATATTTTTAAAAAATTCAACATGACCTCATTTGAAGATGTAGTTTTGATAAATACATTTAACTGAGAAAAAATTATATTTTTAAAATTATAGTTGTAAGAAAACGACGAAAACGAAGCGCAGTCAATTCCGAGCGGGCTATTATGTTTGTCAGGAAATTATAGAAAAACTACTCATATTTTTAAAAAATTCAACATGACCTCATTTGAAGATGTAGTTTTGATAAATACATTTAACTGAGAAAAAATTATATTTTTAAAATTATAGTTGTAAGAAAACGACGAAAACGAAGCGCAGTCAATTCCGAGCGGGCTATTATGTTTGTCAGGAAATTATAGAAAAACTACTCATATTTTTAAAAAATTCAACATGACCTCATTTGAAGATGTAGTTTTGATAAATACATTTAACTGAGAAAAAATTATATTTTTAAAATTATAGTTGTAAGAAAACGACGAAAACGAAGCGCAGTCAATTCCGAGCGGGCTATTATGTTTGTCAGGAAATTATAGAAAAACTACTCATATTTTTAAAAAATTCAACATGACCTCATTTGAAGATGTAGTTTTGATAAATACATTTAACTGAGAAAAAATTATATTTTTAAAATTATAGTTGTAAGAAAACGACGAAAACGAAGCGCAGTCAATTCCGAGCGGGCTATTATGTTTGTCAGGAAATTATAGAAAAACTACTCATATTTTTAAAAAATTCAACATGACCTCATTTGAAGATGTAGTTTTGATAAATACATTTAACTGAGAAAAAATTATATTTTTAAAATTATAGTTGTAAGAAAACGACGAAAACGAAGCGCAGTCAATTCCGAGCGGGCTATTATGTTTGTCAGGAAATTATAGAAAAACTACTCATATTTTTAAAAAATTCAACATGACCTCATTTGAAGATGTAGTTTTGATAAATACATTTAACTGAGAAAAAATTATATTTTTAAAATTATAGTTGTAAGAAAACGACGAAAACGAAGCGCAGTCAATTCCGAGCGGGCTATTATGTTTGTCAGGAAATTATAGAAAAACTACTCATATTTTTAAAAAATTCAACATGACCTCATTTGAAGATGTAGTTTTGATAAATACATTTAACTGAGAAAAAATTATATTTTTAAAATTATAGTTGTAAGAAAACGACGAAAACGAAGCGCAGTCAATTCCGAGCGGGCTATTATGTTTGTCAGGAAATTATAGAAAAACTACTCATATTTTTAAAAAATTCAACATGACCTCATTTGAAGATGTAGTTTTGATAAATACATTTAACTGAGAAAAAATTATATTTTTAAAATTATAGTTGTAAGAAAACGACGAAAACGAAGCGCAGTCAATTCCGAGCGGGCTATTATGTTTGTCAGGAAATTATAGAAAAACTACTCATATTTTTAAAAAATTCAACATGACCTCATTTGAAGATGTAGTTTTGATAAATACATTTAACTGAGAAAAAATTATATTTTTAAAATTATAGTTGTAAGAAAACGACGAAAACGAAGCGCAGTCAATTCCGAGCGGGCTATTATGTTTGTCAGGAAATTATAGAAAAACTACTCATATTTTTAAAAAATTCAACATGACCTCATTTGAAGATGTAGTTTTGATAAATACATTTAACTGAGAAAAAATTATATTTTTAAAATTATAGTTGTAAGAAAACGACGAAAACGAAGCGCAGTCAATTCCGAGCGGGCTATTATGTTTGTCAGGAAATTATAGAAAAACTACTCATATTTTTAAAAAATTCAACATGACCTCATTTGAAGATGTAGTTTTGATAAATACATTTAACTGAGAAAAAATTATATTTTTAAAATTATAGTTGTAAGAAAACGACGAAAACGAAGCGCAGTCAATTCCGAGCGGGCTATTATGTTTGTCAGGAAATTATAGAAAAACTACTCATATTTTTAAAAAATTCAACATGACCTCATTTGAAGATGTAGTTTTGATAAATACATTTAACTGAGAAAAAATTATATTTTTAAAATTATAGTTGTAAGAAAACGACGAAAACGAAGCGCAGTCAATTCCGAGCGGGCTATTATGTTTGTCAGGAAATTATAGAAAAACTACTCATATTTTTAAAAAATTCAACATGACCTCATTTGAAGATGTAGTTTTGATAAATACATTTAACTGAGAAAAAATTATATTTTTAAAATTATAGTTGTAAGAAAACGACGAAAACGAAGCGCAGTCAATTCCGAGCGGGCTATTATGTTTGTCAGGAAATTATAGAAAAACTACTCATATTTTTAAAAAATTCAACATGACCTCATTTGAAGATGTAGTTTTGATAAATACATTTAACTGAGAAAAAATTATATTTTTAAAATTATAGTTGTAAGAAAACGACGAAAACGAAGCGCAGTCAATTCCGAGCGGGCTATTATGTTTGTCAGGAAATTATAGAAAAACTACTCATATTTTTAAAAAATTCAACATGACCTCATTTGAAGATGTAGTTTTGATAAATACATTTAACTGAGAAAAAATTATATTTTTAAAATTATAGTTGTAAGAAAACGACGAAAACGAAGCGCAGTCAATTCCGAGCGGGCTATTATGTTTGTCAGGAAATTATAGAAAAACTACTCATATTTTTAAAAAATTCAACATGACCTCATTTGAAGATGTAGTTTTGATAAATACATTTAACTGAGAAAAAATTATATTTTTAAAATTATAGTTGTAAGAAAACGACGAAAACGAAGCGCAGTCAATTCCGAGCGGGCTATTATGTTTGTCAGGAAATTATAGAAAAACTACTCATATTTTTAAAAAATTCAACATGACCTCATTTGAAGATGTAGTTTTGATAAATACATTTAACTGAGAAAAAATTATATTTTTAAAATTATAGTTGTAAGAAAACGACGAAAACGAAGCGCAGTCAATTCCGAGCGGGCTATTATGTTTGTCAGGAAATTATAGAAAAACTACTCATATTTTTAAAAAATTCAACATGACCTCATTTGAAGATGTAGTTTTGATAAATACATTTAACTGAGAAAAAATTATATTTTTAAAATTATAGTTGTAAGAAAACGACGAAAACGAAGCGCAGTCAATTCCGAGCGGGCTATTATGTTTGTCAGGAAATTATAGAAAAACTACTCATATTTTTAAAAAATTCAACATGACCTCATTTGAAGATGTAGTTTTGATAAATACATTTAAACTGAGAAAAAATTATATTTTTAAAATTATAGTTGTAAGAAAACGACGAAACGAAGCGCAGTCAATTCCGAGCGGGCTATTATGTTTGTCAGGAAATTATAGAAAAACTACTCATATTTTTAAAAAAATTCAACATGACCTCATTTGAAGATGTAGTTTTGATAAATACATTTAACTGAGAAAAAATTATATTTTTAAAATTATAGTTGTAAGAAAACGACGAAAACGAAGCGCAGTCAATTCCGAGCGGGCTATTATGTTTGTCAGGAAATTATAGAAAAACTACTCATATTTTTAAAAAAATTCAACATGACCTCATTTGAAGATGTAGTTTTGATAAATACATTTAACTGAGAAAAAATTATATTTTTAAAATTATAGTTGTAAGAAAACGACGAAAACGAAGCGTAGTCAATTCCGAGCGGGCTATTATGTTTGTCAGGAAATTATAGAAAAACTACTCATATTTTTAAAAAAATTCAACATGACCTCATTTGAAGATGTAGTTTTGATAAATACATTTAACTGAGAAAAAATTATATTTTTAAAATTATAGTTGTAAGAAAACGACGAAAACGAAGCGCAGTCAATTCCGAGCGGGCTATTATGTTTGTCAGGAAATTATAGAAAAAACTACTCATATTTTTAAAAAATTCAACATGACCTCATTTGAAGATGTAGTTTTGATAAATACATTTAACTGAGAAAAAAATTATATTTTTAAAATTATAGTTGTAAGAAAACGACGAAAACGAAGCGCAGTCAATTCCGAGCGGGCTATTATGTTTGTCAGGAAATTATAGAAAAACTACTCATATTTTTAAAAAATTCAACATGACCTCATTTGAAGATGTAGTTTTGATAAATACATTTAACTGAGAAAAAATTATATTTTTAAAATTATAGTTGTAAGAAAACGACGAAAACGAAGCGCAGTCAATTCCGAGCGGGCTATTATGTTTGTCAGGAAATTATAGAAAAACTACTCATATTTTAAAAAATTCAACATGACCTCATTTGAAGATGTAGTTTTGATAAATACATTTAACTGAGAAAAAAATTATATTTTTAAAATTATAGTTGTAAGAAAACGACGAAAACGAAGCGCAGTCAATTCCGAGCGGGGCTATTATGTTTGTCAGGAAATTATAGAAAAAACTACTCATATTTTAAAAAATTCAACATGACCTCATTTGAAGATGTAGTTTTGATAAATACATTTAACTGAGAAAAAATTATATTTTTAAAATTATAGTTGTAAGAAAACGACGAAAACGAAGCGCAGTCAATTCCGAGCGGGCTATTATGTTGTCAGGAAATTATAGAAAAACTACTCATATTTTTAAAAAATTCAACATGACCTCATTTGAAGATGTAGTTTTGATAAATACATTTAACTGAGAAAAAATTATATTTTTAAAATTATAGTTGTAAGAAAACGACGAAAACGAAGCGCAGTCAATTCCGAGCGGGCTATTATGTTTGTCAGGAAATTATAGAAAAACTACTCATATTTTTAAAAAATTCAACATGACCTCATTTGAAGATGTAGTTTTGATAAATACATTTAACTGAGAAAAAATTATATTTTTAAAATTATAGTTGTAAGAAAACGACGAAAACGAAGCGCAGTCAATTCCGAGCGGGCTATTATGTTTGTCAGGAAATTATAGAAAAACTACTCATATTTTTAAAAAATTCAACATGACCTCATTTGAAGATGTAGTTTTGATAAATACATTTAACTGAGAAAAAATTATATTTTTAAAATTATAGTTGTAAGAAAACGACGAAAACGAAGCGCAGTCAATTCCGAGCGGGCTATTATGTTTGTCAGGAAATTATAGAAAAAACTACTCATATTTTTAAAAAATTCAACATGACCTCATTTGAAGATGTAGTTTTGATAAATACATTTAACTGAGAAAAAATTATATTTTTAAAATTATAGTTGTAAGAAAACGACGAAAACGAAGCGCAGTCAATTCCGAGCGGGCTATTATGTTTGTCAGGAAATTATAGAAAAACTACTCATATTTTTAAAAAATTCAACATGACCTCATTTGAAGATGTAGTTTTGATAAATACATTTAACTGAGAAAAAATTATATTTTTAAAATTATAGTTGTAAGAAAACGACGAAAACGAAGCGCAGTCAATTCCGAGCGGGCTATTATGTTTGTCAGGAAATTATAGAAAAACTACTCATATTTTTAAAAAATTCAACATGACCTCATTTGAAGATGTAGTTTTGATAAATACATTTAACTGAGAAAAAATTATATTTTTAAAATTATAGTTGTAAGAAAACGACGAAAACGAAGCGCAGTCAATTCCGAGCGGGCTATTATGTTTGTCAGGAAATTATAGAAAAACTACTCATATTTTTAAAAAATTCAACATGACCTCATTTGAAGATGTAGTTTTGATAAATACATTTAACTGAGAAAAAATTATATTTTTAAAATTATAGTTGTAAGAAAACGACGAAAACGAAGCGCAGTCAATTCCGAGCGGGCTATTATGTTTGTCAGGAAATTATAGAAAAACTACTCATATTTTTAAAAAATTCAACATGACCTCATTTGAAGATGTAGTTTTGATAAATACATTTAACTGAGAAAAAATTATATTTTTAAAATTATAGTTGTAAGAAAACGACGAAAACGAAGCGCAGTCAATTCCGAGCGGGCTATTATGTTTGTCAGGAAATTATAGAAAAACTACTCATATTTTAAAAAATTCAACATGACCTCATTTGAAGATGTAGTTTTGATAAATACATTTAACTGAGAAAAAATTATATTTTTAAAATTATAGTTGTAAGAAAACGACGAAAACGAAGCGCAGTCAATTCCGAGCGGGCTATTATGTTTGTCAGGAAATTATAGAAAAACTACTCATATTTTTAAAAAATTCAACATGACCTCATTTGAAGATGTAGTTTTGATAAATACATTTAACTGAGAAAAAAATTATATTTTTAAAATTATAGTTGTAAGAAAACGACGAAAACGAAGCGCAGTCAATTCCGAGCGGGCTATTATGTTTGTCAGGAAATTATAGAAAAACTACTCATATTTTTAAAAAATTCAACATGACCTCATTTGAAGATGTAGTTTTGATAAATACATTTAACTGAGAAAAAATTATATTTTTAAAATTATAGTTGTAAGAAAACGACGAAAACGAAGCGCAGTCAATTCCGAGCGGGCTATTATGTTTGTCAGGAAATTATAGAAAAACTACTCATATTTTTAAAAAATTCAACATGACCTCATTTGAAGATGTAGTTTTGATAAATACATTTAACTGAGAAAAAATTATATTTTTAAAATTATAGTTGTAAGAAAACGACGAAAACGAAGCGCAGTCAATTCCGAGCGGGCTATTATGTTTGTCAGGAAATTATAGAAAAACTACTCATATTTTTAAAAAATTCAACATGACCTCATTTGAAGATGTAGTTTTGATAAATACATTTAACTGAGAAAAAATTATATTTTTAAAATTATAGTTGTAAGAAAACGACGAAAACGAAGCGCAGTCAATTCCGAGCGGGCTATTATGTTTGTCAGGAAATTATAGAAAAACTACTCATATTTTTAAAAAATTCAACATGACCTCATTTGAAGATGTAGTTTTGATAAATACATTTAACTGAGAAAAAATTATATTTTTAAAATTATAGTTGTAAGAAAACGACGAAAACGAAGCGCAGTCAATTCCGAGCGGGCTATTATGTTTGTCAGGAAATTATAGAAAAACTACTCATATTTTTAAAAAATTCAACATGACCTCATTTGAAGATGTAGTTTTGATAAATACATTTAACTGAGAAAAAATTATATTTTTAAAATTATAGTTGTAAGAAAACGACGAAAACGAAGCGCAGTCAATTCCGAGCGGGCTATTATGTTTGTCAGGAAATTATAGAAAAACTACTCATATTTTTAAAAAATTCAACATGACCTCATTTGAAGATGTAGTTTTGATAAATACATTTAACTGAGAAAAAATTATATTTTTAAAATTATAGTTGTAAGAAAACGACGAAAACGAAGCGCAGTCAATTCCGAGCGGGCTATTATGTTTGTCAGGAAATTATAGAAAAACTACTCATATTTTTAAAAAATTCAACATGACCTCATTTGAAGATGTAGTTTTGATAAATACATTTAACTGAGAAAAAATTATATTTTTAAAATTATAGTTGTAAGAAAACGACGAAAACGAAGCGCAGTCAATTCCGAGCGGGCTATTATGTTTGTCAGGAAATTATAGAAAAACTACTCATATTTTTAAAAAATTCAACATGACCTCATTTGAAGATGTAGTTTTGATAAATACATTTAACTGAGAAAAAATTATATTTTTAAAATTATAGTTGTAAGAAAACGACGAAAACGAAGCGCAGTCAATTCCGAGCGGGCTATTATGTTTGTCAGGAAATTATAGAAAAACTACTCATATTTTTAAAAAATTCAACATGACCTCATTTGAAGATGTAGTTTTGATAAATACATTTAACTGAGAAAAAATTATATTTTTAAAATTATAGTTGTAAGAAAACGACGAAAACGAAGCGCAGTCAATTCCGAGCGGGCTATTATGTTTGTCAGGAAATTATAGAAAAACTACTCATATTTTTAAAAAATTCAACATGACCTCATTTGAAGATGTAGTTTTGATAAATACATTTAACTGAGAAAAAATTATATTTTTAAAATTATAGTTGTAAGAAAACGACGAAAACGAAGCGCAGTCAATTCCGAGCGGGCTATTATGTTTGTCAGGAAATTATAGAAAAACTACTCATATTTTAAAAAATTCAACATGACCTCATTTGAAGATGTAGTTTTGATAAATACATTTAACTGAGAAAAAATTATATTTTTAAAATTATAGTTGTAAGAAAACGACGAAAACGAAGCGCAGTCAATTCCGAGCGGGCTATTATGTTCGTCAGGAAATTATAGAAAAACTACTCATATTTTCAAAAAATTCAACATGACCTCATTTGAAGATGTAGTTTTGATAAATACATTTAACTGAGAAAAAATTATATTTTTAAAATTATAGTTGTAAGAAAACGACGAAAACGAAGCGTAGTCAATTCCGAGCGGGCTATTATGTTCGTCAGGAAATTATAGAAAAACTACTCATATTTTCAAAAAATTCAACATGACCTCATTTGAAGATGTAGTTTTGATAAATACATTTAACTGAGAAAAAATTATATTTTTAAAATTATAGTTGTAAGAAAACGACGAAAACGAAGCGCAGTCAATTCCGAGCGGGCTATTATGTTTGTCAGGAAATTATAGAAAAACTACTCATATTTTTAAAAAATTCAACATGACCTCATTTGAAGATGTAGTTTTGATAAATACATTTAACTGAGAAAAAATTATATTTTTAAAATTATAGTTGTAAGAAAACGACGAAAACGAAGCGCAGTCAATTCCGAGCGGGCTATTATGTTTGTCAGGAAATTATAGAAAAACTACTCATATTTTAAAAAATTCAACATGACCTCATTTGAAGATGTAGTTTTGATAAATACATTTAACTGAGAAAAAATTATATTTTTAAAATTATAGTTGTAAGAAAACGACGAAAACGAAGCGCAGTCAATTCCGAGCGGGCTATTATGTTTGTCAGGAAATTATAGAAAAACTACTCATATTTTTAAAAAATTCAACATGACCTCATTTGAAGATGTAGTTTTGATAAATACATTTAACTGAGAAAAAATTATATTTTTAAAATTATAGTTGTAAGAAAACGACGAAAACGAAGCGCAGTCAATTCCGAGCGGGCTATTATGTTTGTCAGGAAATTATAGAAAAACTACTCATATTTTTAAAAAATTCAACATGACCTCATTTGAAGATGTAGTTTTGATAAATACATTTAACTGAGAAAAAATTATATTTTTAAAATTATAGTTGTAAGAAAACGACGAAAACGAAGCGCAGTCAATTCCGAGCGGGCTATTATGTTTGTCAGGAAATTATAGAAAAACTACTCATATTTTTAAAAAATTCAACATGACCTCATTTGAAGATGTAGTTTTGATAAATACATTTAACTGAGAAAAAATTATATTTTTAAAATTATAGTTGTAAGAAAACGACGAAAACGAAGCGCAGTCAATTCCGAGCGGGCTATTATGTTTGTCAGGAAATTATAGAAAAACTACTCATATTTTTAAAAAATTCAACATGACCTCATTTGAAGATGTAGTTTTGATAAATACATTTAACTGAGAAAAAATTATATTTTTAAAATTATAGTTGTAAGAAAACGACGAAAACGAAGCGCAGTCAATTCCGAGCGGGCTATTATGTTTGTCAGGAAATTATAGAAAAACTACTCATATTTTTAAAAAATTCAACATGACCTCATTTGAAGATGTAGTTTTGATAAATACATTTAACTGAGAAAAAATTATATTTTTAAAATTATAGTTGTAAGAAAACGACGAAAACGAAGCGCAGTCAATTCCGAGCGGGCTATTATGTTTGTCAGGAAATTATAGAAAAACTACTCATATTTTTAAAAAATTCAACATGACCTCATTTGAAGATGTAGTTTTGATAAATACATTTAACTGAGAAAAAATTATATTTTTAAAATTATAGTTGTAAGAAAACGACGAAAACGAAGCGCAGTCAATTCCGAGCGGGCTATTATGTTTGTCAGGAAATTATAGAAAAACTACTCATATTTTTAAAAAATTCAACATGACCTCATTTGAAGATGTAGTTTTGATAAATACATTTAACTGAGAAAAAATTATATTTTTAAAATTATAGTTGTAAGAAAACGACGAAAACGAAGCGCAGTCAATTCCGAGCGGGCTATTATGTTCGTCAGGAAATTATAGAAAAACTACTCATATTTTCAAAAAATTCAACATGACCTCATTTGAAGATGTAGTTTTGATAAATACATTTAACTGAGAAAAAATTATATTTTTAAAATTATAGTTGTAAGAAAACGACGAAAACGAAGCGTAGTCAATTCCGAGCGGGCTATTATGTTCGTCAGGAAATTATAGAAAAACTACTCATATTTTCAAAAAATTCAACATGACCTCATTTGAAGATGTAGTTTTGATAAATACATTTAACTGAGAAAAAATTATATTTTTAAAATTATAGTTGTAAGAAAACGACGAAAACGAAGCGCAGTCAATTCCGAGCGGGCTATTATGTTTGTCAGGAAATTATAGAAAAACTACTCATATTTTTAAAAAATTCAACATGACCTCATTTGAAGATGTAGTTTTGATAAATACATTTAACTGAGAAAAAATTATATTTTTAAAATTATAGTTGTAAGAAAACGACGAAAACGAAGCGTAGTCAATTCCGAGCGGGCTATTATGTTTGTCAGGAAATTATAGAAAAACTACTCATATTTTTAAAAAATTCAACATGACCTCATTTGAAGATGTAGTTTTGATAAATACATTTAACTGAGAAAAAATTATATTTTTAAAATTATAGTTGTAAGAAAACGACGAAAACGAAGCGCAGTCAATTCCGAGCGGGCTATTATGTTTGTCAGGAAATTATAGAAAAACTACTCATATTTTTAAAAAATTCAACATGACCTCATTTGAAGATGTAGTTTTGATAAATACATTTAACTGAGAAAAAATTATATTTTTAAAATTATAGTTGTAAGAAAACGACGAAAACGAAGCGCAGTCAATTCCGAGCGGGCTATTATGTTTGTCAGGAAATTATAGAAAAACTACTCATATTTTTAAAAAATTCAACATGACCTCATTTGAAGATGTAGTTTTGATAAATACATTTAACTGAGAAAAAATTATATTTTTAAAATTATAGTTGTAAGAAAACGACGAAAACGAAGCGCAGTCAATTCCGAGCGGGCTATTATGTTTGTCAGGAAATTATAGAAAAACTACTCATATTTTTAAAAAATTCAAAATGACCTCATTTGAAGATCTGTTTTTAATGAACATATTTCATTATGAAAAACAATCGTGTCTTTACAATTGTAGTTGTAGAAAGCTGCCAATTTGTTTTAATTTTGTAATATTTTTGCAAAATCAGAAATTTCAACGAACATGAAACCTGCACCATTCTCGTAAGCTTTCTTTATGCTATCCCAGATC